>CANXME010000160.1:1636957-2261617 GCA_948144175.1 Closterium sp. NIES-65
GAGAAAACGGGAGTTAGGCGGCAAATAGTGAGCTATGGAATAGTGATCTATAGTGATCAATTCCTAAAGGAGTTGGTAAACTTGATATGAGACTGCAGAGGCGGATAGGAGTGGGGGAGAAGAAGCTGTGGTGGCCAGTGGCTAAGGATGGATGGAGGTGATGGGGTTGGGGTAAAGAGATATAGGGTGAAGGGGAGAAGGTGAAGAGGCACGAGGTGAAGGGATACAGATATGGGATGCATACAAGTGAAGTGAAGAGACACGTGTGTTGTAATCCAAGATTTTGGAGCGGGGTGGGAGTGGCAAAGGTATCCAGGCAAAAACAACGGAGGTGTTTTGATCATGATTGCTACTCGTCTAATCACATGGCTGAAGGAGGTGTTGTGTTGTTACAGGACTTTAAGGTTGATCATGAGTGTCATCATGCTGTCTGGAATGGAGCCTGAGAGCTGGTTGTTGTTCAGCCGACTGATGCCATATGGGAGACAGAGAGCAACGCGTGAGTGAGTCAGTGAGAGACGGGTGACGGTGATGCAAGCAAGAGAGGGGGGTTGTACATAGGCAATCGGATATCGAAGGGGATGGGTGGATGGATAGGGAGGGAGAGGGTAAAATGGAAGGATGGTTAGGGAGGAGAGGAAGTGTGAGGGACGTCAGATAAGGAGATGGCGAGGTCACAAAGAGAAACATGGGCAGAGGAAAGGAAAACGGGAATTACTGGAAAGAAAGAACAACAAAATAGAGGATTGATGGACGGAGAGAGAATCCTATGAAAAAAAAAAAAAAAAAAAAAAAGGGGGGGGGGGGGGGGGGGGGGGGGTCTGGTGGTAGGAGGAAATTACGGTGGTGTCATGGATAAACAGACTGTGACATGGCTTGATAGGTAATTTACTTATGAAACAAAAAGATAGTGCAGTCATCACTTGGAGATATCATCTATGGAAACAAGGGAGAAAAGATGCGTGAGGTGGCACCGGAGGTGGTACGGGAGGTAGCACGTGAGGTGGTGGTACAGGAGGTGGTATGGGAGATGGTATGGGAGATGGTATGGGAGATGTTATGGGAGATGGTATGGGAGATGGTATGGGAGGTGGTACGGGAGATGGTATGGGAGGTGGTATGGGAGGTGGTACGGGAGATCATATGGGAGGTGGTACAGGAGGTGATACAAGAGGTAGTACGTGATGTGGCATGCGAGGTGGTATATGTACGGTACACATGTGAAACGAGATTCCAATTATGTGTGAAACAAGGTCTAAGTTAAGCGACAAAATGTATGAGAAGAGTGAGTGCTTGTGAAGTTAGTGAGAGCCTTTGCAATACTATAAAAAAGGCAGAGTCAGAAGGGGAATTGGCGCCAATGCACCCATCCATGAAGCTACTGTGATACAGACAGAGCGCACAACACTCACTCCCAGATTCCATACTCATAGGCGCATTAAGTTCCAAAGCGAATCGAGGTTTGCAGGGATGGAGCCACTGAGCTGGTTGTCTCCAAGGTTTCTGCATGCATGCACGCATGTATGCATCGGTTCCACTTTAGCGAACTAGCCATTGTGATGCCCGTAACAATAGGTGTGTTTTGAGTCAGCTCAAAATGCATGTGAGGCCCATCAGCAATATCATCTCTCCATCCAACCCTCACATTGCAACAAACGCAAGATCAGCATGGCGTCAGCTTGAATGTTACCCTAAGCTCAAGACATCATCATCATACAAGCATGACATCAGCAAGATGCAACCATGACATCAGCATGATGCAACCATGACATTAGCATGATGCGACCATGACATCAACTTGAGCATTGGCCCAACAACACCATTCAGCCAAGAAAGGGGAAAATGGAGAGCATAGGATAAGGAGAGAATTGGACATTCCATCTTCCACCACATCATCACAGCACACGATGATAGTTGATTGGTGCACACACCTTTGCAAGGCCGTGGCCTCCTCATGCATCCGGCCATCTGTTTTCTGACTATCGGTCCAACCGTCCATCCATCCATCAATCCATCCTTGCATCAATCCCTCCATCCATCTATCCACCCACCCACCCACCCACCCACCCATTCACCCATCCAACCATCTATCCAACCATCCATCCATCCATCCATCCATCCATCCATCCATCCATCCATCCATCCATCCATCCATCCATCCATCCATCCATCCATCCATCCATCCATCCATTCAGCCATCCATCCATCCATCCAACCAACCAACCATCCGTCCATCCATCAATTCATTCATCTGTATGTCTCTTCACATCGCCCTCCTCGCTATCGCCTCACATCTCATTCAGAACATCAGGGTTGGCAAAGTATCGGGGGACGGAGCCTGTCAGCTTATTCCCTGCCAGGTTCCTGTGCATGCAGTGCAACGGGAGAAGAGGTGCTTTTGAGTCGTCTCAAAACTACTTTCCCCAGGATCTTGTGGGAAGGGGTGGAGACGAGAGGGGGGAAGAGGGCAGCGGGCGAGGGTATGGGAGTGCGATGGCAGATCGAAGGAAAATAAAGGAACAGCTTATTGTGGGTAATGGTAGGAGTTGACGTGAGAGGGAAGTGGCGGATGGGAGCAGCTGGTGAGAAGAGGAGGGTGTGGTGATTTTGGCGGCAAAGAGATGGATGGAGGTGACGATTTGATGCGTCCCAGATTTAACGCGGCACAGATTCGGTGCTTTTGGATGCGGCACATAGTTGATGTATTTCAGAAAGGATGTGGCACAAGGCCAGCCCAAGTCGGGCCTGGACGGGTCAGACTTGGGCCAGCCAATGGTCATGCCTACCCACGGACACCCACACAACTGACAGCCACACAGCGACGCACCCACCCACTGTGCACTGAGCGTACGAGGCAACACGGGCATGATATGCACTCACAAAATGCCCAGCTTCTTTTCTAATGACTCAAGGTGGGCAGTGGGCAGAGGTTACCCACTCACATGAAGCTCAGCTCGGAAAGGGTGCCAACGCTGGTCAATATGCTGCCCTTGAGACCCGCGTTGGACAGGTCCCTGTAGGGTGCACATGGGGCATGTGTGGCACATGGGGTATGTGTGGCAAATGGGGCATGTGTGGCAAATGGGGCATGTGTGGCAAATGGGGCATGTGTGGCAAATGGGGCATGTGTGGCACATGGGGCATGTGTGGCACATGGGGCATGTGTGGCACATGGGGCATGTGGGGCACATAGGGCATGTGGAGCTCGTGGGGCACATGGGCCATGTGGGACACGTGGGGCATGTGGGCCATGTGGGACACGTGGGGCATGTGGGCTATGTGGGACACATGGGGCATGTGGGGCACATGGGGGGGCACGTGGGAGGGCACGTGGAGCATGTGGGGGAAATCTAGAATGCTTCGATTAAAAGAGGATGACTAAGACACTACTCATGAAGATGATCCAAGGCTAGTGCAGCTTTTTTCAGGATGACCCAACTCAAGAGGCCGTCTCAACTCTATAGAGGATCAGCACAGCACTCAATCAACTCACGTGGCAATGACAGTTGCATGGCTAGTGCGACCAGTAATACAGTGCCTCAACTGGCGCATCAGCATCACCCCTATGTGCTTCAGGCAGCAGCACAGGATGTTCGAGAGTCTCAGCTCACATGGAAATGATGTCGCCCTGGCTAGAGCAGGTAACGCTCACCATGCTGCCACAGTCGTTGCCAGACGACCACGTCTCACTGCCACTGAACGCACCCCACTCGCTCTTCAATGCCTGGAGGACCGACCCTGACGTGGGAAGATGGCGCGGGAGAAGGGAAAGGGGAGGAAGGTGATCCATCCGTGAGGCATACCCCCTCTACTACTGCCTCTGCAGGTGTTGCTTCATCTACAGCCCACCCAGCTGGTTTGGTGGTCCACCTATCTCTCTTCTTGGTCGTGGAGCAGCCGACAGTGACGTCAGTGACCCAGGATGGTGGTCCACCATTAGCATTGGCCTCAAGGGATAACCCACAAGCCGTTTCAGTGCGGAGCCGTTTCGGTGCTAGCCCATTTCAGTGCCGAGCTGCTTTAGCGCTCGGACGTTTCATTGCTGAGCCGTTTCATTGCCGAGCCGTTTCATTGCCGAGACGTTTCATTGCCGAGCCGTTTCATTGCCGAGCCGTTTCATTGCCGAGCCATTGCATTGCCGAGCCGTTTCATTGTCGAATCGTTTCAGTGCCGAACCACTTTAGTACTGAGACGTGTTAATGCCGAGTCTATTCATTGCTGAACCTTCCAGGCCGTTATTTGATTCCTGAAAACCAGGGAAGGGGAGGCTGTGATTTTACCTGTCAGAAGTGGTGTCGGTACTAAGTTCACATCATTGCCGCAAAATGCAGTATCACTCAATCATTCCTCTCTGTGTCCCCTCATTGTTGTGCTGCGGCAAAAATTCGGTTGCCGCTGTCACTCCGTCCCTCCGTCCCTCTCCATCCCTCCCTCATTCCCTCCCTCCCCCATTCCCTCCCTCCCTCCCTCCCTCCCTCCCTCCCTCCCTCCCTCCCTCCCTCCCTCCCTCTCTCGTGAGGAGTCCTCAATCCTCAGAAGCCGCCTTCGATACCCCTCAACACCCACCAATGTGCTAGGCAGCACTCCCACCCTCAATTAAGGCACTGACAAAGGCTCAGCGAAAGGAGGGGGGATGGAGCTGGGGGTTCAAGCCTGACCGACGGCGTTCTTGCAGGAGAAAGTCTCAAAAATTGGAACGCCGAAATTGGTTCAGAGATTCGTACATTGAGAGGATTTGACCCTAGCCGCATGGGTTCCTGGCACTAAGAAAAGTTGTGAAACCACCGCGAGGGTGAGAATGGCGGCGATGATGCGGACAATGAGTGCGATGTCAGAATATTATGCTCTAGCCTGTAGTGGGGTGCTCTATAGCGAGTACAACCCTTCTAGGGTTTGCTATTTGTATCCTCATTCTTGCTAGTGCAACCCTCTTCTTTCTTCTAAATTTTCACATGCTATCAAAGCAGGTCGATCCCCTTGGATCGATCCTGTGGGTGGGCTCACCACCTCGTTGCTTCCGCTGCAACTGCTACTGCTACTCTCTGTGCCGCACGCCCCGTGGCGTGCGGCAGTTTTTCTTCCCGCCGTGCGCCCCGAGGCGCGCGGCGGTTTTCTGCCCGCCGTGCGCCCCGAGGCGCGTGGCGGTTTTCTGCCCGCCGTGCGCCCCGAGGCGCGCGACGGGTTTCTGCCCCGTCACTCGGCGCGTCGCCCCCGGGAGGCGCTGCGACGGGCGACGGGGACCCGCGCGTCGCCCCCCGTCGCCGCTCCTATCGGCCCCGAACCGCCGCCAGCGGCCCCGTCGTCGCCGCCAGCGGCCCCGTCGCCGCCACTTGCGGCCCCGACCCCGCCCTGGCCATGCCTCGTCGCCAGCCGCGGCGCACCGGGGACACGTGCACCGCCCCCCCCCCCCCCCCCCCCCCCCCCCCCCCCCCTATTCCCGTCGCCCGTCGCGGCTCCTTCGGGGGGGCGAGCGTCGCCCCTTCTGCCGCCTGCTTTGGCGCCCAGGGAGGCCGCGAGTTGGCCCCGCCCCCCCCCCGTAACCTCTCTACCCGCCATCCCGCCCTGCCCTGTGTTCGGGTTTGGGGGTGGCGAGTGGGGGGTGGCGGGTGTGTGGTCTCCCCTGCTCCTCCTCCTCCTCTGTCTCCCACTGCTGCAGCTGCCGCTGAGGGGGGTGGGTGTGTGGGAGTCGACGGAGTGGTGCTAGGGGGTGGGGTGTGAGTGACCCTAGGGGTGCAGTAGGGGGTGTGTGAAATGGGGGTGGGATAGTTTGGGGAGGTTGAAGGGGGTGGCCGCCGAGAAGCCAACAGCTCCAGTCGCCCGTGAGCCCGTTGCGCCAGTCGCCCGTGAGCCCGTTGCTCCAGACGCCCGTGAGTCCGTTGCTCGTCTGCCGCTACTTTTAGCCGCGGAGCCAGTTACTCCAGTAGCCCGTGTGCCAGTTGCTCCAGTTGCCAGTGTGCCAGTTGCTCCAGTTGCCCGTGTGCGAGTTGCTCCAGTTGCGCCGTGTGCCAGCAGCTTCAGCTGCTGCCCAGTACCTCCTCTCCTCTCATAGTCCCTCCTCCTCCACACTAGCCCTCTGCGATAGCCTCTAGCTTTGCTCATAATTGTGAACTTTAAACTATTGCTTCTTGAACTTGTGCTCCGAATGTGTGGTGACATTGTGATCCACCCTGAGCTTGTTCTGCTTTGCTTCCTCTGCTGATTACACCCCACTTTGGCTATGGGGGTGTGTCAGAATATTATGCTCTAGCCTGTAGTGGGGTGCTCTATAGCGAGTACAACCCTTCTAGGGTTTGCTATTTGTATCCTCATTCTTGCTAGTGCAACCCTTTTCTTTCTTCTAAATTTTCACATGCGATGCGAGTCGACATATTTATGTCGCGGATGATACCGAAGCAGCGCCGCTGCTTGGCGCTACGAGACTGCTGCTGCTACTGCTGGCGTTGTTGTACTAACGACGACTTGTGCCACAAAAATCGGTGCGTCTATAGACAGAGTCTCCCTGGAATTCCGATGCGGTCCAGACCCCCCAAGTCAACCACTGACAGTGGTTGGCAAAGGCACTCACCCGCCCCCCAACCGAAAGTTGGGAAGGGGAGGTGAGCATAGATCATGTGCAGAGTGCCAGACGTGTGTCCCTGGTGTGTGCTACACCTGTTCCGCGATAATTTCACGCTCTGAAACTCCCGAACCGCGTGGAGATTTGCCCCAGGGGGTGTGAAATTTGGGGTAAGAAAATTCTTCCTTCTAATTTCACACTCGAACCGCGGGTGGGATGTGCTGACATGGACAGAAATCTCGTGAGGATTTTTGGAAATTTCTTAATCCAATGAAGAAACACCACGTCACAATTTGGCTGGGCAGAGTTAGAGCCAGCTAGAATTAGGCCCTCGCCAATTTCGTTATGAAGTATCTTGTTTCAGTCCTTCGAGTGACACATAAAATGATCACCGAATCACAGACGCAAGAGTTTGATTTGTGTGGGAACTCAGGCTGAAACAAACTCGACATGGAACGTTAAAATCACGGCCTCACGTTTTAACAGAAGGCTGGACCCAACACATCGCACAGCTCGGAAGTATAAAGGGGTCATTTCTCGCCGAAATGGCCCAATGTCCCTCTGCGTTTCGACTGATCAGCGGCCCGTGGTTGTGCCGAGAGCATCGAAGTGCGGTGTAAAATTGTACGGTGTGAAATTATCGCGGAACAGGTGTAGAAATTTTGAGCTGCTGTAAAAGTTTCACAACTTCAGCGGCGCTGTGCTTCTGGGAGAGGCAGTAGCCGATGGTTTTGGTGCTACTGCTGGGACCAGCTCTGCCAGGAATGGTGTGGAGCAGGTCTCTGAAAAGTTTCACAACTCGATTTTGCTCTGTACAGTACATAACATAATGAATTTGAAAGAGGTTCTACAAAACTTTTTAGCGCCGTATCAGAACAGCGCTCCGCATTCCGCCAAGCAAGCACCTCGCGGCAGTGTCTGTGCAATGCGCACATGCTCGACTTTTCGAGTCACATTCATTCCAGTGGCAGTGACCTGTCACCTGTGGCCACAAAATTTCGACCTTGAATATTTTCTGCCTCGGCTGCAAGCTGCCCCACCTCAACGGGCAAACCAGGCTACCCAACAAAACGAACCAAGACTCCCAAACAGGTAGGCACGTTTAGTGCAGCGCTGAGGCAACGAACTGGCTTTTAGGTTGCGGCACACTTGCGAGTTCGGTGCCTCAGCGTTGAGGTTAACCACACTTGCGACCGGTGTAGGTTGCCCAAGGTCGCGCTGCAACCTTGCATACTTTTCGAATCAGGGGTTCAGAAGAAGACAATGAAAAACAATGGGCTACACTACACAGGATGCTCAACAACTGCATGTAAATTTAGTCTGTCAAAGCTTGACAGCCTGCCCAATTGCAAGTAGTACCAGCCAGTTGCAGGCACGATACAAGCCCCTATTTAGATCGTAGCCGTTGAACAGACAGCTTATCACGCTGTCATCCGTCCGTTCGTGAGATATTTTGAAGAAGCTGGTTACAATTCTTCACGTGCCCACTACAGTCCCGATTTTGCCCGTAGCGAATGTTGGCGAGAAAGCGAAAATGGGCTGCTCACTAAAAACCCAAATGACGGGAAAAGTTGTAGGAGTCAAACGCGCTTCCTGTGTAGCTTGAAGTGAAAGTCCTATCGTCGATCGATGGAACAAAATGGGGTGAGTACTGTAGCAGCTATTGTCCACACCGAGTACGGTTCCGCCAACGACAAACTCCAAGTTGGCATTTGTACAGTCATCACAGCTGTAAAAAAAGCCACAAACATGTGTACAGTCAAAACCGCTTTAAGGGCAAGCAAGAGGAATCTATAACTTGTCACATTCAAGGTCAAGTAATTACGTTTTATCATTTGACCCTCCTCGACAATCATAGAACACGGAAAATCTATGCAAGACGGTCACGCCACTATCATAATTCGTCATCTGTTTCCCTGCATGGCAATTACAATTGATACTGGATGATACACTATATCGAAACTTGAAACTAACGGACTCACTTATCAGGCAAACCTCTTGTCAGCCTTGCCTGGTAAAAGTAGCGAGGGTTTTTTAGTTTAGGGATTTTTCCATGTGTTTTGATGCGAGCTTGATAAGAGGTTGGCATAATAAGGGCTGTATGAACATGCCAATATGAAACGTTGGTTCATGCGCAGGTTTGTCCAAGGTTCGAATCACTTTTACATCCAAATAAATTTGCAACCACACAAACAAACTTGTCCAAAATGCATGCAATTGTTACGGGTGCAACTGAGCGAGCAAGCCAGAATTGCATTATCGAAGCAAAACAGTACATTAAGCGAAGGGATGAGCGAAGAATATATAGCGAAGCTAGCATGGTAACGGTAATGCGTGATTATGGGGTTAGCGCCGAGGTTGGGAAGTGTCGAGGCGGAGATCCTAAGCGTGAGTTACCAACCGAGTCGTGAGGTTGGGTCGCGTCGTGGGCAGTGGCGGAAACACTGGCCGAGGCGAGTGGTAGCGGTGAGCTGCTAGGAAATATTGGCGGGAACAGCAGTATACGCGGTAAGCAAGGGTGCGAAGTAAGGAAAATTATTTTTCCTTTCACTATACCCCCACCCCCCCCCCCCCCCCCCTTCACCCCCCCTCCCCCGTAAGGAGGCCCTTCCTACAAGAGTGCGTGTGCATCCCGAAAGTTGCGCTGCAGAGATAATAAGTGAAGACGGGGTGACTTTCAATTCTATCCAGGGGCACCTAGTTGTCCTCGGTGGGTGTGCGGCCTTTCTAGTGAATCAGGAACTCGATCCTGCGAGCTTTGCGTGGGTCGCGAACTCGGTGGTTCATGGTTTTTTTGTGTGTGGCTGTGATGATCAGCTCAATAGTTGTCAGCTATACTACGGGGGTGTTGGCACAAACTCCAGAAGTGATCGTAGCTTTGCGTGTGTTCGTTAACACTTGGGCATTCACGGGAGAAATTGGCAATAGTTTCTACTAGCAAAGTTTTTATTACAAAATGATAGCAATTACAATGACAAGAATGACTATATCAGACACCTAGCAACTCTTCGTCTAGCCTGGTCGACCACCAGCACTGCATGGTCGACCGCCAGGATTGCATAGTCGACCGCCTACCAGCGTTGCGTCGAAAAGTCGCGCCGACACTGCAGAAACACGACCTGCCAACGCAGCAGGTCGACGGCATGCCAGCGCTACAGCAAAACGGCTGTCCAGTGTTGCACCCGTAGAAGACAGCAATGCGCATGTCCGCAGGTGCGCGTAGACGATTGGCCCGACTTGCACAGCTGTGCATCCATCGGCCCTGGTCTGCGCCTAATGAGCCACGTCGACTTCGGGATACCAGCCCGAATTCGTCGTCACTGCGACCTCGACGACGTTCGCGTGCTTCCGCAGAACTCACCGAGCAGGTTACCTAGTCGACCTGGTCGACCACCAAATGCTCTGGTCGACACCTTCCTAATCGACCACAACTCTCGTTGAGAAATACCCTGGTCGACGGACCCCTCTACCAGCAGTTTCAGCTCCTGTCGCCGAGCTCCCCTCATCGGGTGCTGCTCACATGTCCTTCGCAGGTCGACGGACTACTCCGTTGACCTCCCCGTCGAACTACTTCTCCTATTTGATGGCCCGCCCGTGGACCTACTTGGTCAGCTGCAGTCGTCGAGCTCCCCTGATCGACGGCTCCAACCCCGCGACAGGGGTGTGCAGGTTGACGGCCCCCTCGTCACCCTGCCCTGCTGATGAAGGCCATCAAGCACCCCTAGTCGACGGCCACACCGCAGCGATCCCCTGCAGCTCGACGAAGCCCGTCAAGAATCTCCTTCACTGCGTACGGTCAGCTGCTTCTCCCGTACATTCGACCACGACGTCAGCGTGGCCCAAGCAAGGGCGGGGTCAACACTCCATTCCCATTAACACCCCCCTGCCGTGCTCACGCTTAGGCTCCCCAGCATACACGGCAGTACTCTACGGAAAAAACTCGTCCTCGGCATGCACCCCACACAGAGCTTACATCACCGCACCAGCCGCGCCGACGTTGGCCAGGCGTACATGGCCGATTGCGGCGGAGCACCAATTGAAGGCCGAAAAGTGCAGCGCCTTTGTCAAAAAGTCGGTCGGT
Source organism: Closterium sp. NIES-65 (assembly GCA_948144175.1). Lineage (NCBI taxonomy): Eukaryota > Viridiplantae > Streptophyta > Zygnematophyceae > Desmidiales > Closteriaceae > Closterium > Closterium sp. NIES-65. The sequence goes on from CANXME010000160.1 coordinate 1,647,595, forward strand.
TGCTTGGTGGTCGGGATGTACTTCAACACGAACTTCTCACGCCTCACCATGTGCTGCAACCACGCATAGTGTCGCTCCGTGTGCTTGAGGTTGCCGGTTAGCCCCAAGCCCTCGGCGACCATGATGGCAGACTTGTTGTTCACGCGAAGGATAGTCGGCTTCCCAAGGTCAAGCTGTTGGAACTACGCAAGAAGGAAGCGTAGTCGGCGTCCCTCCTTGCGTGCATCCGTGGCCGCCACGTACTCTGACTTGATCGATGACAGTGGCGCACACTTGATGCGCGAGCTCAACTAGGATTCAGCGACCCCTCCGTAGACGAACAGGTAGCCACATGTGCTTGTCCTGTTCTGCTTGTCACCGACGTTGTCGGCATCAGCGTAGCCGACCAGCTTCAGCGATTCTGGTCCACCGCTGAACTCGCGATGTCACGGGTGTCGGCGAGGTAGGCAAGGAGCGCCAGTGCCGGTCGCTCCTCATTGTGAGGCCATTCCCCAACTTGCTGTAGGCGAAGGCGATGTCCGACCTCGTCGTCGTCGCCGCGAACTGCAGCGAGCCAACCTTCTGCCGGTACTCCTCCTCCTCGTGCTTATGTGCCTCTTCGTCGTCGAATGTCAGCTCGGCGTAGGCGTCGACCGAGTCTGGCGTCTTTGGGATCCGACCGCCCTGCTCCTCTTTGATGAAGCGCCTACGCAGCTTGTTGGCATAGCCTTGCTAGTGCAGCCACACCTTCCTCGCCGGCCTGTCGCGCAAGATCTCAAGCCCGAGGTACTTGACGACTGGCAAGATCTCATTCAGCTCGAAGGCAGCTACCTAGCAGCTCCTTCAGCTCCTTCAGTATCGCAGTGCAGCTGCTGGCGGTGAGCAGGTCGTTGACGTAGACCAGCACCCAGCAGGGCACTTCGTCGTCGCCGACCTTGAAGTAGAGCGCCGTATCTACCTGGCTCTTCTTCCAGCTAGCGCCCAACAGCACGCTGATGAGAGCTCTGTACCACAGCAACGACGACTGCTTCAGCCCATATAAGCTCTTCAGCAGCTTGCACACCTGGCGAGTTCCATCGTCAAAGAAGTCCGGCTGGTACATGTACTGCACTTGGTCGAGCTTACTCTCCAGAAAAGTGTGAAGAAATGAGGAATGGATGAACTAGCAAGCAGGTGGGTACAAGTAGGAAAACCTAAAAGCGTTGTACCCCATATTGTCTACCCCACTATACCCTACACAGACTATAGCATATGAGTTTGACACACCCCCATAGGCAAAGTGGGGGAGAACAAGAGGTCACAAGACTAGTCAAGCAAAGCAAAGCAAGCTCACGGTGGATCACAACGTCACCACACATTCCGAGCACAAGTTCAAGGCCACAAGGCCAGTTCATATGCAAGATCATATATAAAGGTAGACAAGCAAGTGCAAGTATAGAAAGATCACAGTACAAGCGAGGTCAAGAAGTGAGCAAGTGAGGCCAAGTAGGCACAAGACCTAGCATCGTACAGAAGCGCTGATGATCACAAGGCGGAAGTGCCTTGGTAAAGATATCAGCAGTGTTGGCCTCAAAGGCCACGTAAGCAAGGCGCAGCTGACCACGCTGATGCAGCTTACGAGCAAGGAAGTAGCGAAGAGCAATGTGCTTCGTTCTGTGCTCCAGTCTGTGCTCCCGACACAAGGCCAGCATGGCCTTGTTGTCTACGTACAGAACTGGAGGAGAACGAGGCGGCTCTCCTAGGTCAGTCAGCAGGTAGGTGAGCCAGCGTAGCTCCTATGTAGCCATGGCCCCCGCGTAGATCTCAGCCTCACAGCTGGAGCCGAGAACCGAAGACGAGCGGGTAGACCGCCACGAAACAGAGCCAGAACCAAGGCTGAAGGTGTAACCCTGTAACGACCGCTGCGTAGCCTGTTCGTCAGCCCAAGAAGCGTGTGCGTGACCTGAGAGGACCACTGATCTTCGCCCTCCAAGCACTAGCCCCATGCCCGACGTACTACACAAGTAGCGCAACACCCTCTTCGCTGCAGCCATGTGCTCTGGTCGGTGTCTCCCAGGAGCAACATAGCGTGCCAACATGCTAAGAGGGTATGCAAGGTCAGGTCGTGTGCAGGTCATCTGGTACATGAGGCAGCCAACAAGCTCTGGGTACGGGCCACTCGGCTCTACGTACTCATCGGAAGGCAGAGCTGGGAGCAAGTGGCGAGTAGAAAGAGGAGTGGCCTGAGGCGAGGAGTACGTGAAGTTGAAGCGCTGAAGGACCTGCTGCACCATGTGTGACTAAGTCAGGGTAATGGTGCGTTGTGCTCTGTCCCGGGTGATCTGCAAGCCAAGGTAGCTGCGCAGTTCACCCAGGTCTGTGCACGTGTATCTCTTCTGCAGCTCGGACTTCACGTGGGCGAATCCAGCAGTGTCAGCAGTGGCAAAGACCAAGTCGTCGACGAACACGAGGATGTAGAACAGCGGAAAAGAGGTGTCGGTGCGCAGAAACAGCGACGGGTCGGCAAAAGAAGGAGCAAACCCAAGAGCCGCAAGTGTAGTCCTCAGTGTGTCGTGCCACTCACGGGGCGCCTGGCGGAGACCGTAGACTGGCCGCCGGAGGCTCCACTGGGTACCAGGAGGAAACGACCCAGTGAAGCCAGGTGGGCGGCGCAGCCAGATCTCCTCGTGCAGGCTGCCCTGCAGGAAAGCTGTGCTGAAGTCAAGAGAGTGAAGCTCGTAGTCGCGCTGAGCGGCTATGTGCGGCAGCACCCGAAGAGTGGTCATCTTCGGGGTGGGAGAGAAGTTCTGAAAGTAGTCAACTGCCTGCCGCTGACTGAAGCCACGAGCCACGTAACGCGCCTTGAAGACAGGCGGAGAACCCGGCGGCCGCTTCACCCTGAAAATCCACATGCCACAAACGATGTTCGCCCCTGGTGGGGGAACCTCGTCAACGTAGGTGCTTGTGGACTTCCAGGAAGCCATCTCTGCGTCCATGGCTGACTACCACTGTGAGGAGTAGGGACCCTCGATCGCCTCAGCGTACGATCGAGGAGTCGGGATGTTTGGTGCATCCGGGTCTCCCTCAGGGGCAATCAGCGTGGACACGAGATGAGGCAAAGCAGCAGCAAAACACTGGAACTCCTCTTGCCTGTCCTCAAGGACGTCCGTGCTAAGAGCACACTCACCCCCGACGGACGGAGGACAGACAAACTCAGACTCAGCAACAAGACTAGCAACGTAGTCTAGACGACAGCGAGCAGCAAATACGACAAGCTCAGCAACCAAGGCAGACGCAGCAGTGGACTCAAAGGAAGGGTCAGTGACAACAGTAGCCAGGAGACGCGTGACAGTAGGACTGGCAGCACGAAGAGAGTCAGACTCCGGGTCAGCAAGGACAGGAAGAGAGGAATCCGGAGGAGACGGCAACGGGACACGCAGAGGAGCAGTGGAAGGACGCAGCGCCATCTGGTGTGTGTCTGGGACCGCAGGAGGACGCGGACGCAGAGAACGACTACGAGTGCGAGCAGCAAGAACATGCGACGCAGGACGAGATGTAGGCTCACGACGCTCAGCAAGACCTCCAGTAGGACCAGTGTAGGGAGAAGGAGCAGGTAGGGGGGAGGCGGGCTGTAACTGTGACCGCGACCGGACAGGCTGTGGACACTCTAAGGGAGGAGCAGGACCAGTAGAGGGCGGGAGACCAAGAACCTGCTCAAGGAGCGGATCGAAGTACGGCAGCGGCCGCGCAGCGCCTCCAGAACCAGCAGGGACAGCACCAGTACCCCCAGCGGCAGCACCAGTGCCAGCAGCACCTCCAGCTCCAACAGCGCCAACTCCATCACCCTTAGAACCACCAGCGTGAGCAGCACCTCCAACGCCAACACCCCCAGCAGCTCCAGCTCCAGCAGCTCTAGCTCCAGCAGGACCGTCAGCTCCAGCAGTCTCAGCAGCACCCCCAGGCCCAGCAGCTCCAGTACCGCCAGTACGAGCACCGCCAGGACCAGTGGCTTAAGTAACTCCAGTGCCGACCCCAGGGTCAGCAGTAACAGCAGCACCTCCAGCTCCAGCAGCACGGCTCCAGAGCCGGGCAAACCACTCGCGCAGCTCCTGTGGAGAGGGTAGCTCCCGCCTCGACGAAGCACCCAAAGGGGCCCAAAACCCAGCACCGCCAGAGGCCACACGAGCAGACCCAGCACCCCCAGGCGCCGCACCCCCTGGCTCAGCACCCCCAGGCTCCGTAACCCCAGGCTCAGCACCCCCAGGCTCAGCACCCCCGGGCTCCGTACCCCCAGGCTCCGCACCCCCAAGCCCAGCACCCCCAGACTCAGCACCCCCAGGCTCAGCACCCCTAGCAGTACCAGAGTCAACAGCTACCTCGACAGGCTCGACTGTGTTTACCTGGGACACACCTGACGGGGCAGGACCCTGAGGGGGGAGGGGGTCTACCGGGGGGGGACCTGGCGTAAGGAAGAGCGGCGGCAGGGGGAGGGGTGCACTGCGGTAGGGGAAGAGACGGTAGTAAGGAACCGACTCGTCAAATGTGACGTCCTGGGAGGACAGAACACGGCGCGAGGTGGGGTGGTAAAACTGCCAACCAGGCGCGTCAGGGGGGAAGCCAAGGAAGATGCACGGGGGGACAGCTTGTCCGCAGACAAGTCGCGGACAAAAGCCCGAGATCCCCAGACACGAAACGCAGACGCATCGCCAACCTTCCCCGTCCACCGCAGAGTAGGGGAGGTCTCCGGCAAGGAGACCCGGGGCTGAAGGTTGATCTAATGCGCCGCGTAGTGAACCGCAAACGGCCACAGAAAATGGGGAGCAGCCACATGGATAATGGACGTACGAGCGACGTCCATGACCATGCCAATGCGGCGCTCAGTAATCCCATTTTGTTGTGGAGAGGCCGGAAGCGTGAACATCTGGCAGATGCCCCGTGCACGACAGAAGGCTCGCAGAAGGTCAAAGGAAAACTCTCCGCCTCTATCGGAGTGCAGACGCAGAACAGGAAAGTCCGAGCCGAAACTCTCTCTGAGCTGGAGACGAGCTGCGCGGATCCAGTCGATCAACACCTCAGTGACGTCACCCTTGCTGCGCAAGGGGAACACCGTGGTGTAACGCGAGTAGTCGTCAACCACCAACAGGATGTAACGCTCATGACCCTGGCCACGGACGCGGGCGAGACCCCACACGTCCATGTGAAGAGTCTGCACCGGAGCCTCCGTCGGAGGAAACTCGGAGGAGTGAGGGGCGGCGCGCTGCCGCCCCTCAACGCAGGGAACGCAGGTAGGGGCATGCCCCGAAGGAAGGGGAGGGAGAGACCGGGGGAGACCAGAGAAAAGGACACGGGAGGCCATGCCTCGGAGACGAGGCAAGGAGGGGTGACCAAGGCGGTGGTGCCAGAGGAGAGTCTGGTAGGACAGGAGATGACACGAGCAGGGAGCAGACTCATGAACAGACCTGGACGCTGCAGGAAACACCTGACTCGACGCAGCTACCTGACGAGACTCAACAACCGGAGGAGACTCAGTAGTCAGTGTATACAGGCTCGACCCCGGCTGACGGGTAAACGTGGCCAAGTGTCGGCCCGTCCGAGCACACATACAGTGGGTCACCCGCTGACTCGTAGGAGTGAACTGGTCAACCCCCCCATCCTGTAGATCAGCACCTCTCACCAAGTTCGTAGAGAACGAGGGGAGATAGAGACCTGACAGGGTGCCAGAGGGGGCTGCCGGACACGGTAAGACAGTGGAGAAGTGGGCAAGGACAGGACCCCCAGAGGGGTCCGCCAGGGAGACCGCAACCGGCCGACTAAGCGGCGTAAGCGTGGTGCAGTCTCGAAAGAAGGAGCGGGAAGCACCCGAGTCAAGGGTGAAGGTGTGCAAGGCCTGAGCCGACGTGGTACCTGAGAGAGCAGACTCACCAGCACCTGGGGCAGCAGACGCACTAGCACCTAGAGCAGCAGCCTCACCAGCACCTAGAGCAGCAGCCTCAATGCCCGGGTCAGGCGGAACACACAGGTAACAGTCTTCCTCATCACTAGTAGACACAACATACATGGCAGCAAGAATGGAATCATAATCGAGATCAAAGACAGCAACCCCCGACCTAAGCAGCTCGCCCCAGCGGGGGATCTCAGTCGCGTCAGGGAACTGGAGACGCCAAGCGTCCATCAGACGGCCGAAGTAGCGCTGGGTGGTGTGCGGGCCACCGCACGGCTCACCAGTGCGGTCGCCGGTACGCAGGACGTAGGCACAAGGACCAGCACCCCCACCCCGCTGACGCGCAAAGTATCACTCACGAAGCTGCTTGGGGGGTGGGGTCTCACGAGTGCGCTGCTGTTGCTGGCGCTGACCACCACCAAAGCCGCCCCGCTGTGCAGAGCCACCCCGACTAGCTCCACCTCCTCCGCCGCCACCTCCGCCACCGCCTCCTCCTCCGCTCCCACCGCCACCGCCGCCGCCGCCTCCGCCTCCACCGCCGCCACCGAAGCCCCCACCCCCGCCACCACTCCCATCACCACCCCCACTCCCTCCGCCTCCTCCACCGCCACCTCCACCGCCCCCGCCAGCCCCTCCAGCGCCCTTGCCCCCCTTGCCCTTGCCGGTGCGGCGTCGCCCGCTAGGGGCAGACGCAGGGCCGACCGACTCGGTGCCAACGAAGTCGACGGCAGCAGCAGAGGCAACAGAGGGCAAAAGGGGGGAGGGGGAGCACCCCTCAAAGACGGGGGCACGAGGGTCACCACGAGAGGCTCCTACAGCGACTATACTCTTCTCAGCTGCCAGGAGGCGCTCCTCGAGGAGGTCAACGGTGAGTGTGGTGGGGCAAACAGAGAGGAAGTGGTCCCTGACCGAGCGAAGGGAGTCAGGGAGCCGGGTGACTATGTAGTAGAGGGTGATGTACATGGGGGGGTGGGTTCTTGGCGCAGAACTCAGCAGGAAGCGCAGCGCGGTAGCGTGTGTCACTAGTGCGAAGGTGCGTAACGAGGTCAGCAACAGTGGGAAAGGCGGCGAGGTCAGGAAACAGGTACGGCAGCATGAGGCGGCTAAGGGCAGCAGTGGCAGGGGAAGAGTAGCGTGCAACGACAGCATCGTACAAGATCTTAGCACTCTTGTACTGACTAAAGTGCGCGCGCTCAGTGGACGGCAAGTGACTGTGCATAGCAAGACGGGCAGCAGCATCGCGTGTGGCCCATTGTGAGCAAACAGTGCTGTCAGCATCGGCAGCAGGGGCAGTAGAGGCGCCAGACGTGAGATCGAACAGGGAGAGACCGTCCTTCCTATCCCACTGTAGGAAAAGCTGTAGATCATCGACCGAGACCTCAAAGTCAATAGCCCGACCCTCAGCATCAAAGACTAGAACACTAGGGGTAGCCATGACAGTTGTGGCAGCAGGTTAGGGGCAGTAGTAGCAGGCGTGGCTCGGCATTGCTCTCACCAGGGCTGGTAGGTAGGGGCCGGCAAGCGGTGGGGCAGGGCCGAGGCGCGTCGGCAGGGACAGAGTCGCGACCGCGGCGGCAGCTCTTGCTGTCAGTGGCGGCGGCAGTCGCTACTGTTGGCGGCGACGGCTGCTGCTGGTGGTGGCCGCCGCTGTTGTCGGCGGCTGCTGGCGGCGGCGGCGGCTGCTGCTGGCGGCGGCTGCTGCTGGTGGCGAAGGAGCCGAGGAAGGGCCGGGAAGGGTGGCGACGGGGCCACGAAGGGCGGCGACGGGGCCGAGAAGAGGCCGCGAGGGGCCGTGAAGGGCCGTGAAGGGCGGCGACAGGGCCACTAGGGGCGGCGACGGGGCCGCGAAGGGCGGCAACGGGGCCGCTAGAGGCGGCGACGAGGCCGCGAAGGGTGGCGACGGGGCCGATAGGGGCGGCGACGGGGCCGCGAAGGGCGGCGACGGGGCCGCTAGGGGCGGCGACGGGGCCACGAAGGGGCCGCGAGGGGCCTCGAAGGGCGGCGACGGGGCCGCGAAGGACGGCGACGGGGCCGTAACGGGCGGCGACGGGGTCGCGAAGGGCAGCAACGGGGCCGCTAGGGGCGGCGACGGGGCCGCGAAGGGTGGCGACGGGGCCGCTAGGGGTGGCGACAGGGCCGCGAACGGGTGGCGACGGGGCCGCGAACGGGTGGCGACGGGGCCGCGAACGGGTGGCGACGGGGCCGCTAAGGGCTGCGACGGGGCCGCTAGGGGTGGCGCGAGGGGCCGTGAGAGGGGCCTCTAGGAGGGCGCGACAGGCCGCTAAGGGCAGGGGACGAGACGAGAGGGCGGCCCACGGGGCGCGCCTCGGGCAGGGGCGACTCGCGCTTTGGTCAGAAAAAAAAAAAAAAAAAAAAAAAATCGATTTTCAGTGGTGGGCCCTAGGAAGCGTTCCCACTAGGGAACCCGCTCTATACCATGTGAAGAAATGAAGAATGGATGAACTAGCAAGCAGGTGGGTACAAGTAGGAAACCTAAAAGTGTTGTACCCCATATTGTCTACCCCACTACAGCCTACACAGACTATAGCATATGAGTTTGACAAAAAGCGTTTTTCATGCCGAGCTGCATCAGGTTGAGGTCGAGGATGGCGACGATGCTGAGGAAGATCCTCAGCGTGACGTAGGTGCTCACCAGCGATTACGTCTCGTCGTAGTTAGGGCTGTACATCTGCGTGAAGCCCTTCACGTCTAGCCTCGCCTTCTCGCGCTCGAGGTTGTCCTCGATGCGGTACTTGGTCGTTAGCACCCACTGGTTCTTCATGATGTTCACATTGCTTGGACGTTCGACCAGCTCCCATGCATGAGGGTCAAGCTCGGGCAGGTCAACATCCGCCTCAGCATCGTTGATTCGTGTGGTGAAGGCAGCTGGTGGCAGACACGTGTGGTAGCTTAGCCACTTTGGTGGCCTCCGAGTTCAACATGTGCGTCGCAACTCAGAATCTGAGCATTGCAGCTCAGTCGTCTCGATCGGCACTTCCACCACATCGCTGTCGGTGGACTCCGCTTCTGCCGACAACTCCCCTTCCTCGTCGACAATCTCATAGTCGACCAGCTGCTTCTCCTGCGTCGGCCCTCCGCCTAGCTGCTCCCCTCCCGTCGGCCTTCCTGCCGACTTCTCTTTTGTCAACAGCTCCCCTATCGACTGCCCCGTCCGCTACTCACCTGTCGACTAGACTCACCATCTCCCCTGTCTATTGCTTCCCAGTCAATAGCTGCACATCATCGTCGACTAGCTTCGCGTCTTGTCGGCCGCTGGCGATGCCACTGGCCGGCGCCACAGGGGACGCCTCAAGGCTCCCCTCATCACCGGTGGCCGACACGAGTGTCGATACAAGCCGATCTGCGATGGGGTGGGGAGGAGTAAGAACAGGGGCGGATGGAGGACTTCCTTGACGTCCTCATCACTAGGCTCGTCGACCTCGGCGAGCAGTGGGAACATCGCCGTTGAGGTGTCCGTCGGCGGGTGTGCCTGCGTCAGCCCCGACGCCGGCCCATACTTTGCCTTCCACACCTCCAGCGACAGCGTCTCGTAGATGATCACCTCGATCGACATGACCACATTGTTGTCGGTCAAGTCCAGTACCTCCCTGCCCTTGCTCTCCCGCGACACTCCGAGGTGAAGCCCTCAGCGAGCCTTCGGCACCAGCTTCCCACCACGCTGCTGCTCGGGGACCATGAACTACACCATGCAGCCCCACACCCGTGCCAACGTGAAGATGGGCTTCTTCCCAGTAAGCAGGTGGTACGGAGTTGTCCTTGTTACAAAGTAAGGAACGAGAATGAACAGAAGAAGAGAGCTTGCACTAGCAGGCAGTTGAGTACATATAGGAAACCCTAATTTGGGCTGTACTCGCTATAGAGTACCCCACTGCAGGCTAGACAAATATAACATTCTGACACACCCCCATAGCCAAAGTGGGGTGTAATCAGCACAATAAGCAAGCAGAGCAATAGTTCACAATAATAAGCAAAGCTAGAGGCTATCACAGAGGGCAAGTGAGGAGGAGGAGAGACTGTGGGGGCGAGAAGATGGGAGGCGACGGCTGAAGCTGCAGACACACTGGCGACAGGAGCGGCTGGCACAGTGGCTACCGGGACAGCGCCCCGGACTACTGGAGTAACTGGCTCGGCGGCTACGAGGAGCGGCAGGAGCAACGGACCCACGGGCGACAGGCGCAGCAGGCTCTCTGGGCTACCAGCGGCAGAGCCCCGGACTACATGTGCTGCGGACGACAAGACGGCAGCCTCCGTTCAACCTCCCCCAACTGTCCCACCCCCCTTTCACACACCCCCTGCTGTACCTCTAGCACTGCTCACACGCCACCCCCCTCGTACCACTCCGATGGCTCCAACACATCCACCCCCCTCAACGGCAGCTGCAGCAGTGGGAGATGGAGGAGGAGGAGGAGCAGGGGACGGCTCACACACCCGCCACCCCCATACCCGTCACCCCCATACCCTGAGTGTGCGGTAAGCAAGCTCAGGTGTGCGGGAAGCGTGCACAAGTGTGCGGGAAGCGAACTCGGGTGTGCGGTAAGCGAACTCAGGTGTGCGGGGAGGGGGGCCGTAGGGCGACGCGCGGGTCCACGGGAGCGGCGCAACTGGATCGCGGGGGGCGCGCGCGGGTCCCCAGGGGCGACGCGACGATCGACAGGGGGGGCGCGCGGTTCTCCGGGGGCGGCGCGACGGTCGACGGGGAGGGACGCGCGGGTCCCCGGGGTGACGCGTGAGGCAGAAAACCGCCGCGCGCCCACTGCGCGTCCCGAGCGCGCGACGGGCAGAGCAGAACGTCATGCGGCCAGCAGGGCGGCGTGACGGGCAGGGCAGAGCCACGACGGGCAGGGCAGAGCCACGACGGGCAGAAAACCGCCACGTGTCCCGAGCGCGCGGCGGGAAGAAAAAACGCCACACGCGACGAGCACGCGGCAAGCAGAAAACGTCGCGCGCCCGGGGCGCGCGATAGGCAGTACAACAGCGGAAGCATTGGGTGGGCCCATCCACAGGATCGACCAGGGAGGGTCGACCTGCTCTGAAACCATGTTACAATTGCAGAACAAGGAATGAACAGAAGAAGAGAGCTTGCACTAGCAGGCAGTTGAGTACATATAGGAAACCCTAATTTGGGCTGTGCTCGCTATAGAGTACCCCACTGCAGGCTAGACAAATATAACATTCTGACAGTCCTTGGCGGCGTCATCGACCGCTCCAAGCAGATGTGCACCAGACAGTTTGCCGTAGGGCAAGGTGCCACCAGTGGTGCGGCACGCCCATGTGCAGCAGCATTGTCCGCACCGACTCGATAACCGTCCGCATTTCCCACTCAACCATGTTATTCTGCTGCGGAGTGTAAGGGCATGCCAGGTCATGGACGATGCCCTTCCCATTGATGAAGGCGGTGAACTCCTTTCCGAGGAACTCCCTTCCCTGGTTTGAGCAAAACATAAGCACCGATCTCTGCGTCTGCTGTTCGACCACCACTGCTGAAACTTCTGCAGCACGTCACTCTTCCTAGCGACCGGCATCACCCACACGAACTGGGTATGGCGATCCTTCAGGAGCAGGAAGTGTAGGTTGCCGCCTTGGCAGCCACCCGGAATGGCCCATACAAGTCAATGTGCACGACAGCCAGCGCCTCCTCAGCGTTCGAGCCCTTGTCGGGGAAAATGTGCCACGCTAGCTTCACTTCGACGCACGAAACACACGGTAGATCAGCTCTGGTCGACGACTTGATGTTGAGGCCGGTTGCGACTTCATTCTTCGCCGAGCTCTTGATTGTGTTGATGCAGACGTGCACGAGCCTCGCGAGGGTGGTAAAATGGAGGCAAACGGGCCGCTGCTCAAAAAACTGTAGTTCGCAACGGAGAGCAGCGTAGTATCAATGGTGTGGCCGGGGGGAGGAGTGCTGAATGGAATGGAGAGGTTGATAGGGGCACTCAAAATTTTCATTGCGAGTGTCGTAGCATGTTTTGCAGCAGAGGAATGTATGGTGTCCGAGGAATGAGTATTGTTTAGCACACTGAAACGAGTCACTGAGTGTGAGATAGTGACTTCTAGATTTTCCTAAATGTCGCTATCGATGCGATCGATAAGTTCGGCGGATGTCACGGTATTATGCATATCGTCGATATAGGCGACGATGAGGATGACGTGACCGCGGGATTTCAGATGGTTCATCCTTTGAGGTCAAGGTATCTCGCGGTGGTGATGCAAAGAAAAATGCAAATTGAGGCAATGATTTGTCGTAGTCAACATTGTTAGTTTGCTCGAAACCGTGTGCCGCCCTGCGTGCTTTGTAATGGTCGATGGAACTGTCATCATTGGTGCAGAAGACCCATTAGCCACTTAGGATTTTCTTCCCACGTGCTTCTTAGCCAGGCCCCCAGAAGTCATAGAAATTTCTTTGATTTACCTAAAAAACTGTTATATTTTAGCATGTTTTTAAGTGGTCTATGAAACTTCAGCCTTTTTCCGTATGAAATATGAAAAAACCGATCCGTATGAAACTCAGATATTTTATATTTTTTTTTCGGGAGTGTACTCTGATCCATTAGAGCAGAAACGCGAACCTACTCTGCTTTTGAGTATGCAAGGTTCGAGGATGTCCCCTTGTTCACACCAGCGCAGACGAAATCCAGTTTTTTATAAGGTTGTTCAGGCAACTTTTGACAGCAACCTAGGGCTCGATCAATACCCGCATTGCAGCCTTTGGCTGCAATCAAAATAGCGATGGTTGCAACGACTCCTCGTTGCCGTCCATCGAAGAATACCGACTTTCACTAGGGCCTTCACGATCGATAAAGGTCCTTCCTTCGTCTGTCAGGCCTTCTTTCACCACCTTGCTTCAGCTCCCTCCCTATCACTAGTTTTGTTCAATGTCAGCAATCATCTTGCCTTATTTCATGTGTGTGTCGTGCCGAAGCAGCAACAGTCTCTCATTTTTAGCCTCACCACGCTTAGTACCGAATCTCTCATATAGTGCTTCGTTCTTCTTCGCACTGTCTTACAAGGAGCGTTTCCGCCCACTCCTGTTTCTCCATCCCTCGCCATATTTTTGTTAGTCACAGAGACGGCAGCAGCACCCTCCATAGCTTCGTATCTTGCCTGCAATGCGATCTGCAACGTCGAAGTGATTCAAATTCCTCCTTCTCTCATCCTCTCCATCTCGCCCCGCTCTCTCCTCTTGCAGCAACGGCACCAGCGGCACGGCGACGTTCGTGTTCGACGAGCCGACCGTGTTCATCCGGCCCAACCAGCCAAGCGACCAACGCGACATCATGGGGCTCTTCATGTGCAGCGAGGAGGGCGATCTGTGGGTAAATACCTATTTTGTTTACCCTTCATCCATTATAAATCCCCTCAGAGTCATCTTAGATGCCCTTTGGTTGAGTCGGCTGAATTCCTTCATCTAATTTATTTTAAATGATTCATGTCCTGACGGCCCCTAGATGTGAAGTGTGTTGCCCCTCTCTCTTATCCCAAAGCATGCATCAATCTTTGCAGGAAAGCATCAGAGCAGGAAGGGCAACCAAGTGGCAGATGCTACCGTATGGCCCCGGATATAAGCGCAGGCCTATGTTAAGCGCATGCGCTTGTATCTGGAGCAATGCGCTTATGGCCGATCCTCAATTATAAGCGCACCCCTTGGGAAATCGTGACTTATTATAAGCGCACCCTTTTAGTTTCTAAAAAAAAAAATCGTTTTTTTTTTTACCTACCTAGCCTACATGTTCTAAACTTTCCATTAACTTGGACAATCACATACAAGGGTGGTCTCTACTGTCCTGCACTACACACCTTTCAACCTGCCTAGTCTACCCTACTGCCTATTCTTCCTCCTCGTCCGACTCGGGCTCCGTGGAGTTGTTGCCCCAGAACCCATCTGCCTGCATGTCGTCGTCCACCTCCACCTCATGGGACAACTGGCCTCTCCGGTGCGCCAGCACCAGTTTGTCTTCGCTCCCATCAAGGGCGTTGCTGATGCCGCACGTGAGGAAGCCTTTCTTGATGAGGTCGGCGGGCACCTGTCAGAACATTATAGCTCATGCATATAATGTAGGCTATAGTGGGGTAGCCCATAAGGGGTACAACCCAATTAGGGTTAGTACTTGTACCCAGTTCATCCATAGTTCATTCATTCCTTGTTTCTTCTCATTTGTTGCTCGCTGTCGCCAAGACTACGCCGCCAGTCTTGTTGCTGAGTCTGAGTCTGTCTGTCCTCCGTCCATCGGGGGTGAGTGTGCCCTTGGCACGGACGTCCTCGAGGACAGGCAGGAGGAGTTCCAGTGCTTGGCCGCTGCTTCACCTCATCTCGTGTCTGTACTGCTTACCCCTGAGGGAGACCCGGATGCACTTGACATCCCGACTCCGCGCTCTTACGCGAAGGCGATAGAGGGTCCCTACTCCTCTCAGTGGCAGACAGCTATAGACGCAGAGATGGCTTCCTGGAAGTCCACAGGCACCTACGTTGATGCTGTTCCCCCTCCTGGGGCGAACATCGTCAGTGGCATGTGGATTTTCAGGGTGAAGCGACCGCCGGGTTCTCCGCCTGTCTACAAGGCGCGTTACGTGGCTCGTGGCTTCAGTCAGCGGCAGGGAGTTGACTACTTTCAGACCTTCTCTCCCACCCCGAAGATGACCACTCTTCGGGTACTGCTGCATATAGCTGCTCACCGTGACTACGAGCTACACTCTCTTGACTTCAGCACTGCTTTCTTGCAGGGCAGCCTGCACGAGGAGATCTGGCTGCGTCGCCCACCTGGTTTTGACTGGGTCTTTTCCTCCTGGCACCCAGTGGAGCCTCCGGCGGCCAGTCTACGGTCTCCGCCAGGCACCGCGTGAGTGGCACGACACACTAAGGACTACACTTGCGGCTCTTGGGTTTGCTCCCTCTACTGCCGACCCGTCGCTGTTTCTGCGCACCGACACTTCTTTGCCGTCGTTCTACATCCTCGTGTACGTCGACGACTTGGTCTTTGCCACAGCTGACACTGCTAGACTCGCCCACGTGAAGTCCGAGCTGCAGAAGAGACACACGTGCACATACTTGGGTGAACTGCGCAGCTACCTTGGCTTGCAGATCACTCGGGACAAAGCACGCCGCACCATTACCCTGACTCAGTCACACATGGTGCAGCAAGTCCTTCAGCGCTTCGGCTTCACGTACTCCTCGCCTCAGGCCATTCCTCTGCCTACTCGCCACTCGCTCTCAGCTCTGCCTTCAGATGAGTCCGTAGAGTCGAGTGGCCCGTACCCAGAGCTTGTTGGCTGCCTCATGTACCTGATGACCTGCACACGGCCTGACCTTGCATACCCTCTTAGCATTCTCGCACGCTATGTTGCTCCTGGGAGACACAGACCGGAGCACATGGCTGCAGCGAAGAGGGTGTTGCGCTACTTGTGCAGTACGTCGGGCATGGGGCTAGTGCTTGGAGGGCGGAGTCCAGTGGTGCTCACTGGGCACGCGGACGCTTCTTGGGCTGACGACCAGGCTACGCAGCGGTCGTCGCAGGGTTACACCTTCAGCCTTGGTTCCGGCTCTATTTCGTGGCGGGCTACTCGCTCGTCTTCTGTTCTCGGCTCCAATTGTGAGGCTGAGATCTACGCAGGAGCCATGGCTGCACAGGAGCTTCGCTGGCTCACCTACCTGGTGACTGACCTCGGAGAGCCGCCTCGTTCTCCTCCAGTACTGTACGTAGGCAACAAGGCCATGCTGGCCTTGTGTCGAGAGCAGCGCCTGGAGCACAGAACGAAGCACATTGCTCTCCGCTACTTTCTTGCTCGTGAGCTGCAACAGCGTGGTCAGCTGCGTCTTGCGTACGTGGCCTCTGAGGCCAACACTGCTGATATCTTCACCAAGGCGCTTGCGCCTTGTGACCATCAGCGCATCTGTACTCAGCTGGGCCTTGTGCCTACCTTGCCTTACTTGCTCACCTCTTGACCTTGCTTTTACTGTTACATATATATATACCTGCTCTTGCTTGTCTAGCCTTTTTATATATATGTACTCCTGCATGTGAACTGGCCTTGTGGCCTTGAACTTGTGCTCGGAATGTGTGGTGACTTTGTGATCCACCCTGAGCTTGCTTTGCTTTGCTTTGCTTGACTGGTCTTGTGACCCCTTGTTCTCCCCCACTTTGCCTATGGGGGTGTGTCAGAACATTATAGCTCATGCATATTGTGTAGGCTATAGTGGTGTAGCCCGTAAGGGGTACAACCCAATTAGGATTAGTACTTGTACCCAATTCATTCATAGTCCATTCATTCCTTGTTTCTTCTCAGCACCGCCTTCCACGCCCGTGAAATCCACTTGAGCACCACCTCCGGAGGTGGTTTCTTGATGTTCCCTACATCACACGGAGTGGGGCGGGGAAAACATGAGACAAGTATACAGGCATACAAGCTCAAGATTTGCAGATGGGAGCACATGTCGTCACTCACCTGCCGGGGTCAGGATGTTCATGCCGTCCTCCTCAAACCAATTCTGGTACTGCTGACGAATGCTTGCTTTGAAGCTCTTATTGATCAACACATTGAGGGGCTGCAGGTCTGCCGTGCATCCCGCCGGAATGATCGCAGGCACGATGTTGAGCGCCGCGAATCTCTCCTTGACTTCTGGTGTCAGGTGACCGCGATAGGAGTCGAGCACCAGCATGGCGCTACGACTCTGCAGGCCGAATTTCGGCTTCAGGAACGGCACCACGCCCGTGTTGAGCCACTCGATGACGCCTAGCCTCCATCCACCCATTCGCTTGGCAGCCGACCACAACATCTGCACGCAAGGAAAAAAAAACGGTTGACGACTCTGGTAGTAACGGGAATAAACACGCGCGACGATCACTTACCGTTTGGGAAGTCACCCTTGGGGAGTGTCTTGCGCTTGAAAAACACCCACGGTTTCAGCTTCTCGCCCGTCGCCGTGCACGCAAGCATGACGGTCACTCTCTCCTTCTAGTACCCACTGCTGCGGATGGGCACCGACCTCACGCCCGTCTGCTCCACGGTGGTCGTCGCCGGCATCTCCAACCACAGCGGTGTCTGGTCGGCGTTGATGATGTAGCGGTTGTCAATGTCATATTCGTTCCGGGCATCACGTACATACTGCCAAAAATCCTTGCACTGCTCAGCCACGTCTGCGGAACAGGGAGATAAGTACATATAGTAAACCAAATTAGTATCACGCACAGGAGACATGCGAAAAAGAAACTAAGCATAATCGGGATAAATCAGAATCAGCAGTAAACGACCCACTTACGCTCCTGTGTTTACTGCGCCACCTTTATTTTCATGCGCACGCTGAGGTTCCACCGCTTGCGGAACCGCTCCGTCCACCGCTGACTGCCTTGGCACTTGACGTCCGGGTAGAGAACCTTCATCACTTCTTTGGACCACTCTTGCAGCCGGCCGACCGGAACCGCAACTCCGCGGCGTTGCCAGTCGAGGAGTTGCGCGTACACCTTTAACTCCATGGGGTGGTACCAAGACGCCCTTGTGAGAATGAGAACGAGAATGAAATGGACTATGAATGAAGTGGGTACAAGTACTAACCCTAATTGGGTTGTACCCCCTATGGGATACCCCACTATAGCCTACACAAAAGCATAAGCTATAATGATCTGACACACCCCCATAGGCAAAGTGGGGGAGAACAAGGGGTCACAAGACCAGTCAAGCAAAGCAAAGCAAAGCAAGCTCAGGGTGGATCACAACGTCACCACACAGTCTGAGCACAAGGTCAAGGCCACAAGGCCAGTTCACAAGCAGGAGGAGACACATATATATATAAGTCTAAACAAGCAAGAGCAGGTATATATATATGCAAGAGTACAAGCAAGGTCAAGAGGTGAGCAAGTGAGGCAAGACTGGGACAAGTCCCAGCTGAGTGCAGAAACGCTGATGATCACAAGGCGGAAGTGCCTTGGTGAAAACATCAGCAGTGTTGGCCTCAGAGGCCACGTACGCAAGTCGCAACTGACCACGCTGCTGCAGCTCACGAGCAAGAAAGTAGCGGAGAGCAATGTGCTTCGTTCTGTGCTCCAGGCGCTGCTCTCGACACAAGGCCAGCATGGCCTTGTTGTCTACGTACAGCACTGGAGGAGAACGAGGCGGCTCTCCAAGGTCAGTCAGCGGGTAGGTGAGCCAGCGAAGCTCCTGAGCAGCCATGGCCCCGGCGTAGATCTCAGCCTCGCAACTGGAGCCGAGAACCGAAGACCAGCGAGTAGCTCGCCACGAAACAGAGCCGGAACCAAGACTGAAGGTGTAACCCTGCGACGACCGCTGCGTAGCCTGGTCGTCAGCCCAAGAAGCGTCCGCGTGCCCAGTGAGGACCACTGGACTCCGCCCTCCAAGCACTAGCCCCATGCCCGACGTACTGCACAAGTAGCGCAACACCCTCTTCGCTGCAGCCATGTGCTCTGGTCGGTGTCTCCCAAGAGCAACATAGCGTGCCAAGATGCTAAGAGGGTATGCAAGGTCAGGTCGTGTGCAGGTCATCAGGTACATGAGGCAGCCAACAAGCTCTGGGTACGGGCCACTCGACTCTACGGACTCATTCGAAGGCAGAGCTGAGAGCGAGTGGCGAGTAGACAGAGGAGTGGCCTGAGGCGAGGAGTACGTGAAGCCGAAGCACTGAAGGACCTGCTGCACCATGTGTGACTGAGTCAAGGTAATGGTGCGGCGTGCTCTGTCCCGAGTGATCTGCAAGCCAAGGTAGCTGCGCAGTTCACCCAGGTCTGTGCACGTGTGTCTCTTCTGCAGCTCGGACTTCACGTAGGCGAGTCCAGCAGTGTCCGCTGTGGCAAAGACCAAGTCGTCGACGTACACGAGGATGTAGAACGGCGGCAGAGAAGTGTCGGTGCGCAGAAACAACGACGGGTCAGCAGTAGAGGGAGCAAACCCAAGAGCCGCAAGCGTAGTCCTCAGTGTGTCGTGCCACTCACGCGGTGCCTGGCGGAGACCGTAGACTGGCCGTCGGAGGCTCCACTGGGTGCCAGGAGGGAAAGTCCCAGTGAAGCCAGGTGGACGGCGCAGCCAGATCTCCTCGTGCACGCTACCCTGCAAGAAAGCAGTGCTGAAGTCAAGAGAGTGGAGCTCGTAGTCGCGCTGAGCGGCTATGTGCAGGAGCACCCGAAGAGTGGTCATCTTCGGGGTGGGAGAGAAGGTCTGAAAGTAGTCAACTCCCTGCCGCTGACTGAAGCCACGAGCCACGTACCGCGCCTTGAAGACAGGTGGAGAGCCCGGCGGCCGCTTCACCCTGAAGATCCACATCCCACTGACGATGTTCGCCCCAAAAGGGGGGACAGCGTCAACGTAGGTGCTTGTGGACTTCCAGGAAGCCATCTCTGCATCCATAGCTGCCTGCCACTGAGAGGAGTAGGGACCCTCTACGGCCTCCGCGTAAGAGCGCGGAGTCGGGATGTCTAGTGCATCCGGGTCTCCCTCAGGGGCAAGCAATACAGACGCGAGATGAGGTGAAGCAGCAGCCACACACTGAAACTCCTCCTGCCTGTCGTCAAGGACGTCCGTGCCAAGAGCACACTCACCCCCGACGGACGGAGGACAGACAGACGCAGACTCAGCAACAAGACTAGCAGCGTAGTCTAGACGACAGCGAGCAGCAAAGTCGACGAGCTCGGCAACAAGAGCAGACGCAGCAGTGGACTCAAAGGAGGGATCAGTGACGACAGTAGCAAGGAGACGCGTGACAGTAGGACTGGCTGCACGAAGAGAGTCCGACTCAGGGTCGGCAAGCGCAGGAAGAGAGGACTCAGGAGGAGAGGGCAAAGGGGCACGCAGAGGAGCAGTGGACGGACGCAGAGACATCCGGTGCGTGCCAGGGACAGGAGGAAGACGCTGACGCGAACTGCGACCACTAGTGCGAGCAGCACGAACAGGCGACACAGGACGAGACGCAGGCTCACGACGCTCAGCAAGACCTCCAGTAGGACCAGTGTAGGGAGAGGGAGAAGGCAGTGGGGAGGCCGGCGGTAACTGTGACTGCGACTGGACAGGCGGTGGACCCTCTAAGAGAGGAGGAAGACCAAGAACCTGCTGCAGGAGCGGAACGAAGTACGGCCGAGGCCGCGCAGCGGCACCAGACACAGCAGGGACAGCACCAGCACCCTCAGCACCTCCGGCAGCACCAGCGCAAACAGCACGTCCAGCGGCAGGACCTCCAGCAGCACCCGCAGCACGACCACCACCAGGACGGACAGGAGTAGTCTCAGAACCAACACCCGCAGCAGCTCCAGCTCCAGGCAGACTCGGAGGCCCAGCAGCTCCGGGACCGGCGGCACCAGCACCCTCAGTGGCCGAAGAAGCGCCAGCTCCAGCAGTACGCCTCTAGCGGCGAGCAAACCATTCACGCAGCTCTTGTGGAGAGAGTGGCTCCCGCCGAGACGAAACACCCGGAGAACCTCCAAGCCCAGTACCGCCAGACGCTACAAGGGGAGGTCCAGTGGCCGCAGGCTCCACACCTCCAGGCTCAGCAGCTCCAGACGCAGCACCCCCAGGCTCAGCACCCCCAGGCTCAGCACCCATGCGCGCAGCACCCTCAGAGTCAGCACCCCCACGCTCAGCACCCGCAGAGGCAGCACCCCCAGGCTCCGCACCCCCAGGCTCAGCACCCCCAGACTCAGCACCCCCAGAGTCAGCACCCCCAGGCTCAGCACCCCCAGGCGCAGCACCCCCAGCAGTACCTGAGTCACCACCAACCTCGACCGGCTCGACTGCATCGACCTGGGACACACCTGAAGGGGCAGGACCTTGAGGGGGAAGGGGGTCTACCGGGGGGGGACCTGGCACAAGGAAGTGTGGCGACGGCGGGAGGGAAGGAGTGCGGTAGGGGAAGAGACGGTAGAAGGAGACGGACTCGTCGAACGTGACGTCCTGGGAGGACAGAACACGACGAGAGGAGGGGTGGTAGAACTGCCACCCTGGGGCGTCAGGGGGGAAGCCTAGGAAGACACAGGGAGCACCACGAGGGGACAGCTTGTCCGCAGACAGGTCGCGGACAAACGCCCGAGATCCCCAGACACGGAACGCAAACGCATCGCCGACCTTCACCGTCCACAGCAGAGCTGGGGAGGTCTCCGGCCGGAAGACCCTGGGGTGAAGGTTGAGCTGATGCGCCGCGTACTGAACCGCAAACGGCCACAGAAAATGGGGGACAGCTGCATGCATCATGGACGTACGAGCGACGTCCATGACCATGCCAATGCGGCACTCAGCAATCCCATTTTGCTGTGGAGAGTCTGGATGCGTGAAGGTCTGGCGGATGCCTCGTGCACGACAGTAGGCTCGCAGAAGGCCAGAGGAGAACTCTCCGCCTCGGTCAGAGTGCAGACGCAGAACAGGAAAGTCCGAGCCGAAGCTCCTTCTGAGCTGGAGACGAGCCGCGCGGATCCAGTCGATCAACACCTCAGTGACATCACCCTTGCTGCGCAAGGGGAAGACTGTGGTGTAACGCGAGTAGTCGTCAACCACCAGCAGGAAGTAGCGCTCGTGACCCTGTCCACGGACGCGGGCCGGGCCCCACACGTCCATGTGAAGCGTCTGCAGAGGAGCCTCTGTCGGGGGAAACTGGGAGGAGTGAGGGGCAGCCCGGAGCCGCCCCTCGACACAGGGGACACAGGAAGGTTCTGGCCCCGAAGGAAGGGGAGGGAGAGACCGGGGGAGACCAGAGACAAGGACACGGGAAGCCATGCCCCGAAGACGAGGTAAGGAGGGGTGGCCAAGACGGTGGTGCCACAAGAGAGTCTCGTGAGACAGGAGGCGACACGAGCAGGGGCAGACTCAGGACCAGACCGGGACGCAGCAGCAAACACCTGACCCGACGCAGCTACCTGGCCAGACGCAGGGACTGGAGGAGACTCAATGGTCAGGGTGTAGAGACTCGACCCGGGCCGACGCGAAAACGTGGCCAGGTGTCGGCTTGTGCGGGCGTCCGAGCAGTGGGTCCCTCGCTGACTCGCAGGAGTAAACTGGTGAACCCCCGCATCCTGCAGGTCAGCACCACTCACCAAGTTCGTCGAGAACGAGGGGAGGTACAGACCCGACAGGGCGCCCGAGGGGGCAGCCGGACACGGGAGGACAGTGGAGAAGTGAGCGAGGACAGGACCCCCAGAGGGGTCAGCCAGGGAGACTGCAACCGGCCGACCAAGCGGCGTGAGTGTGGTGCGGTCTCGAAAGAAGGAGCGAGAAGCCCCTGAGTCAAGTGTGAAGGTGAGGGAGGCCGAAGCCGACGCAGTACCTGAGAGCGCAGACGCACTAGTACCTGAGAGCGCAGCCTCACGAGCACCTGAGAGCGCAGACGCACTGGCACCTAGAGCAGTAGCCTCACAAGCACCTAGCGCAGCAGTACCAATGCCCGGGTCGGGCGGGAAACACCAGTAACAGTCACCCTCATCACTAATAGTCACAGCATACATGGCAGCAAGGATAGCATCAAAGTCAAGATCAAAGATAGCCACGCCAGCCCTAGACAGCTCTCCCCAGCGGGGGATCTCCGTGGCCTCCGGAAACTGATGATGCCAAGCGTCCGTCAGGCGGCCAAAACAGCGCTGGGTGGGGTGGGCACCCCCACACTGCTCACCCGCGCGGTCGCCGGTGCGAAGGACGTAGGCGCAGGGACCAAGTCCCCCACCACGCTGACGCTGCGTGTACCACTCACGGAGCTGCTGAGGGGTGGGGACGTCGCGAGAACGCTGCTGCTGCTGCTGCTGCTGCTGGCGCTGACCACCCCCAGTGCCGCTCCGCTGTGAAGTGCCACTACGACCACCTCCACCACCTCCTCCTCCACCTCCTCCACCTCCGCCAGCGCCGCCACCCCCGCCGGTACCGCCGCCGCCGACGCCGCCTCCGCCACCACTGCTGCCACTAGCACCCCCACCCCCGCCACCTCCTCCACCGCCACCCCCACTCCCTCCGCCGCCTCCACCTCCACCGTCACCGCCCCCGCTAGCCCCACCCGCTCCCTTGCCCACCTTGCCCTTGCCAGGGCGACGTCTCCCGCTAGGGGCAGACGCCGCACCGACCGACTCAAGACCAACGAGGTCGGCCGCAGCGGCAGAGGCGACAGAGGGCAAGAGAGGGGAAGGAGAACACCCCTCAAAGATGGGGGCGCGGGGGTCACCTCGAGAGGCTCCTACAGCGACTAAACTCTTCTCTGCTGCTAGGAGGGCCTTCTCAAGGAGGTCAACGGTGAGAGTGGTGGGGAAAACTGAGAGGAAGTGGTCCCTGACTACGCGAAGAGAGTCAGGGAGCCGGGTGACTATGTAGTAGAGGGTGATGCACATGGGGGGGGGGGGTTCTTGGCGCAGAACTCAGCAGGAAGCGCAGCGCGGTAGTGGGTGTCACTAGTGCGGAGATGCGTAATGAGATCAGCGACTGTGGGAAAGGCGGCAAGGTCAGGGAAGAGGTAGGGTAGCATGAGGCGGCTCAGTGCAGCAGTGGCAGGGGAGGAGTAGCGCCCAACTACAGCGTCGTACAAGGTCTGAGCACTCTTGTACTGACTAAAGTGCGCACGCTCAGAGGTAGGGAGGTGGCGACGCACAGCAAGACGTGCAGCAGCATCGCGTGTAGCCCACTGGGAGCGAACAGTAGGGTCAGCATCAGCAGCAGGGGCAGGGGAAGCGCCAGAGGTAAGGTCAAAGAGAGAGAGGCCGTCTGCCCTATCGCACTGTAAGAACAGCTGGAGGTCATCTACCCAGACCTCAAAGTCAATGGCCCGACCCTCAGCGTCAAAAGCGAGGACACTGGGGGTAGCCATGACGACAGACGCCTAGCAGTGCAGGCAGTAGGGTGAGGGCAGCGCAGTGAAAAAGAAGGCTTTTGTGCTCACCAGGCTGGGTAGAACGGGCCGTATGGAAGTAGGGCAGCTCAGCGGCCGACGGCTCGGCTGCGGGGCGGCTCGGCTGCTCGGCGGCTTGGCTGCTCGGCTGCTGGGCGGCTCGGCTGCGGGGCGGCTCGGCTGCTCGGCGGCTCGGCTGCTCGGCTGCTCGGCTGCTGGGCGGCTCGGCTGCGGGGCGGCTCGGCTGCTCGGCGGCTCGGCTGCTCGGCTGCTGGGCGGCTCGGCTGCGGGGCGGCTCGGCTGCTCGGCGGCTCGGCTGCGGGGCGGCTCGGCTGCTCTGCGGCTCGGCTGCTCGGCTGCTCGGCTGCTCGGCGGTCGGCCGCTGGGCGGCTCGGCGGCTCAGCGTCTGGGCGACCCGGCGGTCGGGCGGCGGGTGGGCCGCAGGTAGGGCGGCTGGTGGGCCGCTGAGTAGGGCGGCGGGGCCGTCGATGTAGGGTAGGACGGCGGGGCCGCAACGTAGGGCGGCGGGGCCGCGAAGTAGGGTAGGGCGGCGGGGCTGTCAAAGTAGGGCGGCGGGGCCGCAACGTAGGACGGCGGGGCCGTCGAAGGGTAGGGCGGCGGGGCCGCTACGTAGGGCGGCGGCGTCGTCGAAGGGTAGGGCGGCGGGGCCGCTACGTAGGGCGGCGGCGCCGTCGAAGGGTAGGGCGGCGGGGCCGCGACGTAGGGTAGGGCGGCGGGGCCGTCGAAGTAGGGCGGCGAGGGCGCGACGTAGGGCGGCGGGGCCGTCGAAGTAGGGCGGCGGGGCCGCGACGTAGGGCGGCGCCGCCGTCGAAGGGTAGGGCGGCGGGGCCGCGACGTAGGGTAGGGCGGCAGGGCCGCGACGTAGGGCGGCGGGGCCGTCGAAGTAGGGCGGCGGGGCCGCGACTTAGGGCGGCGGCGCCGTCGAAGGGTAGGGCGGCGGGGCCGCGACGTAGGGCGGCGGGGCCGCTAGAGTAGGGCGGCGGGGTCGCGACCGAAAGGCGACGCGACGGGCCGCTGGGAGGGGGGGGGAGGGCGACACTACGGGTCGCTAAAAAAAAGAACGCGCGCCTCGGGGCGCGCTTCGGTGGGCCCAAGAAACAGTCCCTAGGAGGGGACCTGCTCTGATTCCATGTGAGAATGAGAACGAGAATGAAATGGACTATGAATGAAGTGGGTACAATTACTAACCCTAATTGGGTTGTACCCCCTATGCGATACCCCACTATAGCCTACACAAAAGCATAAGCTATAATGATCTGACAGCCCTCCCGCGCCCGTGAAGTCGCATCCGTGCTCCGTGTGCAGCCTTGAGCGCCTCCGCTTGGGCTTTCCATTCTGTCAGACATTTTCGGTGTATGCCTGACTCCCGCGCCACTTCGCTCACCGAAGCCGCAAGCTCGAGCCGCACGAGCCACCTCAACTTCTCCTGGGCGGTGTAGGACTGCCGCTTATGTTGAGTCTGCTTGTGCCTGGGGGAGGGGGGGCGGGCATCTCGATTCTCGGTAGACGGGTGGGGGCGTTTTTTGTTAAGGGGCGGATACGTCGGTACCGGCATCTTCGCGCGTGGTGCGTCGCGCCACCAGGACTCCACACCATCCTCGTCCTCGGCAGTTGTGTCACGGTCGGGGAACACGTCTTCCTCGTCGCCCGCTGCACCGTCGCCACCAGCTTCACCGTCGCCTCCAGCTTTGCCGTTGCCGCTGTCATGTTTGTCGGCAGCCACATCATCGTCGGCGCCCACAGCCGACTCATCCCACGCGCAGGCTTCTGGTTGTCCTCACCATGGTGCAGTCGCCGGAGCTTGGATGCGTGCATCGGGGGCCTTGGGTGTGTCCGCTACAGCCAACCATTCGTCGAACGTGGCTGGTAAATACAGTTGGAGCACGGGCCGTTGGTGAGCACCTGCCGAAGCAAAAGCAGGCGGATTCGGAGGAGCGGGAGGTGCGGGAGGAGCGGGTGGAGCAGGAGGCACAAGGGGAGCAGGAGGAGCAGGTGGTGCAGGGGGATCCGGTGGCACTGGAGGCGCTGGTGGCTCACGGGTATACCACCCGTCCTCGGTAAGTGGCCATGTGCGGCGTGGTTTTTTCTTGAAGAGGATGTGAGTCCCACTAAATTCCGCCATGGCTTCGCCTGCTAGGCGGGCTAGACAGGAAACTGAATGAAAACATTAGAGACGAGGGTGAAGAAATGGGCAACGACGGGGACCCCTGCTGCGTGGCGGCTCGGGTTCCTCGTCGATGACAGGCAAGAAACCCCCGCCTACTCCCGTAGAGGCGCCTGCGTGGCAGCATCTACGCTGCGCTGGCAGGGAATCTTGCCGAACCTTCGAGATGGTTCTGCCCGAATGCACATGCCACGCAGCGCATGCAGCTGTGATTGGGCCGCACGGCAACATCCTCGTCACGGCTGCCACATTCGATGTTTCCAGACAACATTGAGCGGTGGGAAAGCGAACCATGCACGATCCCACTTGGTGCATGGTTGGTTGAATTCGCCTTGTTGAGAGCTTAACAATGGTGTGTTCAAAATTGATTTTCATTTTATCCTTTATACAAGCGCATGCGCTTATAAATCTGACTCAATTATAAGCGCACCCCCCAAAAAACAATGTTTTATTATAAGCACAGGTGCGCTTATATCCGGGCTATTACGGTACAGTGGTGGACCTAGGGGTAGTGCATCTACCGTAACGTCGGCGATGATGGATAGACTGAATAGGTTAGAGGAAAAATATATATACGGTAGTGGATGTTGTTGGGCTGAGAAAGCCCTTAAGGATCTTTGCAGAGGATAACTCTGGGTAGGATATTTGTAATAGCGGAAGCGTTTAATGAAGTTTGTGAACCGACCTTGCACTAGTGTGTGAGAGCAAAGTGGATTGAATTAAACAAGCAAATACAAGGTTTTATATAAGAGTACAGGGAATACGAATGGATAGATAACAGTATTTGCTGTTGCGATTCGATACAGTGCGACTCGGGCAACTGCTCTGTAACGAGTCAGTTGTGTGTCCTTAACTGTCGCGCTGTAATTGTCGAGTCAAAGGTCGCTGACCTTTGACTTTCCCGTAACCTCCAGGCGGTTACCCTAACCTCCGAGGTTTGACTCGATGCTTCGATTCGGACTGCTTCGCTAGTGTCTTGGGTTTTGACACGACAGAAGCGCACTAAGACTTATTGTTTCCAACACTCCCCTTCGCTGCTGGAGTGTCGCCGCAGGTGACGTGGCTTTGTCCAGTCAGCAGCATACAGTATTCGAACTTCTGCTTTCCGAGCTTCTTGGTCAAGTAATCGGCTGCCATCTCAGACCTGGGACAGTATGACAGATCGAGTTTCCCCTTTTCGATCTCGTCCTTCACGAAGAAATAGCGCAGGGCGATGTGTTTCGTCCTGTTTGCGAAGCCATTCTTGTTGGTGTTAGAATAGTAGGTAGTGGGGCCTAGGCTTAGTAGCCTAGGCCCACACTAGGAGGTAGGTGTGTGCGCTCTAGAAGTAGGAGTTAGGGTTTTGGAAGGAGAATTGGAAGGAAGAATGAATCCACTAGCAAGCAGCAGGACACACAAATAGAAAACCCTAAGGGGTTGTACTCAGTATTGAGCACCCCACTGCAGGCTACACAAATAACATTCTGACACACCCCCATAGCCAAAGTGGGGTGTAATCAGCAGAGCAGGCAAAGCAGTACAAGCTCAGGGTGGATCACAATGTCACCACACATTCTGAGCACAAGTTAAAGAAGCAATAGTTTAAAGTTAGGAATTATGAGCAAAGCTAGTGGTAGTCACAACGGGCAAGTGAGGAGGAGGAGAGAGAGTGAGGGGAGAGGGGATAGGAGGAGACGGCTGAAGCTGCAGACACACGGGCAACAGGAGGCAGACTGGCACAGCGGCTACCGGACAGCGCCCGGACTACAGGAGTAACAGGCCCCGCGGCTCAAGCAGCGGCAGACGGGCAACGGACCCACGGGCGGCTGGCGTAGAAGTCTAGCTCACTGGGCTACCGGGACAGCGCCCCGGACTACAGGTGCTGCGGACTACAGGACGGCAACTTCCATGCAGCTTCCCCAAACAGTCCCACCCCCCCTGACACACACCCGCTGCTACACCGCTAGCTCCACTCCCACGCACCCCCCTTAAACCCTAAACCCCAGTCTCCCACACAACCACCCCCCTCAGCGACAGCTGCAGCAGTGGGAGACGAAGGAGGAGGAGGAAAGGGAGGAATGCACACCAGCCACCCCCATACCCGGAAACGGGGGCGCAGACAGTAGCAGAGCGCACTAGGCACGGGCAGCAACAGGCACGGGCAGCACAGGCACGGGCAGCACAGGCACGGGCAGCAACAGGCACGGGCAGCACAGGCACGGGCAGCACAGGCACGGGCAGCACAGGCACGGGCAGCAAGAGGCACGGGCAGCACAGGCACGGGCAGCACAGGCACGGGCAGCAACAGGCACGGGCAGCACAGGCACGGGCAGCACAGGCACGGGCAGCAACAGGCACGGGCAGCACAGGCACGGGCAGCAACAGGCACGGGCAGCACAGGCACGGGCAGCACAGGCACGGGCAGCAACAGGCACGGGCAGCAACAGGCACGGGCAGCACAGGCACGGGCAGCACAGGCACGGGCAGCACAGGCACAGGCAGCACAGGCACGGGCAGCACAGGCACGGGCAGCACAGGCACGGGCAGCACAGGCACGGGCAGCAACAGGCACGGGCAGCACAGGCACGGGCAGCACAGGCACGGGCAGCACAGGCACGGGCAGCACAGGCACGGGCAGCACAGGCACGGGCAGCACAGGCACGGGCAGCAACAGGCACGGGCAGCACAGGCACGGGCAGCAACAGGCACGGGCAGCACAGGCACGGGCAGCAACAGGCACGGGCAGCACAGGCACGGGCAGCACAGGCACGGGCAGCAACAGGCACGGGCAGCAACAGGCACGGGCAGCACAGGCACGGGCAGCACAGGCACGGGCAGCACAGGCACAGGCAGCACAGGCACGGGCAGCACAGGCACGGGCAGCACAGGCACGGGCAGCACAGGCACGGGCAGCACAGGCACGGGCAGCAACAGGCACGGGCAGCACAGGCACGGGCAGCACAGGCACGGGCAGCACAGGCACGGGCAGCACAGGCACGGGCAGCACAGGGCGTACCGGGTCCAGGGGCGGCAGCTGCTGCAGGCGCTGGCGGCGGCTGCTGCTGCAGGCTCTGGCGGCGGCTGCTGCTGCAGACTCTGGCGGCGGCTGCTGCTGCAGGCTCTGGCGGCGGCTGCTGCTGCAGGCTCTGGCGGCGGCTGCTGCTGCAGGCCTGGCGGCTGCTGCTGCAGGCCTGGCGGCGGCTGCTGCTGCAAGGCGGCGGTGGCTGCTGCGGCAGAGCGGCGGCGGCTGCTACTGTTGGATCGGTGGCGGCAGCTGCTGCAGGCTCTGGCGGAGGCTGCTGCTGCAGACTCTGGCGGCGGCTGCTGCTGCAGGCTCTGGCGGCGGCTGCTGCTGCAGGCTCTGGCGGCGGCTGCTGCTGCAGGGCGGCGGCGTCTGTTGCTGCAGGCCCGGCGGGGCTGCTGCTGCAGGGCGGCGGCGTCTGTTGCTGCAGGCCCGGCGGCGGCTGCTGCTGCAGGGCGGCGGCGTCTGCTGCTGCAGGCCGGCGGCGGCTGGTGCTCCAGGATCGGACGGCGCCCCGCGGGTCCCGCAGGGGGCGTCGCGACGAGCATGGGCGACGCCCCGCGGGTCCCACAGGGGGCGTCGCGACGAGCAGGGGCGACGCCCCGCGGGTCCCACAGGGGGCGTCGCGACGAGCAGGGGCGACGCCCCGCGGGTCCCGCACGGACGTCGCGAGGAGCAGGGCGACGCCGCGCGGGTCCCGCACGGGCGTCGCGACGAGCAGCGGGGAGGGCAGCGCGCAGGCCCCCCGAGGGCGCTTCGACGGACGGGAAAACCGCCGCGCGCCTCGGGGCGCACGGCGGGCAGAAAACCGCCGCGCGCCCCGAGCGCACGGCGGGATGAAAAACTCCGAAACCCTAAAAAAAAAATTCGCCGCGCGCTCCGCGCGCGGCAGGAAGAAGGACTGCAGCGGAAGCATAGGGGCCCAAAGGCCAATGTAGAACGGGCTCTGATAACATGTTAGAATAGTAGGTAGTGGGGCCTAGGCTTAGTAGCCTAGGCCCACACTAGGAGGTAGGTGTGTGCGCTCTAGAAGTAGGAGTTAGGGTTTTGGAAGGAGAATTGGAAGGAAGAATGAATCCACTAGCAAGCAGCAGGACACACAAATAGAAAACCCTAAGGGGTTGTACTCAGTATTGAGCACCCCACTGCAGGCTACACAAATAACATTCTGACAGTTGGCGATGCGAATTGCTGACTGGTTGTCGCAGAACACGGTGAAGCTGGGTAACTCGGCTAACTTCGCTTCTTCCAGCAGTTCGCGAAGGTAAAGTCCCTCCTTGGTGGCTGAGCAGAGTGCAATATATTCTGCTTGAGCTGAAGACAGTGCGATTAACTCCTGCTTACTCGACTGCCAGGAGATAGGACCGATAGGCTCGAGGCGGTAGACATAGCCGGTGCGTGAGCGCCTGTTATCGGTGTCGCCGGCGTGATCGGCGTCGACGTAGCCGATTAGCTTGGTCGGTGTAGTTGCGTTTTTGTGATAAGTTAATCCGATCGTCGCGGTGCTGACGAAATAGTGGAGAGCGCGATCGAGTTCCGCTAGATGCTCTGCTTCAGGCTTCTTGAGATAGGTGGCGAGCTGGCTCGCGGAGTAGGATAAGTCGGGACGGCATGTGACTGCTGCGAAGAGAAGACATCCGAGCTTCTTCTGATAGTCGCGTATGCCGGCGGGCTTGAGTAGGGTAGATCGTCCCTTTTCGGTTCCTTACGTGTAGCGGTAAGGCGTGGAGATGGCGCTTGGTGTGAGGCTGAAGCGTTTCGCGATGGTGTCGGCGTACTTCTCGGCGCTTAGATAGATTGCGTTTTCTTCCTCGCGGATGTTGAGCCCGAGGTACTGCGTAACGGTAGAAGAGACCGTGAGCGTGAGGTCTTTCTGAAGCTCCCCTTCGAACCACGTGGCGATGCCGTCGGTTGACCCAATGTAGAGGAGATCGTCCACGTAGACGATTAGGAGAACGTAGTCACTTCCCTTTATGAGGCGATACATGCCTTGGTCGTGCGGGAGTTGTTTGAAACCGATGCGAATGAGGCGGGCGTGTAGGTACTGCTGCCACAGTCGCGGTGCCTGCTTGATCCCGTAGAGCGACTTAAGCAGTTGACAGACTCGGTTGGGTTCGCCGTGGGAGCCGTGCGGGAGCTCGACGAAGATTTCTGCATCCACATGTGCGTAGAGAAATGCGTTTGCGACGTCGATTTGTCGCAGTTTCTTTTTCTTCATGGCGGCGACGGCGATGAGGATTCGGAGTGAGGTGTGACGGTTGACCGGAGCGAAGGTTTCGGTGTAATCTCTTCCGTGCTCCTGGTCAAAGCCGCGTACGACCCAGCGAGCTTTGAATTTGTCGATGGTGCCGTCAGCTTTCGTCTTCACACGGAAGACCCACTTCCCGGTAAGGATAGTTTTGTTTTGTGCTACGCCGATGGGAACGATTTTCCAGGTGTTGCGCTCCTCCAGTGCCTTCAGCTCTTTGTCCATGGCTTCACGCCATTTCTCCCTATGTTCCCCCTCCAGAGCCTGTTGAACCGTCGCAGGCTCCTTAGGAATGGCGGCGCCATGGACTGCGGTGACGAGACCAAGGATTTGCAGTCCAGTCTGTGAGTATCGAGGGAGTTCTGGATCCTCGGGATAAGCTGCTTCGTCTCCCACTTCTGGGTCGGGTATGAAATTTGGCCCTACCCTTTCTGCTTCGTTGGTGTTGACTGTCGCAGGTGTTACGTAACCATTGTCGGCGAAATGGTAGAAGACTTCGGCGTTGTTACAGTCGCGAGGATTTTCCTCATCCATGGGCACGTCGACGGAGCAGTACGGAAGAGGTCCGGCTTCCTCCGATGCGTTGTCGACGTTCTGCTCATCCCAGTCTGCTTCATCCGCTGCTGACGCGAAGGCTCGGTCACCACGAAAGCCACTGGTGAGGTCCCGATTCTCGTGCAAGTTGGCGAGGTACGTTTGAAGGGTGAGTCGTTCGTAGAAGATCACATCACGTGCTGCTACTGTTTCTTTTGTGTGGACGTCGAAGATTCTCCACGCGTTGTAATTTTTCTCGATGCCGAGGTGTAGTCCCCACTGTGCCCGTTGTGAAAATCTTCCCGCTCGTGCTTCTGGGGGTCTGTACTGTACCATGCACCCGAAAACTCGTAACATTTTTGTGCTGCCCTGCTTCCCTGTCCACAGCAGATGCGGTGATGCGTTGTTCGGGAGTGACGACGACGACAACAAGTTGTGCAGCATGACAGCATGGTCCATTGCTGCAGGCCACTGGTGGTTGGGTAGCCGCATGCCACGTAACAGTTTGCGCATGCTGTTCTGCAGGGTCCTGTTCATTCTTTCTGCAACACCTTGCTGCTGATGTGCGTAGGGAAGGGAGAGGAGTTGCTTGATCCCCCTTTCCGCCAGGAACTGCTTGAAGCGCTGAGAGGTGTACTCGCCACCTCCGTCTGACTGGAAGCTTTTCAGTTGCGTTCCAGACTCTCTCTCTGCTATCGGTAGCCAGGCGGCGAATGCTGCGAGCGCCATGTCGCGGCTGGGTAGGTTACGATGCCAGACGTATCGAGTGGCGGCGTCGATGAAGGTGATGGTGTAGTTGTAGTTGACTTGTCCTGGTTCGCGATTGTAGAGGATGTCGCTGTAAACCTTTTCAAGTGGTGCGTACGCTGGTGCGCTCGGGTTGTGATGTGGAGCGAATGGTCGATGAGGTAAGTCAGCTTCGGGGCATGTAAGGCAAGTCCCTCGTGCCTTTTGGAGTTCTCTGCCGTCGGGTAGAAGTAGAGAGTCTTTGTCAAGAACTCCCGCTCTTATCGTGTTATTTAAAACCGTGTTGCTTGGATGTCCTGTGCGTGCGTGCCAGATCTCTTCAGAGGCGCGGTGTCCGGGTGAACGTTGGTATGCGTCGGAGTTGGAGTAAAAACTGGCGACGAAGTTGGCGCTTCGGTGGACTTCGCGTTGAGTCGGATTTAGCTGTTGTGCGGGTGTTGGTGGTGCTTCGTCGACTGTGACTGGTGTCGTTGTTCCTGCTGCTGCTGATGTTGTCGCTGCTCCCGATGTTGTTGCTGCTGCTGCCGATGTTGTTGTTGCTGCCGATGTTGTTGCTGCTGCCGATGTTGTTGCTGCTGCCGATGTTGTCTCTGCTTCTGTTGTTTGTTGAATCGTCGCTAAGGCTCGTGTTCGTTCTGCTTCAGGGATAGTGTGGGAGTACCAAAAACCTCCCGGGCTGAAGTCGGGGTCGAGATCTGGAGGGTGTGTCCAGTCAGTAAAATTCACGATGGCGTCGCTGTCTGCAGTGCCCAGGTCAGGAACGAAGTCGAGGACGAAGACGTTGTTCTTCAATACTGCTTTCCCGATGTAGAGACCGCCTCTCCCGTGGTATAGCTTGAACTCTTGGGTGGTGCTGTCGGCTTCCAGGTGAATCCCCTTCGCCATCAACTGGCTAACACTCAGTAAGTTGTAACCGAGTCCTTCAGCGATGAGTACCTTTGACATGTGCAGTATGACATTTGTTTCTCTTGACTGAAGCTGTACCACTCCTTGTCGTCGTGTGCGCAGGTTTTGATTGTTGGCGACTGTGATGACAACTTCTCGTTGGAGTCGGTGTTCGCGTTGTACGAAGCGTCCGGACGAGCACATGTGTTGCCCGCAGCAACTATCCAAGAACCAAGTGTCTTGGCCGGACGGTTCACTTTGAGCGATGGCGGCGTAAGTCGGATCCGGGTGGAGTGATTCGCGGCGGGGCGTCCTGTTGTCGAGCTCCTCTTCTGGTGAGTAGTGGGGTGGTGACTCTGTTATGCAAGAATCGTTTATCTTGACCATGCAGTTGACTATGTTTCTTGCTCCTTGTGCAGGTTGTCCAGTTGAAGTCGTTGAAGCTTGAATCGTGGTTGTCGGACTTGCTTGTGTCGAAGCAACTTGGGAGCTTGAAGGCCGCAGTTGTCGCTGTGGTGTTATCTGACGGGACGGGCAATGCGTGCGTGGATGTCCTGATGTTTTGCAGATGTGACAAAACGGAGGTACTGGCTTCGGCTGCTGCTGTCGGTTGTTGTAGTAGTTGTGTCGTCGCTGAGTATGGAAAGCGAACTCCGGTGCTAATGCCTTTTTCTTGTGCCTTTCTTCTTGCAGGTCCATGTCCTGCTGCTCGGCGTGGATTTCGGCGCAAAGTGCTGCTTCAGAGATTCTTCCGTGGGCTCGAAGAATTGCTTTGGTGGCGCGCCACTGAGGACCGAGGCCACCGATGATGACTGTCACGAAGGCGTCTTCAGAGATTGATCCTCCGCATCGAAGAAGCTTGTCGCGCAATTCGCGACATCGGCTGATATACGCCAGTCCCTTTTCTCCTGGTTTCATTTCAACTGTTGTCAATTGCGCCATTAACCTGCTCTGGCTTACACTGTCTGTTGCCTGATACAGGTTCTTCAGATGGCCGTACGCGAGTTCCGCCGAGTTGCCGAAGTTCCGGTAAGAGCGAATGTTCTGCTGCTGAGTTGGTGTGATGTTTCTCAGTAGAATAGTATACGCCATCATCGATTGATACGTATACTGCTGCTTCTCATACTGTGTGCCGTTTGCTGGATACTGCAGGGATCCGTCGAAGAAGCCGAGTATCTGCGCGCCCTCCATCATCAGCTCGAATTCAAAGGACCAGGTGAAGAAGTCCTTTCCGTCGAAGGGACTTGATGTTTGCAGATTCAGGACATGCGCGAATTGTGACTGAACTTGTAAAGCGTCCATTGGTTTGTCTTGCGCAGGTGAAGGTTGAGGCAGGAAGCTGATCGACCCGCGCTCGTACGGGGCAAAGGTGGGTTGCTGCTGTTGATTCCCTCGCGCATATGACGATCCATCAAGGCTCATGGGTGTCGCTCCGTTGTTGCTGTTGTGTGTCTGTGCAGGTCCCGACTGCTGGTGTTGCTCGTAGAAGGACATGAAGGAGAAAAATTTCTCCATCATGCTCTGGTCGAAGTCAGAAGGATGGTTCGTGGGGGTCTCGGTTGACGTTCCCCTTGGTCTTGCTGCCGTGCCTTCCTCTGTCTGCAGGCCAGAGGCTGGCGGTGGAGTAGGAGTAGTGCCCGAGGAGCCATTAGGGGAGCTCCTTTCCTTGTTTGTTGCCATGTCTTGTAATGATCAAAAAGTTAGAGTTTTCCCCTGTCAGCTCTCATACCATGTTGGGCTGAGAAAGCCCTTAAGGATCTTTGCAGAGGATAACTCTGGGTAGGATATTTGTAATAGCGGAAGCGTTTAATGAAGTTTGTGAACCGACCTTGCACTAGTGTGTGAGAGCAAAGTGGATTGAATTAAACAAGCAAATACAAGGTTTTATATAAGAGTACAGGGAATACGAATGGATAGATAACAGTATTTGCTGTTGCGATTCGAGACAGTGCGACTCGGGCAACTGCTCTGTAACGAGTCAGTTGTGTGTCCTTAACTGTCGCGCTGTAATTGTCGAGTCAAAGGTCGCTGACCTTTGACTTTCCCGTAACCTCCAGGCGGTTACCCTAACCTCCGAGGTTTGACTCGATGCTTCGATTCGGACTGCTTCGCTAGTGTCTTGGGTTTTGACACGACAGAAGCGCACTAAGACTTATTGTTTCCAACAGATGTATCGTGCCCTTACGTCTGTGCATTAACCAAAATGAACGTTTAGCTAGAAACACAATCAGACTTGCTATTGGTGTGAACTCTGATTGATTAGCCTTTTTTTTAACATACTATGATTTTTTTTTGTACCATGTATGATTGATCAAACAAAAACTTTGTACTAAGGGCATGTTCCTACGGCCCTTTATCAGGCCAACCTCTTATCAAGCTCACGTCAAAACACACTGAAAATTCCCTAAACCCACAAACCCTCGCTACTTTTACCAGGCAAGGCTGACAAGAGGTTTGCCTGATAAGAGCGTAGGAACATGCCCTAAGGCTGACAAATATGACAGCACAAAATACGAATATGAGGGCCTGTTCCCTGCGTAGGACCAACTTCTAGGTTCCGCGACGCTGAAGATGATTTTAAAATCTAACACCGACAGTAAGATGGATTTCATATGACAATGATGACCCTTGTAGCATTTTCTTACATTGTCGGTTCTGAGTGTGCTCTCAGATGTTGGAACTGATGTGTTATAGCTGTCTTGCACTAAGCCATGGGATGTCACATTCTCATTTCGAAGTACCTTATAGAGACTTGAGCTCAACGAGACAACGAATCGAGTTTCCCTTCTAGCGATTTTGTGGCATCGTGTGTGCGACTTCGTGCCACTTCTGCCTGGTAGCATGAGTATTGTTATCGCGGATAGCTACCCCCAAGGCATCCCCTGGTGCTGTGTCATTGTAGACCGCGCTGACCATTCTGCGTTAGCGAGTCGCGAAGGTAAATCGCACGTCGCACATGGCGACTACGTCGCTGGACGACAGCTGGCGAGCCTTGGGGTTGCATGATCCACCGTCGGCGATCCTTGATGACGTCATCAACGCCGTACGAACTCCACCATCTATCTAGTTTCGTCTCGTTTACCTGAAACATCAGCTCGCCACGTGTCCTTTCAGCAGACGCATCGATACAAATTCTTACAGCCCAGGAGATACTAGACGTCCTCATCAGATTCATTAAGTCTCTTGTGTCGACTCGCGATGCGCCTTAAGAAGGGAGCAGCCTATGTGGGCTGACGGCCTTTGCCGCCTGCGTGACTGCGTAAGGTCGCCGCTGTTCCATACGGTTTTGAGACGTCTCAAAACGCCTCGGTTCCGTACGGTTTCAACATCGTTTCCCCACCCCACTCCCCACCGCCACTCCCTATCGCCACTCCCCACCGCCGCTCCCCACCGCTCCCCACCGTTTTCCACCAACATTCGTTATCTGCTTGTTTGGCAGGAGGCGGAAGGGAAGCGAGGAGGCAGTCGGGTTGGAGTGTCTAGGTGCCATAAACTAGAGGACCTCAGGTCCTGAACCTGGACGAATGTCTAAAAAAATGGTTGGAATCTGGACCACATGCTTTAGACATCTGGATGAACTGAGTACCACAATCGTCAAATCTTTGGGTCCTGCCTCTTTCTTTTTCCCTCCGTTCCCCCTATTTCCCGTTCTCGCTGCTCCCCCGTTCCCCCTGCTCCCCCGTTCCCCCTGCTCCCCCGTTCCGCCTGCTCCTACGTTCCCCCTGTTTCCCCGTTCTCCCCGCTCCCGCATTCCCCGTCCTCCCCCGTCCCCTCTGGTCCGCCATTCCCCCTGCTCCCCTGGTCGTGTGCATGGGACCTCAGGTGCACGAGACGTGGCTGGATGGCATTGAGGAGCTGCGCAGGTGAGCTGAGAGCTGCCCACAGTGTGAAGGGGAAAGTGTCTTTCTCAGAGCCCAAGTCTTAGCAGTATATTGAAACGGGGACAAGGTGCACGGGGCCTCAGGTGCACGAGACGTGGCTGGACGGCATCGAGGAGCTGAGGAGGTGAGCTGTGAGCTGTGAGCTGTGAGCTGTGAGCTGTGAGCTATGAGCTGCCCACAGTGGGGGGAGAGAGTGGGCGGCGAGAGTGGGTGTAGAACTAAGTGTTCTTCGAGTTGGCCCAACCCTTAGCAGAAAAAAGGAACGGGGACAAGAGTGGGTGGCAGTGAGTGGGTGGCAGTGAGTGGGTGGCAGTGAGCGGGTGGCAGTGAGCGGGTGGCAGTGAGCGGACGGGTGACAGAGAATGGGAGGCAGAGATTGGGCGGCGTAACAGTGAGTGAGAGAGTGGTTTGAGAGAAAGTGGGCGTATGATTATGCATGCAAGTGCCTTGGCGTTTCAATCTGTATTTCCTGTTTCCTGTTTCCGCTGTTTTGTTAGCCTCTCTTAATCATTTCAGAAGAGGTCAGACGCTCTCTCTCTTTCTCTCTTCGCCTCACCAATTGCTCTGTGCTCTCTTCTGGTCTCTCTTCGCATCTGCATGATCTTCTGGTTACGGAATGGCGTTGTATGGCATGCCAAAACATGATCATGGTGTGGTATGACGTGGCATGCCATGACGTGATGTGGCATGACATGGTGTGACGTGGCATGGCGTGTGCACGGCCACAGCTGCATCATGGAGAAGTGCCCTGAAGGGGGAAAGTCCAAGCTGCAACAGGTGAGAGAATGGACGGTCGGGCTCACTCACTCATGCACTTACTCCCTCGCTCCATCCCTCCCTCGCTCCATCCCTCCCTCACTTTCTAACCTCACCCCCTCCCCTTCCTCTTCCCCCACCCCCTCCCCTCCCCCTCTCATGCGCACATCAGGACCTGGATGAAGCATACCATCTGGTGGAGCAGCGCATAGAGGAGCACATGGAGGCCTTCAAGACCCGCGCCCTCGCTACTGCCTTCGCCCTGCCCCCCTCGCTACAAGCACACCTCGCCACGTTGGATTGGGAACAGAGGGCAGCTGCGCCAGCTGGCAGCAATGTTGGAGCAGGCGGGGGTGATGACCTGGCAGCTGAAGCGTCGGCTCTAGATGCTGAGCTGGCAGAGCTCAATGCCACGCTGGAAAAGGTGCGGAGTGTTATCCAGATGTACTATTGCTTTCTTTACTGACTGTTATGCTTTCCTCCCTCCTTCCTCTTCTGCTCAGTCCCTTCACTCTCCCCCTCTTCTATCCATACATGTGCATTTTGATTTGTATAAACTAATACCCTCCTTGTCCTATCTCTCCTCCATTTTTTAGCGCACTCGGTTCTTCCCTTTTTTGCCTCGCACTCCTCTCACTTTTTGTCTACGTTAAGTTTCTCGCACTTCTGCACCATCAGTTTGTCCATTCGCTTTTCATTCATCTCCTCCCTTTCAATCTCGCTCATTTTCTCCGTTCTTCACTTGTCCCTATCGCCCTTACCCACCCATGTTTGCCCCCCTTCCCCACTTGTGTGTGCCCCGCATTCTCACCCATTTCTGCCCGCCATCCTCACCTGTGTGTCCCCTATCCCCACCCATGCGTGACCCCCATCCCCTTCTTCAGAAAAGAGCAGAGCTGCGAGCGATGAGGCGGCAGCAGCGACAGCAGCTGGCGGCAGTGGGGAGTGAGGGGCAGCTGAAGCAGCTGCAGCAGATAATGCAAGCAGACCACAGCGGTGGGTGATGTGTGCACTTATGCATGTGTGGATGTGTGCACTTATGAGTGCACGAGGGAACGACCAAAGCTGCAGCAGCAGGCAGCAGCCACCAGAGAGCAGTGAGGGGCAGCTGCAAGTGCTGCAGCAGATGATGCGAGGCGAGCACCATGGTGGGTGATGTATGTGGGTGAGTGCATGTGTGCATGTGTGCAAAGTGCGTGACCTGTGTATATGTGCATGTGTAGATTCATGGGCGCTTAAGGGAGTGACAAAAGCTGCTGCTGCAGCAGATGATGCGAGGCGACCACAATGGTGGGTGATGTATGTGGGTGAGTGCATGTGTGCACGGATGAGTGCATGTGTGCACGGATGAGTGCATGTGTGCACGGATGAGTGCATGTGTGCACGGATGAGTGCATGTGTGCACGGATGAGTGCATGTGTGCACGGATGAGTGCATGAGGGAACAACGACAGGTGCAGCAGCAGGCGGCAGTGAGCAGTGAGGGGCGGTTGCAGGTGCTGCAGATGATGCGAGCTGACTGATGTGGTGGGTGGCACGTGCATGCATCTTGGGGGCATGGATGCATGGAAGCATGGAAGCATGGATGCATGGATGCATGGAAGCATGGAAGCATGGAAGCATGGAAGCATGGATGCATGGATGCATGGATGCATGGAAGCATGGAAGCATGGAAGCATGGATGCATGGATGCATGGATGCATGGAAGCGTGGTGGCACTGGTTGCGTGTATGCACAGGTGTTGACTTGCATATTTCTCCTTCCTCAGAAAGCCTCCATCACATTTTTTTCCGTCCGCTTTCTCCGCTCCATGTCCTCCCCTTTTCGTCCTCCCCTTCTCCTCCGTCCCTTCTCGTCCGCCCCTTCTCGTCCGCCCCTCCTCGTCCGCCCCTTCTCGTCCGCCCCTTCTCGTCCACCCCTTCTCGTCCGCCCCTTCTCGTCCGCCCCTTCTCGTCCGCCCCTTCTCGTCCGCCCCTTCTCGTCCGCCCCTTCTCGTCCGCCCCTTCTCGCCCGCCCCTTCTCGCCCGCCCCTTCCTAACCGCAGAGCTGCTGGCCTCACACGATCGACTGCAAGCGCAGCAGCACACAGCCATGGACATGACAGGTGAGGCGTGGGGATGAGACGTGGGGATGAGACGTGGGGATGAGGCGTGGGGATGAGGCATGGGGATGAGGCGTGGGGATGAGACATGGGGATGAGACGTGGGGATGAGACGTGGGGATGAGACGTGGGGATGAGACGTGGGGGATGAGACGTGGGGGTTGAGACGTGCATTCTCACACCCATGCATTCTTTCCACCCTCTACCCCTCTCTCCCCTCCCCTCCCCCTCTCTTCCCGCCCTCAACACCTCCCTTACCGCCCTCAACACCTCCCTTCCCGCCCTCTACCCCTCTCTCGCTCTCGCTCTCTCGTTCTCCAGGTGACAGGGTGCCCGCGTCTGAAGAGGGAGGAGGCACGGAGGAGGGTGTGGCGGTGTATGCAGCAGCGCAAGGCGCGCTGAGCGCTGTTCAAGAGCACATGGGGAAGCAGGTGGAGAACGGGGGCTCGGCGTGAGGGAGGAGGGCGAAGGTAGGAGAGAGGAGATTTCTGCAGGGTCAGCAGCAAGAGGGAAGGGTGCTGTAGGGTGCAGCAGAGCAAGGTGGGCTGAGTGCTGTTGAGGAGCACTTGGGGAAGCACGCGGAGGAAGGGGGAGAGGCGCGAGGGAGGAGAGGCGTGAGGGAGGAGAGGCGTGAGGGAGGAGATTTACGCAACATCAGCAGCAGGAGGGAAGGGTGCTGTGGTGGTGTGGATGAAAGCGTAAGAGGGCACACAGGAAAAGGCTGAGGAGGTGGAGGGGGAGAGAAGGGGGTTGGGGAAAGGAGAGGACGGCATGGCTGTGTAGGCCACAGATTGTAGTGGTGTGTGTGTGTGTGGAGTGGAGGGGTGTGTTGAAATCTTTTGTGAGAATTCTCAGAAGTGTGGAGTGGAGGCGTGTGGAGTGGAGGCGTGTGTAAAGTGGAGGGTTGTGCCAGGGAAGGGACCCCGCAGTTGGAGGATGGGAGGCAGAGACTTGCGAGGATGAGGGCAGAGCAGCAGCAGCAAAAGGGAACGTCACTCTGGTGGCAATGGCAAGAGCACAGGGAGAGGAGCAGAGAGTGGAGTGGTGTGTGGGTGATTGGGGGATTATTGATTGTATAGGTATGTGTACAGGTAATGGGGACCAAGGGATATATGTGGAGGATCGCACATGAGTTTTGTTTCCACAGATTTCAATGAGGAATGTAGTATTTGCATCATTCAGATCAGAGCCAGTTGTTGCTGAGCAAACAGCTCTTTGACGTTGCTAAGCAAACAGCTCTTTGACGTTGCTGAGCAAACAGCTCTTTGACGTTGCTGAGCAAACAGCTCTTTGACGTTGCTGTAATTGTAATACTATCCACAGCCACACATCCATGTGCTTGTGCGACTCCTGCGAGGCATTGTAGCAGCTTCAGCCTCTCTGGCACTGCCCCCCCACTGGTTATGGTTCGCATGCAGCTGTATAGCCTGAATCACTTTACTGCACCCTGTGATGCAAACCATGCCTTGGCTTGAGTCCCAGTACCCATTGCCCACCCCCTGCAACTAAAATGGCTCTCATGTCCACGAGCCCATGGGTGTCTTTTGTAGTCGGCTCAAAGAACTGAGTTGATGGGTGGGTGGGTGCAGTGCTTGCGTCATCTGTGTGGCTGCACGCACAGGGAAGGAGATGTTGGTCGTTACAACTTAGACGCCAGTTGGTGCTAAGAAGGCGGCAATGGGTGTAGCACAGATGACAGTGCAGGCAATGGCATCACATGACTGCATTGTGCACACACACGACCCTGTGGCATACCTGTTTAGACCGCACTGCTCTGCGAGGCATGGCATGGGCGTGGCGGGCAGCAGCGTGTGCCCCCATGGCTGCTGCAGCTGCTGTGGTTGCTGCCATGGGTCTGCGACGCACAGCGGATGCGGCTGCTGCTGCGAGCACAAACACCTGGTGGAGGCAGCAACAAGAGGGGCCGGGTGGAGCGGAGGAAGGACAGTGGCGGGATGACACATGGCACAGATAAGCAGCCTCGGCCTCTCCTGCGAGGCACAAACACCTGTTGCCGCACAGCGGATGCGGCTGCTGCTGTGAGCACAAACACCTGGTGGAGGCAGCAACAAGAGGGGCCGGGTGGAGCGGAGGAGAGGGACGAGGGACAGCGGCGGAATGACTCACAGCATACACAGGCCACGGGTGGCAGAGAGCTTTTGTGGAATGTTCATACTTGGATGGCAGTTTGTAGCACGGCCACTAGTCGCAGTTATGGCTGCCCCCACAGCAGCAGCAGGCATGGTGATGCTAAGGGTTATGCCATCTCATCCCATTTGTCAGTCTGTCCTCCTCAGTGCCCATGTCACCACACTGCATGTCATCACATTAAGCACCCCATGGCATCTCATCTCACCTCATCTCATCTCATCTCATCTCATCTCATCTCATCTCATCTCATCTCATCTCATCTCATCTCATCTCATCTCATCTCATCTCATCTCATCTCATCTCATCTCATCTCATCTCATCTCATCTCATCTCATCTCATCTCATCTCATCTCATCTCACCTCACCTCACCTCATCTCATCTCATGGCACCTCATGGCACCTCATGGCACCTCATGGCACCTCATGGCACCCCATGGCACCCCATGGCACCCCATGGCACCCCATGTGAACTCACTCAACCCAGAGATATTGACCTGACAAGCAAGAGAAACCAGAATTCCATACCCGTCCCTGAGGGCAGTTGAGACATTACAATCAACCGCAGCATCCAACTCACCGAAGCGCGCCAGAGAGCAGCAGAGGCA
Source organism: Closterium sp. NIES-65 (assembly GCA_948144175.1). Taxonomy (NCBI): domain Eukaryota; kingdom Viridiplantae; phylum Streptophyta; class Zygnematophyceae; order Desmidiales; family Closteriaceae; genus Closterium; species Closterium sp. NIES-65. The sequence goes on from CANXME010000160.1 coordinate 1,690,393, forward strand.
CCATGGAAGGGTTTCGGGTTTAAGCCAACCCTCGGCGAGTAGACCACAGAGTCCCGTACTCGCTTCTGATTGCCCCCCTTCCAGTATCTCTCCCTCCTGCCGCCCCGCTCCCAGCTCCTCCAGAATCATCACCCCACCCCACCGTTTGAAACCCCATCCCACCATACAACCCTCCCCAACTCACCGGAGTGAGCCAGAGAGCAGCAGAGGCGCCGTGGAAGGGCGGGGAGTAGACCACCGAGTCCCCATACTCGCTTTTGAGTGACTCCAGTATCTCCCCCTCCTGTCGCCCCGCCCTCAGCTCGTCCCGAATCATCTGCGCAGGGGTGCATGCACGTCCGGGCGCATGTGCATGTGCATGAGTACGTGTATGGCAAAGGTCCGCATGAAGGCTGCATGACAGGCACCCAAGCGTGCATCAAATGGCTTTCTTTCGCCTGTAACTCAGCACGTTTGAGAATTTGTCGCTCAGCTTTCAAGCACACCCACAGACATGCCCATAAAACAAGACAACAAGATAAACAAAGCAGCAGCGGGCATGAGGGATGTTATCCATGCCACGAGCCATCTTGCTGCGTGCCATGCCACGAGCCATCTTGCTGCGTGCCATGCCACGAGCCATCTTGCTGCGTGCCATGCCACGAGCCATCTTGCTGCGTGCCATGCCACGAGCCATCTCGCTGCGTGCCATGCCACGAGCCTGTTACAACCGCGTCCCGCCCCACAGCTGCTGGCTGGATTTGCTGCTACTTGGTAACCAACTGCTACAGCCATCTTCTTTTGAGGCGCCTCAAAACGGGCCTCTGAAGCCATTTGCCAGAAACAATCGCAGCTAATCAAGTGTGGATCGCTAAGACCAGACCATCTACTCCACGCATCAGTTGACACGGCCGCATCAGCAGCCACTCCGCCTAGCTCCTCTCTCAGTGCTCCTCACCTGTGCTCTCCAGCTCCGTGGCTGGCTGGCTTTAAGACCGCCACTTTACTGCTATCAGCATATGCGTTAAAGGAAAGCACCTTGCGCATGCACACCCGTGGGATTCCTCAATGCTCTGGTGCCCGCGCTTGGCACGCCACACCATGCTGCTCCGCACCCACCCCAATGCCTCTAGCGCCGCCACTAGAGCCGCACTGCACTGCTATAAGCACATCCATTAAAAGCACAAACCTTGCGCATGAAAACAGCGACGTCAGAGTTGTAATCCTCAATGCTCTGGTGCCCGCACTCCACACACCGCACCTTGCTGCTTAGCACCCGAGTCGTCGCGCCTGGCCCCACTGGCACACTGAACCGCTATAAGCACATTCCTTAACACCACCTACCTTGCGCATGAAAATGGCCACGTCAGCATTGGATTCTTCGATGCTCTGGTGCCCGCACTCCACACACCGCACCTTGCTGCTCAGCACCCGCGCCCTCGCCTCCAACTCCGCTGCTCGCAACCGCTGCTCCCGTGCTGCTGCTGCTGCCACCGCTGCTGCATCTGCTGTTGCTGTCTCTGCTATTGGTGCGGCTGCTGCTGGTGCTACTGTTGCTAGCGCGGCTGCAGCTGATGTCTTCCCTTCTGATACTGCTTCTGGTTTCAAAGCAGCAGACGAAGCTTCTGAAACAGGAGCTGCAGCGGGAGGCGCAGGGCCAGCAGGAGTAGAGATTTGACGCGAGTCAACAGGGGCGTTCACGGGAGGCAGTCCCGCGCTGGTGGCCTTACTGCCTGTTGCTCCCATGGCGGCCCGCACTGCCGCCTCACTGCCCAAGCTGTCTCAAGCTCTCATGCGAACGGGTTCGACCACCTACTCCACTAGCAGTACTGCGAAACCCACGTAACCCGCTACTTGCCGCGTCACCGCTCGCTGCACACACGGTGCTGCTGTGAAGTCGACTCAAGCTGTCTCACGCTCTCATGCGAACGAGGCACACCAACCACGTCTCTAGTACTGCGGAACAAGGCTCGAGCGTCTCACGGAAAAAGAGGTGACTCTTGCGTCGACTCAACGGTAAAATCGGGAGTCCTGCGGAAATAACAGCTGGTGACAGTGCGACAAGAGAGTCAAAAGAACCACCATACGTTCTTAGTCAAATTCTGTCGATTGGATGCAACAACGGTTGTTCGCTCTGCAGCACCCGGTACGATGCCTCAAACGACCGACAAAATTGAACACGCCGCGACGACTAAAGAGTGTGCGATGCGACAGTCGGTGCGCTGGCGCATAGAGCGAGGACTTTGACTGGGGAGGACAAGCAGCCACTTTTTTGTAGTGCGATTGTGGTCTAACGAGCAAACTGAAAACTGTGTTGAAGAAGCTATTGAATGAAACAAGAACGAGGCTAAAATAGGTGGAATCTAGCTAGGCGAGGACCTCGGGCTAGAGAGGTCCGGCAGGGTGGTGTCTGGCGAAAAGTGCGGGTAGCGACTCGGGAGTGGTTCGGGGCGAAAACGTAGGCCGAACCAGCTGACACAACCGCATGTATCGCTAAAGAACAAAGTTGTTTAGACGCTACAATGAACAATGAATTTGAGTGTGGTACATGATGTTTTACAAGTGAATTAGCCCATATAAATAATGAATTCGCGAGAAACACTAGGGTTATTACATGTTTATTGAAATTGCAGCAAGGAACTATTTACTGTAGCAGATCACACCAGATGGAGTTGGAAGAATGATCACAAGTTCGCAATCCATCATGATACGGTATTGCTGGTAAAGCTCACGGCTGAATCTGGTTTCATGCCCTTGTCTTACCTACAAACAATTTTTACCCTAAACGGATTTAGAGGCAGCAGCTGTAGCAGCGCGCACAGCTGTAGCGGAGGCGGCAGCATTAGGGCGTCGCAGCGAGTGCATGAGGGCAAGCATGGCGGCAAAGAGAGTGAGCGCGCCTGCTTGATGCGCTGAGCCCAGGGAGACTGGCACGTATGTGAGCAGCGCTGATATGCCCAGCGTGACCTGGTGGGGGGTGGCAAAGAGGGGCAATGATCGGGAGAGTGAAACACAGTGTCAAGCTAGCCCAGGGAGACTGGCACGTATGTGAGCAGCGCTGATATGCCGAGCGTGATCTGGTGCGGATTGGCAGAGAGGGTGATTGGAGACGCGAGAAGAGAGTGGCTGTCTACTTTGAGAGTCACAAACAAGCCAGTTTCTGTGCGGCGTGCCGAGCCCAAGGACACAGGCACGTATGTGAGCAGAGTTGATATGGCCAGGGTCACCTGGTGAGGGAATGGCAGGTGAGGGGCAATGAAAGGGAGTGAGTGTGTCAAGACAAGAGAAGACAGTGTCAGGCGAGCCCAAGCTGGGCGTGCCGAACAGTGCGTCAAAGAGATAGGCACGTACGTGAGCAGCAGCAATGATGAGCTCAAAGATCTGGTTGGGGAATGGCAGGTGAGGATCAATGGATGAGAATGTGAACACGGGTGTGATGCCCTAAAGCAAAAAAACACTAGTTCCCCAGAACCCTGTATCCCCGTATCCCTTCCTGCAGTGCAGTGCGGCCAAGGCGGTGTTGAGCAGCCGGGCGTGGCGCAAGTTACGGGCAGGAGACTCAGGTGCACACTTCAATATGCACAATACATTTTACTCAGGCCTGCATACTCTAGTGCACACTTCAATATGCAGGATATGCTTTTAAGATCATCAAAAGCATCCTGCACACTTGTGTACTGTGCTGACTTCCCCCTATCCACACCTGCAGCACCATGATTCCGGGGGCAGTGTTATGCAACCAAGCAGAGCGAGCAGTGGCAGGGCACACAGAAGAGGGGATATACCCAGTGCGCACTTCTGTGCGAAAACCCCCTTCCCCCCCTCCACCCCTCCCTCCACCCCTTCCTACCTGCAGCGCCGTGATGCCGAGAGCAGTGTTGAGCAGGAGCGCGGAGCGTGGGTGGAGAGGCAGCTTGCGTGCCGAGTACCACATGCCTGTCACTGCAGCGAGTGTGCTTATAGCGAGTACCCTGTGCTGGAACTGGAGGGTGGGGATGGAGACAAGTTAGGGGCAAGGTGAGGGGCGAGGTGAGGGGCAAGATGAGAGACAAGAGTAACGAGAGGTGAAATGAATGGGGTTAGCGGATTTCAAGTAGCCTGTGGCTGCTGCTAACATTTCGTTGTGTGAGACGTTGGAAAGACGATGCACAAGATCGCAGATGTCACACTTCAGGGGTGTGAAATGCGTCTCAAAATACCGAGCTGACTTTTGAGTTGACTCAAAAGATGTTGGAAAGAAGATGAACTAGATCGCAGATGTCAGATTTCACGAGTGCAAAATGCACCTCAGAAATATACTTCTTTCACGCCAAATCCCTTGAAAATCTCAACAGCACCCACACCACGCACTGGTGGTGTTCCGAACTAGCAACCAACCATGACAGCACCCACACACCTGCACGGTGGCAGTGTTTTCAAAGCAGTTGCGGTGCAGAGGAGTCATTTCCAGTACACCGAAACTGCGATAATTCCACACCCCGTACGCTTCCCTAGCCAGACACCCTAAATAGTTTTTGGTTCGAAGACACGGGCACCCTGAAAATATGGGTCTATATTAAATTACCGGAACGTCCAGCCTCACGAAACTTACACTTTACAGTCAGATTGAGAGGGGAAAATCTCCACATCATACTTGTACTTTAGGAAATATCACCACGGGATTGCGTGAGTGTAACCTATATAATTCAAATAATGTTGTGAACCACTCTCAAAATCAGACTAAATGAGGGTGGCTACCCCCGGGCGTGAAGATAAGGGGTGTGGAATTATCGCAGTTTCGGTGTATCTATGGCGGCACCAAAGGGTGTAGGCGACAGCACCCACCCACACACCCAACCACCCACGCACACACGTGCACGACCACGCACTGAATTGACACCTACCCACGCATGTATTCACACACGCACCTGCACGGTGGCAGTGTTTTCAAACAAGTTGCGGTGCAGCGGAGTCATCTCCAGAATCTCCGGGGGCACCCAGTGGTCGCCCATGTGGGGAAACGTGTTGAACGCACGGCCCTGGAGGGGGCGAGGGGAGGTGTGGGGGGGAGGGCACGAGCAAGGTGTGAAGTAGGAGCAACTTGTGAATGTAACCAGTGGTCGCCCATGAGAGGGAACGTGTTGAACGCCCGGCCCTGAAGAGGATGAGGGGGGAGAGTGGGGGGGGTGAGTGGTTGGGAAGGTGGAGTTGGAAAGAGATTCTTCGGCACTGCAGGTGACCCTTCATCTGACGGCTGCAGGTGACCCTTCATCTGACGGCTGCAGGTGACCCTTCATCTGACGGCTTTCTCAAAAGCGCTTGCGAACGATCGGCAACAGCACCCAGTGGTTGCCCATGAGGGGGAACGCGTGACCCTGGTGGGGAGAAGGGGAGAGGATGCACGGCCCTGGTGTCACGAACAGAGTGTAGTTGTGAACCACAGCTGCTTGTGAAAGTCTCTTGTTGTGGCACCCAGTGCCCATAAGGGAGTAGGCGTTGCGTCGAATGCCTGGCTGGCCCGGGTGGTGGAGAGGAAATAACACAAGCAAGAAATGACACTTTGTAAGGCTTGAACACGCTCTTTACAGGGTCCCTGGTGATACCCAGTGGTCGCTTGTGAGAGCAAGGGTGCTGCTGAGGAGGGAAGGGGGAGAAGGGACAAAGGGTGTGTCGAGAAAGACAATGAGGAGGAAAAGACGACAGGAAGGCCAATGAGTGAGGAGCAAGGTGTTGGGCGAGTTGCAGCGCTGAAGGCAGTGCTCGCTGAAGGCAGTGCTCAACACTCACAGCATCATTGCCGGAAACAAACGCCCCGGAAAAGGCAGTGATGCCTAGCAGCATGGCCACTGGACGCACCAGCGGCCGCAGCTTTGATACTGCTAGAAGGTGACTTTTAGTTCGGCTTTCGAGTGGTTATTCTAGTGACTGAAAATGAGGCCAGCGTGCTGTCTGCATTAGGAGCACTTGCTGCATGCACCCAGGCGCACTCACAGCATGGCCACTAGACGAGAAGGCAGCAAGTGCTCCTAATGCAGACAGCACGCAGGCAACAAACGCACTGGGAGAAGGCAGTGATGCCCAGCAGCATGGCCACTGGACGAGAGACACTGGCTGCATGCGACAAGAGACACTGGCTGCATGGGACGAGAGATACTCACAGCATCGTTGCCAGCAACAAAGGCACCGGAGAAGGCAGTGACTCCGAGAAGCATCGCCACTGGGTGCACCAGCGGGCGCAGCTTTGCTGCTGCTAGCAGCTGAGCGGGCGTTGATGCAGGCGGCGTGGGGAAGAGGACGTTCAACGCCGTCCAGAATATGCCTGTGGGGTAGCGGAGAGGAGACGCGATGGGAGGAAAATGCGGGGTTCAGTGTGAAGAGAACGTGGGGCGAAGAGAAGTGAAGAGGACGTGGCAGAGGGCAACGAGTAATTAAGCCCTGCATGATACACTGCTTGTGTGCTTGCGATGAGTGAGTGGGAGGTGCAAGGAGGGGTGAGTGCGATAGGGAACGATGAGAAGGAGATTCATAGCCGTGCATGTACCAAGGGCATCGCATGTACCAAGGGCATCGCATGTACCAAGGGCATCGCATGTACCAAGGGCATCGCATGTACCAAGGGCATCGCATGTTGATAGGCGGCAAGGCAAGGCATCTGGCAGATTGCAAGAAATTCACGTGAGAGAAGACGACTAGATGCAGACCCACCTGAGAATGTGACAAAATTCAATGCAGACCCACCTGAGAAGATGACAAGTCAATGCAGACCCACCTGAGAAGATGACAAAAGTCAATGCAGACCCACCTGAGAAGATGACAAAAGTCAATGCAGACTCACCTGAGAAGATGACAAATGCGGATGTCAGGTGAGCGGCCAGGCGGTAAGGGCTGACTCGTGGCACGGCGTGCGGATTGGCGGGTTCCTGATGTGCAGAGGAAGCAGAGAGGGTGAAGGGAGAGGGTGAAGGGGAGGGTGAAGGGAGAGGGTGAAGGGAGAGGGTGAAAAGAGGGTGAAGGGAGAGGGTGAAGGGAGAGGGTGAAGGGAGAGGGTGAAGGGAGAGGGTGAAGGAAGAGGGTGGGTTGGGATGGGACGAGGGGAAACAAGAAGGAATAAGTCTTGGAGGCCCAATTTCACCATCCACCAGCCGATCAGCCCGCCTGACCACGCTCACTCACCTCGCCTAAACTCCTCATCTCTTCAGCTCATCTCACCTTCCCCATCCCACCCATCTACCCTCCAGCCCTGATTTCACCATCCACCAGCCGATCAGCCCGCCTGACCACGCCCACTCACCTCGCCTAAACTCCTCATCTCTTCAGCTCATCTCACCTTCCCCATCCCACCCATCTACCCTCCAGCCCTGATTTCACCATCCACCAGCCGATCAGCCCGCCTGACCACGCCCACTCACCTCGCCTAAACTCCTCATCTCTTCAGCTCATCTCACCTTCCCCATCCCACCCATCTACCCTCCAGCCCTGATTTCACCATCCACCAGCCGATCAGCCCGCCTGACCACGCCCACTCACCTCGCCTAAACTCCTCATCTCTTCAGCTCATCTCACCTTCCCCATCCCACCCATCTACTCTCCAGCCCTGATTTCACCATCCACCAGCCGATCAGCCCGCCTGACCACGCCCACTCACCTCGCCTAAACTCCTCATCTCTTCAGCTCATCTCACCTTCCCCATCCCACCCATCTACTCTCCAGCCCTGATTTCACCATCCACCAGCCAACCCGCCCCCTCAAGTGGCATAAACTCTCCACCTCTCCACCCCACCTCCTCATCTCTCCCCACCCCACCTCCTCACCTCACCTCCCCACCTCACCTCCTCATCTCTCCCCACCTCACATCCTCATCTCCCCACCTCACATCCTCATCTCCCTCACCTCATCATCTCCCCTCACCTCGAGCCCTGATTTCACCATCCACCAGCCGATCAGCCCCTGCGCCCCGCCCAGGCCAAACAGCACGGCGCAGCGGGCGGCGAGCTTCGACTTGATGCGGCCACGTGCGGCAAAGTAAGCGGCGGGGAGGAGGAATAGCAGCCCGAGCGCCCGGCCCCACATGCGGTGACTGTACTCCATCCAGTAAATGAACTTAAATTCATCGATAGTCATGCTGCTGTTGACCCTGTGGGAATATGAGGAATAAAAGGAGTAATTTGATGTTGTTTAGTGGGTTAAGAGGGGTTGAGAAGGTTGAGAAGAGCAGGCCGAGCGCCCCCCCCCACATGCAGTGAGCATACTCCATCCAGTAGATGAACTTGAACTCATCAACAGTCATGCTGCTGTTGACCCTGTGGGAATGCAAATGGAAGGAGGAGAGCAGAATAGCAACGAACGCGAGGGCCAGGGCTGTCAAGGAACATTGCGCCACATGCGATGAGCGTACGAATAGGCAAACCGAGGCAACAAAACATCCCGAATCCGATCCTGGCGACAAATAGCCATGCTTTCTTTTGCTGCTGTTCACTGCACCCACGCGCACGCAGCCACTGCAGCAGCAGCAGCAGCAGCAGCACCGCCAACAGTACCACAATGGCCGTTTAGATTCAGGCGATTTGCGGTACGTGTCAGTCATGGAAAGGCCTGAACGCGTGAGGAGAGTGACACACATTCCACAGCACCACCAGCGCCCACACCCACCACCAGCAGCAGCACCAGCAGCACCAGCACCACTAGCGGCCACACCACCCCCCTTACCGTTTGAACTCGGGCGACTGGCGATACTTGTCAAATTCCACTCTCCATTCCTCCTCGCTCCGGGGCGCCTGCTCACCACTGAACTTCCAGTCAGTCATGGAGAGCCCTGAGCGCGTGAGGCGAGTCACACCCCCCAACACCACCAGCGCCCACACCCATGCCGCGCACCCCATCAGCCACCCCCCCACCGCCCTCTCCGCTGCCGCCCCCCCTGCCACTAGCGCGTGCTCGGATGCTGACGTGGCGGGTGCTGACGTGGCGGAAGGGGATGAGATAGGGGTGCTGGATGCTGCTGCTGGGGTGGCGGCTGGGCTCGCTGCGGGGGACGTGGCTGAGGGTGCTGACGAGGCGGAGGAGGTTTGGAGCGTGCGGATTACATTGGCTGGGGAAGAGAGGGAGGGGGATGACTGGAGTGCTGCAGAAGTCGCGGGAGATATTTTGGTCAGCATGCTATTTATTGATCGCATGTGCGGTATGCTGATGGTGGAGATTTGCTGTATCGCATGATGACGTGGTACAAGCGTGTTGAATCCACGTGTCAGTGAGAGTGCGGAAGGACTGCTGCTGACTTGGCTCACATTGACCGGCGTTGACCCGCTTGACTTGCTGTGGGCGGCACTGAACGCAGCGGGGCCGCATGCTGAGCTGGCGCTTGTCGATGCGTCTGTACTCGTGGCAGCGTGGTAGTGGCTTGATTGAGTGGCAAGAAGCGGATTTGCGTCCAAAGGCACGGATGGGAATGACGTGGCATTGTGTGACGTGGCAGGGTGGGAAGGAGGTGGCCGCGGGAGGGAGAGACGAGAAAGCGAGCAGACACGTGTGCTGATGACAGCGGCGGAGCGGCGCTGCCACATGGCGTGATCTTATTGGCGGAATGGAACTTTCGTCAAACGTACATTCAGATGTGAATGCGAAAGGCCTACGCAGCACACACGACGGGTGTAGGCAGTAAGGGTCAGGCGGAACGGCGGAACGGTGAGGGCGGACAAGAACAGGCGGAAAGGTGTAGGCGGAAAGGTGTAGGCGGAAAGGTGTAGGCGGAAAGGCCGGGTGGACGAGGGAAGCACGACGGGCTGGATCTGCAGTGCCGAAGCACTCACAGGCGGAAGGCGCTCAGGTGGAAGGCGCTCATAGGCGGAAGGCGCTCATAGGCGGAAGGCGCTCAGGCGGAAGGCGCTCAGGCGGAAGGCGGTCACAGGAGGAATGGCGTGTCGCTCAAAGGCGCTCAAAGCCGCTCGTCGCGGCAAGCGGCTTTGAAGAAGATAAATTTAGCAAAACCGCACACGGCTCACCGACTATTGCAAACCAGATCGTACGCGTTGACGGAGAGTCGCCTGGGTGACGTTTTGGATGACGTGGTGCGCTGGAATATCCCAGCGAAGCTTCGCATCAAACACTAAACTTAAAGCCCCGAGTTTGCGGCTTCAAAAATGTTATTTTGAAATTGTGCGGGGTTCACTAGTGAGCAGGTTTGGGACGAGCGGTAGGACATGTAATTTGGTAACCATAATTTCAGTTCCCAAATGCATTTGGGGGGATGGTTTGTGTTATGAGTTGAAAAAGAGAGTGCGCAGGTAAACGAATAACAAGAATGTGATCAACTGATCTGAGAATACAATGAAGGCACAGACTAATGTAGGGACTAGCCTAGTTAGGAGGGAACCTCGTGTAAAAAGTTGAACAATGAATGGATCAACAATGAAAGAAGTGAGTACAAGTGCTAACCCTAATTGGGTTGTACCCCTTATAAGCTACCCCACTACAGCCTACACAATGTGCAAAAGCTATATGTGTCAGAACTTATAGCTTACTTGTTTCTGTAGGCTATAGTGGGGTATCCCATAGGGGGTACAACCCAATTAGGGTTTCCTATTTGTACTCTCTTCGTTCATAGTCATTCCATTCTCGTTCTTTGTTTTCACATGGAATCAGAGCAGGTTCCCTCCTAGGGACTGCTTCTAGGGCCCACCGAACCGCGCCCCGAGGCGCGTTTTTTTTTAGCGACCCGTCGTGTCGCCCCTAGCGGACCGTTGCGCCGCCCTTCCCCTCGCGGCTCCGCCGCCCTTCCCTAGCGGCCCCGCCGCCCTTCGATCGCGGCCCCGCCGCCCTCTGCTACGCGGCCCCGCCGCCGCCCTTCGATCGCGGCCCCGCCGCCCTCGGCTACGCGGCCCCGCCGCCCTCTGCTACGCGGCCCCGCCGCCCTCTGCTACGCGGCCCCGCCGCCCTTCGATCGCGGCCCCGCCGCCCTTTGCCACGCGGCCCCGCCGCCCTCTGCTACGCGGCCCCGCCGCCCTCTGCCACGCGGCCCCGCCGCCCTTCGATCGCGGCCCCGCCGCCCCCTGCTACGCGGCCCCGCCGCTCTCTTCGGTAGCGGCCCCGCCGCCCTCTGCTACGCGGCCCCGCCGCCCTCTGCTACGCGGCCCCGCCGCTCTCTTCGGTCGCGGCCCCGCCGCCACTCTGCTACGCGGCCCCGCCGATCCGCCCAGCAGCAGCCGCCGCCGCCTGAGCCGCCGCCGAGCCGCCGCCGAGCCGCCGCCGAGCCGCCGCCGAGCCGCCGCTGAGCCGCCGCCGAGCCGCCGCCGAGCCGCCCGTGCCGCCCGAGCCGCCGCCGAGCCGCCTGTGACGCCCGAGCCGCCCGCGCCGCCCAGCAGCAGCCGAGCCGCCGCCGCCTGAGCCGCCGCCGAGCCGCCGCCGAGCCGCCGCCGAGCCGCCGCCGAGCCGCCGCCGAGCCGCCGCCCGAGCCGCCGCCGAGCCGCCCGTGCCGCCCGAGCCGCCCGCGCCGCCCGAGCCGCCTGCGGAGCCGTGCTGCTGTTCCTCTGCTGCTGACCTACCTGCCTCTCCCCGCCCGGTGAGATTTTCAGCTGCTGTCATGGCCACCCCCAATGTTCTTACCTTTGACGCTGAGGGGAGGGCCATTGACTTTGCCGTCTGGATTGAAGACCTGCAGCTGTACTTACTGTGTGATGCGATAGATGAGGTCTCTCTCTTTGACTTTGTCTCTGGCGCTGTCCCTGCCCCACCTGCTGATGCTGACTCTGCCGTTCGCTCCAAGTGGGCGACCCGCGATGCTGCTGCACGTCTTGCTGTGCGTCGCCACCTCCCTTCCTCTGAGCGTGCCCACTTTAGTCAGTGCAAGACCGCTCAGGCCTTGTACGACGCTGTAGTTGCACGCTACTCCTCCCCTTCCTCCGCTACCCTTAGCCGCCTCATGCTACCGTTTCTCTTCCCTGACCTCGCTTCCTTTCCCACTGTCGCTGACCTCGTTACCCACCTCCGTGCTAGTGACACCCGCTACCGCGCTGCCCTTCCTGCTGAGTTCCGCGCTGCGAACCCTCCTCCCATGTACATCACTCTCTACTTTCTCGTCACCCGTCTCCCTGAGTCCCTTCGTGTCGTTAGGGACCAGTTTCTCTCTGTCTGTCCCACCACTCTCACTGTCGACCTCCTTGAGGAGTCCCTGCTAGCGGCTGAGAAGAGTATTGTCGCTGTAGGGGCCTCTCGGGGTGACCCTCGCACCCCCATCTTTGAGGGGTGTGGTCCTTCCCCCCTGCTGCCCTCTGTCGCCTCTGCCGCTGCGGCCGACCTCACTGGTTTTGAGTCGGTCGGCGCGGCGTCTGCCCCCAGCGGCAGACGTCGCGCTGGCAAGGGCAAGGGGGGCAAGGGAGCGGGTGGAGCTAGAGGGGGCGGTGGAGGAGGCGGTGGGGGTGGCGGGGGGGGAGTGGAGGTACTGGTGGCGGCGGTGGAGGCGGAGGTGGCGGCGGAGGTGGTAGCGGAGGAGGCGGTGGGAGCGGTGGGAGCGACGGTCCTGGTGGGGGAGGTGGAGGTGGAGACGGGGGTGGCGGTGGAGGCGGGGGTGGCAGTGGAGGCGGGGGTCGGAGTGGCTCGTCTCAGCGGAGCAGCTCCGGGGGTGGTCAGCGCCAGCAGCAGCAGCAGCAGCAGCCGGAGCAGCAGCCACAGCACCAGCAGCGCTCTCGCACCGTCCCCGCCCCTCAGCAGCTCCGTGAGTGGTACTCGCAGCGTCAGCGTGGTGGTGCGCTTGGTCCTTGCCCCTACGTTCTCCGCACCGGTGACCGTGCAGGGGAGAGGTGTGGAGGCGCCCACACTGCCCGCCGCTGCTTTGGCCGCCTGACTGACGCCTGGCGTCAGCAGTTTCCGGAGGCAGCTGAGATCCCCCGCTGGGGAGAGCTGTCTAGGGCTGGTGTAGCTATTTATGATCTTGATTTTGATGCTATTCTCTCTCCTATGTATGCTGCGATTGGTAGTGATGAGGATGACTGTTACCGGTGTTTCCCGCCCGACCCGGGCATTGGTACTGCCGCGTCAGGTACTAGTGAGGCTGCTGCTCTAGGTGCCAGTGCGTCTGTGCTCTCAGGTGCTGGTGAGTCTGCCCTCTCAGGTACTGTGTCGGCTTCGGCCTCCCACACCTTCACCCTTGACTCTGGAGCGTCTCGCTCCTTCTTTCGGGACCGCACCACTCTCACGCCGCTGAGTCGGCCGGTTGCGGTGTCCCTGGCTGACCCCTCTGGGGGGCCTGTCCTGTCTCGCTTCTCCACTGTCCTCCCGTGTCCGGCGGCCCCCTCTGGCACCCTGACTGGTCTTTACCTCCCCTCGTTCTCGACGAACTTGGTGAGTGGTGCTGACCTCCAGGATGCGGGTGTCCACCAGTTCACCCCTGCTCGTCAGCGGGTGACCCACTGCACGGAGGCGGATACAGGTCGCCACCTGGCTACGTTTACACGTCGGCCAGGGTCGAGCCTGTACACTCTGACCACTGCTTCTCCTCCAGGTGCTGAGTCTGGTAGGGTCACTTCGTCTGGTCAGGTGTTTGCTGCAGCGTCCAGGTCTGGTCATGAGTCTGCCCCCTGCTCGTGCCGTCGTCTGTCTCACGAGACCCTCCTCTGGCACCACCGCCTTGGCCACCCCTCTCTGCTTCGGCTCAGAGGCATGGCCTCGCGAGTCCTTGTGTCTGGTCTTCCCCGGTCTCTCCCTCCCCTCCCTCCGGGCCCTGGCCCCACCTGTGTCCCCTGTGTCGAGGGGCGCCAGCGTGCTGCCCCTCACTCCTCCCAGTTTCCTCCGACAGAGGCCCCGTTGCAGACGCTTCACATGGATGTGTGGGGCCCAGCCCGCGTCCGTGGACAGGGTCAGGAGCGCTACTTCCTGCTGGTGGTTGACGACTACTCGCGTTACACCACAGTCTTCCCCTTGCGCAGCAAGGGTGAGGTCACTGCGGTGTTGATCGACTGGATCCGCGCAGCTCGTCTCCAGCTTCGGAGGAGCTTTGGCTCTGACTTCCCTGTTTTGCGTCTGCACTCGGACAGAGGCGGAGAGTTCTCCTCTGGCCTCCTGAGTGCCTACTGTCGTGCGCGAGGCATCCGTCAGACCTTCACGCTTCCGGACTCACCGCAGCAGAATGGGATTGCTGAGCGCCGCATTGGCATGGTCATGGACGTCGCTCGTACGTCCATGATGCATGCGGCTGCTCCCCATTTTCTGTGGCCGTTTGCGGTCAGGTACGCTGCGCACCAGATCAACCTCCACCCCAGGGTCTCTCGACCGGAGACCTCCCCAGCCCTGCTGTGGACTGGGAAGGTTGGCGATGCGTCGGCGTTCCGGGTCTGGGGATCTCGGGCGTTTGTTCGCGACCTGTCTGCGGACAAGCTGTCCCCTCGTGCTTCTCCCTGCGTCTTCCTGGGGTTCCCCCCCGACGCCCCTGGGTGGCAGTTTTACCACCCCACCTCTCGACGTGTTCTGTCCTCCCAGGACGTCACGTTCGACGAGTCGGTACCCTACTACCGCCTCTTCCCCTACCGCACTCCGTCCCTCCCCCCACCCCCGCTCTTCTTGGTACCAGGTCCCCCCCCGGTAGTCCCCCTCCCCCCTCAGGGTCCTGCCCCTTCAGGTGTGTCCCAGGTAGACGCGGTCGAGCCTGTCGAGGTCACTGGTGACTCTGGTGCTGCTGCGGGAGCTGAGCCTGGGGGTGCGGAGTCTGGGGGTGCTGAGCCTGGAGGTGCCGAGTCTGGGGGTGCTGAGCCTGGGGGTGCTGAGCCTGGGGGTGCTGTGCCTGGGGGTGCTGAGCCTGGAGGTGCTGTGCCTGGGGGTGCTGTGCCTGGGGGTGCTGAGCCTGGGGGTGCTGTGTCTAGGGGTGCTGAGCCTGGAGGTGCTGTGCCTGGGGGTGCTTCGTCTCGCCGGGAGCCACTCTCCCCACAGGAGCTGCGTGAGTGGTTTGCCGGGCGCTGGAGGCGTGCTGCTGGTGCAGAGGGTACTGCTGCTGCGCGCCCCGCCGGCGCTCGTACTGTGGGTGCTGGAGCTGCTGAGTCTGAGAGTTCTCCTGGAGCTGGTCCTGCTGAGGGTGTTGGCGCTGAGCCTGCCGTTGGCGGCACGACTGACAGTGCTCCTGGTGCTGCGGCTGGAGGTTCTGGAGCTTCTGGTGGTGCTGCTGGAGGTGCTGCTGGAGTGGGTGCTCCTGCCGGGGCTGTTGGTGCTGTTCCTGCTGTTTCTAGCGTCGCCGCGCGGCCCCGACCGTACTTCGTTCCGCTCCTGCAGCAGGTTCTTGGTCTTACACCTCCTCCTCCTCCCTTAGAGGGTCCGCAGCCTGTCCGGTCACAGCCACAGCTACAGCCTGCCTCCCCTTTGCCTACTCCTTCTCCCTACGCTGGTCCGACTGGAGGTCTTACTGAGCGTCGTGAGCCTGCGTCTCGTCCTGTGTCGCCTGTTCGTACTGAGCGCGCTAGTGGTCGCGGCTCGCGTCAGCGTCCTCCTCCTATCCCTGGCACGCACCGGATGTCACTGCGTCCGTCCACTGCTCCTCTGCGTGCCCCTTTGCCTTCTCCTCCTGCTTCCTCTCTTCCTGCTCTTGCCGACCCGGAGTCGGACGCTCTTCGTGCTGCCAGTCCTACTGTCACACGTCTCCTGGCTACTGCTGTCACTGACCCCTCCTTCGAGTCGTCTGCTGCGTCTGCCCTTGTCACTGAGCTTGTCGACTTTGCTGCGCGCTGTCGTCTAGACTACGCTGCTCGTCTTGTCACTGAGTCTGCGTCCGCCTGTCCTCCGTCCGTCGGGGGTGAGTGTGCCCTTGGCACGGACGTCCTTGAGGACAGGCAGGAGGAGTTCCAGTGTCTGGCCGCCGCTTCACCTCGTCTCGCGTCTGTACTGCTAGCCCCTGAGGGAGACCCGGATGCACCAGACATCCCGACTCCGCGCTCTTACGCGGAGGCGATAGAGGGTCCCTACTCCTCTCAGTGGCAGGCAGCTATGGATGCAGAGATGGCTTCCTGGAAGTCCACAGGCACCTACGTTGACGCTGTTCCCCCTCGTGGGGCGAACATCGTCAGTGGCATGTGGATTTTCAGGGTGAAGCGGCCGCCGGGTTCTCCGCCTGTCTTCAAGGCGCGTTACGTGGCTCGTGGCTTCAGTCAGCGGCAGGGGGTTGACTACTTTCAGACCTTCTCCCCCACCCCGAAGATGACCACTCTTCGGGTTCTGCTACACGTTGCTGCTCACCGTGACTACGAGCTGCACTCTCTCGACTTCAGCACAGCTTTCTTGCAGGGCAGCCTGCACGAGGAGATCTGGCTGCGTCGCCCACCTGGCTTCACTGGGTCCTTCCCTCCTGGTACCCAGTGGAGTCTCCGGCGTCCAGTCTACGGTCTCCGCCAGGCGCCACGTGAGTGGCACGACACACTGAGGACTACGCTCGCGGCACTTGGGTTTGCTCCTTCCACTGCCGACCCGTCGCTGTTTCTGCGCACCGACACCTCTCTGCCGTCGTTCTACATCCTCGTGTACGTCGACGACTTGGTCTTTGCCACAGCTGACACTGCTGGACTCGCCTACGTGAAGTCCGAGCTGCAGAAGAGACACACGTGCACTGACCTGGGTGAACTGCGCAGCTACCTTGGCTTGCAGATCACCCGGGACAGAGCACGCCGCACCATTACCCTGACTCAGTCACACATGGTGCAGCAGGTCCTTCAGCGCTTCGGCTTCACGTACTCCTCGCCTCAGGCCACTCCTCTGCCTACTCGCCACTCGCTCTCAGCTCTGCCTTCGGATGAGTCCGTAGAGTCGAGTGGCCCGTTTGCAGAGCTTGTTGGCTGCCTCATGTACCTGATGACCTGCACACGACCTGACCTCGCATACCCTCTTAGCATTCTCGCACGCTTTGTTGCTCCTGGGAGACACCGACCAGAGCACATGGCTGCAGCGAAGAGGGTGTTGCGCTACTTGTGCAGTACGTCGGGCATGGGGCTAGTGCTTGGAGGGCGCAGTCCAGTGGTCCTCACTGGGCACGCAGACGCTTCTTGGGCTGGCGACTAGGCTACGCAGCGGTCGTCACAGGGTTACACCTTCAGCCTTGGTTCCGGCTCTGTCTCGTGGCGGGCTACCCGCTCGTCTTCTGTTCTCGGCTCCAGTTGTGAGGCTGAGATCTACGCTGGGGCTATGGCTGCACAGGAGTTACGCTGGCTCACCTACCTGCTGACCGACCTTGGAGAGCAGCCTCGTTCTCCTCCAGTCCTGTACGTAGACAACAAGGCCATGCTGGCCTTGTGTCGAGAGCAGCGACTGGAGCACAGAACGAAGCACATTGCTCTTCGCTACTTTCTTGCTCGTGAGCTACAGCAGCGTGGACAGCTGCGACTTGCGTACGTGGCCTGTGAGGCCAACACTGCTGATGTCTTCACCAAGGCACTTGCGCCTTGTGATCATCAGCGTTGCTGCACGCAGTTGGGTCTTGTGCCTGTCTTGCCTCACTTGCTCTCCTCTTGACCTTGCTTGTACTTTCGCATATATATACTCTTGCTCTTGTATATCTCTATATATGATCTTGCATGTGAACTGGCCTTGTGGCCTTTGAACTTGTGCTCGGAATGCGTGGTGACTTTGTGATCCACCCTGAGCTTTGCTTTGCTTTGCTTGACTGGTCTTGTGACCCCTTGTTCTCCCCCAATTTGCCTATGGGGGTGTGTCAGAACTTATAGCTTACTTGTTTCTGTAGGCTATAGTGGGGTATCCCATAGGGGGTACAACCCAATTAGGGTTTCCTATTTGTACTCTCTTCGTTCATAGTCATTCCATTCTCGTTCTTTGTTTTCACAATATGTTCTGACATACCCCCACAGGCAAAGTGGGGGAGAACAAGGGGTCACAAGACCAGTCAAGCAAAGCAAAGCAAAGCAAGCTCAAAGTCACCACACAGTCCGAGCACAAGATCAAGGCCACAAGACCAGTTCACATGCAGGAGTAGACATATATATATATATATATATATATAAGGCTAAACAAGCAAGAGCAGGTATATATATATATATATATATGCAAGAGTACAAGCAAGATCAAGAGGTGAGCAAGTGAGGCAAGACTGGAACAAGTCCCAGCTGGATGCAGAAGCGCTGATGATCACAAGGCGGAAATGCCTTGGTGAAAACATCAGCAGTGTTGGCCTCAGAGGCCACGTACGCAAGCCGCAACTGACCACGCTGGTGCAGCTCACGAGCAAGAAAGTAGCGGAGAGCAATGTGCTTCGTTCAATGCTCCAGGCGCTGCTCTCGACACAAGGCCAGCATGGCCTTGTTGTCTACGTACAGCACTGGAGGAGAACGAGGCGGCTCTCCAAGGTCAGTCAGCAGGTAGGTGAGCCAGCGAAGCTCCTGAGCAGCCATGGCCCCGGCGTAGATCTCAGCCTCACAACTGGAGCCGAGAACAGAAGACGAGCGACTAGCCCGCCACGAAATGTGGATAATAGAACGAGAATGAATGCACTATGAAAGAGTTGGGTACAAATAGCAAAACCCTAATTGGGTTGTACCCCCTATGGGATACCCCACTGTAGCCTACACAACAGCATAAGCTACATATATGTTCTGACACACCCCCATAGGCAAAGTGGGGGAGAACAAGGGGTCACAAGACCAGTCAAGCAAAGCAAAGCAAAGCTCAGGGTGGATCACAAAGTCACCACACAGTCCGAGCACAAGAGCAAGGCCATAAGGCCAGTTCACATGCAGTAGTACACACATATATATATAAAGCTAGACAAGCAAGAGCAGGTATATATATGTGACAGTACAAGTAAAGTCAAGAGGAGAGCAAGTGAGGCAAGACAGGCACAAGACCCAGCTGGGTGCAGAAGCGCTGATGGTCACAAGGCGCGAGTGCCTTGGTGAACACATCAGCAGTGTTGGCCTCAGAGGCCACGTACGCAAGCCGCAACTGTCCACGCTGCTGTAGCTCACGATCAAGGAAGTAGCGAAGAGCAATGTGCTTCGTTCTGTGCTCCAGACGCTACTCTCGACACAAGGCCAGCATGGCCTTGTTGTCTACGTACAGCACTGGAGGAGAACGAGGCGGCTCTCCAAGGTCAGTCAGCAGGTAGGTGAGCCAGCGAAGCTCCTGTGTAGCCATGGCCCCTGCATAGATCTCAGCCTCACAACTCGAGCTGAGAACCGAAGACGAGCGAGTAGCCCGCCACGAGACAGAGCCGGAGCCAAGGCTGAAGGTGTAACCATGTGACGACCGCTGCGTAGCCTGGTCGTCAGCCCAAGAAGCGTCCGCGTGACCTGTAAGTACCACTGGACTCCGCCCTCCAAGCACTAGCCCCATGCCCGACGTACTGCACAGGTAGCGCAATACCCTCTTCGCTGCAGCCATGTGCTCTGGTCGGTGTCTCCCAGGAGCAACATAGCGTGCAAGAATGCTAAGAGGGTATGCAAGGTCAGGTCGTGTGCAGGTCATCTGGTACATGAGGCAGCCAACAAGCTCTAGGTACGGGCCACTCGATTCTACGGACTCATCCGAAGGCAGAGCTGAGAGCGAGTGGCGAGTAGACAGAGGAGTGGCCTGAGGCGAGGAGTACGTGAAGCCGAAGCGCTGAAGGACCTGCTGCACCATGTGTGACTGAGTCAAGGTAATGGTGCG
Source organism: Closterium sp. NIES-65 (assembly GCA_948144175.1). NCBI lineage: Eukaryota > Viridiplantae > Streptophyta > Zygnematophyceae > Desmidiales > Closteriaceae > Closterium > Closterium sp. NIES-65. The sequence continues at coordinate 1,709,971 of CANXME010000160.1, forward strand.
GCGTGCTCTGTCCCGAGATATCTGCAAGCCAAGGTAGCTGCGCAGTTCACCCAGGTCTGTGCACGTGTGTCTCTTCAGCAGCTCGGTCTTCACGTAGGCGAGTCCAGCAGTGTCCGCTGTGGCAAAGACCAAGTCGTCGACGTACACGAGGATGTAGAACGGCGGCAGTGAAGTGTTGGTGCGCAGAAACAGCGACGGGTCAGCAGTAGAAGGAGCAAACCCAAGGGCCGCAAGCGTAGTCCTCAGTGTGTCGTGCCACTCACGTGGTGCCTGGCGGAGACCGTAGACTGGCCGTCGGAGGCTCCACTGGGTGCCAGGAGGGAAAGTCCCAGTGAAGCCAGGTGGACGGCGCAGCCAGATCTCCTCGTGCAGGCTCCCCTGCAAGAACGCAGTAGTCCCAGTTGCAGGCTCCCCTGCAACTTCCGCTGCAAACACTACTCTGCGATCAACCCTAAGCGATCCTTCGCTAAGTCCCAGTTGGGATTGTAACATGGTATCAGAGCTACTCAGGGATTCCTCGCAACTTCACATGCGTAAAAATCGCCAAACCAGGATCTGGCGAGCGACACACGCTCCAAGACCAAGATGGCAGGAGGATCCGGAGGCCAAGCGAATCTGACGGCCGAAGGACAAACCAACCCGGCTGCGAGAAATGAGGTGACAACTACGATCAGCACTGCTGCACTCGAGCAGTTATTTTCGCGACTATCAACCATGGAGAAAGATCTCCAAGAACTGCGCAAAGGCGATGCGGGAACCTCTTAACCAGCACAACCTAGACAACCCGCTACGAAAAGCCATGATAGTGCCACGCACACCTTCTCCCTCGACACAGATAAATGAACATGAAGTGCCCCCCATCCAAGTGATGAAGTCATCAACTCTGCGCAAGCACGCTTTCTCAGTGTTTCCAAAATCAAGACTACTACCACGCTTGACGGCAAAGACTTCTATACATGGAGTTTCGAGCTTGAGCTCCTCCTACAGACAACGCACATCTACCATTGCTTCGACGGCTCCTACGCAAAACCGGTGGAAGACACCGACGACGCCAGGGCTCAGTACTACAGTGAGTCCCTCATGGCGTACAGTGTGCTGCTACGTAATATGACGCATGCGGAACAACTTAGCATTTGCTCCTACAAAGAGAGCGCAGCAGGCTCCTGCAGCCCGTTGAGGTATATCAGCCAAAGGATTCGGTCATCGCCAGCAGGCTCCTGCAGCAACTCATGGAGACCAGATGGGGCACAGGGAGAAGGCAAACTTTTATATTAACAGTTGTGGGAACATTCGTGACCAAATCACGAAACATGGAAGCACAATTTTGGAGGAAATCTTTGTCAATATCGTCCTCCAAGGACTCGGGCCAAAGTGGAAGCCCTGCAAAGCGCTACTCAGACAACGAGGTTTCCTCTCTGAAGCCGCGCTATGCGCCGCTCTCCTGACTGAATAGCAGGACATGGATTCGAGCAGAACAAGCTCCGCACCGCGCCGAGAGCGCCTCGCCTTCTATGCAGATAACCGTGAAGAGCGACGACAGCCAAGGTGCCATTATTGCAAAATATGCAAAGTCTTCAGACACTCAACGGATCGATTCAAATCCCGATCCAACTATCGCCACCCGAATTCCACTCATCATAACCATTGGGTTGGCTGAGAAGACGCTCATCATTCTCAGCCCTAGCACCATATCTTTCGTCCCCCTACACAGCACCAACAACAGCAGGCACAAGGATCTCAAGCAGGAGCTCCCAGAAACGTGATCGCAAACATGGCGACAAGGCGTCGCCCTCGTGCTGATGAACCTGACAAAGAGAAAGAACCTCGCGGCGGGCTCATTCAACCTGAAGAAGGGTGGAACAACCCCCTCACAGAAGATCACTACTACCAGTATGACGAAGACGAGCAAGATTGGCATCAGCCAATATAGCTAGAGAGCCCGCCACACGAGCATCAACGCTTTGTACCTGTGGGATGGAAGGAAGACGAAGATCTATCGTTCCACAAACGCTACAAGGCAACACTGGTGACTCCGCAACTCGCGCTTCTTCTGCCCAACAACATCGCCGACAACCACAACACCTGGTACCTGGATAGCTGTTGCGGCCAACACATGGTGGGATCTTTTCGATACATCTTGAACATCAGCCCCGCCCCCGCTACCTACGTCACCGCCGCCAACAACGAGCAGCTGCGCGCCAATGCGCAAGGCATCGTGGTGCTACAGGCACGAGACAGCAACACCCATATCTAATTTAACGACGTGCTTTTTCGTGTCAGACCTCCGCTTCAACTTACTCTTGGCGGGACAACTCCGAGACTGCGGAGTCGTGCTCGCCACGGACCCGGACACTCGCGACCTTATCCTCATCTATGCTCCCCCGGACACTCCCCTTGTATCGCACAAGTATCTCGGACGAGCTCGGTCGATCAACGGCATTTACGTTCTGGATTTTGACATACCGAGCTGTTAATCCTCATTAGACGAGCTCGTGGATCTCGTTCCCCTTGACTTCCCCTTGATGAACGAGGAGTCATGGCAGCACCCAAACGGATGACTATGGATCTGCCGTAGTCCACACTCTCGGAAATTTAATCTCCACCACCCCGACATCACCGGCCTCTGCACCACCTGTCACACACCCACGGCAAGCCGCACAGAAGAATGTTGCTCCGCGGGCGATCGCTTCGGCGACGAAGTCGACCCCAAACATGTGGCAGGCACGGCTCGCGCACGTTGGCGTTGACATGATCAAGAGCTCGTCGAAGCATGAGGTTGCCTCCAGTCTAGACATCAAGAAGTCGACCACAAATGATTTGTCATGTGCCTCCTGCATTGGCGGCAAGCTTGCGCGGCACACCTTCCCCAACCAAGGATCGGACGCCGAGAATGCGCTTGACGTGGTGCATGTCGACCTCTGCGGGCTGTTTTGAATGGCTGCCAACGATGGCAGCCTCTCATTTATTCTACTGAAGGACAGGAATACTCGATACGCGTGGGTGAGGCCGATTGAGAAGAAGAGCGATGTGCTGGTCGTTTTCGACAAATGGTTGAAGGTGGTGGAGCGGCAGACTTCGAAGACGGTGAAGATGTTGCGTTCTGACCGCGGAGGGGAGTTCCTCAGCCGAGCCTTCACCAACCTCGTCGAGAACAAAGGCATCTTCCACAACCTGATGTGCCCCTACACTCCGCAGCAAAAGTGGATGGCGGAGCGCCAGGTGCGCACGGTAGTCGAGGCCGTGCGGACGATGCTTCTACACATGGGCGTGAAGCACCACTGGTGACACCTTGCTATGCAACAAGCTCTCTGGGTGTGCAATGGCCTCGAACGGGCTTCTCTACCTTCAGGGGCGACGCCGCACGAGCTACTGTTCGAGAAGAAGGTGGACTTGACGCTGGTGCGCGTGTGGGGCTGCATGGTGCAGTTCATGGTCCCCGAGTGTGAGGATCTAGGATCGAGCTCAGAAAAGAGAATATGAATTGAATGATCACCTGGGTACAACACGAGGCTATATAAAGGCTCGACACAAGGCCCCGTAACCAGGTGTTACGCGAAGGTTCCGCGGGTCGCGAAGCGTCCCGAACAGATCCTTACCAAATTTGGTAAAAGGCAATTCGGTGGCAACCGAAAGGCCAGAATTCGGTGCACGCAACCTAACTCGGTGCTATAACTATAATAAAATATAGCAAAGCACCTAGCCTAGGAAATCAAGCAATTCATGTACGCATATAATTATCCTATGATAGAAATAGCATACTAAAGCAAAGGCAAGCAAGCATAGCTGGCATAAGCCGTCGTACTCTCACACGTCTCCCCCTCAAAGCTGGGTGGCGTGAGATACACCCTGCTTGACAAGATAGTCCTTGAGAGCACGGCGTGCATTGCCCATATCAGCTTCTGCAACCCAACTATCCTCAGTGGGGTCGTATCCCTTCCAGCGTATCAGGAACTCGAGGGCCTTGCCGCTGCGGCGCCGATGAGTGAGAACGCACTCGATCTCGTACTCGAGTTCATCCTGTATGAGAACAGGTGGTGGTGGCGGTAGTTGCCGTCCCTGGAACTGTTGGTTGGGGTCCTTGTAGGGCTTCAGTAGCTGGACATGGAAAGCATTGTGAAGCTTCCATGTATCTGGTAAGCGCAAGCGGAATGTAACTGGTGTCACCTGTGCCTCAACGAGAAAAGAACCACAGAAGCGAGGCCGGAGTTTGGATGGGAGGTGAGACAGATTCAAGTTGCGTGTGTCAAGAAGCACCTGATCTCCGACTACAATTGAGTGATCTCGTCGTTGACGATCGGCGTACTGCTTCTGGGAGTTCTGCATCGTGGTGAGACGTTGCTAAGTCTTCTCCCACAGCTGCTGCATGGTGGTGACGAAGTCATGTGCGACGTGGACGTGTGCCGGTGTGGTTGGCTGCTGTGGTGTGAGAGGTTCCCGTCCGTAACACAGGAAGAAAGGAGTTTTCCCTGTGGCCGCATGTGATGCGTTGTTGTAAGCAAACTCTAGGGTCAGTAACTGTGTGTCCCAGTTGCTGAAATTGTCCTTGCAAGCTGTGCGCAGTAATTGTTCAACCACTTGATTGAGTCGCTCTGTCTCTCCGTCAGTCTAGCGGTGGTATGCTGAAGACATTGCAAGTTTGGTCCCCAATAATCCCATAAGCTCCTTCCAGAACTTACTCATGAATTTGGGGTCTCTATCTGAAATGAGTGTAGCGGGGATGCCGTGGATGGTGATGATGCGGTCGAAGAAGAGGCAAGTAGTTGCTTCAGTTGTAGCTGTGGCGTTGGTTGGTATGAAGTGACCCATGTTGGAGAACTTATCGATCACTACGAGGATGGAATCGTGCCCCCGTGAGGTCGAAGGAAGTCCTGTGATGTAGTCGAGGCTAATGACCTGCCATGGCTGCTCCGGTACGGGTAGAGGCTGAAGTAACCCTGCTTTTTTTCTGCTTGCTGCTCTTCACCCGCTGGCACGTGTCGCAAGAGGTGACGAACCGCTGCTAGTCTGCTGCCATCCCGGGCCAGTAGTAATACTTCGCTATACGTGCTAACGTCTTGTTGCTCCCGAAATTTCCCACGTAAGGTACGTCGTGAAATTCCTCCAATAGGATCTGCCGTAGCGGGGCGTAATTCGGTACCCAAATCTTTCCTGAACCCTTCCTTATTGCTAGGTCTTTCTCCCAGAATAACAGCTTCTTGGTCTGTGCTGTAGCGATTTCTGCGTCCACGGAGTACCCATGTTGGAATAGACCCTTGAGCAGAGGGTTCATCCCGTCGAGCTGGATGTCTGCTACATGTCCGGGGCGGCTCAACGCGTCTACCTTGTTGTGTAGTCCGGGCTTGTAGACGATGTCGTAGTGGAAGTGAGTTTCCAAGGAGTCCACCCACCGTACCTGTCGTCGTGAGAGCGTCGGCTGCGACTTCAGGTATTTGAGACTGCAGTGGTCAGTATAGACTGTAGTCTTGGCTCCCTCTAGGTAACACCTCCACGCCTTGAAGGCTATGACTATCGCCTATAACTATCGCTAAGGCTTCCTTGTCATGGATGGGGTAGTTCAGTTCTGCTCCGTGTAGCTTCTTAATGAGGTAGGCGATGGGCTGCAAACCGTGTCCGTGATCCTGCATCAGTACTGCTCCGACTACTTGGTCACTAGCGTCTGCTTCCACCACATAGTCTCTGTCTGATCCGGTAGGATGAGTACTGGCGCTGTAGTCAGTGCTGTCTGTTTGTTCAGTGCGCGGTAGTCGATGCATATCCGTAAACTACCGACTGGCTTTGGAGTGAGGAGAACTGGTGCACCGTAGGGAGAGGTGGATGGGCGGATCAGTTGTCTGTCCAGTAGATATTCTATCTGTTTCTTCATGTCTGTCAGTTCGGTTGGACTTAGTCGGTATGGTGCACGTGAGACGGGTTTCGCACCTGGTTCCTCCACGATCTCGTGCTCGTGGGTGCGTGCTGGAGGTATGCCTGCGGGTAGGTCATCGGGCATTATATCGTTATACTGCTCCAAGACCTCTTCCTCTGCTGCAGGTAGCTCGGAACTCGGCTTCTCCTCTGCTACTGCCATAACCAGTGCTAAGTAACCCGTGTTACTTTCGTTCAGTGTCCGTTCGAACCGTGCCAGTGTCGTTACAGGAACGCTCCCTGTATCCGTCCAGCTTCGCAGCTCCACTCGTTTCCCGTTGTTGTAGATGCACATTTTCCAGTTGACCCAGTCGATCTCGGGGTTAAACCGCTTCAGAAAATCTCGCATTAAGTTGAAATCTTATCCCTTGATGTTCGTGATCGGCAACGTCGGCTTCCACCTCAACGACCCTATCTGCAGCTGCAATGTTGACTTGCCGTGGATGGGAAGCTTCGTACCGTCCACCATCGTTGGTGTAAACTGGGTTTCTTCTGAGGATTCTCCAATTTTCTCCAACGTCCCGCGGTCGCACACCGAGTGGGACGCACCACTGTCCACCAGGGCCTGGAGGCGACGCCCGTTGCGGGGTATACGGCTAGAGTTTCCCGGTCGGTGCAGGGTCTTGTTTCGCGGATCCTCCATTAGTCTCGGCGATTTCCCCAGGTGTCGGCTGGTCGTGACGTTTTAAATTTGCGCCACCATATTCTCCTTTTTTCGCCCTCTCTGAAGTTGCCACATTGTCCGTTTTCTGCTTCGGGGGTGCCGCACTGTTCTTGTCCTTCAGCTCCGCACACCTTCTCTTCATTTTCCAATACGCAAAGATACGATGTTTTGTAGCGCCGCAAAATTTGCATGTCTCATTATTTGCTAGCCGCTGCTCCACATCGCCCTCGTCGTTCTCCATCGGGTCGGCAGTCGTGGGTGGTGCTGATAAGAAACGAGGAATGAAAGAAGAGAGAAGGGGACTCACTAGCAAACATTGGGATACATATAGCAAACCCTAAAAGGGTTGTACTCACTATAGAGTACCCCACTGCAGACTAGAGAAACATAATATTCTGACAGGTGCCAATCGCCCCATGCCACTAGTTGGCTTGTTGCGTAGTAGCTACTGTTCAACGTGTCGAACTGTTCGATCACTGCTGCCGGAAACTGCGCCCACGTCCCCACGCCTTGGACTATTCTGTTGTTGATCCACTCTAGAGCTGGGCCTCGTAACAGTGTTGCTGCTAGCCGTATGCGCATTGCGTCTTTTTTCGAGGTCGTGCATCCAACAGATTCGAAGTAAATTTCGAGTTCAGCTACAAATCGACGAACGTCGTTCCTTTTTACTGTAGGATCAAACGCCTCCGGTAGCCTTGGCTTCACTGCTTCAAGGTTTACTGTAGCTGCTGCCATTGTTGCATGTAGAATTGTCGGTGTTGTCAAACATTATATATGTTGTTGTAGTTGTTTAGGCTACAGTGGGTTAGCCTATAGGGGGTACACATTCCTAGGTTTTCATACTTGTACTCATATCACTCTTAGTTCATTCATTCTTGTTCAACATGGTATAGAGCAGGTCCTTCCTAGGACCGATTTTTTTAGGGCCCACCACTACCTACCTACCTACCTGCGCCCTAGGGCGCCTCGGCTTTCACGCCCCTAGAGGCCCCGTCCGCCCCGCGCTCTCGCACCTAGAGGCCTCGGTCGGCCCCGCGCTCGCTTTTAGAGGCCCCGAATCGGCCCCGCGCTTACCCCTAGAGGCCCGCGTCGGCCCCGTGCTCGTCCTTACCGGCCCCGATCGGCCCCGCGCTCGTCCCTCACGGCCCCGATAGGCCCCGCGCTCGCCCTTAGAGGCCCACGTCGGCCCCGCGCTCGTCCCTTACGGCCCCGATCAGCCCCGCGCTCGTCCCTCACGGCCCCGATAGGCCCCGCGCTCGCCCTTAGCACCCACGTCGGCCCCGCGCTCGCCCTTAGCACCCACGTCGGCCCCGCGCTCGTCCCTCACGGCCCCACCCGCTCCCCGCGCTCGCCCTTAGCGGCCCCGAACGGCCCCACCCAGACCGAGCAGCCCGAACCGAGCCGACCCAAGCCGCCAGCCCTAACCGATCCGAGCCGCCCGAACCGAGCCGCGCCGCCCGAACTGAGCCGCCCGAACCGAGCCGCGCCGCCCGACCCGAGCCGCCCGAACCGAGCCGCGCCGCCCGACCCGAGCCGCGCCGCCCTACCTATACCGAGCCGCGCCGCCCTACCTGTACCGAGCCGCGCCGCCCTACCTACCCTACTGCTCCTACTGCTTTTCCTACTGCTGCTACCATGGCTAGCCCTCCTGTCCTAGCCTTCGATACTGAGGGCCGCCCAGTGAAGTTCGACACCTGGCTTGATGACCTACACCTCTTCCTACAGCTCACTGCCAAGGAAGACATCTCGCTGTACGATCATGCCTTAGGCCACGCTACTGCTCCTGCTGCTACTACTGACAGCACTGCCCGCTCACAGTGGCAGACTCGTGACGCCCATACTCGCTTCGCTATTCGCAACTCTCTGCCGATAGATGAGCGCGAGCACTTTGGGCAGCACAAGACTGCACAGGCACTGTACACTGCTGTCGTTGCCCGCTACTCCTCGCCGGCCTCTGCCGCACTAGGCCGTCTCTCTCTTCCCTACCTGTTCCCCGACCTAGCTTCCTTCCACACTGTTGCTGATCTCATTACCCACCTCCGCACTAGTGAGGCTCGCTTCCGCGCCGCTATGCCTGATGAGTTCCTTGCCAAGAACCCACCCCCGCTCTGGCTCACTCTCTACCACCTAGTCACGCGCCTCCCTGACACTCTGCGCTCAGTCAGGGACCACTTCCTAGCTCGCTGCCCCACCGAGCTCACCATTGCCCTCCTCGAGAAGGAACTGCTTGCAGCTGAGGCTAGCATAGTCGCTGTAGGTGTCTCTCGCGGTGACCCCCGTACCCCGTTCTTTGAGGGGTGTTCTCCCTCCCCCCTTCTTCCCTCTGTCGCCTCTGCTGCTGCTGTCGACCTCCTTGGTGCTGAGAAGGTCGGGACTGCGTCTGCTTCGAGTGGGCGCCGCAGCGGCAAGGGCAAGGGGGGCAAGGGCGGTGGTGGTGACAGCGGGGGTGGCGGTGGTGGGGGAGGTGGTGGTGGCGGGGGGGGTGGCGCGGGTGGGGGAGGTGGCAGCAGTGGGGGGGGTGGCGGCAGCGGCGGGGGAGGTGGCCGGGGCGGAGGAGGTGGTGGGGGTGGCGGTGGACGGGGCAGCGGCCGGGGTTGGGGTGGTCGAGGAGGTGGTAGCGGCGGTGGTGGTCGTGGAGGCGCTGGCGGTGGCCAGGGCCAGCAGCACACTCCGTCGCCCCAAGAGGTCCGTGAGTGGTACTCTCAGCACGGGGGGAGGGGGTGGCCTTAGCTGCACGTACGTCATTCGCACTGGTGACCGCACTGGCCAGCCGTGTGGGGGACCGCACGCCACACAGCGTTGCTTCGCTTGTCTGAACAACGCTTGGCGTGTTCAGTTCCCTCAGGCCACTGAGCTGCCCCGCTGGGTTGATCTCCTGAAGAAGGGGATTGATATTTATGCTCTAGACTTTGATGCTATTCTCACTGCCATGTATGTGATGTCTACTAGTAGAGAGGGTGCTGAGTACTTGAGTGTCCCGCCCGACCCGGGCATTAGGACTAGTGCGTCTGCCGCTCCAGGTACTCGCGTGTCCGCTACCCCAGGTGCTGGTGAGGCTGCTGCTCTAGGTGCGTGTACGTCTGCCCCCCCTAGTACTGTGTCGACTGCAGCACTGCACACCTTCACGCTGGATTCAGGTGCCTCTCGCTGTTTCTTTCGTGACCGCACTGCCCTTGAGCCCCTTGCTCGGCCAGTTGCTGTCTCCCTCGCTGACCCCTCTGGGGGTCCGGTCCTTGCGACCTCCTCCACTGTCCTTCCCTGTCCTGCGGTCCCGTCGGGCACACTGTCAGGTCTCCACCTCCCCTCCTTCTCTACGAACTTGGTGGCAGGTTGTGCACTACAGGACGCGGGTGTTCACCAGTTCACCCCCGCCTACAAGCGTGTCACACACTGCACGTGTGCCCGTACAGGCCGCCACTTGGCTACCTTCACCCGGCAACCGGGGTCGGATCTGTACACACTGACTACTGCCCCCCCTCAGGTTGCTGCGTCTGCGTCTGCGTCCGCGTCAGGTCAGCTGTCCGCCCCCTGCTCATGTCGCTCTCTAGCGCACGAGACTGTCCTCTGGCACCACCGACTGGGCCACCCGTCTGTGCAGCGCCTTCGTGCCATGCACTCCCGGTACCTTGTCTCTGGTCTTCCCAGGGTCCTCCCTCCCCTCCCACCCTCGCATGCTCCTCCCTGTCTTCCCTGTGTCGAGGGGCGGCAGCGCGCCGCTCCTCACTCCTCCTCGTTTCCCCCGACGACTGCTCCTTTGCAGACGCTCCACATGGACGTGTGGGGCCCAGCCCGCGTCCGTGGTCAGGGTCAGGAGAGGTACTTCCTGATCGTTGTTGACGACTACTCGCGCTACACCACGGTCTTCCCCTTGCGAGCCAAGGGTGACGGTCCCTGATGTTTTGATCCCTTGGATCCGCAGAGCTCGTCTCCAGCTCAGCGAGCGTTTCCGCTCGGAATTTCCTGTCCTGCGCTTGCACTCTGACAGAGGTGGTGAGTTCTCCTCCGACCTCTTGGCAGCCTACTGTGCTGAGCACGGCATTGAGCAGTCGTTCACGCTTCCGGCCTCTCCACAGCAGAATGGGGTTGCGGAGCGCCGCATTGGCCTGGTCATGGAGGTCGCTCGTACCTCCTTGATCCATGCGGCTGCCCCCCACTTTCTGTGGCCGTTTGCGGTCCGGTACGCTGCGCATCAGCTCAACCTCTGGCCCCGTGTCTCCTTGCCGGAGACCTCGCCCACACTGCTGTGGACGGGGGAGGTTGGCGATGCGTCACGTTTCCGGGTCTGGGGATCTCGAGCTTTTGTCCGCGATTCGTCTGCGGACAAGCTCTCCTCTCGTGCTGTTCCCTGCGTCTTCCTCGGCTTTGTTCCGGACGCGCCTGGTTGGCAGTTTTACCACGCCACCTCGCGCCGGGTCTTGCCCTCTCAGGACGTCACTTTTGACGAGTCTGTCCCCTACTACCGCCTCTTTCCCTACCGCACTGCCCCGCTCCCACCCCCGCCTCTCTTCCTCGCGCCAGGTGCTGCTGTCGTAGACCCCCTCCCCCCTCAGGGTGCCGCTCCCTCAGGTGTGTCTCAGGTAGACCCGGTCGAGCCTGTTGAGGTTGCTGTCGACTCTCGTCCTGCTGGGGGTGCTGAGCCTGGGGGTGCGGAGACTGGGGGTGCGGACTCTGGGGGTGCTGAGCCTTGGGGTGCGGACACTGGGGGTACTGAGCCTGGGGGTGCTGAGCCTGGGGGTGCGGTGACTGGGGGTGCTGAGCCTTGCGGTGCTGGGCCTGAGGGTGCTACACCTGGACGCGACCTCTCCTCGGAGCAGTTGCGTGAGTGGTACTTACAGTACTGCTAGCCTCCGGAGTGTTACCTCTGGGACCAGGCGCACTACAGGGACTGGGGCTGGTACTTCTCCTCCTAGTCGGGAGCTCCCCTCTCGTGAGCGGACCCGTGAGTGGTACCAGCGCCGTTGCACACTTCGGAGTGGTGCGCCTCGTCTCACGGACCCGGCTGCCCCTGGTGCTACGGACCCGGGCGTTGGAGCTGCTGCTGGTGCTGCGGACCTTGGCGTTGGAGGTGCTGCTGGTGCTGAGGACCCGGGCGTTGGAGGTGCTGCTGGTGCTACGGACCCAGGCGTTGGAGCTGCTGCTGGTGCTGCGGACCCTGGCGTTGGAGCTGCTGCTGGTGCTGCGGACCGGAGGGTTGGAGGTGCTGCTGGTGCTGAGGACCCGGGCGTTGGGGCTGCGGCTGGTGCTGCGGACCCTGGCGTTGGAGCTGCGACTGGTGCTGTGGACCCTGGTGTCGGAGTCCCTGCTGGTGATGAGGACCCGGGCGTTGGAGCTGCGGCAGGTGCTGTGGACCCTGGTGTTGGAGCCACTGCTGGTGCTGAGGACTCGGGCGTTGGTGCTGAGGCTAGTACTGAGGACCTGGGCGTTGGAGCTGCTGCTGGTTCTGGTACTGCCGCTGGGGGTACATGTGCTGTCCCTGCTGTGTCTGAAGTCGCCGCGCGCCCTCAGCCGTACTTCGTTCCGCTCCTTCAGCAGGTTCTTGGTCTCTCGCCTCCTCCTGGTCCTCCTCCCTTAGCGTGTTCACAGCCTGTCCCGTCACAGTTACAGTTGCAGCCGGCCTCCCCACTACCTGCTCCTTCTCCTTACACTGGTCCTACTGGCGGTCTTACTGAGCGTCGTGAGTCTGCGTCTCGTCCTGCGTCACCTGTCCGTCCTGCTAGCGCTAGTGATCGTAGTTCGCGCCAGCGTCCTCCTCCTGCCCCTGGCACGCACCGGATGTCTCTACGTCCGTCTACTGCTCCTCTGCGTGCCCCTTTGCCTTCTCCTCCTGCGTCCTCTCTTCCTGCTCTCGCCGACCCGGAGTAAGACTCTCTTCGTGCTGCCAGTCCTACTGTCACGCGTCTCCTTGCTACTGTTGTCACTGACCCTTCTTTCGAGTCTACTGCTGCGTCTGCTCTCGTCACTGAGCTCGTCGACTTTGCTGCTCGCTGTCGCCTAGACTACGCTGCTAGTCTTGTCGCTGAGTCTGAGTCTGTCTGTCCTCCGTCCGTCGGGGGTGAGTGTGCCCTTGGCACGGACGTCCTTGAGGACAGGCAGGAGGAGTTCCAGTGTCTGGGAGCTGCTTCACCTCATCTCGTGTCCGTACTGCTTACCCCTGAGGGAGACCCGGATGCACCAGACATCCCGACTCCGCGCTCTTACGCGGAGGCGATAGAGGGTCCCTACTCCTCTCAGTGGCAGGCAGCTATGGATGCAGAGATGGCTTCGTGGAAGTCCACAGGCACCTACGTTGACGCTTTCCCCCCTCGTGGGGCGAACATCGACAGTGGCATGTGGATCTTCAGGGTGAAGCGGCCGCCGGGTTCTCCGCCTGTCTTCAAGGCGCGTTACGTGGCTCGTGGCTTCAGTCAGCGACAGGGAGTTGACTACTTTCAGACCTTCTCCCCCACCCCGAAGATGACCACTCTTCGGGTACTACTGCACGTTGCTGCTCACCTGGGACTACGAGCTGCACTCTCTCGACTTCAGCACAGCTTTCCTGCAGGGCAGCCTGCACGAGGAGATCTGGCTGCGCCGCCCACCTGGCTTCATTGGGTCTTTCCCTCCTGGTACCCAGTGGAGTCTCCGGCGTCCAGTCTACGGTCTCCGCCAGGCGCCACGTGAGTGGCACGACACAGTGAGGACTACGCTTGCGGCTCTTGGGTTCGCTCCGTCTACTGCCGACCCGTCGCTGTTTCTGCGCATCGACACTTCTCTGCCGCCGTTCTACATCCTCGTGTACGTCGACAACTTGGTCTTTGCCACAGCTGACACTACTGGACTCGCCTACGTGAAGTCCAAGCTGCAGAAGAGACACACGTGCACTGACCTAGGTTACTTGCGCAGCTACCTTGGCTTGCAGATCACCCGGGACAGAGCACGCCGCACCATTACCCTGACTCAGTCACACATGGTGCAGCAGGTCCTTCAGCGCTTTGGCTTCACGTACTCCTCGCCTCAGGCCACTCCTCTGTCTACTCGCCACTCGCTCTCAGCTCTGCCTTCGGATGAGTCCGTAGAGTCGAGTGGCCCGTACCCAGAGCTTGTTGGCTGTCTCATGTACCTGATGACCTGCACACGACCTGACCTTGCATACCCTCTTAGCATTCTTGCACGCTATGTTGCTCCTGAGAGACACCGGCCAAAGCACATGGCTGCAGCGAAGAGGGTGTTGCGCTACTTGTGCAGTACGTCGGGCATGGGGCTAGTGCTTCGAGGGCGGAGTCCAGTGGTACTCACTGGACACGCAGACGCTTCTTGGGCTGACGACCAGGCTACGCAGCGGTCGTCACAGGGTTACACCTTCGGCCTTGGTTCCGGCTTTGTTTCGTGGCGGGCTACTCGCTCGTCTTCTGTTCTTGGCTCTAGTTGTGAGGCTGAGATCTACGCAGGGGCCATGGCTGCTCAGGAGCTTCGCTGGCTCACCTACTTGCTGACCGACCTTGGAGAGCCGCCTCGTTCTCCTCCAGTCCTGTACGTCGACAACAAGGCCATGCTGGCCTTGTGTCGGGAGCAGAGACTGGAGCACAGAACAAAGCACATTGCTCTCCGCTACTTCCTTGCTCGTGAGCTACAGCAGCGTGGTCAGTTGCGACTTGCGTACGTGGCCTCTGAGGCCAACACTGCTGATGTCTTCACCAAGGCCCTTCCGCCTTGTGATCATCAGCGCTGCTGTACCTAGCTGGGTCTTGTGTCTGTCTTGCCTCATTTGCTCTCCTCTTGACCCTCTTTGTACTGTTACATATATATATCACTGCTCTTGCTTGTTTAGTCTTATATATATATCTGTACTCCTGCATGTGAACTGGCCTTGTGGCCTTGCACTTGTGCTTGGATTGTGTGGTGACGTTGTGATCCACCCTGAGCTTGCTTTGTTTTGCTTTACTTGACTGGTCTTGTAACCCCTAGTTCTCCCCCACTTCGCCTATGGGGGTGTGTCAAACATTATATATGTTGTTGTAGTTGTTTAGGCTACAGTGGGTTAGCTTATAGGGGGTACACATTCCTAGGTTTTCATACTTGTACTCATATCACTCTTAGTTCATTCATTCTTGTTCAACAGGTGTTGCCGCTGTTGCTGCTGCTACTGTTGTCGCTACTGCTGTGGCGGTTGCCGACTGGTTCGCAAGGAGTTTTTCGAGTCGTGGGAGCGCCGCATGTATTTGCTTATGCTCAGCACGTAAGTTCGCGATTCTCTGTACTGAAATATCTCCTTGTCCCTCCATTTGGCGATTTACAGGAAGATGCGCGACGAAAATAATCGAATTCTAGGTGCCGATCGACTTACTGCGAGTCAAGTTGACTAAAGGATCGATGAGCGTGAATTCTGTAGGTCGCGTAAATCTCCCTTGAGTTAAATTCGCGTCCGATCTTGGTCGTTGAGGAGAAAATCAATCCGACGCTCCAAATTCCAACGTTTTTGGGCAAAATTCTCTGGGCCGTTGAGATGAAACTCGATCGAACGGTCGAAACTCCAACCTTTCCAACAGTAAATCTGAGGGGTGTTCGAAAACCAATAGAGGGGGACTTAGAAAAATTGCGCGGAACTGGTTTGACATACCCGTATTGACGCTTCCGTCGTCGCCCCCGCGGTTTTAAAAGGCCGGAACTAAGCG
The DNA here is from genome assembly GCA_948144175.1 of Closterium sp. NIES-65. Lineage (NCBI taxonomy): Eukaryota > Viridiplantae > Streptophyta > Zygnematophyceae > Desmidiales > Closteriaceae > Closterium > Closterium sp. NIES-65. The sequence continues at coordinate 1,725,190 of CANXME010000160.1, forward strand.
GTTGAAGACCTTGCGTGTAAACCCGCTCTGATACCAAGTGTGAGGATCTAGGATCGAGCTCAGAAAATAGAATATGAATTGTATGAATTGAATGATCACCTGGGTACAACACGAGGCTATATACACTGAACGAAATAATTGTCCTTATGCATTCGAAATGTATGATAACTTCCACCCAATTGGGGCCTGAACAAGTTTTGTGATAAGCATATTGCATACAGGGTTTAGTAGCGACTGTTACGAGTTTGTGTTGGCTACCTATAGCCCCCACAACACCTCTTGCTCTAACGAGTCAGCTCTTCCCTCTCGACACCCCACACGGACATTTCTTTCCGAAATGTCCCGCTCCTTATTTCGTGCGCTGTTAGTTCTAGACTAATTAGGTACACAGGAGATTACGGGCGGATACTACGATTTACCAGTAGCGCTAACACCCCCGCAGCATGAAGTGCCTTAGCGAGGAGAAACAGAAGCGGATCATGCAGCTTATTGCGGAGGGGCGTAGTTACCGCCAAATCGCGCAGGAGTTGGGAGTTTCAAAGTCTGCAGTACATGACGAGCTCCTCCGCCACCTCGGTCCGAAAACGTTTGACGAGCTAGTGCCATCCCCGGCGAAACCTGGTCGGCCGCGCAAGTTACCAGAGCAAATCGCGAGGATTGTTATAAGGTCGATAGTGTCTGGTGAATCGAAATCCGCCGAGGCGGCAGCGGGAATGATCTCCTCATCGCACGGCATCAGTGTCACGGGCGCCACCGTGCGAAACACTCTCAAGCGGCACAGAGTTAGGGCGGTAGAAAAGCCGTCGAAGCCTAGATTATCGGCGAAAAATGTCAAGGACCGCAGGCAGTGAGCCAAGGACCATCAGCACTGGACGATCGACGATTGGAAACGTGTGGTGTGGAGCGACGAAACGAAGATCTGCCGGTTTAGTAGCGATGGCCGTAGTTGGGCCTGGATTAGGAAGGACTGTCACATGGAGCCGCACCATGTGAAACAGACCGTCAAACATGGCGGCGGCTCCATCATGATTTGGGGGTGCATGACATACAACGGCGCGGGTTTCATTTGCAAGTTAGAGGGAAGAATGAATGGCGAGTTGTACCGTTCAATCCTGCAGGACGAGCTGCAGCAGACTATTGAGCATTACGAGTTGGATCCAGAGACCGTAGTGTTCCTGCATGACAATGACCCGAAGCATACATGCAAGATGGTCAGAACTTACCTTGCCAAGCAGCCGTACACTGTGCTCCCATGGCCAGCATCTAGTCCGGACCTCAACCCCATATAACATCTGTGGGTCTGCTTGAAGAAGCAGCTGCTTGCAGGCATTCTCGAGCTATGGGACAGAGTACAAGTGGAATGGGAGAAAATCCCTGCGGCTTGGTGCAGTGAGCTGATCGACAGCATGCCTAGGCGTGTGCGGGCTGTGCTCAAGGCCAAGGGTAGCTGGACCAATTTCTAGATTCTGCTTGCTTTGCATGTGTGACTGCAATTGTAAGAAACTGTCCATATGCTAGTATTTGCCTATTTCTATATTCGCTGTTTGTATAACCGAGTTTATGGCCAACATGCAGCGTGTTTAGATGTACAACCCTTCACGCTTTAACCTCATGTGGTCCAGTTATTAAGGCTTGATCACCATGGCCACTAATGCCCGTTCATGTCTTGAAACATGAACATATGGACAATTATTTCGTTCAGTGTATAGGCTCAACACAAGGCCCCGTAACCAGGTGTTACGCGAAGGTTCCGCGGGTCGCGAAGCGTCCCGAACAGATCCTTACCAAATTCGGTAGAAGGCAATTCGGTGGCAACCGAAAAGCCAGAATTCGGTGCACGCAACCTAGCTCGGTGCTATAACTGTAATAAAATATAGGAAAGCACATAGCCTAAGAAATCAAGCAATTCATGCATGCATATAATTATCCTATGCTAGAAATAGCATGATAAAGTAAAGGCAAGCAAGCATAGCTGGCATATGCCGTCGTACTCTCACACCGAGCAGCAGCGCGGCGGGAAGTTGGCGCCGAAGGCCCGTTGGGATCCTCACCCCGGACTGCCGCCAAAGAGCAAGGGTTGGGAGGTGCTCGACCTGAATGACAACAAAGTCGTCACAAGGGTCAAAGCGATCTTCTACGAGACCCTATCGATGGAGAAATGGAAGGCAGAACACGGGCCGGTGTCGACGAAGGCGCCCAAAACCCCGTCGTCCAATTCCTCTTCGGTGCACCCTCTGCTGCTCGTCACGGACGGTGAGCATGATGAGGAGGACGCAGATAACTTCCCCGTACCCTCACCTCCCCTGCCGGTCGTCGACCTTCCTGCAAAGGGATCCCCATTGGCCACCGGAGATGAGGGGAGATTTGGTGCGTCGCCTGCCGCGCCGACCGGTTGCATCGCCGGTGGCCGACATGACGCAAAGAAGGTTAGCGGCAAATGACAGGGGAGCCGTTGGCGACGAAGCTGACTTTGGAGAAGCCATCGGCAGAGGCGCCACCTTTAGAGGAGCCATCGGCAGAGAAACCGATTCTGGGGAAGCGGGCGGTAGAGGAGATGCCGGCAGGGGAGCAGCTCGGCGACGACTCGTCGAGCGATGTTGTGGAAGTTGCTGGCGAAGCTGCCGATAGGGGAGCAGTCTGACGATAGCGACGTGGTGGAGGTCTTGATCGACGAGGCAAAATCACGACGTTCTTCCTGCTCCAACATCAGCAAGCCGCTGGAGAAGCTGAGCTACCACACTTGTCCGCCACCGACCTCCTACAGCACTCTCCTTGACGACGCAGAGGCCGACGTCGATCTGCCCGAGCTCGACCCGGACATGCACGCCAACCCAGAGCATCGCTGGGACATCGCCAACATAACAGTGAAGAAGGCATTGGCGAGCTGGAAGGGTAAGGCGGTCAAGGCCGCCATGGACGAGGAGATCAAGAGTCTCATCGCCAACGGGACGTGGGAGCTGGTCGAGCGTCCATGCGGTGTCAACATCATGAAAAACCGTTGGGTGCTCACGACGAAGTACCACGTCGGCGACACGGTCGCTTGCGAGAAGGCTCGCCTGGTCGTGAAAGGATTCACGGAGGTGTATGGTGATACTACGACAAGACGTACGCGCCGGTGGGGAGCTACATGACTCTACGGATCTTCCTCAGCATCTTAGCAGTCCTCAACCTGCACCTGATGCAGCTCAACATGAACAATGCGTTTCTGGAGAGCAAGCTGGATCGCGTCCTGTACATGTACCAGCCTAACTACTACAACGATGGAACCGTCCGCGTCTACAAGCTGCTGAAAAGCCTCTACGGGCTCAAGTAGTCGCCGCTGCTAAGGTACAAGGCGCTCGATGACGTGCTGACCAACGCCAGCTAGAAGAAGAGTGAGGTCGATGAGGCGATGTTCTTCTAGGTCGGCAACGACGCAGTGGCGTCTTGGGTGCTCGTCTACGTCGACGACCTGCTCGCCTCAAGCTGAAGCACTTCGATGCTGAAGGAGCTGCTGGAGGCCGCCTTTGAGCTTCGCGAAATCAAGCTGGTCGAGAAGTATCTCGGGTTGGAGATCGTGCACGACAGGTCAACGAGGAAGTTGTGGCTTCACCAGCAAGTCTTCGTCGACAAGCTGCGCACACGTTTCATCGACAAGGAGCTGACTGGGCGAGTGCCGAAGACACCGATCTCCCTCAAGGAATTCCAGTCGCGCGAGGAAGCAAAGTACTGGCAGAAGGTCGGCTCGCTGCAATTTGCGGCCACCACAACGAGGCACGACATTTCCTTCGCTTGCAGGAAGCTCGGATCTTGCTTGACAGTGCAGAGCGATAACCACTAGCACAAGGCCGATTGTTGTCTGCTCTACCTTGCTCAAACCCGTCACACTGCTCTGGAGTTTGGCGGCGGACCATAGTCGCTGTGTCTGGTCGGCTATGCATATGCCGACGACGCTGGTGACAAGTAGAATCGGACGAGCACGGGCGGCTACGTGTTCATCTTCGGCGGAGCCGCAGTTTCGTGGTCCAGCCAGCGCATCAAATGTGCAACGCTCTCGTCGACCGAGTCGGAGTACGTCGCAGCGTCGGAAGCCGGCAAGGAGGCTCGTCGACTCCGCTTCCTACTTGCAGAGTTCCAACTGCTCGATGCAAGGAAGCCGACTGTGCTGCACGTCGACAACCAGTCGGCAATCATAGTCGTAGAGGCCTTAGGGCTCAAGGGCAACCTCAAGCACATGGAGCGACGCTACGCCTGGCTGCAGCATATGGTGAAGCTGTCAAACTCATATCATATAGCTTGTCTAGGCTATAGTGGGGTAAACACTATGGGGTACAGTTTCCTAGGGTTTCCTACTTGTACCCAACCTTGTGCTAGTTCATTCATTCCTCGTTTCTTCACATGGTATAGAGCAGGTTCCCTAGTGGGAACGCTTCCTTGGGCCCACCACTGAACTGATTTTCTGACCAGAGCGTCAGTCGCTCTTGCCCGAGGCGCGCCTTGTTCGCCGCCCTTCCAGGCCCCTAACGGCCCCTAGCGGCCTCGACGCCGCCCCTACGCGGCCCCGTCGCCGCCCCTAACGGCCCCGTCGCCGCCCCTAGCGGCCCCGTTGCCGCCTTTCTCCCTACGCGGCCCCGTCGCCGCCCCTACACGGCCCCGTCGCAGCCCCTACGCGGCCCCGTTCCTGCCCCTACACGGCCCCATTGCCGCCCCTAGCGGTCCCGTTGCCGCCCCTAGCAGCCTCGTCGCCGCTCCCCTTCCTACGCGGCCCCGTTGCCGCCCCTACGCGGCCTCGTTGCCGCCCCTACGCGGCCCTGTTGCCGCCCCTAGCGGCCCCGTCGCCGCCCCTAGCGGCCCCGACGCCGTTCCCCTTCCGACCCGGCCCCGTCGCCGCCACTACGCGGCCCCGTCGCCGCCCCTACGCGGCCCTGTCGCCGCCCCTTAATGGCCCCGTCGCTGCTCCCCTCCCTACGCGGCCCCGTAGCCGCCCCTAGCGGCCTCGTTGCCGCCCCTACGCGACCCTGGAGCCACCCCTAGCGAACTCGTCGCCGCTCCCCTCCCTACGCGGTCCCGTTGCCGCCCATAGCGGCCCCATCGCCACCTCTGCCGGCTCGTCGCCGCCTCTACCGAGCAGCCCACCAGCTGAGTCGCCCAACAGCAAAGTCGCCGAGCCGCCCAGCAGCCGAGCCGCCGAGCCGCCCAGCAACCGAGCCGCAGAGCTGCCCAACAGCCGAGCCGCCCTGCCGTCGAGCCGCCCAGCAGCCGAGCCGCCGAGCCGCCCGACACCCGAGCCGCCCAGCAGCCAAGCCGCAGAGCCACCGAGTCGCCAAGCAGCCAAGCCGTAGACCCGCAAAGTTGCCCAGCAGCCGAGCCGCCGAGCTGCCCTGCCGTCGAGCCGCTACTATTCCTACCGGCGCGCCAAGGCCCTACTTACTCGGACTGGTGAGATCACTCCCTGCTAGGCCACTACAGTCATGGCTACCCCAAGTGTTCTTACCTTCGATGCTGAGGGTTGTGCTGTTGACTTTGAGGTCTGGGTCGATGACCTCCAGCTATTCCTACAGTGCGATAGGGCAGACGGACTCTCCCTGTTCGATCTCACTTGTGGTGCCTCCCCTGCCCCTCCTGCTACTGCTGACAGCACTGTTCGCTCACAGTGGGCCACACGCGATGCTGCTGCCTGTCTTGCTGTGCGTCGCCACTTACCAACCACTGAGCGTGCACACTTTAGCCAGTATAAGAGTGCTCAGACCTTGTACGACGCTGTAGTTGCACGCTACTCTTCCCCTGCCATTACTGCACTGAGGAGCCTCATACTACTATACCTCTTCCTTGACCTTGCTGCCTTTCCCACAGTCTCTGACCTCATTACGAACCTCTGCAGTAGTGACACTCGCTACCGCGCTGCACTTCCTACTAAGTTCTGTGACAAGAATCACCCCCCCCCCCCCCCCATGTACATCACCCTCTACTACATAGTCACTCGGCTCCCTGACTCCCTTCGCTTAGTCAGGGACCACTTCCTCTCAGTTTTCCCCACCACACTCACCGTTGACCTCCTCGAGGAGCGCCTCCTAGCAGCAGAGAAGACCATAGTTGCTGTAGGAGCCTCTCGTGGTGACCCTTGCACCCTTGTCTTTGAGGGGTGTTCCCCTTCCCCCCTGATGCCCTCTGTTGCTTCTGCTGCTGCGGCCGACCTCGTTGGTTTCGAGTCGGTCAGCGCAGCGTCTACCCCTAGCGGGACACGCCGCACCGGCAAGGGCAAGGGGGGCAAGGGCGCTGGGGGGGCTGGCGGGGGCGGTGGAGGTGGTGGTGGAGGCAGTGGAGGGGGTGGGGGTGGTGGTGGGAGTGGTGGCGGGGGTGGAGGTGTCGGTGGCAGCAGTGGAAGCGGAGGAGGCGGCGGCGGTGGCGAGGGAGCAGAGGCGGTGGAGGTGGCGGAGGCGGCGGAGGTGGCGGAGGCGACGGAGGTGGCGGAGGCGGCGGCGGAAGCGGCAGCGGTGGAGCTGGTCACGGCTCTGCGCATAGGAAGTAGGTCCGGTGGTGGTCCGCGCCAGCAGCAGCAGCGCAATCGTGAGACCCTGTCCCCTTAGGAGCTTCGTGAGTGGTACGCTGCGCATCATCGCGGTGGGGGTACTGGTCCCTGTACCTACATCCTCCGTACAAGTGACCGCGCTGGTGAGCAGTGTTGGGGCCCGCACTCCACCCAGCGCTGCTTTGACCGACTCACGGACGCGTGGCGTCACCAGTTCCTTGAGGCCTCTGAGATCCCTCGCTGGGGAGAGCTGTCTAGGGCGGGGGTTGCTATCTTTGATCTTGACTATGATGCTATTCTTGCTGCCATGTATGCTGTGTCTGATAGTGTTGAGGGTGACTGTTACCTGTGTGTTCCGCCTGACCCGTGCATTGAGGCTGCTGCTCTAGGTGCTGGTGAGGCTGCTGCTCTAGGTGCTCGTGCGTCTGCTGCCCCAGGTGCTGGTGAGTCTGCTCTCTCAGGTACTACGTCGGCTCAGGCCTTACACACCTTCACCCTTGACTCCAGTGCTTCCCGCTCCTTCTTTCGAGACCGCACCACGCTTACGCCGCTTAGTCGACCAGTTGCGGTCTCCGTGGTGGACCCCTCTGGGGGTCCTGTCCTTGCTAGCTTCTCCACTCTCTTACCGTGCCCGGCAGCCCCCTCTGGCACACGATCAGGTCTCTACCTCCCCTCGTTCTCTACGAACTTGATGAGTGGAGCTGATCTACAGGATAGGGGGGTTCACCTGTTCACTCCTGCGAGTCAGCGAGTGACCCACTGCACGTGTGCTCGGACAGGCCGACACCAGGCCACGTTCACCCGTCAGCCGGGGTCGAGCCTATACACACTTACTGCTGAGTCTCCTCCGGCTGCTGAGTCTGGTTCAGGTAGCTGCGACGAGATAGGTGTTTGCTGCAGCGTCCAGGTCTGGTCCTAAGTCTGCTCCCTGCTCGTGTCGTCTCCTGTATCACCACTCTCTCCTTTGGCACCACCGCCTTGGTCACCCCTCCCTGCCTCGTCTCTGAGGCATGGCCTCCCGTGTCCTTGTCTCTGGTCTCCCCTGGTCTCTCCCTCCCCTACCTCCGGGGCCTGCCCCTACGTGCGTCCCCTGCGTCGAGGGGCGACAGCGCGCCACCCTCACTCCTCCGAGTTTCCTCCGACAGAGGCTCCGCTGCAAACTCTTCACATGGACGTGTGGGGCCCCGCCCGCGTCCGTGGCTAGGGGAACGAGCGTTACTTCCTGTAGGTGGTTGACGACTACTCGCGTTACACCACAGTCTTCCCCTTGCGCAGCAAGGGTGACGTCACTCTGGTGTTGATCGACTGGATCCGCGCAGCTCGTCTCCAGCTCAGAGAGAGTTTTGGCTCGGACTTTCCTGTTCTGCGTCTGCACTCTGAAAGAGGCGGGGAGTTTTCCTCTGCCCGTCTGGAAGCCTTCTGTTGAGCATAGGGCATCCGCCACACCTTCACGCTTCCGGCCTCTCCACAACAAAATGGGATTGCTGAGCGCCGCATTGGCATGGTCATGGACGTCGCTCGTACGTCCATGATCCATGCGCTGCCCCCCATTTTCTGTGGCCATTTGCGGTTCAGTACGCAGCGCATCAGCTCAGACTTGAGCCCCGGGTCTCCTTTCCTGAGACCTCCCCCACCTTGCGGTTGACGGGGAAGGTTGGCGATGCGTCTGCGTTTCGGGTCTTGGGATCTCGGGCTTTTGTCCGCGACTTGTCTGCGGACAAGCTGTCCCCCTCGTGCTGTTCCCTGTGTCTTCCTTGGCTTCCCCCTTGATGCGCCTGGTTGGCAGTTTTACCACCCCACCTCGCGCCGTGTTCTGTCCTCCCAGGACGTCACCTTTGACGAGTCGGTGCCTTACTACCGTCTCTTCCCCTACTGCACTTCGCCCCTCCCCCCGCCGCCGCTCTTCCTTACGCCAGGTCCTCCCCCGATAGACCCCCTCTCCCCTCAGGGTCCTGCCCCGTCAGGTGTGTCCCAGGTAGACGCAGTCAAGCCTGTCGAGGTAGCTGTTGACTCTGGTGCTATTAGAGGTGCTGAGCCTGCGGGTGCGGAGCCTGGGGGTACTGAGTCCAGGGGTGCGGAGCCTGGGGTTGCTGAGTCTAGGGGTGCTGAGCCTGGGGGTGTTGAGCCTGGGGGTTCTGAGTCTGGGGGTGCTGAGCCTGGGGGTGCGGAGCTTGGGGGTGCTGGGTCTGCTCGTGTGGCCTCTCGCGGTGCTTCGTCGAGGCGGGAGCCACACTCTCCGCAGGAGCTGCGCGAGTGGTTTGCCCGCCGCGGGAGCCGTGCTGCTAGAGTTAGTCCTGCTGGAGGTACTGCTGAAGCTGCTGGTGGTACTGGAGCTGCCGGTCCTGCTAGAGTTGGTGCTGCTGGGGCTGCTAAGCTGGAGCTGCTGAGGATGTTGGCGCTGGTGGTTCTGCTGGCGCTGGTGCGTGTGAGGGTGCTGGAGTTGGCGGTGTTGGAGCTGGAGGTGCTGCTGGCGCTTGTGCTGCCGCTGGGGGTACTGGTGCTATCCCAGCTGGTTCTAGAGGCGCTGCGCGGCTGAGGCCATTCTTCGTTCCGCTCCTTGAGCAGGTTCTTGGTCTCCCGCCCTCTACTGGCCCTGCTCCTTCCTTAGAGTGTCCACAGCCTATCCAGTCGCGGACACAGTTACAGCCCGCCTCCCCTCTACCTGCTCCTTCTCCCTACGCTGGTCCTACTGGAGGTCTTGCTAAGCGTCGTGAGCCTGCGTCTCGTCCTGCGTTGCCTGTTCGTGCTGCTCGCATTAGTCGTCGTGCTCCACGTCCGCGTCCTCCTCCGGTCCCCGGCACACACCAGATGGCACTGCGTCCTTCCACTGCTTCTCCGCGTGTTCCTGTTGCCGTCTCCTCCAGAGTCCTTTCTTCCTGTTCTTGCTGACCTGGAGTTTGACTCTCTTCGTGCTGCAAGTCCTACTGTCACGCGTCTCCTGGCTACTGTTGTCACTGACCCTTCCTTTGAGTCCACTGCTACGTTTGCCTTGATTGCTGAGCTTGTCGACTTTGCTGCTCGCTGTCGTCTAGACTACGCCGCTAGTCTTGTTGCTGAGTCTTAGTCTGTCTGTCCTCCCTCCGGCGAGGCTGAGTGTGCTCTTAGCACGCACGTCCTTGAGGATAGGCAGGAGGAGTTCCAGTGTTTTGTTTCTGCTTTGCCTCATCTCGTGTCCATGCTGATTGCCCCTGAGGGAGACTCGGATGCACCAGACATCACGACTCTTCGATCGTACGCTAAGGTGATCGAGGGTCCCTACTCCTCTCAGTGGCAGTCAGCCATGGACGCAAGAGATGGCTTCCTAGAAGTCCACAGGCACCTACGTCGACGAGGTTCCCCCACCTGGGGCGAACAATCGTTCGTGGCATGTGGATTTTCAGGGTGAAGCGGCCGCCGGGTTCTCCGCCTGTCTTCAAGGCGCGTTACGTGGCTCGAGGCTTCAATCAGCGGCAAGGAGTTGACTACTTTCAGACCTTCTCTCCCACCTCGAAGATAACTACTCTTCGGGTGCTGCTGCACATAGCCGCTCAACGCGACTACGAGCACAGCGCACCATTACTCTGACTCAGTCACACATGGTGCAGCAGGTCCTTAAGCACTTCGACTTCACGTACTCCTCGCCTCAGGCCAGTCCTGTGTCTACTCGCCACTCGCTCTCAGCTCTGCCTTCGGATGAGTCTGTAGAGCCGAGTGGCCCGTACCCAGAGCTTGTTGGCTCCCTCATGTACCTGATGACACCCACACGACCTGACCTTGCATACCCTCTTAGCATCTTACCTGATGCTCCTAGGAGACACAGACCAGAGCACATGGCTGCAGCGAAGAGGGTGTTGCGCTACTTTTGCAGTACGTCGGGCATAGGGCTAGTGCTTGGAGGGCGACGTCAAGTGGTCCTCACAGGTCATGCAGACGCTTCCTTGGCTGACAACCAGGCTACGCAATGGTCGTTACAGGGTTACACCTTCACCCTTGGCTCCGGCTCTGTTTCGTGGCGGTCTACCCGCTCGTCTTCTGTTCCCGGCTCCAGTTGTGAGGCTGAGATCTACGCGGGGGCCATGGCTGCACAGGAGCTACGTTGGCTCACCTACCTCCTCACTGACTTAGGAGAGCCGCCTCGTTCTCCTCCATTTCTGTACGTTGACAACAAGGCCATGCTGGCCTTGTGTTGGGAGCACAGACTGGAGCACAGAACGAAGCACATTGCTCTCCGATACTTCCTTGCTCGTGAGTTGCAGCAGCGTGGTCAGCTGCGCCTTACTTACGTGGCCTCTGAGGCCAACACTGCTTATATCTTTACCCAGGCACTTCCGCCTGGTGATCATCAGCGCTTCTGTACTATGCTGGGTGGTGTGCGTACTTGGCGTCACTTCTTGACCTTGCTTGTACTGTGATCTTTCTATACCTGCACTTGCCTGTTTACCTTCATATATGATCTTGCATGTGAACTGGCCTTGTGGCCTTGCTCTTGTGCTCGGATTGTGTGGTGACGTTGTGATCCACCCTGAGCTTGCTTTGCTTTGGTTGACTGGTCTTGTGACCTTTTGTTCTTCCCCACTTTGCCTATGGGGGTGTGTCAAACTCATATCATATAGCTTGTCTAGGCTATAGTGGGGTAGACACTATGGGGTACAGTTTCCTAGGGTTTCCTAATTGTAATAAACCTTGTGCTAGTTCATTCATTCCTCGTTTTTTCACAGAAGCACGGGAAAATTGATCTGCAGTACATCCTGACCTCCGAGCAGCCGGTGGACTTCTTGAGGAAGGCGCTGCATTTTGCGGCTTTCAACCGGTGCTCCGTCGCAATCGGCCAAGTGCGTCTGGCTGCTGTTGGAAACGGATATGAAGAAGTGCAACAGTAGGTGCCGTACCCTTCTGCACGGCTGGTGCGGTGACTTGCGTGCTATGTGTAGGGTGCACACAGACGAAGTTTTCTCCTTGTGTTTGTAAGACATTATAATTATAATGTTCTGTTATATAGCTGCTTGTAGGATTTAATGTAGTGAAGTTCTTTTTTTTTTTGTGGTGCAACTTTGTTCAGTATGCTATATTTAGCTTGTGTGCTTCAGTGAAACCAACTCATCAATATTCTCCTTGGCACAAACCTATGTCAGAATGTTATTGTATACATCACTTTATAACTGTCTGCAATGTAGACTTAGAGTAGTTATCTTGCTTGTTAGGTGGTGCACCTTGCTTCCCTTCTTTCATATTTGTACCCTTGAGCCTATAGTGAAACCACTCATTCTTCCTTTCCAACTTTCTCGACACTCTCTTGAACCCTCGAACTAAAGCTACTAAGCTCCTAAGCTATGGCTCCTAAGCCCACTTTTTCTTAGCCTATCTCAACAACCTATCGACTCCCGCTTGGCCTAGGCTACTAAGCCTAGACCTATTAGTTAAACCTGTTGCCTGGATTCTATCCGTATCGTAACATGGTGTTAGAGCTTGTAACATCTTGACCTAAGATAATGGGCCCACTAGTTGACGCATTTGTGATGGAGCCCGTCACGTCCTTAGTTGCAACCTTAGTGACGGGCGCCACGGCGAGTACATTCGCGCCCGTCCCGTCGTGTCGCGCCGCTCATAATGACGGCTGCGGCGGACGCTATGGCAAACGCCAGCGAACCCGCCAGCAACCCGCGGCAAAATTGCCAGCGGCCCACCAGCGAAATCGTCAGCGCGTTCGCCCATGCACCTGCTGCGGAGATAACTAGTGAAACGGGAGCTAGACTACAGGCTAGGCACGGGGCAAGAGTGATTGTAGCGTTCGTTCCTTCCTTAGTTGTTCCTTTGTGCTAACACTGCTTGCTAGTTTCACTAGGAAATCATGACAACAAAAGTTCAGAATGATTGCATCAACATCGGCAACACTGACTACATCAGACCTAGCAAGGCTGCTGGTCTACTGCCAGCGCAGCACGATCGACCGCGTGCCAGCACGACTTGGTCGACCGCGCTCCAGCAAAGCAGAGTCGCAGCTTGCCAACGTTGCCCGTCCGCAGTGTGCCAATGCTGCAGTAAGTTGGCTGCACAACGATGCATCCGCAGGACAACGGTGCATCGGCTTCGCATGTGCGTGCAGCTGGTTGGCGCCCAACTCTCTGACGAGAAACGAGAATGAATGCATTGAGCAGGAAGGCGAGTACAAGTAGGAAACCCTAAAGTGTTGTACCCCATATGAATTGCCCCACTACAGCCTACACAGACTAAAGCATATATGCCTGACACACCCCCATAGGCAAAGTGGGGGAGAACAAGGGGTCACAAGACCAGTCAAGCAAAGCAAAGCAAGCTCAGGGTGGATCACAACATCACCACATAATCCGAGCACAAGAGTAAGGCCAAAAGGCCAGTTCACATGCAGGATCATATATAAAGGTAAACAGGCAAGTGCAGGTATAGAAAGATCACACTACAAGCAAGGTCAAGAAGTGAGCAAGTGAGGCCAAGTGGGCACAAGACCTAGCATAGTACAGAAGCGCTGATGATCACAAGGCGGAAGGGCCTTGGTGAAGATATCAGCAGTGTTGGCCTCAGAGGCCACGTAGGTGAGGTGGAGCTGACCACGCTGCTGCAGCTCACGAGCCAAGAAGTAGCGGAGAGCAATGTGCTTCGTTCTTTGCTCCGGTCTGTGCTCCCGACACAAGGCCAGCATGGCCTTGTTGTCTACGTACAGAACTGGAGGAGAACACGGCGGCTCTCCTAGGTCAGTCAGGAGGTAGGTGAGCCAACGTAGCTCCTGTGCAGCCATGGCCCCTGCGTAGATCTCAGCCTCACAGCTGGAGCTGAGAACAGAAGACGAGCGGGTAGACCGCCACGAAACAGAGCCGGAGCCAAGGCTGAAGGTGTAACCCTGTGACGACCGCTGCAAAGCCTGGTCGTCAGCCCAAGAAGCGTCTGTGTGACCTGTGAGGACCACTCGACGTCGCCCTCCAAGCACTAGCCCCATGCCCGACGTACTGCACAAGTAGGGCAACACCCTCTTCGCTGCAGCCATGTGCTTTGGTCGGTGTCTCCCGGGAGCAACATTGCGTGCAAAGATGCTAAGAGGGTATGCAAGGTCAGGTCGTGTGCAGGTCATCAGGTACATGAGGCAGCCAACAAGCTCTGGGTACGGGCCACTCGGCTCTACGGACTCATCCGAAGGCAGAGCTGAGAGCGAGTGGCGAGTAGACAGAGGAGTGGCCTCAGGCGAGGAGTACGTGAAGCCAAAGCGCTGAAGGACCTGCTGCACCATGTGTGACTGAGTCAGGGTAATGGTGTGCTGTGCTCTGTCCCAGGTGATCTGCAAGCCAAGGTAGCTGCGCAGTTCACCCAGGTCTGTGCACGCGTGTCTCTTCTCCAGCTCCGACTTCACGTGGGCGAGTCCAGCAGTGTAAGCAGTGGCAAAGACCAAGTCGTCGACGTACACGAGGATGTAGAACGGCGGCAAAGAGGTGTCGTTGAGCAGAAACAGCGACGGGTCGGCTGTAGAAGGAGCAAACCCAAGAGCCGCAAGTGTAGTCCTCAGTGTGTCGTGCCACTCACGGGGCGCCTCGCGGAGACCGTAGACTGGCCGTCGGAGGCTCCACTGGGTACCAGGAGGAAACGACCCAGTGAAGTCAGGTGGGCGGCGCAGCCAGATCTCCTCGTGCAGGCTGCCCTGCAGGAAAGCTGTGCTGAAGTCAAGAGAGTGAAGCTCGTAGTCGCGTTGAGCGGCTATGTGCATCAGCACCCGAAGAGTGGTCATCTTCAGGGTGGGAGAGAAGGTCTGAAAGTAATCAACTCCGTGCCGCTGATTGAAGCCTTGAGCGACGTAACGCGCCTTGAAGACACGCGGAGAACCCGGCGGCCGCTTCACCCTGAAAATCCACATGCCACTGACGATGTTCGCCCCAGGTGGGGGAACCTCGTCGACGTAGGTGCCTGTGGACTTCTAGGAAGCCATCTCTGCGTCCATGGCCGACTGCCACTTAGAGGAGTAGGGACCCTCGATCGCCTCAGCGTACAATCGAGGAGTCGGGATGTCTGGTGCATCCGGGTCTCCCTCAGGGGCAATTAGCGTGGACACGAGATGGGGCAAAGCAGCAGCAAAGCAGTGGAAATCCTCCTGCCCGTCCTCAAGGACGTCCGTGCTAAGAGCACACTCACCCCCGACGGACGGAGGACAGACAGACTCAGACTCAGCAACGAGACTAGTAGCGTAGTCTAGACGACAGCAAGCAGCGAAGTCGACAAACTCAGCAACTAGGGCAGACGCAGCAGTGGACTCAAAGGAAGGGTCAGTGACGACAGTAGCAAGGAGACGCGTGACAGTGGATGGATGCAGCGCCATCTGGTGTGTGCCGAGGACCGCAGGAGGACGCGGACGCGCAATACGACCACTAGTGCTAGCAGCACGAACAGGCGACGCAGGACGAGACGCAGGCTCACGACGCTCAGCATGACCTCCAGTAGGACCAGTGTAGGGAGAAGGAGCAGGTAGAGGGGAGGCGGGCTGTAACTGTGACTGCGACTTGACAGGCTATGGACACTCTAAGGGAGGAGCTGGACCAGTAGTGGGCGGGAGACCAAGAACCAGCTCGAGGAGCGGAACGAAGTACGGCCTCGGCCGCGCAGCACCTCCAGAACTAGCAAGGACGGCACCAGTACCCCCAGCGGTAGCACCAGCGCCAGCAGCACCTCCAGCTCCAACAGGGCCAACTCCAGCACCCTCAGAAGCACTAGCGCCAGCAGCACCGCCAGCGCAAACACCCCCAGCAGTTCCAGCTCTAGCAGCTCCTGCTCGAGCAGGACCTTCAGCTCCAGCAGCCTCAGTAGCACCACCAGACGCACCAGCGCCAGTAGAAACACCAGCGCCAACACCCTTAGCAGCTCCGGCTCCAGCAGCACCAGCACCGCCAGCAGCTCCAGCAGGACCAACTCCAGTAGCCCCAGCAGCACCCCCAGTCCTAGCAGCTCTAGGACCGCCAGTACGAGCTCCTCCGGGACCAGCAGCAATAGTAGCACCTCCAGCTCCAGCAGCACGTCTCTAACGGCGGGCAAAACACTCGCGCGTCTCCTGTGGAAAGAGCGGATCCCACCTCGACGAAGCACCGCCGACAGCCACACGAGCAGACCCAGCGCCCCCAAACTCCGCACCCCCAGACCCAGCACCCCCAGGCTCAGCACCCCCAGACTCAGCACCCCCAAACTCAGCACCCCCAGTCTCAGCACCCCCAGTCTCACCACCCCAAGACCCGGCACCCGCAAGCTCAGCACCTCTAGCAGCACCAAAGTCAACAACTACCTCGACATGCTCGACTGCGTCTACCTGGGACACACCTGACGGGGCAGGACCCTGAGGGGGGAGGGAGTCTACCGGGGGAGGACCTGGCGCAAGGAAGAGCAGCGACGGGGGGAGGGGCGCAATGCGGTAGGGGAAGAGACGGTAGTAAGGCACGGACTCGTCAAAGGTGACGTCCTGGAAGGACACAACACGGCGCGAGGTGGGGTGGCAAAACTGCCACCTAGGCGCATCAGCGGGGGAGCCAAGGAAGACGCAGGGAACAGCACGGGGGGAGAGCTTGTCCGCAGACAAGTCGCGGACAAACGCCCGAGATCCCAAGACCCGAAACGCAGGCGCATCGCCAACCTTCCGGGTCCACCACAAGGCGGGGGAGGTCTCTGGCAAGGAGCGCAGAGTACTGAACCGCAAACGGCCACAGAAAATGGGGGGCAGCCGCATGCATCATGGACGTACGAGCGACGTCCACGACCATGCCAATGCGGCGCTCAGCAATCCCATTTTGCTGTGGAGAGGCCGGAAGTGTGAAGGTGTGGCGGATGCCCTGCGCACGACAGAAGGCTCCTAGACGGGCAGAGGAAAACTCCCCGCCTCTGTCAGAGTGCAGAAGCAGAACAGGGAAGTCCGAGCCGAAACTCTCCCTGAGCTGGAGACGAGCTGCGCGGATCCAATCGATCAACACCTCAGTGACGTCACCCTTGCGGCGCAAGGGGAAGACTTTGGTGTAACGCGAGTAGTCGTCAACCACCAGCAGGAAGTACCGCTCGCGCCCCTGCCCACTGACGCGGGCCGGGCCCCACACGTCCATGTGGAGAGTCTGCAGCGGAGCCTCTGTCGGAGGAAACTCGGAGTTGTGAGGGGCGGCGCGCTGTCGCCCCTCGACGCAGGGGACACAGGTAGGGGCAGGCCCCGGAGGAAGGGGAGGGAGAGACCGAGGGAGACCAGAGACAAGGACACGGGAGGCCATGCCTCGGAGACGAGGCAGGGAGGGGTGACCAAGGCGGTGTTGCCAAAGGAGAGTCTGGTGGGACAGCAGACGACACGAGTAGGGAGCAGACTCAGAATCAGAAGTGGACGCTGCAGCAAACACATGACTCGACGTAGCTACCTGGGCAGACTCAGCAGCCGGTGGAGACTCATTAGTAAGGGTATATAGGCTCGACCCTGGCCAACGGGTCAACGTGGCCAAGTGTCGGCTTGTCCGAGCACACATGCTGTGGGTCACCCGCTGACTCGCAGGAGTGAACTGGTCAACCCCCCTATCCTGTAGGTCTGCTCCACTCACCAAGTTTGTAGAGAACAAGGGGAGCTAGAGACCTGACAGGGTGCCAGAGGGGGCTGCCGGGCACATTAAGACAGTGGAGAAGCTAGCGAGGACAGGACCCCCAGAGGGGTCTGCCAGGGAGACTGCAACCGGCCGACTGAGCGGCGTAAGAGTGGTGTGGTCTCGAAAGAAGGAGCGGGACGCACCCAAGTCAAGGGTGAAGGGGTGTAAGGCCTGGGCCGACGTAGTACCTGAGAGCGCAGACTCACCAGCACCTGGGGCAGCAGACGCACTAGCACCTGGGGCAGTAGACGCACTAGCACCTAGAGCAGCAACCTCAATGCCCGGGTCAGGCGGTACACACAGGTAACACTCACCCGCATCACTATCATCAACAGCATACATGGAAGCAAGAATAGCATCAAAATCAAATTCAAAGATAGCAACCCCCGCCCTAGACAGCTCTCCCTAGTGAGGGATCTCAGAGGCCCCAGGGAACTGGTGACGCCACGCGTCAGTCAGGCGGCCGAAGCAGCGCTGGGTGGAGTGTGGGCCCCCGCACTGCTCACCAGCGCGGTCGCTGGTGCAGGAGAACGTAGATGCAGGGACCCGTACCCCCACTGCGCTGACGCGCATCATAACACTCACGAAGCTGCTGAGGGGACAGGGTCTCACGATTGCTCTGCTGCTGCTGGCGCGTACCACCACCTGAGCCTCTCCTCTGCGCATAGCCGCGACCAGGTCCACTGGTGCCGCCGCCGCCTCCGCCGCCTCCTCCACCTCCGCCTCCTCTGCCACCTCCGCCGCCTCCTCCGCCTCCACTGCTGCCGCCGCCGCCGCCACCCCCGCCACCACTCCCACCACCACCCCCACCCCCTCCACTGCCTCCACCACCACCTCCACCGCCCCCGCCAGCCCCTCCAGCGCCCTTGCCCCCGTTGCCCTTGCCGGTGCGGCGTCTCCCGCTAGGGGTAGATGGAGCGCCGACCGACTCGAAACCAACGAGGTCGGCCGCAGCAGCAGAAGCAACAGAGGGCAAGAGGGGGGAGGGGGAACACCCCTCAAAGACGAGGGTGCGAGGGTCACCACGAGAGGCTCCTACAGCGGGTATGCTCTTCTCCGCTGCTAGGAGGGCCTTCTCGAGGAGGTCAACGGTGAGAGTGGTGGGGCAAACTAAGAGGAAATGGTCCCTGAGTACGCGAAGAGAGTCAGGGAGCTGGGTGACTATGTAGTAGAGGGTGATGTACATGGGGGGGGGGGGGGGGGGGTTCTTGGCGCAGAACTCAGCAAGAAGCGCAGTGCGGTAGCGAGTGTCACTAGTGCGGAGGTGCGTAATGAGGTCAGCGACTGTGGGAAAGGCAGCAAGGTCAGGGAAGAGGTACGGTAGCATGAGGCAGCTCAGTGCAGCAGTGGCAGGGGAAGGGTAGTGTGCAACCACAGGGTCGTACAAGGTCTGAGCACTCTTGTACTGGCTAAAGTGTGCACGCTCAGTGGCTGGTAAGTGGCGACGCACAGCAAGGCGAGCTGCAGCATCACGTATGGCCCACTGTGAGCGAACAGTGCTGTAAGCAGTAGCAGGTGGGGCAGGAGAGACACCAGAGGTGAGATCGAACAGAGAGAGTCCGTGTGCCCTATCGCACTGGAGAAACAGCTGGAGGTCATCGACCCAGACCTCAAAGTCAACGGCATGGCCCTCAGCATCAAAAGTAAGGACACTGGGGTAAGGCATGACTGCAGTGGCCTAGTAGGAGGTGAGCTCAGTAGTCCGAGGATGGAGGGCCGGGGAGAACCGGTACAAACAGCAGCGGCTCGACAGTAGAGCGGCTCGGCGGCTCGGCGGCTCAGTGGTAGTGCGGCTGGGCTGCTGGGCGGCTCGGCGGCAGGGCGGCTCGGCTACTGGGCGGCTCGGCTGCTCGGCGGCTCGGCTGCTGGGCGGCTCGGCGGCTCGGTAGGTGGGCGGCTCGGCTGCTGGGTCTTATGTGATGCTATCATTTGCATTCACGTCTGTCTGCCTCCCATCATATGTTCGTGCGTTGCATGCGTAGTGTGAGCGTGTGCAATAATTTGTGTTTGATGTGGTTTGATTTTTCTGAGTGTGTGTGAATTTTATTTGGCTTGAGCAGATATCTGAAGTGACTCCTCTGCTCAAGAGCTTTCCGACGAACCAAGTATTGCTTCAATCGGAGCACGAACAAGAAAGTTGCGAACGTTGGAAGTTCGTATGCTTTTGATATTTGGTTGTGGTGACTATGGGAAGTTGTGGTGTTGACTCAATATGGGGTACAGACTTTTGGGGGTTGGGAAATGCGTCTTTTCTAATATAGTTGCTGCCAAGTGGTTGGGTGAAACCAAACTAGGTTGGCAAGTGTGGCCAAGTTGGGTTGAGGTGGATTGTGGAGGTTGGGAAAGTGACAAAAGTGAAAGTGGGGTTGCCTATGGAGAGGGGAATTGTGTGGCATGGGGTTTCCTTGGTTGGGAACTCTCTTGGGACCTATCCTCTCGTCATCCTCATCCCTCCCACCTGGTTTATTGCCACTCTAACTCTCTTGTATAGTGATTGTGTAATTATGAGAACTTTGTGATTGAGTTAAGATTCCATGGCAGCATACCCCCTAGTGCGCCGAAATTGATAACTCAAGAAATACTTTACCTTTTTGTATGATTCAACTTGGAAATTGTAGCCACAGAGTGGAGCTACATCATATCTGAGTTTAGTGAAATTTTGACAGTGAACGTTTCGTCGACGGCGTTTCTTGTGAGCGCGACTTTTCTGTCCAGAATTCTAAGCCAACGATTTTGAGAATTTTAGGCACCTAATCTTCGTAGACTCTGTCCTTAGTCTCTAACAAGTGGTATCAGAGCTGATTAAGGACCTTTTGGGGAGTCTACTGAAGTGTGAAGACCCTCCTAGACCCACCATGGCCTGTGGGCGTGCCTAAGTGGAGTTCTGGAGGTTGGATGTGACTTCCGCTAAGGGGAAACTCTGTCGAAATTTCGTTGGCGCCGACAGTTGTGAAGATTGTGTGGATCTACATTGTGACCAGCAAAAGGGGGAGCTGAAACCTCTGATTGGGAGCAGAGGAGATGAGTCAAGGGAGTGGAGAAGCAGCTGAGAAGAGGAGTGAGCCGCCACCATCCAAGATTGAAGCTTTTGATGGCTCCAACTATGAGGAATGGAGCGGGCGGATGCGGAGCGCCTTTAAGCGCTACAAGCTGCTAAAAATTGCAATGGGAGAGGAGAAGATGCCGGAGGAAGGAGATGCTCGCGATCGGTGGATTGAGAAGAGTGCGGTGCTGTACGACCTCATCCTCCAATCAGTCAACAACGACATGTTCCAGCACATCAAGGATTTGGTGGAATTGGATGATTCCGGACCGAAGGCATGGAAGCTGCTACGCGACGTGATTCAGCCCAACACGCTGCCGATGGTGATTGTGTTGGAGAAGGAGTTGGCTGCCCTCTCCATGAAACCGGGAGATGATGTGAAACCGGTCCTTGACAAGATCAAGGACACCTATGCGAGGATGGCAGCGGCAGGCAGCAAGGTGTCGGAGATGCAGCAGTGCACCAAGATCATCTCGGTGCTCGACAACTCGTGGGACAACCTTATCCCCACCCTCAACGCTCAGCAGGACAAGTGGACGCCTGAGTGGCTACGGCAGGAGGACTTCCGCAGGCGCCACACGGGAGGTGGTGCTGCCAACAGAACTGCTGAGGGGTATGGAGCTGCAGGAGGCAGAAGAGGAAGAGGAGGAGGGAGAGGCCGAGGCCGTGGAAGAGGCTTTGGCAGAGGGAGAGGCCGAGGTGATTATAACGAGGGGCATGGGAGCACTGGTGGCAGGGGGAGCACCCGAATGGAGGGTGCGTGCTGGTACTGCAAGAAGGCTGGACACCCATGGTTCAAGTGTTTCAGCCGGCCTGGAGGATGGGCCCTTCTAGGCATGAAGCCGCCAAGTGGTGAACGTGCACAAGGTGGCGCTGTGCAAGGTTCAGGTGCACAAGGTGATGGTGCATAAGGTAAAGCTGACCTTGGGATGTTCCTCATGGTTGAGGATGTGCAAGGGAGTGGGGGTGATGTGGGTTCAGTTGGGAAGGTTGTGATGCACCCCCTCACTCACTGGGTGATTGATTCAGGTTGCACGAGTCATATGACCCCTCGGGCAGATTTGCTTGATGAGGTAAAACCTCCTGGGAAGATCAAGTTTGTGGCTGCCGCTTCAGGTGCTTTGCTCCCTGTGATTGGTGTTGGGAATGCCAAGGTCATGGGAGCCAATGGAGGGCTTGTGGGGCTGGGGAATGTGCTGTTGGTTGAAGGTTTGTCCGCTAACCTTCTTTCTGTGCGCCCGCTGCAGAGAAGCAAGGTCAAAGTTACGTTCGGCCCAACCAGCTGCCGTGCAAAGCTTGGGAATTTGCTGCTGTGGAACTTGGAGGAGAAGAGCAGCTGCATCAAGGACCTGTGGCAGCTGCCCTTCATCCCTTGGAAGGGGAAACCACCAGCAATGGCAAAGGCAGCGGCAGCGGCTAAAGCAACTGCGGGAGGAGAGGAGACTGCACGAACTGCTGGGGCCCTGGATGCAGTCAAGAAGGTGCAACAGTCACAGCAACCACATGGTGAGGTGCTTGCTCGTATGGATGCGACAGCTGCATGGGCAAAGGCTTCATCTGGGAGTGGTGAGGCTGATTGGGAGACGTGGCATGAGAGGCTGTGCCATGTGAGCATTCCTATGCTGCAGAAGCTGGTAAAGGATGGGTGCTTGAAGGGGCTCGAGGTGAAGGGGGGAGCAAAAGAGATTGGGAGCTGCCCTACCTGCCTTGAGACCAAATTCATGAAGTTTCTCTTCAGCAGCAGCACAGGACCAGCCAAGGCACCACTTGCACTAGTGAACATAGATGTGGTGGGCCCCACGAGGGCCCTTTCTCTCTCGGGCAGCCGCTATTTCTAGACGATTGCGGACGACCACACGCGTGCGCTGTGGGAGTACCCTTTGAAGACTAAGGGGGAGGTGGCAGCGGCTATTCTCAAGGAGTGGATGCCGAGAGCTCAAAGGGAGAGCGGACACAAGGTGAAGGTGATCCGCACCGACAATGGGGGAGAATTCATTGGCGCAGATTTTGAGGCGGTGCTGAAGAAGAAGGGGATCCAGCATCAGCTTACGGTGCCCTACAACCCTCAGCAGAACGGCGTGGCTGAGCGGTTCAACCGGACCCTGCAGGAAGGTGCTCGCACTCTCCTTGGGGGTGCAGGGCTGCCGGATCCGTTTTGGGTGACTGCACTGCGGCAGGTCGCCCTTGTGAAGAACAGGGTGCTGGCAACTGTGGGGGACAAGCAGTGGGTCCCCTACACCAAGTGGTATGGGAGTGCACCAGCTGTCAACATGCTAAGAGCCTATGGGTGCATGGTGGTGTTTCATGTGCCTAAGGAGAAGAGGGGAAAACTGGAAGCTTCTGGGAGATGGGGTGTGCAATTGGGGCTTGCTAAGGATCACAAAGGCTGGCTGATTTGGGACTTGACCAGCCAGCAGCTGACTGTGTCAAGGGATGTGAAGTTCCTTGAGTCCTTGTACTACAAGGAGTGGAAGCAGCAGCAGCAGCAGCAGAAGCTTCCTACTACACCGCTGATCATTGAGGCCGATGAGGTGCAGCGGCCTTCGAGACAAGTGCAGGTCACTGTCTCAGAGGAGGAAATCTCTGGGGTTACTGAGGATGGGGGAGAACCTGAGGTGGAGGAGCAACAGCAGCAGCAGCAGCAGCCGCAGCTGCAGCAGTAGCAGCAAGATGCTCCACAAGGTGCCGCACGTCCGGCTGACCGTCCAAGGAGGGATGTGCGCCCTCCTAACCGGCTGACCTATCCGAGCTTTGGCAAGCCAAAGGTGGTAAGGGCTGGGAGTGTGGCTGAGCAGTGTGATGAGGATGAGATAGCACACTGCTACTGGGCAACCGTTCCTGAGCCCAAGACGCTAGCTGAAGCATTGAGCGGGCCGGATGCTGAAAAATGGAAGCAGAGTGTGAAGGAGGAGTATGACTCTCTGCTGGAGAACGAGACGTGGGAGCTGTGTGAGCTGCCACCTGGGAAGAAGGCCATTTCTTCCAAGCTGATCTTCAGGCATAAGTACGGACCAGATGGGGAGCTGACCCGCTACAAGTCAATGCTTGTGGCTAAGGGGTTTCAGCAGACAAAGGGGAAGGATTATGACGAGATCTTTGCTCCTGTGGGGAAAGGCACAACATTGAAAGTGTCACTAGCAATGGCTGCAAACCGTGGATGGCGGGTGAAGCAGATGGACATTACCACCGCCTTCCTCAATGGGATCATTCTGGAGGAGCTGTACATGTTACAGCCTGAGGGTTTGGATGATGGGAGCGGCAGGGTGTGCAGGCTGAAGAAGGCCATCTATGGCCTGAAGCAGGCTCCTCGTGCATGGTACCACAAGCTAGAGGAGACACTACTGGCTGGGGGGTTCAAGAAGAGTGAGTGTGACCACAGCCTGTTCCTGCTACAAGAGAAGGAGCAGTTTCTCATGCTCCTGGTGTATGTGGACGACATCCTGCTCTTCTCTGAGTCGTTTGCAATGATTGAGCATGTGGAGGAGATGCTGGAGATACAGTTCAAGTGTTCCAAGATGGGAGATGTGAAATACTATTTGGGGATGCATGTCGAGAGGGACCTTGACAAGGGAGCGTTGAGGTTGCACCAGAGGAAGTATTGTGAGGGGCTGGCCGAGAAATATGGGCTGCAAAATGGAGGGAAGCCAGCCACCCCACTGCCTTCGGGGTTCATTGTGGAGCCCTGTGCTGATGAGGAGGTGGTGGGTGAGAGTGACAGGAAGCTGTTTCATTCCATGGTGGGGGCACTCAATTATGCGGCTAACCACACGCGGCCTGACATTGCCTTTGCTACATCCAGGCTTGCAAATGTAGTTGCACGCCCCAGTCATGAGCAGCTAGAAGCGGCCAAGAGGTTGGTCCGCTATGTGAGCGCTACAGCATCAGTGGGCTTTGAGTAAAGTGCTGTGAGACAGAGGCTGCAAGAGGGGTGCAGCTGATTTGGGCAAGGGGGAGATGCTCCTGACTTGCTACACCGACGCCAGCTTCAACTCGGTGAAAGCGGATGGCACCAGCATTGGGGGCTATGTGTGCCCGTTTGGAGGTGGTGCAGTGAGCTCGCGCAGCAAGAAGTAGAACGAGGTGGGGCAGTCCTCATGTGAGACAGAGTACATGGCCCTGCATCATGGGGCAAAGGAGGTGGTTTGGTTGAGGCGTTTGTTGGAGGAGATCGGAGTGTGCCAGAGGGAGCCGACTGTGATTTTCTGTGACCATGAGTCGGCGGTGAAGCTAGCGAAGAATGCTTGTCTTCATGGGCTGACCAAACACATCAGGCCCAAGTGGCACTGGGTGAGGAGGCTCCTGGACAAGGAGGTGCGACTGGAGATTGTGAAAACCCATCAGCAGGCGGCTGACATCCTCACCAAGCGCCTGGCTGAATCCGAGCATTGGAAGGGCATGAAGCTTGCTGGGATGAATGGGCATTGAGGGTGCATGCTTGAGCTATGGCATGTGGGATGATGGTAGGCACCCAGAGGGGGAGTTTGTTATGTGATGCTATCATCTGCATTCACGTCTGTTTGCCTCCCATCATATGTTCGTTCGTTGCATGCGTGGTGTGAGCGTGTGCAATAATTTGTGTTTGATGTGGTTTGGTTTTTCTGAGTGTGTGTGAATTTTATTTGGCTTGAGCAGATATCTGAAGTGACTCCTCTGCTCAAGAGCTTAGGTAGCGTTCCCACTAGGGAACCTGCTCGATACCATGACGAGAAACGAGAATGAATGCATTGAGCAGGAAGGGGAGTACAAGTAGGAAACCCTAAAGTGTTGTACCCCATATGAACTGCCCCACTACAGCCTACACAGACTATAGCATATATGCCTGACACTCCCCGTCACATGCCCAGCGCAGACACTTCACCCGTGACGGCGCCCACCAGCCACGTCGACCTCGGGATACCACCCCCGAGGTCGTCCTCGCAGAGATCATCCCCGGTGACTTTCGCGCACGTCGCCCGGGCATCTTGGTTGACCGGGTATTTCGCGGTCCTCCCGCGGTTTCATGGCTACCGCGGTCCTCCGTGGTTTCGTGGCTCCCACGGTCCTCCGCGGTTTCGCGGCTCCCACGGTCCTCTGCGATTTCGTGGCTCCACGGTCCCCCGCAATTTCGTGGATCCCACGGTCGGCTCCGCCCAAGCAAGGATGGGGCCAAACACAACTCCCGTTGACACCTGCGACCCTGCCGTCGGACCCGCCGACAAGCACGCCAGCCAGCTCACCAACCGACGCGCCCGCCAGCTCGCCCACTGACGCGCCTGCCAGCTCGCCCACCGACACGCCAGCTAGCTCGCCGCAACAGCCGCTAGCTGCCAACGGGACCGCCAGCAGTTACAACGCCAGGTACACCACCAGCAAAGACCCCGCCAGCAGAGACCCCGGCCAGCAGCTACACCGCTAGCAGAGACCGCGCCAGTAGAGAGACCCCTCCAGCAGCTACACCGCCAGCACAGACCCCATCTGCATAGACTCTGCCAGCAGAAACCCCGCCAGCAGAGACCCCGCCAGCAGAGACCCCCGCCAGCAGCTACACCGCCAGGTGAGACCCCGTCAGCAGCTACACCCGCCTCCTCCTCCTCTCGCTCACTCTCGCGTGTGTCGTTGAGTGGGGGAGGCTGAGGGGGTGGCAGCAGGAATTCTGCAAGGACTAGCGTGGGTGGGGCAGGGGTGTGGAGGAAGGAAGGGGGGGAGGGGGTGCGGTCCCAGGGCGGCTATTATGGGGGGTGAGGTTAAGGGGGGGTGGTTGAATGGGTGTGGGGATTTCGTGTTTGTAAGAGGGGCTTCGCCGCGCTTGGCTCCCCCCCACCTCCTCTCCTCATCACTCTCTCACCTCCCCCTTTGTAAAAGGGGGCTAGTAAGAGGGTTTCGCCTCAGGTGGCTCCCCCTCAACTCCTCACCTCATCCCTCTCTCACCTCCTCCTTCGTACTTCTCTCCCTTCCTCTCCTCTCTCTCTCTCTCTCTCTCTCTCTCTCTCTCTCTCTCTCTCTCTCTCTCTCTCTC
This sequence comes from Closterium sp. NIES-65, assembly GCA_948144175.1. Classification (NCBI taxonomy): domain Eukaryota; kingdom Viridiplantae; phylum Streptophyta; class Zygnematophyceae; order Desmidiales; family Closteriaceae; genus Closterium; species Closterium sp. NIES-65. The sequence goes on from CANXME010000160.1 coordinate 1,751,328, forward strand.
CCTCTCTCTCTCTCTAATGGTCCTTGTGTTGATATAGCAGCAAAATACAAGCATGCAGGTTATAGAGGTAAAGATAGCAAACACAACCATCTAGCATCAAGCAAACAAGCAATCTAACCTAGGCATCCGCTGGCCTACCCCTTTCTAAACCTCCACCTGGGGCTCTATCAGACAGAGGCAGTCACCAAGGTGAAGCTCGTGCTGCGTACCCCCAACTGGGGGGTGCTCTGCCATAGCCGCCTGACAAGACTTCATAACGTACCCCACCGACTGGGCCCTCTGCAGCGCCATCGTTATAATTATAATGTTCTGCTGTATAACTGCCTGTAGGATTAGTGTAGTGTAGTTCTTATTGTTTGGTGGTGCAACTTTGTTCATTTTACTATATGTACCTTGTGTGCTATAGTGGAACCAGCTTATTCTCGATATTCTCCTTGGCACAAACCTATCGACTCCCACTTGGCCTAGGCTACTAAGCCTAGGCCTATTAGTTAAACCCGTTGCCTAGATTCTATCCGTATCATAACAGTATTCTATCCCTCTCGATTTTGGGTGGACCTTCTGCTTGGTTGCCCAAGCGTGAGCTGGACAAAGGAGTGTCGAAAAGATAGGCCCCGCCCTTGCTTGGGCATGTCAGAGGTCCACTGGTGATCCCCAATTGATCCTAGGGAAGGGTTACAGGCACGTTGGCATGGGGGGTTATAGGCGCACTCACCCGCTACACAAACAAGCCATTTCATCCCAATGGTTAGTGGCTGGGATTCTGACACGGTATCAGAGCAAAGGTCTCGAGTTCGAATCCCGGTGTGTGCACCTTGGGCATCCCAGTGCAGGGGGGGTGTTAGAGGTCCACTTGTGATCCCCAATTGATCCTGGGGAAGGGTTATAGGCACGTTGGTCAAGGGGGTTATGGGCGCACTTACCCGCTACACAAACAAGCCCTTTTATCCCAGTGGTTAGCAGCTGGGATTTGTAATAGTCACTGTAGGCTCCAATGTGCCTAAACCGAAAGATAGAGTGCACAGTCGGATTTCTGCACAGCGGCTTCAAACGTTTATATCGTTCTTGTCACAGCTTGAAATGACTTGATTCAACTTGGATCTGGAGCGTCTTATTGTCGCCTACAATAGGCAATTTAGATCGCACGATTTGACCAAGTATTGACGACACAGCGTTGGTTTGAACGAACGGCACTATGGCAGCCACTATAGTCTTAGAACACAAGATAGGAAGAAGTTAGGAAGAGTTACGAGTTGGGAATGACTCCCACCTCCTACAAACCCCAAGAGCCGAGGTAGAGTGATGTGGAACAGTGCCACACTATCCTCAACCACGAAGGGTCTCGAAACTACCCTTCACTAGGGCCTACACCAAGTGAAATGTTACACTACACAAAGTAATGTAACTATCTTCAATATCTTGAGGTGCACCCTTTTGGCGAGCTTCGAAATCACTCGAGGCCTGACACAAAGGCTCGGGCTCTTCATCACAAACTCATCCTTGGGTTCTTGATGGGTCTTCTGCACACACCTGCGACACGCCGAACGTTCGACACAGGACAAAATAGAAACCGCGCGCGAGACACAAACGACCGCGTAACACGCGTCTAGCGATATCTCGCTATTGACTCGACACACACACTCGACATCATGACTCAACATTCACACACAATTATAAGCATGAAATATATATTATCCCATGCCCTCATACCATTCCATACACACACACATGCACGCACACGGACAACAAGCCGAGTGCAAACCGTAGGGTTGCACCAACAAACTCCCCCTCGGGTTGTTGGCCTTAGGATATGTTGCTCTCTCAGTTCAGAGCCATCCCAGCCAGCTTGCAACACTTCCAATGCTGCTGCTCCACCAGCCTCTTAGTCATCATGTCAGCCGGCTGCCCCGTGGTCTTCACGTACCGCAACTCAACTTCACCCGCGGTCACCATGCTCCTCGTCCAATGCCACTTCACCCTCATGTGCTTTGTGAGTCCATGCAACACAGGGTTCTTAGCAAGAGCAATGGCACCCTGGCTGTCACAGTAGAGTGGGGTAGGTCCTTGCTGCTCCTCCCCCAATTCAGCCAACAAACGCCGCTGCCACACAATCTCCCGTACGGCACGGAAGAGTGCCATGTACTCGGACTCAACCGAGCTCAAAGCTTGGTCAACCTGCTTCTTGCTCTCCCAAGCAGTTGGGCCTCCACCAACACAGCATATAAAGCCTCCCACACTTGTCATGTCCTCTGGTTCTGATGCATATGAAGCATCCGAGTAGGCGGTGAGGAACAAACGCCCGGGCTCAACACCATCCGCGCCCTTTTGGCGCCTTTGTGCCGCCGCCGAGTATTGCAACCCAACGGTCGGTGTTTGGCCAAGATACTTGGCCACCCTCATTCCAGCTGCTACCTGCTCCTCATTAGGGCATTGCACAACCCTAGCCAGCTGCTCGGTAGCAAACGCGACGTCCGGTGGGGTGTTTACCACCGCATACATGAGGCTGCCCACCAACGAGTGAAAACGGCGCCTCTCTTCTTCTCCAACGCTCTCCTCCTCCGGCCCCTTCACACACTTGAACCCAGAGGGAAAGGGAGTAGCCACATGACCTTCACTCTGGCCGAAGTTGGCGGCCAATGCCTCCAGGTACTTCTGTTGGTGCACTCGCATGCTCCGCTTCTCCACGTCTCGTTCGATGTGGAGCCCAAGGTAGAAGTTCACGTCACCAAGGGACTTGCACTTGAACTTGTCATGCAGCTTCAGCATCACCTCCTTCACAAGGTCAGAGGAGGGTGAGAATATGAGAATGTCATCCACATAAACCACCATGAAGCTCCTCTGCTCCCCCTCGCCAAGCATGAACAAGGAGTGATCGGCCGTTGAGGGAGTGAAGCCGATCTCCTCCAACACTTCGCGCAGCTTCCCGTACCATTACCTAGGGGCCTGCTTCAGCCCATAGAGGGCCTTCTTCAGCTTCCACACTCTGCCACTACCATCATCAAACCCCTCTGGCTGTGCCATAAAAATCTCCTCCTCAAGGATGCCGTTAAGGAATGCCGTTACGATGTCCATTTGTTTTACTACCCATCCTTTGATGGCGGCTCCCGCGAATAGGGTTCGCAGCGTCGTCGGCTTCACCACTGGGGCAAACAGCTCCTTAAAGTCCACCTTCTCCTTCTGCTGGTACCCCTTGGCTACAAGCCTAGACTTGTAGCGCTCGATCTTGCCGTCGGCATCCGACTTGATTTTGAAGAGCCACTTGGACGTTATCGCCGTACGCCCCTCCGGTAGCTCCACCAATTCAAATGTGTCATTCTCCTTGATGCTCTTGAGCTCACTCTCCATGGCCTTCTTCCACTCCTCAGCATCACTAATCTCCAAAGCCTCCTTGAGAGTTGCTGGTTCTCCCGGCATCTCCACCGGAGAGAAGAACGCGAAGGCACACTCCTCGTAGTCACTCTCCTCGTCGTCTCCGACCATCATTGCCGCTCCGGCCACGGCTGTCTTGCCCTGCTTTCCCAGTGCATCATAAGTCAGCCTATTAGGGGGTTGAACTCTCCTCTTCCCCCTTCCTTCCTCCTTAGCTGCAGGGACTTGAAGGCCTTGGTGTTGCTGCGGTGTGGCTCGAATCCGTGGAGCACTTATAGTAAGGGAAGGGAGTGACGGTGCACGCTCGCTCACTTGCTGCACCTCCTCCTCTTCTTCCTCTGCATCATTGGCCTCCTCTCCCCCATTCACAAGGGAGGATTGCCTCGTGGTTGTGCTGCCGCTGCTCAGCTCCAAAGGCAGCTCCACATGCTCCAAGCCGGAACTCTTCACTTCCCCAAACCGCACGCCTATCTTCGCCTCATTCTCCGCCTTCCAATCCTTGTACATGAAGTTCTCCATGAACTTGAAGTCCCTGCTCACCAAGAACTTCTTGGTGAATGGGTCCCAAAGAAGCCATCCCTTGCTGTTTTGAGCCATGCCCAAGTGCAAGGCCCACACCGCCTTGGCACCAAACTTGTTGTGCCGAAGATGCTTAGGCACGAGCGCCATGCACATGCACCCGAACACCCGAAGCATATCCACCTTTGGCTTCCTTCCTAGCCACTCCACATAGGGCACCCATTTTTCTGCTCCCACATGAGTCAAGTATTTGTTCTTGGCCACACACACGCTCCGCACCGCATCAGGCCAGAAATAGTCGGGTAGCCCGGCTTCAATGAGCAACCCGCGTGCCGCCTCCGTGATTGTGCGGTTCGCTCGCTCGGCGATGCCGTTCATTGCAGGGGAGTATGGCATGGTGAGGGAGTGCCGAATACCATTCTTCTTCAGCCACAACCCAAACTCCTTGCTCAGGAACTCTCCCCCTCGATCGGTGCGGATTGACTTGACTAGACGGTCTTGTTGCCGCTCCACTATCGGGAACCAATCCGTCTTCAACGTTTCAGCCACGTCGCTCTTCTTGGCCAGCATATACACCCAAGTCATGCGGGTGTAGACGTCGACAATGGTGAGAAAATACTCAGCTCCAGCAGCTCCAAGCTTCAGGGGGGCCCACCACGTCCATCACCACCTCATCAAGCGGTGCCTTAGCCGTCGCCTCCGAACTAGAGAGCGGGAATCGGGTGAACTTGGCTTGCATGCACGTCGGGCAGCTAAGTACCTCATCGGGCTCCCCCTTCACACGTATGCTAGCAACCATCTCATTCTTCACTAGCTGCTGCAAGATGGGCAGGGCCACATGCCCCATGCGCCGATGCAAGGTGAGCCAATCACACTCCCCCGTAGCCGAAGTTGGATTGGAGAATGCCGCGCTCGCAATAGCGCCCCACATACTCTCTCCGTAGTCCTCCTCCGCTGCTGCCTCGGGGTTCTCCTCACCCTTTTGCTGCTCCTTGGCTGCTGCACCTCTCTCCATAGGTTCACCAAGCTTGCTGGTCCCTCCAAGATTGCACTTCTTGGACTCCTTCTCCTTAGCGCGACCGTCCGCGCAATCGCCGCTACCAAACGCTCCACCTTTAGTGCTGACGCTTGCTGCCACTTGCCTCTCCTTAGGCATTGGGACCATAGGGATCTGCCACATCTCATTGTAGACATCTCTGTCCTCATGAAGGTCCCAAAGAATCCGATCGCCAAGCCTTGCGGTGTAGGTCTTGGCTCCCTTCGAGTTAGTGTCCATGCCGGCCTTTGCCAACCGCCGCACGGAAATCAGGTTTGCAGCAAGGCTGGGCACCCAAAGCACGTTCTTGAGGCCCACCATCTTCCCATCAGCACCCTTGAACATGGCCTTCCCCATGCCTTTCACCTCTGCTCGCTGCCCCAAAGCCGATGTGACATGCTTCACCGGTGACGGCTCGAGTTCGGTGAGCAAGTCCGGGCGAAGTGTCATGCTATAGGTAGCGCCACTATCAATCACCCAATAGTCCAGGGGGTGTAGGGTCACCTTCCCCACAGTTGCTGGCTCCTCAAAGCCTTCATCCTTCTCTGGACCAGCCGGTACTTGCGTCGACACGAAGTAGAATAGACCCGGGTATCGATCGTCGCTCGGGTCCTTGTCGTTGTCTCCGTTCTTCATGTTTGCAGCTCCGCCACCGCGACCGCCACGGCCTCCACGGCCTCGTCCTCTCCCTCCTCCTGCTCCTCTACCCTCTTGGCCTTGAGCAGGGGTCCAACCATCAGGGAGTTTGTAGCAGTCGCGCCACATGTGTCCGCTCTTGTGGCAATAGTGACACTCGCCGTCGAATCGGCCGCGACCGCGTCCGTAGCTCTTGTCGTCGCTGCCGTAACCGCCACTCCCGCGGCCTCCGCCGAAGTTGCTGCCACCAAAACTTCCTCCCCCTCGTCCTCTGCCTCTTCCTCGACCATATCCACGGCCGATGCTTGCTGCCCCAGCGCCATCCGCACTCGCCAACTCACGGCGGCGGAAATCCTCTTGAAGGATAGCTCGCTTCACGTCTTCGAGCGAGAGGCGGGGCAAGTCGCGATTCAGGTTGATGGTGAGCGAAGACCATGATTCGGGGAGTAGGGCCAGCAACTTGGTCTTCTTTTGGAGCTCACTATAGTTCAAATCAGCTCCCTCAAGCCGCGTCAACAAGTCGAAGAATTTCTGCACCCCTTCTTCAACCGCTTCATCCTCTTCAATTCGTAACGTCGCCATTTGCCGTTCCAACACCACAGCTACCGCCGCTGTTGCAGGAGCGTGTACACCCTTGAGAGCAGCCCATGCTTTTCGTCTCTTCTCTGGTTCACGCTGGAAAGGCTGGATGTGACGGATTTGGCTGCTCCCCAACGCTTGCCCAAGTAGGAGGTAGCCTTGTGCGCTCTTCCGCACCCACGGGCTCTTCTCCGGGTCGTTCTCGGGACGCTTCTCCGTTCCTTCCATCACCTCCAGCAGGTCATAGTGGTCAAATATGTTCTCCATTCTGAAGGACCACTCAGCAAAGTTGTCACCATTGAACTTGTCAAGGCCAAACACTCTAGGCTCATCCCTAGATGGGCCAACACTTGGTTGCACGGGCGCCATGGCTGAGTCACGGGGTTGGCCTTGAGCTTGGGCTTCTCCTCTACCACCAGCACCTCTGCCACCCCTTTCCTCATGTCCAACCATTTTCGAAACTGCTCCAAGGGGCTCTGATACCACTTGTTATAGGCCACAGTAGGCTCCAATGTGCCTAAAACGAAAGATAGAGTGCACAGTCGGATTTCTGCACAGCGGCTTCAAACGTTCATATCGTTCTGGTCACAGCTTGAAATGACTTGATTCAACTTGGATCTGGAGCGTCTTATTGTCGCCTACAATAGGCAATTTAGATCGCACGATTTGACCATGTATTGACGACACAGCGTTGGTTTGAACGAACGGCACTATGGCAGCCACTATAGTCTTAGAACACAAGATAGGAAGAAGTTAGGAAGAGTTACGAGTTGGGAATGACTCCCAGCTCCTACAAACCCCAAGAGCCGAGGTAGAATGGTGTGGAACAGTGCCACACTATCCTCAACCACGAAGGGTCTCGAAACTACCCTTCACTAGGGCCTACACCAAGTGAAATGTTACACTACACAAAGTAATGTAACTATCTTCAATATCTTGAGGTGCACCCTTTTGGCGAGCTTCGAAATCACTCGAGGCCTGACACAAAGGCTCGGGCTCTTCATCACAAACTCATCCTTGGGTTCTTGATGGGTCTTCTGCACACACCTGCGACACGCCGAACGTTCGACACAGGACAAAATAGAAACCGCGCGCGAGACACAAACGACCGCGTAACACGCGTCTAGCGATATCTCGCTATTGACTCGACACACACACTCGACATCATGACTCAACATTCACACACAATTATAAGCATGAAATATATATTATCCCATGCCCTCATACCATTCCATACACACACACATGCACGCACACGGACAACAAGCCGAGTGCAAACCGTAGGGTTGCACCAACAGGATTCAGACAGGACACAGCCGATCTCGCCTTCGAAGAGAAGTCCTTGACGGATTGGTCGTAGAAGAGGGCTGTTGCTGTTTGACGGAGGTAGCGGTCGAGCAGGCTCTGCTCGACAGAATCTAGTCGATGAGCGCCGGTCGAAGATTCTAGTCGAAGAGCTCTGATCGACGAGCTTTGCTTGGTAACACTGTTCAACCGAGCAGTGTCGAGTAGCTCGACTGAACTCGCAAAGGTGTGCGAAATTTCGCCCAAGAGGTTTTGGCGAAGTTCGACTTGCGGAGCGGCAACACGTGGTCGACGGTGCGCACCTGGCAAAACCGACGACACGTTTTCTACTTGGCACCTGCGCAATGTGCCTGACAGTGAAACCGTCAACCTACACCTACTTGGTTGGTGCGGACATCTGCGACAAACTACGACTGCAGACCGCACGCAGTGCAACGCTGGCAGACTACTCTGCTGCAGCGTTGACAAGCCGCTCTTCTGCTGCGCTAGCAAATTTCGCCCTAAAGAGTGCTTGCTAGGTGTTGTGTGTCATTCTAGTCATATCGATTTGCTTGCCTCAATTGTACTCTAACCTTTCTAGTGTTCAATGTTCTTTCAACTTTCTTAGTGAAGCTCTTGCCAAACTTCTCTGCGGTCGGCTCCTCTACCGACGGCTTCTCTACGGTCTTCTTCGACGTCGACGGCTCCCCTGTCGTCTGTCGCTTCCCGTCACTAACCTTCTTGGCGTCATGTTGGCCACTGGCAATAGCGCCCGCAGGCGACGCACCAAGTCTCCCCTCATCGCCCGCGACCGACGAGGGCACAACAGGAGAAGGGAGCGGGACTTTGTCTATGTCCTCGTCAACATGCTTGTCGACATCGGCGAGTAGAGGAGGCATCGCTGAGGAGGAATCCGGCGGCGGGGCAGACAGCGTCCTCGTCGACGCCAGCCTGTACTCTGCCTTCCACTTCTCCATCGACTGGTTCTTGTAGAAGATTGCTTCGACCGTCGTGATGACTTTGTTGGCAGTTAGGTCGAGCACCTCCCAGCCCTTCCTCTGTGGTGACACACCGAGGTGAAGACCCGAACGAGCTTTCGGCGCCAGCTTCCCGCCGCGCTGCTGCTCGGGGACCATGAACTGCACCATGCAGCCCCACACGTGTACAAGCTTCAAATCCGACTTTTGCTCGAACAGCAGCTCGTGCGGCGTCGTCCCCTTTGGCAGTGAAGCATGCTGGAGGCAGTTGTGTCAGATATATATGACATAGTGTTGGTAGACACTAAGGGGTACAAGTTTCTAGGGTTTCATATTTGTATCACACCCTTTCCTAGTTCATCCATTCCTCAATATCTTACATGGTATAGAGCAGGTTCCCTAGACCTGCCCGGAGCGCGCTTCGCGCCTGCCCTACTCGCGCCCCGTGCGCCTGCCCTCCCGTCGCGTCCCCTGCCCTTAGCGGCCCGTCGCGCCCCAGCAGCAACTGCCGTCGTGCGTGCTACTGCTGCTGCTTCTTCTACGACCGGTCGCCGCCGCCGCTGCTGCCGTAACAGCCGCCGCCGCTCCTGCTGGGACAACCGCAGCTGCCGCTGCCGTGACAGCCGCCACTGCCGTCCCGGCCCTGCCCTGCAGCCGAGGCGCGGCACTCCTCTGCCGCCCTGTCGCGGCCCTATCCCTTCCGGCGCGCCTCGGCCCTGCCCCACCGCTTGCGGCCCTCTACCCACCCGACCCAGGTAAGAGCACCGCCGAGCCGCGCCTCTCCTGCTGAGCTGCTCCTAGCCTACTGCTGCCACTGCTAGCTTGCTCCTGCTGCTGCTGTCATGGCCACCCCTAGTGTTCTCACCTTTGATGCTGAGGGTCGGGCTGTCGACTTTGAGGTCTGGGTCGATGATCTGCAGCTTTTCCTGCAGTGCGATAGAAAAGATGGTCTCTCACTGTTCGATCTCACGTCTGGCGCCTCTACTGCCCCTGCTGCCAATGCTGACAGTACTGTTCGCTCACAGTGGGCCACACGCAATGCTGCTGCACGTCTTGCTGTGCGTAGTCACTTAGCGTCCACTGAGCGCGCGCACTTTAGTCAGTACAAGAGGGCTAAGACCTTGTACGACGCTGTATTTGCACGCTAATCTTCCCCTGCCACTGCTGCCCTTAATCGCCTCATGCTGCCGTACCTTTTCCCTCACCTAGCCGCCTTCCCCACGGTCGCTGACCTCATAACGCACCTTCGCACTAGTGACACCCGCTACCGCGCTGCGCTTCTTGCTGAATTCTGCGCCAAGAACCCCCCCCCCCCCATGTACATCACCGTCTACTACCTAGTCACTCGGCTCCCTGACTCCCTTCGCTAGGTCAGGGACCACTTCCTCTCTATTCACCCCACCACACTCACCGTTGACCTCCTCGAGGGGCGCCTCCTGGGAGCTAAGAAGAGTATAGTAGCTGTAGGAGCCTCTCGTGGTGACCCTCATGCCCCCCTCTTTGAGGGGTGCTCCCCCTACCCCCTTTTGCCCTTTCTTGCCTCTACTGCTGTGGTCGACCTCGTTGGCACTGAGTCGATCGGCGCTGCGTATGCCCCGAGCAGGAGACGCCGCAACGGCAAGGGCAAGGGAGGCAAGGGCGCTGGAGGAGCTGTCGAGGGCGGTCGAGGTGGCGATGGAGGCGGCGGAGGGGGTGGGGGTGGCGGTGGGGGTGGTAGCGGGGATGGGGACTTCGGTGGCGGATGTGGAGGCGGAGGCGGCGGCGGCGGTGGCGGTGGGAGCGGAGGCGGCGGCGGTGGCGGCGGTGGCGGTGGTGGCGGCGGAGGCTGTGGAGCTGGTAGGGGTGGCTCTGTGCAGCGGGGCGGCTTCGGTGGTGGTCAGCGCCAGCAGCAGCAGCGCACTTGTGAGACCCCGACCCCCCAGCAGCTTCGTGAGTAGTACGCTACACCTCAGCGAGGTGGGGGTGCTGGTCCCTGTGCCTACGTCCCGCGTATCGGCGACCGCACTGGTGAGCCGTGCGGTGGCCCGCACACCCACCAGCGCTGCTTCGACTGCCTTACGGACGCCTCGCATCTCCAGTTCCCTGACGCCACTGAGATCCCTCGCTGGGGCGAGCTGCTTAGGTCGGGGGTTGCTACCATTGATCTTAATTATGATGTTATTCTTGCTGCCATGTATGTTGTGTCTACTAGTGATGAGGGTGACTCTTACCTATGTGTTCTGCCTGACCCGGGCATTGAGGCTGCAGCTCTAGGTGCTGGTGATGCTCCTGCTTTAGGTGCTAGTGCGTGTGCTGCTCCAGGTGCTGGTGAGTCTGCTGCCCCAGGTGTTGGTGAGTCTGCTCTCTCAGGTACCACGTCGGCTCAGGCTTTGCACACCTTCACCCTTAACTCGGGTGCTTCCCGCTCGTTCTTTCGAGACCGCACCACACTCACGCCGCTTAGTCGGCCGGTTGCAGTCTCCCTCGCAGACCCCTCTGGGGGTTCTGTCCTTGCCCACTTCTCCACAGTCTTACCGTGTCCAGCGGCCCCTTCTGGCACCCTGTCAGGTCTTTACCTCCCCTCGTTCTCTACGAACTTGGTGAATGGTGCTCATCTACAGGATGGGGGGGTTGACTAGTTCACTCCTGCGAGTCAGCGAGTGACCCACTGCACGTGTGCTCGAATGGACCGACACTTGGCCACATTTACCCGTCAGCCGGGGTCGAGCCTGTACACACTGACTACTGAGTCTCCTCCGGTTTTTGCGTCGGGTCAGGTGTTTGCTGCAGCATCCAGGTCTGGTCCTGAGTCTGCCCCTTGCTCGTGTCGTCTCCTAGCTCACCAGACTGTCCTCTGGCACCACCGCCTTGGTCACCCCTCCCTGCCTCGTCTCTGAGGCATGGACTCCCGTGTCCTTGTCTCTGGTCTTCCCCGGTCCCTCCCTCCTCTTCCTTCGGGGCCTGCCCGTACCTGTGTTCCCTACATCGAGGGGCGGCACCGCGCTGCTCCTACCTCCTCCGCTGCAGACTCTTCACATGGACGTGTGGGGCCCCGCCCCCGTCCATGGACAGGGTCACGAGCGTTACTTCCTGCTGGTAGTTGACGACTACTCGCGTTACACCACAGTCTTCCCCTTGCGCACCAAGGGTGAGGTCCCTGAGGTGTTGATCGACTGGATCCGCGCAGCTCGTCTCCAGCTCAGAGAGAGTTTCGGCTCGGACTTTTCTGTTCTGCGTCTCCACTCCGACAGAGGCGGAGAGTTTTCCTCTGACCTTTTGGGAGCCTTCTGTCGTGCACGGGGCATCCGCCAGACCTTCACGCTTCCGGCCTCTCCACAGCAAAATGGGATTGCTGAGTGCCACATTGGCATGGTCATGGACGTCGCTCGTACGTCCATTATCCATGCGGCTGCTCCCCATTTTCTGTGGCCGTTCGCGGTTCAGTACGCGGCGCATCAGATCAAGCTTTAGCCTGGGGTCTCCTTGCCGGAGACCTCCCCTACTCTGCGGTGGACGGGGAAGGTTGGCGATGCGTCTGCGTTTCGTGTCTGGGGATCTCGGGCTTTTGTCTGCGACTTGTCTGCGGACAAGCTGTCTCCCCGTGCTGTTCCCTCCGTCTTCCTTGGCTTCCCCCCTGACGCGCCTAGTTGGCAGTTTTACCACCCCACCTCGCGCCGTGTTCTGTCCTCCCAGGACGTCACATTTGACGAGTCGGTTCCTTACTACCGTCTCTTCCCCTACCGCACTGCACCCATTTCCCCGCCGCCGCTCTACCTCACTCCAGGTCCCCCCCCGGTAGACCCCCTTCCCCCTCAGGGTCCTGCCCCCTCATGTGTGTCTCAGGTAGACGCAGTCGAGCCTATCGAGATAGCTGTTGACTCTAGTGCTACTAGGGGTGCTGAGCCTGCGGGTGCGGGGTCTGGGGGTGCTGAGCCTGGGGGTGCTGAGCCTGAGCGTGTGGAGCTTGGAGGTGCTGAGCCTGGGGGTGCTGCGTCTAGGGGTGCTGAGACTGGGGGCTCTGCGACTCGAGGTGTGGAGCCTGAGGGTGCTAGGCCTGCTCGTGTGGAGTCTGGCGGTACTGGGTCTGGAGGTCCTTCGGGTGCTTCGTTCCGGCGGGAGCTACCCTCTCCACAGGAGCTGCGCGAGTGGTTTGCTCGGTGCTAGAGCCGTGCTGCTGGAGTTGGAGGTTCTACTACTGCTGAGGGTAGTACTGCCATGGGTCCCGGAGGTGCTCGTACTGTAGGTACTGGAGCTTCTGGGCCTGGGGGTGCTCCTTGTGCTGGAGCTGCTGGCGGTGCTAAAGCTGGCAGTGCTGCTGGGGTAGGTGCTGCTAGAGCTGCTGGAGCTGGAGCTGTTGAGTCTTCGGTTGGTTCAGCAGGCGCTGGAGCTGCTGGGGGTGTTGGCGCTGGAGGTGCTGCTGGCGCTGGTGCTTCTGAGGGTGCTCGAGTTGGCGCTGCTAGAGCTGGGGGTGCTACTGACGCTGGTGCTGCCACTGGGGGTGCTGGTGCTGTACCTGCTGGTTCTGGAGGCACTGCGCGGCCGCGGGCGTACTTTGTTCCGCTCCTTGAGCAGTTTCTTGGTCTCTCGCCTTCTGCTGGTCGTGCTCCTTCCTTAGCGTGTCCACCGCCTGTCTTGTCTAAGTCACTGTTACAGCCCGCCTCCCCACTACCTGCTCCTTCTCCCTACACTGGTCCTACTGGAGGTCTTGCTGAGCGTCGTGAGCTTGCGTCTCGTCCTGCGTCGCCTGTTCGTGCTGCTCGCACTAGTCGTAATGTTCCGCGTCAACGTCCTCTTGCGGTCCCAAGGACGCAACAGATGGCACTGCGTCCTTCCACTGTTCCGCTGCGTGTCCCTTTGTCGTCTCCTCCAGAGTCCTCTCTTCCTGCTCTTGCTGACCCTGAGTCTGACTCTCTTCGTGCTTGCAGGCCTACTATCACGCGTCTTCTGGCTACTGTTGTCACTGACCCTTCCTTTGAGTCCACTGCTGCGTCTGCCCTAGTTTCTGAGCTTATCGACTTCGCTGCTCGCTGTCGTCTAGACTACGCTACTAGTCTTGTTGCTGAGTCTGAGTTTGTCTGTCCTCCGTCCATCGGGGGTGAGTGTGCTCTTAGCACGGATGTACTTGAGGACAGGCAGGAGGAGTTCTAGTGCTTTGCTGCTGCTTTACCTCATCTCGTGTCCATGCTGATTGCCCCTAAGGGAGACCGGGATGCACCTGACATCCCGGCTCCGCGCTCTTACGCAGAGGGTCCCTACTCCTCTCAGTGAGAGTCAGCCGTGGATGCAAAGATGGCTTTCTGGAAGTCCAAAGGCACCTATGTCTACGAGGTTCCCCCACATTGGGCGAACATCGTCAGTGGCATGTGGATTTTCAGGGTGAAGCGGCCGTCAGGGTTCTCCGCATGTCGTCAAGGCATGTTACGTGGCTCAAAGCTTCAGTCAGCGGCAGCGAGTTAACTACTTTCAGACCTTCTCTCCCACGCTGATGATGACCACTCTTCGGGTGCTGCTGCACATAGCCGCTCAGCGCGACTACGAGCTTCACTCTCTTGACTACAGCATTGCATTTCTACAGGGCAGCCTGCACAAGGAGATCTGGCTGCGCCGCCCACCTGGCTTTACTGGGTTGTTTCCTCCTAGTACCCAGTGAAGCCTCTGGCGGCCAGTCTACGGTCTCTGCCAGGCACCCCGTGAGTAGCACGACACACTGAGAACTACGCTTGCGGCTCTTGGGTTTGCTCCTTCTACTACTGACCCGTCGCTCTATCTGTGCACCGACACTTTGTTGCCGCCGTTCTACGTCCTCGTGTACGTCGACGACTTGGTCTTTGCCACTACTGACACTGAGGGACTCGCCCACGTGAAGTCAGAGCTGCAGAAGAGACACACCTGCACAGACCTGGGTGAATTGTGCAGCTATCTTGGCTTGCAGATCACCCGAGACAGAGCACGGTGCACCATTACCTTGACTTAGTCGCACATGATGCAGCAGGTCCTTCAGCGCTTCAACTTCACGTACTCCTCGCCTCAGGCCACTCCTCTGTCTACTAGCCACTCGCTCTCAGCTCTGCCTTTGGATGAGTCCGTAAAGCCGAGTGGCCCATACCCAGAGCTTGTTGGCTGCCTCATGTACCTGATCACCTGCACACGACCTGACCTTGCATACCCTCTTAGCATCTTAGCATGCTATGTTTCTCCTGGGAGACACAGACCAGAGCACATGGCCGCAGCGAAGACGGTGTTGCGCTACGTGTGCAGTACGTCGGGCATGGGGCTTGTGCTTGGAGGGCGGAGTTCAGTGGTCCTCACTGGTCATGAAGACGCCTCTTGGGCGGACGACTAGGCTACGCAGCGGTCGTCAGAGGGTTACACCTTCAGCCTTGGTTCCGGCTCTGTTTCGTGGCAGTCTAACCGCTCGTCTTCTGTTCTGAGCTCCAGCTGTGAGGCTGAGATCTACGAAGGGGCCATGGCTGCACAGGAGCTACGCTGGCTCACCTACCTGCTGACCGACCTAGGGGAGCCGCCCCGTTCTCCTCCAGTCCTGTACGTCGACAACAAGGCCATGGCCTTGTGTCGGGAGCACAGACTGGAGCACAGAACAAAGCACTTTGCTCTTCGCTACTTCCTTGCTCATGAGCTGCAGCAGCGTGGTCAGCTGCTCCTTGCTTACGTGGCCTCTCAAGCCAACACTGCTGATATCTTAACCAAGGCACTTCAGCATTGTGATCATCAGCGCTTTTGTACGATGCTAGGTCTTGTGCCTACTTGGCCTCAATTGCTCACTTCTTGACCTTGCTTATACTGTGATCTATCTATACTTGCAGTTGCTTGTTTACCTTTTTATATAATCCTGCATGTGAACTGGCCTTGTGGCCTTGAACTGGGGCTCGGAATGTGTGGTGACGTTGTGATCCACCCTGAGCTTGCTTTGCTTGACTGGTCTTGTGACCCCTAGTTCTCCCCCACTTTGCCTAAGGGGGTGTGTCAGATATATATGACATAATGTTTGTAGGCTCTAGTGGCGTAGACGCTAAGGGGTACAAGTTTCTAGGGTTTCATATTTGTATCACACCCTTTCCTAGTTCATCCATTCCTCATTATTTCACAAGTTGCTGTTGGTGCAACCCTACGGTTTGCACTCGGCTTGTTGTTCGTGCGTGTGCATGTGTCTGTGTGTGTGCATGGAATGGTATGAAGGCATGGGATAATATATATTTTATGCTTCTTATAGTGTGTGAAATGTTGAGTCATGATGTCGAATGTGTGTGTCGAGTGAATAGCGAGTTATCGATA
Organism: Closterium sp. NIES-65; assembly: GCA_948144175.1. Classification (NCBI taxonomy): domain Eukaryota; kingdom Viridiplantae; phylum Streptophyta; class Zygnematophyceae; order Desmidiales; family Closteriaceae; genus Closterium; species Closterium sp. NIES-65. The sequence goes on from CANXME010000160.1 coordinate 1,767,000, forward strand.
GTCGCGTGTCACGCGGTCGTCTGTTTCTCGTGCACGTTTTCTATTTTATCGTGTGTGGAACGTTCGGCGTGTCGCAGGTGTGTGCAGCAGACCCATCAAGAACTCAAGGATGAGTTTGTGATGAAGAACCAGAGCCTTGGTGTCAAGATTCAAGTGATCGCGAAGCCCGCTAAAAGGGTACACCTCAAGATATTGAGAATAGTTACATTACTTTGTGTAGTGTAACATTTCACTTCGTGTAGGCCCTTGTGAAGGGTAGTTTCGAGACCCTTCGTGGTTGGGGACAGTGTGGCACTGTTGCACATCACTATACCTCGGCTCTTGGGGTTTTTAGGAGCTGGGAGTCATTCCCAACTCGTAACCCTTCCTAACTCTTCCTAATTTGTGTTCTAAGCCTATAGTGGCTTCCATAGTGCCGCTCGTTCAAACCAACATTGTGTCGTCAATACTTGGTGAAATCGTGCGATCTAAATTGCCTATTGTAGGCCACGTTAAGACGCTCCAGATCCAAGTTGAATCAGGTCATTTGAAACTGTGACCAGAACGATATGAACGCTTAAAGCCGCTGTGCAGAAATCCGACTGTGCAATCTATCTTTGGTTTTAGGCACATTGAAGCCTACTGTGACTTTAACAAGTGGTATCAGAGTGCCTTGGAGCAGCTATGACTATGGCTGGACCTGAAGGAAGGTGCTGGTGGTAGTGAAGAAGCCCAAGCATAAGGCCAAGCCCGTGATTCAGGCGTGGCGCCCGTGCAACCGACTCTTGGACCTTCACCAGATGAACCAAGAGTGTTCGGGCTTGACAAGTTCAACGGCGACAACTTTGTTCAATGGTCCTTTAGATTGGAGAACGTGTTTGATCACTATGATCTGTTGGAGGTGATGGAAGGAACAGAGAAGCGTCCCGAGAACGACCCGGAGAAGAGCCCATGGGTGCGGAAGAGCACACAAGGCTACCTCCTACTTGGGCAAGCGTTGGGGAGCAGCCAAATCTGTCACATCAAGCCATTCCAGCGTGAACCAAAGAAGGGACCAAAGGCATGGGATGCTCTCAAGGGTGTACACGCTCATGCAACAGCGGCGGTAGCGGTGGTGTTGGAACGGCAAATGGCGACGCTACGAATTCAAGAGGATGAAGCGGTTGAAGAAGGGGTGCAGAATGACTTGTTGACGTGGCTTGAAGGAGCTGATTTGAACTACAGTGACTTCCAAAAGAAGACCAAGTTGCTGGCCCTACTCCCGGAATCGTGGTCCTGGCTTATCATCAACTTGACCCTTGATCTGCCTTGTCTCTCTCTTGAAGACGTAAAACGCGCAATTCTTCAAGGGGACTTCTGCCGCCGTGAGTTGGCGAGTGCGGATGGCGCTGGGGCAGCAAGCGTCGGCCCTGGATATGGCCGAGGAAGAGGCAGAGGACGAGGGGGAGGAAGGTTTGGTGGCAGCAACTTCAGTGGAGGCCGCGGAAGTGGCGGTTATGGCAGCGACAACAAGATCTACGGACGCGGTCGCGACCGATTCGACGGCGAGTGTCACTATTGCCACAAGAGCGGACATATGTTGCGCGATTTCTACAAAATCCTAGATGGATGGACCCCTGCTCAAGGCCAGGAGGGTTGAGGAGCAGCAGGAGGGAGAGGAAGAGGACGTGGATGCCGTGGCGGTCGCGGAGATGGTGCTGCAATAATGAAGAGAGGAGATAACGACGAGGACTCGAGCGGCGATCGGTACCCGGGTCAATTCTACTTTGTGTCAACGCAAGCACCTGCTGCACCAGAGAAGGATGAGTACTTTGAAGAGCTTTCAGCTGTGGGAAAGGTCACACCATACCCCCTGGACTATTGGGTGATCGATAGCGACGCTACCATGACACCTCGCGCGGACTTGCTCAACGAACTTGAACCGTCACCGGTGAAGCATATCACATCGGCTTTGGGGCGGCAAGCAGAGGTAAAAGGCATGGGCAAGGCCATGTTTAGGGGTGCTGATGGGAAGATGGTGGGCCTCAAGAACGTGCTTTTGTCAAAGTATATGCATGTTATAAGTGTGTAGGCTGTAGTGGGGTAGCCAATATGGGGTACAGCCCCGTTTAGGGTCTCATACCTGTACCCAACTCTTCCATAGTGCATTCATTTCTGCAAGATTCTAACAGCTTTGGGTGCCCAGCCTTGCTGCCAACCTGATTTCTGTGCGGCGATTGGCAAAGGCCGGCATTGACACAAACTCGAAGGGAGCCAAGACTTACACGGCGAGGCTTGGCAAGCGGATTCTATGGGACCTTCACCAGGATAGGGATGTCTACAACGAGATGTGGCAGATCCCTGTGGTCCCCATGCCTAAGGAGAGGCAAGTGGCAGCAAGCGTCAGCACCAAAGGTGAAGCGGTTGGTAGTGGTGATGGCGCGGACGGTCGCGCTAAGGAAAACGAGTCCAAGAAGAGCAATCTTGGAGGGACCAGCAAGCTCAGTGATCACAACAAGTGTGGTGCAACAGCCAAGGAGCAGCACAAGGGTGAGGAGAACTCCGAGGCAGCAGCAGAGGAGTACAGAGAGAGTATGTGGGGCGCTATTGCGAGCGCGGCATTCTCCAATCCGACTTCGGCTATGGGCGAGTGTGATTGGCTCACCTTGCATCGGTGAATGGGGCATGTGGCCCTACCCATCTTCAGCAGCTACTGAAGGGAGAGATGGTCGCTGGCATACGTGCTCATTGAAGACCGATGAGGTGCTTGGTTGCCTGACGTGCATTCAAGCCAAGTTCACCCGGTTTTCATTCCCTAGTTCGGAGGCAACGGCAAAGGCACCACTTGATGAGGTGGTGATGGACGTGGTGGGCCCCCTGAAGCTTGGAGCTGCTGGAGCTGAATATTTCCTCACCATTGTGGATGTCTACACTCTCATGACTTGGGTGTATGTGCTGTCCAAGAAGAGCGACTTGGCTGAAACGGTGAAGACCGATTGGTTGCTGATGGTGGAGCGGCAACAAGACCGGCTTGTGAAGTCGATCCGCACCGATCGTGGGGGAGAGTTCCTGAGCAAGGAGTTTGGGTTGTGGCTGAAGAAGAATGGGATAAGGCACTCCTTTACCATGCCATACTCCCCTGCAATGAATGGCATCGCCGAGCGAGCGAGCCGGGCCATCACGAAGACGGCACGCGGGTTGCTCATTGAAGCCGGGCTACCCGACGTGGTGCGGAGTGCGCGTGTGGCCAAGAACAGAGCCTTGACTCATGTGGGAGCACACAAATGGGTGCCCTATGTGGAGTGGCTAGGAAGGAAGCCAAAGGTGGATATGCTTCGGGTGTTTGGGTGCACGCGCATGGCGCTCGTGCCTAAGAATCTTCGGCACAACAAGCTTGGTGCCAAGGCGATAAGGGCCGTGCACTTGGGCATGGCTCAAAACAGCAAGGGGTGGCTTCTTTAGGACCCATTTACCAAGAATCTCGTGGTGAGCAGGGACTACAAGTTCATGGAGAACTTCATGTACAGGGATTGGAAGGCGGAGAATGAGGCGAAGATAGGCGTGCGGTTTGAGGAGGTGAAGAGTTCCGATTTGGAGCATGTGGAGCTGCCTTTGGAGCTGAGCAGCGGCAGCACCACCACTAGGCAATCTTCCTTTGTGAATGGGGGGGAGGAGGCCAAGGATGCAGAGGAAGAAGAGGAGGAGGTGCAGCAAGTGAGCGAGCGTGCACCGTCACTTCCTTCCCGCACTACGAGCGCTCCACTGATCCGTGCTACACCGCAGCAACGCCAAGTCCTTCAAGTCCCTGCAGCTGAGGAGGAAGGAAGGGGGAAGAGGAGAGTTCAACCCCCTAATAGGCTGACCTATGATCCACCAGGAAAGCAGGGCAAGTCAGCCCTGGCCGGAGCGGCAATGATGATCGGAGACGACGAGGAGAGTGACTACGAGGAGTGTGTGCTCGTGTTTTTCTCCCCGGTGGAGATGCCGGGAGAACCAGCAACTATCAAGGAGGCCTTGGAGAGTAGTGATGCTGAGGAGTGGAAGAAGGCCATGGAGAGTGAGCTCAAAGGAATTGAGGAGAATGACACGTTTGAATTGGTGGAGCTACCGGAGGGACGTAAGGCGATAACGTCCAAGTGGCTCTTCAAGATCAAGTCGGACGCCGAAGGCAAGATCGAGCGCTACAAGTCTAGGCTTGTAGCCAACGGGTACCAGAAGAAGGAGAAGGTGGACTTCAATGAGCTTTTTGCTCCGGTGGTGAAGCCAACGACGCTGCGGACCCTACTCGCGGGAGCCGCCATCAAAGGATGGGTGGTGAAGCAGATGGACTTTGTAACGGCATTCCTCAACGGCGTTCTAGAGGAAGAGATCTTCATGGCGTAGCCAGAGGGGTTTGGTAATGGTAGTGGCAAAGTGTGGAAGCTAAAGAAGGCCCTCTATGGGCTGAAGCACGCCCCTAGGCAATGAAGCTGCGCGAAGTGTTGGAGGAGATCGGCTTCACTCCCTCAATGGCCAATCACTCCTTGTTCATGCTTGGGGAGGGGGAGCAGAGGAGCTTCATGGTAGTGTACATCCTCGTATTCTCACCCTCCTCTGACCTTGTGAAGGAGATGATGCTGAAACTTCAGGATAAATTCAAATGCAAGGCCCTTCATGATGTGAACTTCTACCTCGGGCTTCACATCGAACACAATGTGGAGAAGCGGTGCATGCGGGTGCACCAACGCAAGTATCTGGAGGCGCTGGCTACCAACTTTGCGCAGGTAATGTGGCTACACCCTTTCCCTCTGGATTCAAGTGTGTGAAGGGACCAGAGGAGGAGAGCGTTGGTGAAGAGGAGAGGCACCATTCTCACTCGTTGGTGGGCAGCCTCATGTATGCGGTGGTAAACACTCGTCCGGACATGGCCTTTGCTACCAGGCAGCTGGCAAGGGTTGTGCAATGCCCTAATGAGGAGCACGTAGCAGCTAGAATGAGGGTGGCCAAGTACCTTGGCCAAACACCGACCATTGGGCTGCAATACTCGGCGGCGGCGCAAAGGCGCCAAAAGGGCGCAGATGGAGTTGAATCGGGCGTTTGTTCCTCACTGCCTAATCGGATGCTTCTTATGCATCAAAACCAGAAGACATGACTGGTGTGGGAGGCTTCATCTGCTGTGTAGGTGGAGGCCCAACTGCTTGGGAGAGCAAGAAGCAGGTTGATCAAGCATTGAGCTCGGTGGAGTCCGAGTACATGGCACTCTTCCGTGCGGTACGGGAGATTGTGTGGCAGCGGCGTTTGTTGGCTGAATTGGGGGAGGTGCAGCAAGGACCAACTCCACTCTACTGTGACAGCCAATCTGCCATTGCACTTGCTAAGAACCCTGTGTTGCACGGCCGCACCAAGCACATGAGGGTGAAGTGGCATTGGAGGAGGAGCATGGTGGCCGCGGGTGAAGTTGAATTGCGCTATGTGAAGACGACTTGACAGCCAGCTGATATGATGACCAAGAGGCTGGTGGAGCAACAGCATTGGAAGTGTTGCAAGCTGGCTGGGATGGCTCTGAACTGAGAGAGCAAGATCCTAAGGCCAACACTGTGAGGGGGAGTTTGTTGGTGCAACCCTACGGTTTGCACTCGGCTTGTTGTCCATGTACTTGCATGTGTGTGTGCATGGAATGGTATGAGGGCATGGGATAATATATATTTCATGCTTCATATAGTGTGTGAATGTTGAGTCATGATGTCGAATGTGTGTGTGTCGAGTCAATAGCGAGTTCTTGGTAGTCGCGTGTCACGCGGTCGTGTGTGTCTCGTGCACGTTTTCTATTTTGTCGTGTGCGGAACGTTCGGCGTGTCGCAGGTGTGTGTAGCAGACCCATCAAGAACTCAAGGATGAGTTTGTGATGAAGAACCAGAGCCTTGGTGTCAAGATTCAAGTGATCGCGAAGCCCGCGAAAAGGATACACCTCAAGATATTGAGAATAGTTACATTACTTTGTGTAGTGTAACATTTCACTTGGTGTAGGCCCTTGTGAAGGGTAGTTTCAAGACCCTTCGTGGTTGGGGACAGTGTGGCATTGTTCCACATCACTCTACCTCGGCTCTTGGGGTTTGTAAGAGCTGGGAGTCATTCCCAACTCGTAACCCTTCCTAACTCTTCCTATCTTGTGTTCTAAGAGTATAGTGGCTGCCATAGTGCCGTTCTTTCAAACCGACAATGTGTCCTCAATACTTAATAAGATCAAGCGATCTAGATTGCCTATTGTAGGCGATGTTAAGACGCTCCAGATCCAAGTTGAATCAAGTCATTTGAAGCTGTGACCAGAACGCTATGAACGCTTAAAGCCGCTGTGCAGAAATCAGACTGTGCACTCTATCTTTCGTTTTAGGCACATTGAAGCCTACTGTGACTACAATGGTTGCGCACCCAGACGTCCTTTTTCAGAGCGAGGTGCCACCAGTGATGCTTCACACCTATGTGCAGAAGCATGGTACGCATGGCCTCGACCACCGTATGCATCTCTTGCACGGCCATCCCGTTCTACTACGGAGTGTACAGGCAGGTCAGATTGTGGAGGATTCCCTTGTCTTCGATGAGGTCAGTGAAGGCGCGACCGAGGAACTCCCCTCAGCGGTCCGAACGTAACTTCTTCACCGTCTTCGACGTCTGCCGCTCCACCTCCTTCAGCCACTTGTCGAAGACGACCAGCACGTCGCTCTTCTTTGCGATTGGCCTCACCCACACGTGACAAGTCTTTTTGTCCTTCAGCAGAAGAAAGTAGAGGCTACCATTGTTGGCGGCCACTCGGAACGGTCCGCAAAGACCGATGTGCACCACATCAAGCGCATTCTCTGCATCTGCACCGTTTTTGGGGAAGGTGTGCCGCGCAAGCTTGCCGTCGACGCAGGAGGCACATGACAAATCATCTCCAAGCGACTTCTTGATGTCCAGACCGGCAGCGACCTCATGCTTTGCCGAGCTCTTGATCGTGTTGATGCCGACGTGTGCAAGGCGAGCGTGCCACTTGCCCAGGGTAGACTTCGCCGCCGACGCGATCGTCCACAGAGCCACCACCTCCGTCAAAGTCGTCGTCGGCTTCGTCGAGCAGGGATGCAGGTCCGAGCAGAGAACTCTGGAAGAGTAGCTTGAATGACCAAGGACATAGACGGCACCAGCAGCATCTTTGCGCTGTGATCCTGTAGCTTCATGCCGTTCTCCCTGAGCTGGCTTGTAGATAGCAAGTTCGCCTTGACGCCGTGAATGTAGAGCACGTCATGAACAAGAATCTGCTTCTCAGTTTCCCCTTGGAAAGCGATGGTGCCACGGCCTTCGACGCTTTGCAGCGCCCCGTTGAAGCCACACACATACTTGACATCGCCCCAAGGCTTCATCTCGACGAACGCCTCCTTCGTCCCCATCATATGGTTGGAACAGCCGCTGTCAAGTAGCACCACCGTTGGGTTCGCCTGGACAGCGGCTGCGACGGCCTTGAAATCTTCGCCAGCATCAAGCAACAACGAGATCATCAGCTCCAGCACGCCAACCATCGAGCACGAAGCCTCCTTGCCACGAGCGTTGCCGCCAGAGTAATTAGCATCCTTCGTCGAAGACGTCTTCGACTCCTGCTTCTCCTTGCGCGGCTGGTTGTCTCGGCGACGACGACCACCATCTGACTTTCTGCGGTTGGCGTCCCGGTCGTCGTCAGACTTGTCTCGGTCGGGGCAGTCATATGAGAGATGATCGGGAGCATCGCAGATGTAGCAACGGCGTCCTTCTCGACGCGAGCCACCGCCACCGCAATCTCCTCCCTTTGCCGATTTGCCGAAATCGGCGCCCTCCGTCAATTTCGCGCTCGATGACTTCCCACCACCGCCTTTGGCAGACATCCCACGCTGCCACTGTTGGCCTCCCTGCTTCGCTGGGGCGACGTAGTTGGCCTGCAGAAGCAGTTCTGTGGGCCATACGGACTCCTGCATGAACTCGATGATGATGATCTGGCTCAAGAGCGTATCCTCACTGAGCGTCTCATGCGCGCCGGGCATCGCCAGCATCTGGCGCATCAAATTGTAGACCATCAGCAGACCCTTGAGGACGTGCGTTATGTTGGATGCGGTTGAGTTGTCGACGCCGGCCATCCGCATTTCGACCAAAATTCGCCGAGGACGGTTGCAGTATTCGGTCGCCAACTCCTGCTCGCCCATCTTGATGTTCGTCAACGTCTGCTCCAGTTGTCCGATGTAGAGGTCGTCGGTCACCTTAAAAGTGCGCATGATGTACTACCACAAATAATTGCCAACATCCACCCGAAGTCTGCACGGCTACAATGTGACTTGCACCAGGAACGAGCAGCACCTCGAAAGGACAATAAAAGTCACAAGGTGAGCAGCGCGAAATTCCTGAGAAGAAACGAGGAATGAATGCATTGAGCAGAATGAGGAGTACAAGTAGTAAACCCTAAAGTGTTGTACCCCATATGAGCTGCCCCACTACAGCCTACACAGACTATAGCATATATGCCTGACACACCCCCATAGGCAAAGTGGGGGAGAACAAGGGGTCACAAGACCAGTCAAGTAAAGCAAAGCAAGCTCACGGTGGATCACAACGTCACCACATAGTCCGAGCACAAGAGCAAGGCTACAAGGCCAGTTCACATGCAAGATCATATATATAAAAGGAAACAAGCAAGTGCAGGTATAGAAAGAGTACGGTACAAACAAGATCAAGAAGTGAGCAAGTGAGGCCAAGTGGCACAAGACGTAGCATAGCACAGAAGCGCTGATGATCACAAGGCGGAAGGGCCTTGGTGAAGATATCAGCAGTGTTGGCCTCAGAGGCCACGTAGGTGAGGCGGAGCTGACCACGCTGCTGGAGCTCACGAGCCAGGAAGTAGCGAACAGCAATGTGCTTCGTTCTATGCTCCAGTCTGTGCTCCCGACACAAGGCCAGCATGGCCTTGTTGTCTACGTACAGAACGGGAGGAGAACGAGGCAGCTCTCCTAGGTTAGTCAGCAGGTAGGTGAGCCAGCGTAGCTCCTATGCAGCCATGGCCCCCGCGTAGATCTCAGCCTCATAGCTAGAGGTGAGAACAGAAGACGAGCGGGTAGACCGCCACGAAACAGAGCCGGAGCCAAGGCTGAAGGTGTAACCTGTGACGATCGCTGTGTCGGCTGGTCGTCAGCCCAAGAAGCGTCTCCGTGACCTGTGAGGACCACTCGACGTCGCCCTCCAAGCACTAGCCCCATGCCCGACGTACTGCACACGTAGCGCAACACCCTCTTGGCTGCAGCCATGTGCTCTGGTCGGTGTCTCCCAGGAGCAACATAGCGTGCCAAGATGCAAAGAGGCTATGCAAGGTCAGGTCGTGTGCAGGTCATCAGGTACATGAGGCAGCCAACAAGCTCTGGGTACGGGCCACTCGGCTCTACGGACTCATCCAAAGGCAGAGCTGAGAGCGAGTGGCGAGTAGACACAGGACTGGCCTGAGGCGAGGAGTACGTGAAGTCGAAGCGCTGAAGGACTTGCTGCACCATGTGTGACTGAGTCAGAGTAATGGTGCGCTGTGCTCTGTCCCGGGTGATCTGCAAGCCAAAGTAGCTGCGCAGTTCACCCAGGTCAGTGCACGTGTGTCTCTTCTGCAGCTCGGACTTCACGCGGGCCAGTCCAGCAGTGTCGGCAGTGGCAAAGACCAAGTCGTCGACGTACCCGAAGATGTAGAACAGCGGCAAAGAGGTGTCGGTGCACAGAAACAGCGACGGGTCGGCTGTAGAAGGAGCAAACCCAAGAGTCGCAAGTGTAGTCCTCAGTCTGTCGTGCCACTCATGGGGCGCCTGGCGGAGACCGTAGAGTGGCCGCCTGAGGCTCCACTGGGTACCAGGAGGAAACAACCCAGTGAAGCCAGGTGGGCGGCGCAGCCAGATCTCCTCGTGCAGGCTGCCCTGTAAAAAAGCCGTGCTGAAGTCAAGAGAGTGAAGCTCGTAGTCGCGCTGAGCGGCTATCTGCAGCATCACCCGAAGAGTGGTCATCTTCGGGGTGGGAGAGAAGGTCTGAAAGTAGCCAACTCCCTGCCGCTGACTGGAGCCTCGAGCCACGTAACACGCCTTGAAGACAGGCGGAGAACCCGGCGGCCGCTTCACCCTGAAAATCCACATGCCACTGACGATGTTCACCCCAGGTGGGGGAACCTCGTCAACGTAGGTGCCTGTGGACTTCCAGGAAGCCATCTCTGCGTCCATGGCCGACTGCCACTGAGAGGAGTAGAGACCCTCGATCGCCTCAGCGCCAACTCCAGCACCCTCAGAAGCACTAGCGCCAGCAGCACCGCCAGCGCCAACACCCCTAGCAGCTCCAGCTCGAGCAGCTCCAGCTCCAGCAGCACCAGCTTCAGTAGGACCATCAGCTCCAGCAGCCTCAGCAGCACCCCCAGACGCACCAGCGCCAGTAGAAACACCAGCGCCAACACCCCCAGCAGCTCCAGCTCCAGCAGCACCAGCACCGCCAGCAGCTCAAGCGAGACCAACTCCACTAGCCCCTGTAGCACCCCTAGTCCCGGCAGCTCCAGGACCGCCAGTACGAGCACCTCCGGGACCAGCAACAACAGTAGCACCTCCAGCTCTAGCAGCACGTCTCCAGCGGCGGGCAAACCACTCGCGCAGCTCCTGTGGAGAGACTAGCTCCCGCCTCGAAGAAGCACCGCCGGCGGCCACACGGGCAGACCTAGCGCCCCCAGGCTCCGCACCCCCAGGCTCCGCACCTCTAGACCCAGCACCCCCAGGCTCAACACCCCACACTCAGCACCCCCACTCTCAGCACCCCCAGACTCACCACCTCCAGACCCGGCACCCGCAGGTTCAGCACACCCAGCAGCACCAGAGTCAACAGCGACCTTGACAGGCTGGACTGCGTCTACCTGGGACACACCTGACGGGGCAGGACCCTGAGGGGGGAGGGGGTCTACCGGGGGAGGACCTGGAGCAAGGAAGAGCGGCGGCGGGGGGAGGGGCGTAGTGCGGTAGGGGAAGAGATGATAGTAAGGCACCGACTCGTCAAAGGTGACGTCCTAGGAGGACAGAACACGGCGCGATGTGGGGTGGTAAAACTGCCACCCAGGCGCGTCAGGGGGGAAGCCAAGGAAGACGCAGGGAGCACCACGGGGGGACAGCTTGTCCGCAGACAAGTCGCGGACAAACGCCCGAGATCCCCAGACTCGAAACGCAGACGGATCGCCAACCTTCCCTGTCCACCGCAAGGCAGGGGAGGTCTTTGGCAAGGAGACCCGGGACTGAAGGTTGAGCTGATGCGCGGCGTACTGAACCGCAAACGGCCATAGAAAATGGGGGGCAGCCGCATGCATCATGGACGTATGAGCGACGTCCATGACCATGCCAATGCGGCGCTCAGCAATCCCATTTTGCTATGGAGAGGGCGGAAGCGTGAAGGTCTGGCGGATGCCCTGTGCACGACTGAAGGCTCCCAGACGGGCAGAGGAAAACTCCCCGCCTCTGTCAGAGTGCAGACGCAGAACAAGAAAGTCCGAGCTGAAACTCTCCCTGAGCTGGAGGCGAGCTGCGCGGATCGAGTCGATCAACACCTCAGTGACGTCACCCTTGCTGCGCAAGGAGAAGACGGTGGTGTAACGCGAGTAGTCGTCAACCACCAGCAGGAAGTACTGCTCGTGCACCTGCCCACGGACGCGGGCGGGGCCCCACACGTCCATGTGGAGGGTCTGTAGCGGAGCCTCTGTCGGAGGAAACTCGGAGGAGTGAGGGGAGGCGCACTGTCGCCCCTCGACGCAGGGGACGCAAGTAGGGCCTGGCCTCGGAGGTAAGGGAGGGAGAGACCAAGGGAGACCAGAGACAAGGACACAGGAGGCCATGCCTCGGAGACGAGGCAGGGAGGGGTGACCACGGCGGTGGTGCCAAAGGAGAGTCTGGTGGGATAGTAGATGACACGAGCAGGGAGCAGACTCAGGACCAGACCTGGACGCTGCAGCAAACAACTGACTCGACGCAGCTACCTGGCCAGACTCAGCATCCGGAGGAGTCAAGGGTGAAGGTGTGTAAGGCCTGAGCCGACGTAGTACTTGAGAGAGCAGACTCACCAGCACCTGGGGCAGCAGACGCACTAGCACCTGGGGTAGCAGACGCACTAGCACCTAGAGCAGCAGCCTCACCAGCACCTAGAGCAGTGGCCTCAACGCCCGGGTCAGGCGGTACACACATGTAACAGTCACCCTCAACACTAGTAGTCACAAAATACGTGGCAGCAAGGAGAGCATCATAGTCAAGATCAAAGATGGCAACCCCCGCCCTAGACAGATCTCCCCAGCGAGGGATCTCTAACGCCTCAGGGAACAGGCGACGCCATGCGTGCGTCACGCGACTGAAGCAGTCTTGGGTGGAGTGCGGGCCCCCGCACTGCTCACCAGCTCGGTCGCCGGTACAGAGGACGTAAGTGCAGGGACCAGTACTTCCACAGCGCTGACGCGCAGCGTACCACTCACGAAGCTGCTGAGGAGACAGGGTCACACCACTCCGCTGCCGCTGGCGTGGACCACCACCTGAGCCACTCCTCTGCGCAGAGTCGCGACCCGCTCCACCACTGCTGCTGCTGCCGCCGCCGCCTCCGCCACCTCCTCCACCTCCGCCTCCTACGCCACCTCCGCCGCCTCCGCTCCCTCCGCCACCACCGCCGCCTAATCCGCCTCCATTTCTGCCGCCGCCGCCGCCACCCCCGCGACCACTCCCACCACCACCCCCACCCCCTCCACTGCCTCCTCCACCACCTCCACTGCCCCTGCCAACCCCTCCAGCGCCCTTGCCCCCCTTGCCCTTGCAAGTGCGGCGTCTCTCGCTAGGGGCAGACGCAGCGCCGAGCGACTCAAAACCAACGAGGTCAGCCGCAACAGCAGAAGAAACAGAGGGCAAGAGGGGGGAGGGGGAACACCCCTCAAAGACGGGGGTGCGAGGGTCACCACGAGAGGCTCCTACAGTGACTATGCTCTTCTCTGCTGCTAGGAGGCCCTTCTCGAGGAGGTCAACGGTGAGAGTGGTGGGCCAAACTGAGAGGAAGTGGTCCCTGACTACGCGAAGGGAGTCAGGGAGCCGGGTGACTATGTAGTAGAGGGTGATGTACATGGTGGGGGGGGTTCTTGGCGCAGAACTCAGCAGGAAGCGCAGCGCAGTAGCGAGTGTCACTAGTGCGGAGGTTCGCAATGAGGTCAGCGACTATGGGAAAGGCAGCAAGGTCAGGGAAGAGGTACGGTAGCATGAGGCGGCCCAGTGCAACAGTGGCAGGGGAAGAGTAGCGTGCAACTACAGCGTCGTACAAGGTCTGAGCACTCTTGTACTGGCTAAAGTGTGCAGGCTCAGTGGTCGGTAAGTGGCGACGCACAGCAAGGCGAGCAGGATTGAACGGAGGTTGCTCTCGACGTCCTAGAGGGCCGACTGAAGGACCTCGATAGTGAGCTCGCTAGGGTGTTTCAAAAGAAGCGTTTCATGAACCGAGGAAAGGCGGTCAGGGAGGCTAGTGGCGATGAAATAGATAGTAACCGCCATGGGGGGAGGGAGCAGTGCAAGCTGTGCGTCAGTGGAAGCAGCGTGGTAGCCAGATTCGAGCGAGCACAGATGAGTGGTCAAGTCAGCAGTGCGCTCAAACGAGGCGAGGTCAGGAAACAGGAACGGAAGCAACATGCGACCAAGAGATCGTGTGTTGCACACTGTGAGCGAATAGTGCTGCCAGCAGTAGCGGGCGGGGCAGGAGAGACACCAGAGGTGAGATCGAACAGAGAGAGTCCGTCTACCCTATCGCACTGGAGAAACAGCAGGAGGTCATCGGCCCAGACCTCAAAGTCAACGGCACGGCCCTCAGCATCAAAAGTAAGGACACTGGGGGTAGCCATGACTGCAGTGGCCTAGGAGGGAGTGAGCTCACCAGTCCAAGGAAGGAGGGCCGGGGCGCACCGGTAGGAACAGTAGCGGCTCGATAGTAGGGCGGCTCGGCGGCAGGGCGGCTCGGCTGCTCGGCGGCTCGGCTGCTGGGCGGCTCGGCTGCTGGGCGGCTCGGCGGCTGGGCGGCTCGGCTGCTGGGCGGCTCGGCTGCTGGGCGGCTCGGCTGCTGGGCGGCTCGGCGGCTGGGCGGCTCGGCTGCTGGGCGGCTCGGCGGCTCGGATGCTCAGCGGCTCGGCTGTTGGGCGGCTCAGCTGCTGGGCGGCTCGGCTGTTCGGCAAGTGGGCGGCTCGGCTGCTGGGTTGCTCGGCGGCTCGGTTGCTGGGCAGCTGAGTTGCGACAGGGCCGCTAGGGGAGGGCGACGGGGCCGCAGGTGACGGCGACGGGGCCGCAGGTGGCGGCGACGAGGCCGCAGGTGGCGGCGGGGCCGCAGGTGGCGGCGACGTGGCCGTAGGTGGCGGTGACGGGGTCGCAGGGGGCGGCGACGGGGCCGGAGGTGGCGGCGACGGGGCCGCAGGTGATGGCGACGGGGCCACATGTCGGCGACGGGGCCGTAGGTGGCAGCGACGGGGTCTCAGAGGGGCCGCAGAGGGGCCGCAAGGGCCTAGACGGGGCCGCGGAGGGGGCCGCAAGGGGCCTAGACGGGGCCGAAGAGGGGCCGCAAGGGGCCGAAACGGGGCGGCGACGGGGCCGTAAGGGGCCGGAAAGGGCGCCGCAAGGGGCCGAAAGAGGGCCGTGCGAGGGCCGTAAGGACGGCGCGAGGGGCCGTAAGGGCAGCGCGAGGGGCCGTAAGGGGCCGTAAGGGCGGCGCGAGGGGCCATAGAGGGAGGCGCTAGGGGCCGTAAGGGCGGCGTAAGGGGCCGTGAGAGGGGCCACTTAGGGCGGCGCGAAGGTAGGGAGGGCACACAGAGCGCGACTCGGGCAGGAGTGAAGCGCGCTACGGGCAGGAAAAAAAATCGTGGTGGGCCCTAGGTAGCATTCCCACTAGGGAAATTGCTCGATACCATAAGAAGAAACGAGGAATGAATGCATTGAGGAGAATGGGGAGTACAAGTAGTAAACCCTAAAGTGTTGTACCCCATATGAACTGCCCCACTACAGCCTACACAGACTATAGCATATATGCCTGACAATTCCGACCCGAGCTCGACCTCCTCCTCGTCCGGTGCCAACACATCTCCGTCGACGAACTTCTTCAATCCGGCGATCTCCAGTTGCGGTTCGACTGCGTCCACGTGATCAAGTCGTGTCGACCTTCGAGTGACTTCGGCGAAGTGATCTTGTCCGGCGAAATTTTAAAGTAGCCACATTACGGCGCGATGCCTCCGTCTCGACCAGCTGACGCATGAATCGCCGAAGTCGGCCCGACTCCACTCCGCTCAGGAGAACGTCGTCGACCGTCGCTGTTGCCGTTTGAGCTTCCTGCTGCCGCCAAACGCTGAACTCACGTCTGCACTCCACCGACACCGCCATCGGCTGCCCAAATCACTCCACGGGTCATTCTCGTGCCTCCTTTGCTGCCGACTTGGTTGCCACCGTCGACCTGGTCGTCGACGCCACCTTCGTTATGTGCCGGTCGGGGAGTGGCGGGCAAACCATCCGCCTCAGTACGGGTCGTTGGGTGATCGGACGCCCACTGCATGCGGGTTTCAAAGAGCAGATCATCCAAAGTTCGCTTTGCTGTACTCGCCAGCTACGTGGCATGCCCGAACATCATCTAACCGCACCTGTAGGGTGTCTTCTACACCTGCAGCAACTTCCTGGTCGACCATGGCGTTCTAGACGTTTGCCGGCCTACAGCAACTTAGGTAATGAACGAATACGTCGGCTAATGTGAAGGTTCTAACGCGGGGCCGTCCACACTCACCGCACCATGCGGCGAGTCACTACACAACGGGAGTGGAATACGGAGGAGGGCACGGGGTTGTGCGAATGATCGTAGCGCTCTAGCTGCATTCTTACTGCTTGCTGTGTTCATAGAGAAGTTTGGCAAGAATTCCACTGAGGAAGTTGAAAAGAACAATTTGCAATGAAAAGTTGATAGTACAATTGAGGACAGAAGGACTAGAACGGCATGCAAGATCTAGCAAGGACGAAATCTGCCAGCGCGGTAGAGCGGCTTGCCAAAGTTGCAGCAGAATGGTCTACCAACGTTGCACTTCACGCGGTCTGCCAGCACTACGGTCGCTGGTGACTATCTCCAGTCTCAAGAAACTTTCTACAGTCTTAGGTTATCTATCTGCGCATATGTGCGCACCTACTAAGTAGGTCCAGGTTGGCGGCTTCACCATCAGGCACATTGCGCAGGTGCCAGGTAGAAAACGTGTCGTCGGTTCCGCCAGGTGCGCACCGTCGACCACGCCATTCCGCATGTAGAACTTCGCCAAAACCTCCTGGGCAAAAGTTTGCATGCCTCCGCATAGTTTCGCACAACTCTGCAACTTCAATCGATCAGCTGCTCATCGCTCGGTCAAACAGCGTTCGACGAGTAGAGCTCCTTGACCCGAACTCTTCGACCAGGATCGTCGACCAGCGCTCTTTGACAGGAGCTTGTCATGCAGAGATCGTCGACCAGAGCTCGCAAAGATCGTCGACGAGAGCTCGCAAAGCTCACCGACCAGATTATGACGAACAGGGTTTGCACGATTGCAACTTCCGTCGAACTGCGAAATTCGTCGACCAATCTATCGCGAACTTCTCGTCAACGGCAAGATTGGCTGCACCCAAGAGAGGGCGGGGCCTTTCTCTTCGACAGAAGCATCACCCGAATGTCCTTTTGACCATGCACCTGGAAGTTGCGAAGTCGGCGACAATCACAAAATTCATCGTGCGCACGAGATTTATCGCGAATCTGGTTTCCAGTGTCGCAATCACACGGGGCGACTTACGTAGGCTACTTGCGACTCGATGGTCGCCATAAAAAGTGTAAGACATACATGACCTGCTCCTTCTCCCCACTGCCTGCTCCTTCTCCCTACACTGGTCCTACAGGAGGTCTTGCTGAGCGTCGTGAGCCTGTGTCTCGTCCTGCGTCGCCTGTTCGTGTTGCTCGCACAAGTCGTCGTATTCTGCGTCAGCGTCCTCCTGCGGTCCCGGGCATGCACCAGATGGCACTGCGTCCTTCCACTGCTCCACTGCGTCTCCATTTGCCGTCTCCTCAAGCGTCCTCTCTTCCTGCTCTTGCTGACCCGGAGTCTGAATCCCTTCGTGCTACCAGTCCTACTATCACGCGTCTCCTGGCTACTATTGTCACTGACCCTTCTTTCGAGTCCACTGCAGCGTCTGCCCTAGTCGCGGAGCTCGTCGACTTCGCTGCTCAATGTCGTCTAGACTACGCCGCTAGTCTTGTTGCTGAGTCTGAGTCTGTCTATCCTCCGTCCGTCGGGGGTGGGTGTGCTCTTAGTATGGACGGCCTTGCGGACAGGTAGGAGGACCTTGAGTGTTTTGCTGCTGCTTTACCTCATCTCGTGTCCATGCTGATTGCACCTGAGAGAGACCCGGATGCACCAAACATCCCGACTCCGCGCTCTTACGCAGAGGCGATAGAGGGTCCCTACTCCTCTTAGTGGCAGTCAGCCATGGACGCAGAGATGGCTTCCTAGAAGTCCACAGGCACCTACGTCGACGAGGTTCCCCCACCTGGGGCGAACATCGTTAGTGGCATGTGGATTTTCAGGGTGAAGCGGCCGTCGGGTTCTCCGCCTGTCTTCAAGGCGTGTTACGTGGCTCGAGGCTTGAGTCAGCGGCAGGGAGTTGACTACTTTCAGACCTTCTCTCCCACCCCGAACATGACCACTCTTCGGGTGCTGCTGCACATAGCCGCTCAGCGCGACTACGAGCTTCACTCTCTTGACTTCAGCACTGCTTTTCTACAGGGCAGCCTGCACGAGGAGATATAGCTGCGCCGCCCTCCTAGCTTCACTGGGTCGTTTCCTGCTGGTACCCAGTGGAGCCTCCGGCGGCCAGTCTACGGTCTCCGCCAGGCGCCCCGTGAGTGGCACGACACACTGAGGACGACTCTTGTTGCTCTTGGGTTTGCTCCTTCTACTGCTGACCCGTCACTGTTTCTACGCACCGACACCTCTCTGCCGCCGTTCTTCGTTCTTGTGTACGTAGACGACTTGGTCATTGCTAGTGCTGACACTGAGGGACTCGCCCACGTGAAGTAGGAGCTGTAAAAGAGACACACGTGCATAGACTTGGGTGAGCAGACAAGCTATCTTGGCTTGCGGATCACCTGGGACAGAGCACAGCGCACCATTACCCTAACTCAGTCACACATGGTGCAACAGGTCCTTCAGCGCTTCCGCTTCACGTAGTCCTCGCCACAGTCCACTCCTCTGCCTACCGGTCATTCGCTGTTAGCTCCACCTTCGAACGAGTCCGTAGAACCGAGTGGCCCATATCCAGAGCTTGTGGGCTGCCTCATGTACTTGATGACCTGCACACGACCTAACCTGGCATACCCTCTTAGCATCTTGGCACGCTATGTTGCTCCTAGGAGACACCGACCAGAGCACTTGGCTGCAGCAAAGAGGGTGTTGCGCTACGTGTGCAGTACGTCGAGCATGGGGCTCGTGCTTGGAGGGCGGAGTTCAGTGGTCCTCACTGGTCACGCAGACGCGTCTTGGGTTGACGACCTGGCTACGCAGCGGTCGTCATAGGGTTACACCTTAAGCCTTGGTTCCTGCTCTGTTTCGTGGCGGTCTACCCGCTCGTCTTCTGTTCTCAGCTCCATCTGTGAGGCTAAGATCTACGCAGGGGCCATGGCTGCACAGGAGTTACGTTGGCTCACCTACCTGCTGACTGACCAGGGAGAGCAGCCTCGTTCTCCTCCAGTTTTGTACATTGACAATAAGGCCATGCTGGCCTCACTTGCTTACCTCTTGACTTTGCTTGTACTGTGATCTCTATATACCTGCACCTGCTTGTTTACTTTTTTATATAATCCTGCATGTGAACTGGCCTTGTGGCCTTCGAACTTGTGCTCGGAATGTGTGGTGACGTTGTGATCCACCCTGAGCTTGCTTTGCTTTGCTTTGCCTGACTGGTCTTGTGACCCCTTGTTCTCCCCCACTTTGCCTATGGGGGTGTAAAAGACATACATGACCTAGCCTATGTAGGCTGTAGCAGGGTAGACACTAAGGTGCACTCAATTCTAGGGTTCCATATTTGTATCACACACTTTCCTAGTTCACTCATTCCTATTTTTTTTCACAATAAGCTCAAATTGGATGGTCGAACTTTTGTCTTCCACGTGAAGCGAGGAGTAGCGACTCGGGCAAAAAAAATCCATATATTCGAGTCTAGGTCGACCTAGGTTCAATTGTATACAGCTCAACAGAAACAAAAACGAGTTTTGCAATACTCTACCAAGAATCACGCGCCCTTGCAACCTCGGAGTCAACGAGGAAGAAATCATCCGCAGCCTGAACGAAATTTGCTCACCCGAGCCCCTCTCCACGTCACCTACTTCCCCCCACGGTTGGCCCGCGGATACCAAAAGGTGGCCGACGCACGGGCCCACGACACCAAATCCACATCGATTGTGACGGAGTGCTGACGTGGTGAGAATTATTCCTAGCTGGGACCACCAGGGTTGCAGACATCACAGCAAAACAGAACGCGCTCCGCTACCTCCATTGGGATGAGATTGGAGTGCTTACCTGCGCCTCTCACACTGAACGCGTAAAGCCATCGCATTGACTCGACGATCCTCATAATTCACACAGCTCAGACACAAACTCCCAAGGCACATTGAACATCGTCGAGTTCTCCCAGGAATCACTTCAACTTTCGTCAGCCACAGCGCCTGATCCACATCTCGTTCTCCATCACTATCAGCCTGGTGGTGACTGTGGCAGCTGCTTGACCTTGGGAGTATTGTCGAGCTTTTCAACGCACCAGAACTATGGCGGGTATGACAAAACCAAAGCCTTTCAACGGTAGCTTCTTAAAACCAGGGGCTTCAGTCAGTGATTCTGACGTTTTTCTTGGGCTCCAATCGCAGGAAATTTCTCTTTCGGTGCGCTCAAGGACGCATCACCGGCGGCCATTCATCAGGTACGAACCAAAGCCCGTTATTGGCCGAATTCGTAACCAGCGTGTAGAATGCGGCTAGTTCTCTACTATGTTTTGATTATCCTGAATTCCTCGCGCAGTTCGTGGAAGAGGAGCAGCGCCGATTCGATGCGGAAGTCGCGGAGGTCGAGGCGTGGTGGGCATCTGGCCGCTTTGCTCTCACCCGCCGGCCCTACACCGCCAGGGACGTCGTTCGCCTTCGGGACAGCCTCCCCAAGATGTACCCCTCGGGCGCGCAGGCAAAGAAGGTACGCGAAAACTCGTCGCGCTAAGTCATCGTACCGCAAATTACGCTTTTAGGCATTGGTCCCATTTTCCTGCTCCCATTCTTACTACGTCGCCGGAATGTGCTGGCTCACTCAATCTTCGAGCATGTCTGCTCACCCTTCTCCCTGTGGCATCCCCCTTCAGCTGTACGCGCTTCTGAAGCGGCACCAGGCGAACGGCACTTGTTCCCGCACGTTCGGGTCGCTGGATCCGGTGCAGGTGGTGCAGATGGCCAAGTACCTCGACTCCATATACGTGTCGGGCTGGCAGTGCGCGTCGACGGCGGCGACGTCGAACGAGCCCGGGCCGGACCTGGCGGACTACCCGTACGACACGGTGCCCAACAAGGTGGAGCACCTCTTCCTCGCGCAGTCGTTCCACGATCGCAAGCAGCGCGAGGCGCGCTTCAGCATGAGCAAGGAGGAGCGCGCGCGCACGCCGTACGTGGACTACCTGGCGCCCATCATCGCGGACGCCGACACGGGGTTCGGCGGCATCAGCGCGACGGTGAAGCTGGTGAAGATGTTTGTGGAGCGCGGCGCGGCGGGCATCCACATGGAGGACCAGGCGTCGGTGACGAAGAAGTGCGGGCACATGGCGGGCAAGGTGCTCGTGTCCACGCAGGAGCACGTCAACCGCCTCGTGGCGGCGCGCCTGCAGATGGACATCATGGGCACGGAGACGGTGCTAGTGGCGCGCACGGACGCGGAGGCGGCGACGCTCATCATGACCAACGTGGACAAGCGCGACCACGCCTTCATTCTCGGCGCCACCAACCCTCGCCTTCGCGACCAGCCGCTGGTGCAGGTGATGGCGGACGCGCAGGCGGCGGGCAAGACGGGGCAGCAGCTGCAGGCCATCGAGGACCAGTGGACGGCGGCGGCGGGGCTCCGCCTCTTCGCCGACGCCGTCGCCGACGCTATCCGCAAGCTGCCGCTGGCGGACGCCGAGAAGACGCGCCGACTGGACCAGTGGGCGGCGCAGGCGGGCGCGCTGTCGAACGCAGAGGGGCGCGCGCTGGCGGCGAAGCTGGGCGTGACGGAGCTGTTTTGGGACTGGGACCTGCCGCGCACGCGCGAGGGCTTCTACCGCTTCCAGGGCAGCACCAAGGCGTGCGTGGCGCGTGGCATCGCGTTCGCGCCGCACGCGGATCTGGTGTGGATGGAGACGGCGAAGCCGACCATCAGCCAGGCACGCGAGTTCGCGGAGGGCGTGAAGGCGGCGCACCCGCAGCTCATGTTGGCGTACAACCTGTCGCCGTCGTTCAACTGGGACGCGTCCGGCATGAGCGACGCGCAGATGCAGGAGTTCATCCCCGCGCTCGCGCGCATGGGCTTCTGCTGGCAGTTCATCACGCTCGCCGGCTTCCACGCCAACGCGCTCGTCACCGACACGTTTGCGCGCGACTACGCGGCGCGCGGCATGCTGGCGTACGTGCAGGACATCCAGCGGCAGGAGCGCACGTTTGGCGTGGAGACGCTGGCGCACCAGAAGTGGTCCGGCGCGAGCTACTATGACAGCCTCATGAAGACTGTCACGGGCGGCGTCTCGTCCACCGCCGCCATGGGTCACGGTCAGTTTGTCGCACGGGATGGGTGGGGGGCGGTCACGGGGATTGGATCTTGGGTCTTAGGAAATGGGAAAGCATACGTGTTGGAGGAGAATATCACACAGCGTGGATCTATGCGTTTGAGTTGCTCTACGTGCTTTTCCCCGTGCTGCATCCTTCACAGCAGTCCCTATCACAAGCACCATTCCAAGCCTGTTTGCTGTTCCCTTTAACCTTTTCCCGTGACTTCAGGTGTGACGGAGGATCAGTTTGGTGGGTCATTGTGCAAGATGTGAATGGCGGCAACGAGCTGACAAGCATGTGCCGATCTGCTGACCCATCAACTCCATCCACATGACCCTCCTCGTTGCACTGCTTGCTGCAAGGCACTAGGTCATGTCCTGGGAGCTCCTTGGCAGTGGCTTGTGAGATGAGGGATGCTGGCTACCCTATCAGGCAGCAGCATGAGCAGCAGTGAATTGCAGCTACTATCAGCATTGGCGCATCATTTGTACAGCCTGCCATATCCATTCATGCACAGCACAGCCACAACCATACCATATCCCTTCTCTTCATTTCTTCGGGTCCACACCACACCACACAGCACATCACCCTGTCGTCACCGATCAGTGTTTATAGTAGGGTCATCACCATACGCCACAGTATTATTTGTGTTATTATGATATCCATTCTCTTTATTTCTTCGGGTCCACACCACACAGATCAGTTAGAATGGTATTACTATAGTAGGTCTGTAATGCTGTTTCCTTCCACTGTTTATCAATAAATGCAATATCCAAGCAATTTTAACGAGATTGTAGTGCCTTGGCATCCTCTAGATCTTCTCTCTTCTTGGCTTCTGAGGGAGGAACAGCGGCATAGACATCAGGTCTGGCTCAGCTAATCACACCAGCCTGGTGAGATATGTACTCTGCAACAAGCTCTAACAAGAGACTGCGTGTGTCCCTTGCTCCCTTCCGTGTTGCTAAGTTCTGTCCTGTCCCATGTGCTCCGTTACCAGTGTTCAACGAGGATTGATTTCACCATCCACCAGCCGATCAGCCCCTGCGCCCCACCCAGGCCAAACAGCACGGCGCAGCGGGCGGCGAGCTTCGTCTTGATGTAGCCGCGGTCGGCGAAGTAAGCGGCGGGGAAGAGGAACAGCAGGCCGAGCGCCCTCCCCCACATGCGGTGAGCGTACTCCATCCAGTAGAACTTGAACTCATCGACAGTCATGCTGCTATTGACTCTGTTGAAACATGAAGAACAGGAGTAAGTAACGGAGGGGATTTGAGGTTGTTGAGTGGGTTGAGAAGAGCAGGCGGCGGAGCGCCCTCCTCCAGATGCGGTGAGCATATTCCATCCAGTAGATGAACTTGAATTCATCAACTGTCATGCTGCTGTTGACCCTGTGAAGGGGGAACGAGAAAAGCAGGAGTGACGAGGGGTTGAGTGGGTGAGAGGGTTACAAAGAGGGAGCGCCCTCCCCCACATGCGGTGGCCTTACTCCATCCGATAGATGAACTTGAACTCATCTACCGTCATGCTGCTGTTCACCCTGCAAGGGGGAACGAGAATAGCATGGGCAGAAGGGGAGGTGGAACTTGAGCTTCCTGAGGCACCTGAGGGGTCTGAGGGGAGTGATGGGACAGTGTTCCGTCCATCTGCGATGAGCATACTCCATCCAGTCGATGAACTTGAACTCGTCCACTGTCATGCTGCTGTTCACCTTGTGGGAATGAGAGAGAAGTCAATCGTAGTATGAGTAGAGTAGCATGTGGAGTGCGGGCGAGTGGCATGAGTGCGTATGGACATGAGGGCATGTGGCATGAGAGCATATGGACATGAGGGCACGTGACATGAGGCAGTGAGGAAACTAGCTAGATCTCCCACAGCCACCACGGCAGCGGCAGCGGCAGCGGCAGCGGCAGCACACTAACCTCTTGAACTCAGGAGACTGGCGATATTTGTCAAACTCCCCCGCCCACTCCTCCTCGCTCCTGGGTGCCTGCTCGCCACTAAACTTCCAGTCAGTCATGGAGAGCCCTGAGCGCGTGAGGCGAGTCACACCCCCCAACACCACCAGCGCCCACACCTACGCCGCACACACCATCAGCCACCCCCCCACCGCCCTCTCCGCTGCCGCCCCCCCCGCCACTAGCGCGTGTGCGCCTGCCTCTGCTGCTGCTGACGTGGCGGATGGGAATGAGGTAGGGGCGGTGGATGCTGCTGCTGGGGTGGGGGCTGGGCTTGCTGCTGGTGACGTGGCTGAGAGTGCTGACGTGGAGGAGGAGGTTTGGAGCGTGCGGAACACATTGGCTGGGGATGAGAGGAAGGGGGAGGCGGATGACTGGAGTGCTGCGGAAATAGTGAAATATATTTTGGGTGGCATGCTGTTGGTTGCTCGCATGTGCGGTCTGCTGATGCTGCCAATTTGCTCTATCGCATGATGACGTGGCACAAGCATGTTGAATCCACGTGCTAGTGACAGTGCGGAGGGACTGCTGCTGACTTGGGTTACGTTGACCGGCGTTGACCTGACTTGATGTGGGCGGCACTGGACGCAGTGGGGCCGCATGCTGAGCTGGCGCTTGTAGATGCATCTGTACACGTGGCAGCGTGGTAGTGGCCTGATTGCGTGGCAAGAAGAGGACTTGCGTCGTTTGTCACGGATGGGAATGTCGTGGCATTGTGTGACGTGGAAGGGTGGGAGGGAGGCGGACGCGGGAGGGAGAGACGGGACAGCGAGCAGACGTGTGCTGATGATAGCGGCGGAGCGGCGCTGCCACATGGCTTGATCCGATTGGCCGAACGGGATTGCGCACTGAACCACCGCTGAACAGCCGCAGTCAAGTCCGCTTTCGAAATTTCTCGATAGTGAGAGTTCCCTTAGATGTGAGGTTATGATGATAGCTTAAATGAGAGGAAGAGCGACTGCGGAGACGCACGAGTTGTACACAACACAGCGGACGGCACCGAATGCGCAGAAAGCGTCAGAACGGGGTGTGGGCGGAAGAGAAGCGGACAGAGGGAAGCACCACGGCAGATCCGCCACAGTGCGGAACGAGCGGAAGCATCGCCAATTTGGGGGGTGTGGGAAACTTGTTGGGAACGAGTTGTTGCCGAGTGGTTTTCGACTCCTGGCGTTTTCCCGCGAATTGCGATTGGTTTCCGATACATCTGACAAGAAGAGATCGACTGGTGCAGAGAATGTCTCCCAAGCCCTCCGAGTTGGTTCGGGAAATTTGAGCGAACACGCACAGGACACCTGGCGCGTGACGATTTGTTGCAACTTTGTTTCTATTGGCTGCCGGACCGTCCAAATACATCCCGACGCGTACTCGTTTAGAAGAGGAAACTCGTTATCAGTCATTCGGACTCGTTCATTTAATCCTACATATGTTTCCCCGTTATTTAAAACGAGATACTAAGGAGGGATGAACACAGCGAGTTTCGAAAACATTAATGTCAATAGGTACAGTTAAGGTACAGTAAACTAGCAAAATAAAGAGATAGTGACTAAAACAATTACCGATATTTTTAGAAATTCAGTACAGCCTACAATTCTATATTATAACAAATAGAGAAAACAATACACTAAAAAGGTCAAAAGCTTACATAGATACAAATCCAAGAACTATCATTAGCTACAAACTCATCTACACCTACAAAAACAGCCCTAAGCTACCACAGGTACTACAGGTGATCCGTAAAGCTCCTCCTGCTCTTCATTCTCATCATAAAACCGCTCCTGCGAGCCTAGCTCGCTCACTAGCTCATCCAGATCAAAGTCACCATGCTCGTCTGCAACCAGCTCCTCCTCTGGAATATCCTTCCAACCAACGATGCAGACCTTGCCGATCCCAAGGGAGTCGTCCGTGCGAGTGACGTCACTGCTGTTGATCCAGCGCTGTACAACCCGCGCCTGCCTGGCAAGAGCACCAGGATCCCCCGACCGATCCAACTGAGCCTTCGTGGCGCCAGGATGGCGGAACTTGAACCTCACCTGCACGAAGAAAAGCAATCAACACTTGTTAAAATGCACAATGTGAAAGGCAAATAAAATGCTCATGTTAAACTTACCTCTGCAAGGATGACAAGCAGCTGAACAGGAAATAAACCAATTGGCAAGGCGCCACTCGAATCCCACAGAGAAGCACACTTAACGAAGGCAGGGCTGGAAAACGGACTGCCTCTCCTGTTGACGTGCCAGGGAATCCCCAAGAACTCTGCAACGGAGCAAAACATCATCAGAACATGCCACGTTAATCCCGAAACCCAATTAATGCAACCGATAAAAAAAACCTCAATGACTTACTGTCGACGTAACGCTCAACGTAGTCAGCACATTTGATGAGTAAGTCCTCAGGCACCTGCAGGGTTAGCTCTCCCTTAAAGTTCTGCTTCCTCTCCATAAAAACGCATGGTTCTAGGCTCAGAGCATAAAGGCGACAGAATCGGTAGATTTTACCGATCCGGTCGTTGAAGCGCACACACGCGTGCTTCAAAATGCCATTGACCTTCAGCAAGGCAGCGAGCTTCAAGCCCTGAGGGGAGTCAGCGATGTAACCAGCTTTCTCTGCACAAAACACGAATGACGACGAGGAAGTAAAAAACAATGAAAAACGAACGCGACAGTTTCTGACCGTCACTTACTGATTAAAGCTGCGAGCATCGCATCAAGATCGGGTGACAGGTTGAGCGTATCCGGCTTGAAAAGGAAGTCGTCGCACGACTCCTTGATGTGGACGTGAAATTAAAAAATCACATCGCATTAGTGACTGTTTGTAAACAGCGCAGACGGCAAAATAGAGGGCAATACTCACCCGCCAATTCACTTTGGCGAGCTGATCATCGGCAATTTTCTCCGCCAGATGCTTCAACAGCGCCAATGCATCCTTCAGATCCGCATCCCTCTTCTCAAGCTGCTGACGAAGCTCCACGTTCTGCTTTTCCTGGTCATCAGCCTTCAGTTGAAGCTCGTCATTCACCTCCACATGCTGCCGTCCCTCCTCGCGAAAACGTGTAGCATTGGTAGTATAAGCCTCCCCTATCGCCCGGGTCATCGCCAACTCTATCGGGTGATCTCCAGTTTTGCCTGTTTGGGCTGAGAACAGACGCAACAGAACAGCAAAATTAGCAAGTGTAAGCACGGATGAAGCATGTCACATAAACATTCACTCACCCGCAGAAGCAGCATCTTGTTTGTTAGCAACGGCTGCATCGACGTTTGCAACCACCGTCGCTACAGCAGGGGAACGACGTTCACCAGTGCGTTCAGGTGAGCCGGCAGGAGAAGTCTCGACGGGCGAAGCAGAGGTGACGACAGGCTGTTGGTGAAGGGCGGGATTTGTCGCCGTAGGGAGCGCCGTGTCCTTCGCCCGCGTACCAGTGACTGTTGGGGGGGATTTGTCAATCTGGCTCCGTCGAGTTTGCTGACTCCGTGCCCCGGTGGGTCGGCGATTGGGTTGAGCTTCGTCGGCTGCATCGTCAGCTACATCAGCAACACCTGCAACAAAATAACTAAAAAGAAATCACTTCAAAACATCACATACGAAAGCACGATTCAAGAAACTATTTTTTACTAACGCTAAGTGCCTGAGACAGCGTTGGTCAAAAGGTACTTGTGGTTCTCCTTGCTTAGACGAGGCAAGGAGGGCCGAGACTGCAAATGCATCATAGCGGGAGGGACTAAGTTTTTCGAATTGCCGCGGGCCATCGTTACAGACTTGAGACTAATAGCCTACAGAAGCGTGTAGCAGCCTACAGAAGCGTGTAGCCAGCAACACGCTTCTGTAGGTATTTATAATATGCGGGACCGTGATAATAAAGAGCGCAAGCAGAAGAGGCTCGACGACAAAAAAAAAAGGCTAAAACAGGATAGAAAACGCACCGTCATGTCATTGGGTCACCAAACGAATGACAGCGGGGCGTGAATGATAAGGCTCGGGACGGGGCGCGATCGGATAAGCTCGGCCAAGGCGGAGGACGAGTGACTTTGAAACTCGAAATTTGAATTTCCAAAATGAGACACGAAGGCAGAGCAGGAACGAGGTCGTTTGAGAGGAGAAGGAAAGGGAGAGGGGGAAGAGAGGGTGTGTGAGGGTACTAAAGATGCAGAGAGTCATGGGGGCAGCAGAGGGGAAGGTGGGGTTCGTGTCTGCCTCGAATCACGTGACAACGCGGCGGATTCGCCGACCTTGCACAACTGGAATCTTTTCTTCTTGCCCCGCTGGAGGACTCGAACTGTGTATGGGCAGGTGTAGCTCTGAATTTCGTATTGCCTCGTTTGTCGCTTTTGAAACAGTGAAGCAAGCAAAGTGTTGACGCGGTGCATTTTCCTGCTGACAGGAACTTTACATCATCCACGCAGACAGGTTTAGTCATGTCGCGGGCAGTTCCACGAAGCAAAGGGTAATGTGTAGCAGTGACGTGGAGCAGGTGTTGGACTGGGAAATCAACTGTTTTGCCCGCACGATGGAATAATCCACCGCGGTAGTACACTTGCAAGGCCAATGAAGACAGCTCCAGCAATACTTGTACTGTTCTGGCAGCTAGAACAGTAATTGTCACAACATTATAGCTTATGCTTTTGTGTAGGCTATAGTGGGGTATCCCATAGGGGGTACAACCCAATTAGGGTTAGTACTTGTACCCACTTCATTCATAGTTCATTCATTCGCGTTCACTTATTCACATGGAATCAGAGCAGGTCCCCTCCTAGGGACTGTTCCTAGGGCCCACCGAAGCGCGCCCCGAGGCGCGCGTTCCTTTTTTTTTAGCGACCCTCCGTGTCGCCCCTAGCGGCCCGTTACGCCGCCCTTACCTACGCGGCCCCGCCGCCCTTACCTACGCGGCCCCGCCGCCCTTACATCGCGGCCCCGCCGCCCTCACGTCGAGGCCCCGCCGCCCTTACCTACGCGGCCCCGCCGCCCTTACCTACGCGGCCCCGCCGCCCTTACCTACGCGGCCCCGCCGCCCTTACATCGCGGCCCCGCCGCCCTCACGTCGAGGCCCCGCCGCCCTTACCTACGCGGCCCCGCCGCCCTTACCTACGCGGCCCCGCCGCCCTTACCTACGCGGCCCCGCCGCCCTTACCTTCGCGGCCCCGCCGCCATCACGTCGCGGCCCCGCCGCCCTCACCTACGCGGCGCCACCGCCCTCACCTCCGCGGCCTCGCCGCCCTCACCTTCGCGGCCTCGCCGCCCTCATCTTCGCGGCCCCGCTGCCCTCATCTTCGCGGCCCCGCTGCCCTCACCTACGCGGCTCCGCCGCCCTCACCTTCGCGGCCTCGCCGCCCGTGCCTACGCGGCCCCGCCGCCTTCTCCTACGCGGCCCCGCCGCCCTCACGTCGCGGCCCCGCCGCCCACACCTTCGCGGCCCCGCCGGTCTCCCCTCCTGCCGAGCCGCCCGAGCAGCCGCCCGCCACGCCGCCTGGTACCGGAGCAGCCGAGCCGCCCAGCAGCAGCTGCCGAGCCGCCGGGCCGCCGAGCCGCAGTCCAGCCGAGCCGCCCAGCAGCAGCCGCCGAGCCACCGGGCCGCCGAGCCGCAGTACAGCCGAGCCGCCCAGCAGCAACCGCCGAGCCGACGGGCCGCCGAGCCGCAGTACCGCCGAGCCGCCCCGCAGCCGAGCCGCACTACTGCGGAGCCGCGCGGCCTGCCCGGTCTAGTGAGCACAGCCCCACTGCTACTGCGTGCCCTTCCCCCACTGCTTGCACTGCTAGTCTGTCGTCATGGCTACCCCTAGTGTCCTCGCTTTTGACGCTGAGGGTCGAGCCATTGACTTTGAGGTCTGGGTCGACGACCTGCAGCTGTTTTTACAGTGCGATAGGGCGGACGGTCTTTCTCTCTTTGACCTCACCTCTGGCGCCTCCCCTGCCCCTGCTGCTGATGCTAACCCCACTGTTCGCTCTCAGTGGGCCACCCGCGATGCTGCTGCACGTCTTGCTGTGCGTCGCCACCTGCCTACCACTGAGCGCGCGCACTTTAGTCAGTACAAGAGTGCTCAGACCTTGTACGACGCTGTAGTTGCGCGCTACTCTTCCCCTGCCACTGATGCACTGAGCCGCCTCATGCTACTGTACCTCTTTCCTGACCTTGCTGCCTTTCCTACAGTCGCTGACCTCATCACGCACCTCCACACTTCTGACACTCGCTACCGCGCCGCACTTCCTCCTGAGTTCTGCGCCAGGAACCCCCCCCCCCCCCCATGTACATCGCTCTCTATTACATAGTCACTCGCCTCCCTGACTCCCTTCGCGTAGTCAGGGACCACTTCCTCTCAGTCAGTCCCACCACCCTCACTGTCGACCTCCTCGAGAAGGCCCTCCTAGCGGCGAAGAAGAGCATAGTCGCTCTAGGAGCCTCTCGTGGTGACCCGCGCACCCCCATCTTTGAGGGGTGTTCTCCTTCCCCCCTGCTGCCCTCTGTTGCCTCTGCTGCTTCTGCCGACCTGCTTGGTCTTGAATCGGTCGGCGCGGCGTCTGCCCCTGGCGGGAGACGCCGCCCTGGCAAGGGCAAGGGGGGCAAGGGCGCGGGTGGAGCTGGCGGGGGCGGTGGAGGTGGCAGTGGCGGTGGCGGAGGGAGTGGGGGTGGCGGTGGGAGTGGTGGTGGGGGTGGTGGTGGTGGTGGCGGCAGCGGAGGCGGCGGCGGTGGCGGCTGCGGCGGTGGGAGCGGAGGCGGCGGTGGTGGCGGAGGTGGAGGCGGCGGTGGCGGAGGAGGTGGAGCCGGTCGGGGTAGTGCCCCGCAGCGGAGCGGCTCTGGTGGTGGTCAGCGCCAGCAGCAGCAGCAGCGTTCTCGGGACATCCCCCCGCCTCAGCAGCTCCGTGAGTGGTACACGCAGCGTCTGCGTGGTGGGGGTCTTGGCCCGTGCACCTACGTTCTTCGTTCTGGCGACCGCGCGGGTGAGCAGTGTGGGGGTGCCCACTCCACCCAGCGCTGCTTTGGCTGCCTGACGGACGCTTGGCGTCAGCAGTTCCCCGAGGCTAGTGAGATTCCCCGCTGGGGAGAGCTGTCTAGGGCTGGCGTAGCGATCTTTGATCTTGACTTTGATGCTATCCTTGCTGCCATGTATGCTGTGACTATTAGTGATGAGGGTGACTTTTACCGGTGTTTCCCGCCCGACCCGGGCATTGGTACTGCTGCGCTAGGTGCTTGTGAGGCTACTGCTCTAGGTGCCTGTGCGTCTGCACTCTCAGGTACTAGTGAGGCTGCGCTCTCAGGTACTGCGTCGGCTTCGGCCTCCCTCACCTTCACACTTGACTCAGGGGCTTCTCGCTCCTTCTTTTGAGACCGCACCACACTCACGCCGCTTGGTCGGCCGGTTGCAGTCTCCCTGGCTGACTCCTCTGGGGGTCCTGTCCTCTCTCACTTCTCCACTGTCCTCCCGTGTCCGGCTGCCCCCTCGGGCACCCTGTCGGGTCTGTACCTCCCCTCGTTCTCGACGAACTTGGTGAGTGGTGCTGACCTGCAGGATGCGGGGGTTCACCAGTTTACTCCTGCGAGTCAGCGGGTGACCCACTGCTCGGACGCCCGCACAGGCCGACACCTAGCCACGTTTTCGCGTCGGCCCGGGTCGAGTCTCTACACCCTGACCACTGAGTCTCCTCCAGTCCCTGCGTCTGGCCAGGTAGCTGCGTCGGGTCAGGTGTTTGCTGCTGCGTCTAGGTCTGGTCCTGAGTCTGCCCCTTGCTCGTGTCGCCTCCTGTCTCACGAGACTCTTATGTGGCACCACCGTCTTGGCCACCCCTCCTTACCTCGTCTTCGGGGCATGGCTTCCCGTGTCCTTGTCTTTGGTCTCCCCCGGTCTCCCCCTCCCCTTCCTTCAGGGCCAGGACCTTCCTGTGTCCCTTGTGTTGAGGGGCGGCTCCGGGCTGCCCCTCACTCCTCCCAGTTTCCCCCAACAGAGGCTCCTCTGCAGACGCTTCACATGGACGTGTGGGGCCCGGCCCGCGTCCGTGGACAGGGTCACGAGCGCTACTTCCTGCTGGTGGTTGACGACTACTCGCGTTACACCACAGTCTTCCCCTTGCGCAGCAAGGGTGATGTCACTGAGGTGTTGATCGATTGGATCCGCGCAGCTCGTCTCCAGCTCAGGAGGAGCTTCGGCTCGGACTTTCCTGTTCTGCGTCTGCACTCTGACCGAGGCGGAGAGTTCTCCTCTCTGCGAGCCTACTGTTGTGCACGAGGCATCCGTCAGACCTTCACGCTTCCGGACTCTCCACAGCAAAATGGGATTGCTGAGCGCCGCATTGGCATGGTCATGGACGTCGCTCGTACGTCCATGATGCATGCGGCTGCCCCCCATTTTCTGTGGCCGTTTGCAGTTCGGTACGCGGCGCATCAGCTCAACCTTCACCCCAGGGTCTCCCGGCCGGAGACCTCCCCAGCTCTGCTGTGGACGGGGAAGGTCGGCGATGCATCTGCGTTCCGTGTCTGAGGATCTCGGGCGTTTGTCCGCGACTTGTCTGCGGACAAGCTGTCCCCTCGTGCTGCTCCCTGTGTCTTCCTAGGCTTCCCCCCTGACGCCCCAGGGTGGCAGTTCTACCACCCCTCCTCTCGTCGTGTTCTGTCCTCCCAGGACGTCACGTTCGACGAGTCCGTCCCCTTCTACCGCCTCTTCCCCTACCGCACTCCTTCCCTCCCCCCGCCACCGCACTTCCTTGTGCCAGGTCCCCCCCCGGTAGACCCCCTTCCCCCTCAGGGTCCTGCCCCTTCAGGTGTGTTTCAGGTAGATGCAGTCGAGCCGGTCAAGGTTGCTGGTGACTCAGGTACTGCTGGGGGTGCTGAGCCTGGGGGTGCTGAGCCTGGGGGTGCTGACTCTGGGGGTGCTGAGTCTGGGGGTGCTGAGCCTGGGGGTGCTGAGCCTGGGGGTGCTGCCTCAGGGGGTTCTGAGCCTGGGGGTGCTGAGCCTGGGGGTGCTGACTCTGAGGGTGCTGCGCGCGTGGGTGCTGAGCGTGGGGGTGCTGAGCTTGGGGGTGCTGCGTCTGGAGCTGCTGAGCCTGGAGGTGTGGAGCCTGCGGCCACTGGACCTCCCCTTGTGGCGTCTAGCGGTGCTGGGCCTGGAGGTTCTCCGGGTGTTTCGTCTCGGCGGGAGCCACTCTCTCCACAGGAGCTGCGTAAGTGGTTTGCTCGCCGCTGGAGGCCTACTGCTGGAGAGGGCGCTTCTTCGACCGCTGAGGGTGCTGGTGCCGCCGTTCTCGGAGCTGCTGGGCCTGCGGGTCCGCCTGGAGCTGGAGCTGCTGAGGGTGTTGGTTCTGAGACTACTACCGTCCGTCCTGGTGGTGGTCTTGCTGCGGGTGCTGCTGGTGCTGCTGGAGGTCCTGCCGCTGGAGGTGCTGTTGGCGCTGGTGCTGCCGGAGGTGCTGAGGGTGCTGGTGCTATCCCTGCTGTGTCTGGTGCCGCCGCGCGGCCTCCGCCGTACTTCATTCCACTCCTGCAGCAGGTTCTTGGTCCTTCCCTTCCTGTAGAGTGTCCACCGTCTGTCCTGTCACAGTCACAGTTAGAGCCTGCCTCCCCACTGCCTGCTCCCTCTCCTTACACTGGTCCTACTGGAGGTCTTACTGAGCGTCGTGACCCTGCGTCTCGTCCCGCGTCGCCTGTCCGTACTGCTCGCGCTAGTGGTCGTGGTTCGCGTCAGCGTCCTCCTCCTGTCCCTGGCACGCACCGGATGTCTCTGCGTCCCTCCACTGCTCCTCTGCGTGCCCCTCTGCCTTCTCCTCCTGAGTCTTCTCTTCCTGCGCTTGCCGACCCGGCGTCAAACTCCCTTCGTGCTGCCAGTCCTACTGTCACGCGTCTCCTTGCTACTGTCGTCACTGACCCCTCTTTTGAGTCCACTGCTGCTTCTGCTCTTGTTGCTGAGCTCGTCGACTTTGCTGCTCGCTGTCGTCTGGACTACGCTGCTAGTCTTGTTGTTGAGTCTGCGTCTGTCTGTCCTCCGTCCGTCGGGGGTGAGTGTGCTCTTGGCACGGACGTCCTTGAGGACAGGCAGGAGGAGTTTCAGTGTCTGGCTGCTGCTTCACCTCATCTCGCGTCTGTACTGCTTGCCCCTGAGGGAGACCCGGATGCACTAGACATCCCGACTCTGCGCTCTTACGCAGAGGCCGTAGAGGGTCCCTACTCCTCTCAGTGGCAGGCAGCTATGGATGTAGAGATGGCTTCCTCGAAGTCCATAGGCACCTACGTTGATGCGGTTCCCCAACCTGGGGCGAACATCGTCAGTGGGATGTGGATCTTCAGGGTGAAGTGGCCGCCGGGCTCTCCACCTGTCTTCAAGGCGCGGTACGTGGCTCGTGGCTTCAGTCAGCGGCAGGGAGTTGACTACTTTCAGACCTTCTCTCCCACCCCGAAGATGACCACTCTTCGGGTGCTGCTGCACATAGCCGCTCAGCGCGACTACGAGCTCCACTCTCTTGACTTCAGCACTGCTTTCTTGCAGGGTAGCCTGCACGAGGAGATCAGGCTGCGCCGTCCACCTGGCTTCACTGGGACTTTCCCTCCTGGCACCCAGTGGAGCCTCCGACGGCCAGTCTACGGTCTCCGCCAGGCACCGCGTGAGTGGCACGACACACTGAGGACTACGCTTGCGGCTCTTGGGTTTGCTCTCTCTACTACTGACCCGTCGTTGTTTCTGCGCACCGACACTTCTCTGCCGCCGTTCTACATCCTCGTGTACGTCGACGACTTGGTGTTTGCCACAGCGGACAAGGCTGGACTCGCCTACGTGAAGTCCGAGCTGCAGAAGAGACACACGTGTACAGACCTGGGTGAACTGCGCAGCTACCTTGGCTTGCAGATCACTCGGGACAGAGCACGCCGCACCATTACCTTGACTCAATCACACATGGTGCAGCAGGTCCTTCAGCACTTCGGCTTCACGTACTCCTCGCCTCAGGCCACTCCTCTGTCTACTCGCCACTCGCTCTCAGCTCTGCCTTCGGATGAGTCCGTAGAGTTGAGTGGCCCGTACCCAGAGCTTGTTGGCTGCCTCATGTACATGATGACCTGCACACGACCTGACCTTGCATACCCTCTTAGCATCTTGGCACGCTATGTTGCTCCTGGGAGACACCGACCAGAGCACATGGCTGCAGCGAAGAGGGTGTTGCGCTACTTGTGCAGTACGTCGGGCATGGGGCTAGTGCTTGGAGGGCGGAGTCCAGTGGTGCTCACTGGGCACGCGGACGCTTCTTGGGCTGACGACCAGGCTACGCAGCGGTCGTCGCAGGGTTACACCTTCAGTCTTGGTTCCGGCTCTGTTTCGTGGCGGGCTACTCGCTCGTCTTCTGTTCTCGGCTCCAGTTGTGAGGCTGAGATCTACGCCGGGGCCATGGCTGCACAGGAGCTTCGCTGGCTCACCTACCTGCTGAATGACCTTGGAGAGCCGCCTCGTTCTCCTCCAGTGCTGTACGTAGACAACAAGGCCATGCTGGCCTTGTGTCGAGAGCAGCGCTTGGAGCACAGAACGAAGCACATTGCTCTCCGCTACTTTCTTGCTCGTGAGTTGCAGCAGCGTGGTCAGTCTCGACTTGCGTACGTGGCCTCTGAGGCCAACACTGCTGATGTTTTCACCAAGGCACTTCCGCCTTGTGATCATCAGCGCTTCTGCACTCAGCTGGGACTTGTCCCAGTCTTGCCTCACTTGCTCACCTCTTGACCTTACTTGTACTCTTGCATATATATATACCTACTCTTGCTTGTTTAGACTTATATATATATGTCTCCTCCTGCATATGAACTGGCCTTGTGGCCTTGAGCTTGTGCTCAGACTGTGTGGTGACGTTGTGATCCACCCTGAGCTTGCTTTGCTTTGCTTTGCTTGACTGGTCTTGTGACCCCTTGTTCTCCCCCACTTTGTCTATGGGGGTGTGTCAGAACATTATAGCTTATGCTTTTGTGTAGGCTATAGTGGGGTATCCCATAGGGGGTACAACCCAATTAGGGTTAGTACTTGTACCCACTTCATTCATAGTTCATTCATTCGCGTTCACTTATTCACAGTAATGATAGAGGGCAAAAGGAAAAAAACACAAAACAGCCGAACTGTCTGCCCGGTCGTTCAGGCCGGCTTACCCGCTGAGCTGTCGCCGTGCAAAATAAAAGGCAAAAAAAAAAAAAACAATCACAGATGTTTGGCCAGTTGTTCAAGCTGGCTTAATCGCTGAGCTGTCGCCAGTGCCTCTGGCAGTCGAATCAGCAGCCGAATACTGCACAGCTGCCCGAGGCATGCAACTGCTAACATCGTGTTCAGAAACACAGACGCATCCAACCGCTAACCGGTTCACAGAACACGATGTTAGCGGTTCATAGAACGCGATGTTAGCGGTTCACATCCAACCACAGAACACGATGTTAGCGGTTCACAGAACACGATGTTAGCGGTTCACATCCAACCACAGAACACGATGTTAGCGGTTGCATGCGTCTGTGTTTCTGAACATGATGGAGCTAACTCGCGTTCAGAAACACAGACGCATCTAACTTTACCAAAATGTGATAGGGTGTAATATGACTATACCTAAACTTTATATAATCTTTCTAATTCAAGCAAAGCCATGTAACAGTTATTTTGTGCCCAAGAATTAGTTACAATATTTACAGAATATACAACCTACCTTCTAAAGTGGTTCATGATAAATTTTGCGTTGGGGTGAGCCGGATCTACTGTGTTGGGTACGACATGAATCACACGCAATATACTCTCAACCGGCAGCACCCCATAACCACGGCCTGATGGCCACCACTTTAGTGACTTCATGTCAGTCGTCGGAGACTGTGCGGTCTCACTGTAATAACGGCAGAATGCGAGTTGCTCCGTAATCTGCTCTTCCGTTGTGTCGCCGGAAACATCAACCGTCTCCACTGTCCGTCGCAGCGTAAACACACAAAGGAGTTTCGCTCGCCAAATCTGTTTGATTTTGTTGTCGTCCTCGCCCTCGATTGTGACATCGGAAAACCAGGGCTTCCCGTAGAACATCGGTGTAGCGCGTGCATACTGCGGGTATCTACTAGTCCTCGTGAAATCATCGTCAGGCGGCACAGCGACACCAGAGTGCGCCTCGATCACGCGATGGTAGTGCACCTTAGTACGCTCGCTAGGATGCTCTCCATTAAGGTACGCTTTAATGGTCCCCTCCAGAAGTCGAAAGTCGGCCGGAACGCTCGCCCGGTACGCTTTGAAGTTCTTGTCGTTTGAATCCCCGAGCACCGGTCGTGATGACGATGCTGACACTGTTGGACGTCTGCTCTCGATTGCCTGCTCACAAAAATAAAGCCAATAACTAGAGTTAGATCTCAACTGATGAGAGAAACAGATCCTCGTGTAATCTTCGACGGATGTGCAAACACACACACTCACACCCACACATACAACTCCCTCCACACACACATACACATACTCACATACACACTCTCTCACACACACACACACACATACACATACGCACACTCACACACACATACGCACACACACACACTCGCACGCACACACTCCCATACACTTGCACATACATACACACACACACTCGCACACACACACATACACACACACACTCGCATTCGCACACATACATACACGCACGCTTCCACTCGTACACATACACACTCTTGCACACACTCATACACACACACACATACTTGCACATACACACACACACACACTCGCACACACACACACATACACACACTCCCACACACACACTCCCACATACATATTCGCACGTACACACACACCCCCATATACACGGTCGCACACACACTCTCATACACATTCACACATACACACCCCCCACACACACCCCCACCCGCACACTCGCACACATACACACACACACTCGCACACACACTCGCATTCGCACACACACATACACACACGCTCGCACTCGCACACACACACACACACACACTCGCACACACTCATACACACACACTTGCACATACATACACACACATTCACACACACATACACTCGCACACACACACTTGCAGACACACACTCTCACACATTCACACACACACACACTCGTACCCACACACACACTCGCACACACACACTCTCATACACATTCACACATACACACCCCCCCACACACACCCCCACCCGCACACTCGCACACATACACTCACGCACACTCGCACACACGTACAAATACACATATTCCTAGACACACATCCCCACCCGCACACTCGCACACACACACAGACAAACACACACACACACGCTCGCACTCGCACACACACACGGACACACACTCGCACACACCCGTACATACACACCCACATACATATTCACACACTCACACACACACACACCCTACACACGCGCACACTCGTGCACACATACACATACACTTACGCACAGTCGCACACACACCCACAAATACACACACTCCCATACACACACCCCAATGCACGAACCTGTTGCAGAGCAACGCATCGTGCTTCATTGTCGCTGGCCTCCTCGATGGACGCGGTCATCTTCTCGATTAGCTCGGAAATGAGGCAGCGTCGTTCCTCTTGTTCGACGCGCGGTACGCCCGCTTCATTATGGCGACGTGCACATGCTCATATACATCCGTGCAGTAGTGAATTGGGATGCCTCGCCGCCTGATGTCGTCGGTAACATGCAGCATCGCGTGAATCTTGGGGACGTTGAAGTGCGACTTCTGGTCCGCCTCGAACTCCGTCATGAGCATCGGTACCAACCTGCACGTATATGAATGTAAACGGTGATCACTGATACATTACTATACAGGAAAACATTTAAGGATGCAACCGAACAACCATACAGCGGCAAGTACGGACGACAAGCAATCACAAACACTTTTACTCACGTGCGTGTGAGGTTGTCGAGGTTCTCCAACGAGTCGTCATCGTGGTACGTCCGATGCCACGCCTCGGAGTGCCAGTGGCAGAACAACTCTACTGCTCGGATCGTTTTGTCATCCACCTTGACCATCAACAAGAGCACTGGTAGCACTTGCATGACTGCCTGATGATGGAAGGCCTTGAAAGTGCCATTCCTACTGAAGTATCCGTCGGAGTGCGCCGGTAGTCAAAAAAATGACTGTCTGCTATACTGGGTGATGGTCTTGAGCGCGGCATCCAGTTTTTGGAGCTTCTCTGTACTGAGCTTCGACTTGAGACCTTCTAAGATGTGCTTGTACACACCCAGCAGCGACATGTTCATGAAGTCGGATGTGATTTGCCGATAAGGATTGGCAAAATCCATATCAGCAAATCGTTGTCCCCACAATGCGCTGTGCACATATACAAACGGATGGGTTGTGATAAATTACCTGTCCGAATCCCAGCCATCACACCAACACCATTGCATAACATAT
Source organism: Closterium sp. NIES-65 (assembly GCA_948144175.1). Classification (NCBI taxonomy): domain Eukaryota; kingdom Viridiplantae; phylum Streptophyta; class Zygnematophyceae; order Desmidiales; family Closteriaceae; genus Closterium; species Closterium sp. NIES-65. The sequence goes on from CANXME010000160.1 coordinate 1,806,122, forward strand.
GCAACAGCATATCGAAACCCTAGGTGCAAACGCAACGTCACTTACATGAATGCAGTGGGTACTGTGTGCACGCTCGAGGTCCGTGCGCGCTTCTTTCGTACACGCACGCTCCATCTCGCCCACAAGCTGCTTCTGATGCTCCTCCCTCCTGTACTCCAATGGGTATTCCATGTTGTTGAGCTCCTCCTTTGGTACGGCGCATCTCGGACATGGGAACTTTGTCTTGATGCCCGACTTGGTTCCAGCCACCTTGCACTGCTCTGAGTAGTCGCCGACGTACGCGTACGTCATTGGCTAAACCTTTCGACGAATGCCATATGGGTCCGTGAGTATCATACCGCTGCACAAGCAATGAAAATGTACGCAGCTCGTCGTTAGTGAAACATCACAAGCGCGAGTATCTATCGGCGAGCATTGCATACATAAAACAAGGTGTAATCACGTGAATAACGCACTTACTTGTACTGCCTGGCCTTCAAGTCTTCCATGATGAGATTAAAGGCCTCCTGGAACACTTCAAGCCGCCGACGCTCTTCATTCCCTTTCGCGTAGAAGCCGCCGTCGTCGTCGGGTAACAGAGCGACAAGTCGATGGCCGTGCGATTTCCAACGATTACCCGAAGCAATGTTGGCCAGTGAGATGTACACTGGCCATCCCTTGAGTCCTCCATCGATGGTGAGTGTCGTTTCGTCGGAGTATATAATCACCGCAGCTACTGAAGCCCCTTGTGGCAATTCGGCCAGGTCTTCTCGCCACCAGCTCCCCGTCTCAGGACCCTTGTATATGCGCTTAGCTTCAGGGTCTCTGTTGGGTGGCGGTGGTTTCACAACGAAGCCGTCCGCGTTCGCCACGTTCTCGTATAGGCTTGCCACGCAGTTCAGTGCAGAACGACGCCACATGATCACCGGCTCCAAATCCCCCTCCTTCGCAAGATTAACCTGCTCGAAAGGGTGCAAATTGGCATCGGCGAGTTGCAACTTCTCGTAGCCATCAAATGCGGCAAGGGAATTTATGGTTAGACGCCCGGGATTGCTCAACACCTCTATGAGGATGGATATCAACTCCTTGATATCCACCCTTGAGAGTCCGGAACCTCCTGCAGCCGTCCTTACAAAACGATATACGCGTGCGTCGGGATCCACCTTCGATGTGTCACCACCGGAGGAGAAGCGATACCCTGTTGGGTCCTCGTTCATCTCTGCAGCGCCCACGTCCTCTGCCATGCGACTACTCTCTGCCTGCGCTTCACTGCGGGTACGTTTAGTTGTTCTCGTGCGAATGCGCTCTGCTGCAGCTTGGAGCGCCTCTGCAGCTCCGCCCTGGCTGCTTTCGTTTCTCAGCTCTGGAGTTGCATCAGGAGCCTTGAACTTGTGCTTTCCCTTCGACATATGCCATGCCTTTGCCAGCGAAGTAGGAAATTTTGCAATGCAGTCCTTCACATCACATCCATAATGCCCCCCTTCTTCCATTCTGCCAAGTAGGATCTTGCCAACTTTATAAACTGGTATAATGCAAGTGTATATGATAGACAAAACTCAGATCACAATCCTCAATGTGCCTACATCTAGAAGTTGTCAGAACATATATGTAGCTTATGCTGTTGTGTAGGCTACAGTGGGGTATACCATAGGGGGTACAACCCAATTAGGGTTTTGCTATTTGTACTCACTTCAGTCATAGTTCATTCATTCTCGTTCGATTTTCACATGGTATCGAGCAGGTTCCCCCGTGGGAACTGTGCTTAGGGCCCACCACTTTTAAACTTTTTTTTCTGCCCGGAGCGCGCTCCGGGCCCTCGCTCTCACTCTTTCGGCCTGCCCTGCAGCCCCCTAGCCGCCCGCGCGCGCCCGTTCCGGCCCCTAGCCGCTCGCGCGCCGCCCGTTCAGGCCCCTAGCCGCCCGCGCGCCGCCCGTCCCGGCCCTTAGCCGCTCGCGCGCCGCCCGTTCAGGCCCCTAGCCGCCCGCGCGCCGCCCGTCCCGGCCCCTAGCCGCTCGCGCGCCGCCCGTTCAGGCCCCTAGCCGCTCGCGCGCCGCCCGTCCCGGCCCTTAGCCGCCCGCGCGCCGCCTGTCCCGGCCCCTAGCCGCTCGCGCGCCGCCCGTTCAGGCCCCTAGCCGCCCGCGCGCCGCCCGTCCCGGCCCCTAGCCGCTCGCGCGCCGCCCGTTCAGGCCCCTAGCTGCCCGCGCGCCGCCCGTCCCGGCCCCTAGCCACCCGCGCGCGCCCGTCCCGGCCCCTAGCCACCCGCGCGCGCCCGTCTCGGCCCCAAGCCGCCCTGTGCCGCCCGCCCTGGCCGCGCTCTCCTGTCTCGGCCCCTCGGCGCCAGGACGCCGCCCGTCCTGGCCCCTCACCCGTCCCGGCCTCACACCGCCCGTGCGCCGCCCGTTAGCCGCCGTGCAGCCTGAGCCGCCCGAGCCGTCTGCGCAGCTGAGGAGCCGAGCCGCCCGAGCCGCCTGTGCCGCTGACTGCAGCTGCCCGAGCCGCCTGAGCCGCCCGAGCCGCCCGAGCCGCCTCCCCCCCCCCCCCCCCCCCCCCCCCCCTTTTTGCCGTCGCCTGTCGAGGCGACCTGAGAGACCAGCTGAGGGGTGGCAGGTGTGTGGTCTCCCCTGCTTCTCCTCCTCCTTCGTCTCGAGCCGCCCTGCAGCCGAGCCGCCTCGCCGCCGAGCCGCTCTACACCCGAGCCTCCCAGCACCCGAGCCGCCCTACAGCCGCGCCGCCGGGTCGCCGAGCTGCCGAGCTGCAGTTGCTGCCGAGCCGCCCTGCCGCCGAGCCGCCCGAGTCGCCCGAGCCGCAGAGCCGCCGGGCTGCCGAGCCGCTGAGTCGCCGAGCCTACTCTACCCACCACTGGTGAGCCCCTGCCCTGCTAGCACGCTGGGCGTCGCCTGCTTGCCTGCCTGCCTCCCTTTTTGGCTTGCCTGGCTGCCTGCCTTACTGCTACCACTCCTGCTGCTTCTACTACTGGTGGCGGCCAGATGCAGCTCCCGCGACCCCCCCGCGCGTCTCTCACGCCTCAGCAGCTTCGTGAGTGGTACGCTCAGAGTAGAGGGTCTCTCAGTTCTGTTCGCTGCTCTTACGTGATTCTCACTGGTGCTCGGACTGGTTTGCCTTGTGGGACACCTGGTCCTGCTGCGGGTGCGGAGTCTGGGGGTGCTACGCCTGCGGGTGCTGAGCTTGGGGGTGCTGCTGCTGGGGGTGCTGAGCCTGGGGGTGCGAGGCCGGGGGGTGCTGAGCTTGGGGGTGCTGCTGCTGGGGGTGCTGAGCCAGGAGGTGCTACGTCAGGAGCTGCTGAGCCTGGGGGTGCTGAGCCTGGAGGTGCGGAGCCTGCGACTGCTGGACCTGGGGGCTCTCCGGTTGCTCCGTCTCGGCGGGAGCCGCTCTCTCCACAGGAGCTGCGCGAGTGGTTTGCTCGCCGCTGGAGGCGTGCTGCTGGAGCTGGAGCTCCTTCGACTGCTGAGGGTGCTGGTGCTGCCGATCCCGGAGCTGCTGGGCCTGCGGGTCCTACTGGAGCTGGAGCTGCTGAGCCTGGGGGTGCTGAGTCTGGAGCTGCTGAGCCTGGGGGTGCTGAGTCTGGAGTTGCTGAGCCTGGGGGTGCTGAGTCTGGAGCTGCTGAGCCTGGGGGTGCTACGTCTGGAGCCGCTGAGCCTGGGGTTTCTCCTGGTGCTGCGCCTCGGCGGGAGCCCCTCTCTCCGCAGGAGCTGCGCGAGTGGTTTGCTCGCCGCTGGAGGCGTACTGCTGGAGCTGGAGCTTCTTCGACCGTCGAGGGTACTGGTGCCGCCGGTCCCGGAGGTGCTACGCCTGCGGGTCCTACTGGAGCTGGGGCTGCTGAGGGCGTTGGTGCTGAGTCTGCTGCTGTCTGTCCTGCCGGTGGTTCTGCTGCTGGTGCTGTTGGAGGTCCTGCCGCTGGAGGTGTTGGTGGCGCTGGTGCTGCCGCTGAGGGTGCTGGTGCTGTCCCTGCTGAGTCTGGAGCTGCCGCGCGGCCTCGGCCGTACTTCGTTCCGCTTCTGCAGCAGGTTCTTGGTCTTTCTCCTCCGGTAGAGTGTCCACAGCCTGTCCAGTCGCAGTCACTGTTGGAGCCTACCTCCCCACTGCCTGCTCCCTCTCCTTACGCTGGTCCTACTGGAGGTCTTGGTGAGCGTCGTGAGCCTGCGTCTCATCCCGCGTCGCCTGTTCGTGCTGCCCGCGCTAGTGGTCGTGGTTCGCGTCCGCGTCCTCCTCCTGTCCCTGGCACGCACCGGATGTCTCTGCGTCCGTCCACTGCTCCTCTGCGTGCCCTTTTGCCTTCTCCTCCTGAGTCCTCCCTTCCTGTGCTTACCGACCCAGAGTCGGACTCCCTTCGTGCTGCCAGTCCTACTGTCACGCGTCTGCTTGCTACTGTCGTCACTGACCCCTCTTTTGAGTCCGCTGCTGCGTCTGCTCTTGTCGCTGAGCTCGTCGACTTTCCTGCTCGCTGCCGTCTAGACTACGCTGCTAGTCTTGTTGCTGAGTCTGCGTCTGTCTGTCCTCCGTCCGTCGGGGGTGAGTGTGCTCTTGGCACGGACGTCCTAGAGGACAGGCAGGAGGAGTTCCAGTGTCTAGCGGCTACTTCACCTCATCTCGCGTCTTTACTTCTTGCTCCTGAGGGAGACCCGGATGCACTAGAAAACCCGACTCCGCGCTCTTACGCGGAGGCCGTAGAGGGTCCCTACTCCTCTCAGTGGCAGGCAGCTATGGATGCAGAGATGGCTTCCTGGAAGTCCACAGGCACCTACGTTGACGCGGTTCCCCCTCCTGGGGCGAACATCGTCAGTGGCATGTGGATCTTCAGGGTGAAGCGGCCGCCGGGCTCTCCACCTGTCTTCAAGGCGCGGTACGTCGCTCGTGGCTTCAGTCAGCAGCAGGGAGTTGACTACTTTCAGACCTTCTCTCCCACCCCGAAGATGACCACTCTTCGGGTGCTGCTGCACATAGCCGCTCAGCGCGACTACGAGCTTCACTCTCTCGACTTCAGTACTGCGTTCTTGCAGGGGAGCCTGCACGAGGAGATCTGGCTGCGCCGTCCACCTGGCTTCACTGGGACTTTCCCTCCTGGCACCCAGTGGAGCCTCCGACGGCCAGTCTACGGTCTCCGCCAGGCACCACGTGAGTGGCACGACACACTGAGGACTACGCTTGCGGCCCTTGGGTTTGCTCCTTCTACTGCTGACCCGTCGCTGTTTCTGCGCACCGACACTTCACTGCCGCCGTTCTACATCCTCGTGTACGTCGACGACTTGGTCTTTGCCACAGCGGACACTGCTGGACTCGCCTACGTGAAGTCCGAGCTGCTGAAGAGACACACGTGCACAGACCTGGGTGAACTGCGCAGCTACCTTGGCTTGCAGATCACTCGGGACAGAGCACGCCGCACCATTACCTTGACTCAGTCACACATGGTGCAGCAGGTCCTTCAGCGCTTCGGCTTCACGTACTCCTCGCCTCAGGCCACTCCTCTGTCTACTCGTCACTCGCTCTCAGCTCTGCCTTCGGATGAGTCCGTAGAGTCGAGTGGCCCGTACCCAGAGCTTGTTGGCTGCCTCATGTACCTGATGACCTGCACACGACCTGACCTTGCATACCCTTTTAGCATTCTTGCACGCTATGTTGCTCCTGGGAGACACCGACCAGAGCACATGGCTGCAGCGAAGAGGGTATTGCGCTACCTGTGCAGTACGTCGGGCATGGGGCTAGTGCTTGGAGGGCGCAGTCCAGTGGTACTTACAGGTCACGCGGACGCTTCTTGGGCTGACGACCAGGCTACGCAGCGGTCGTCACAGGGTTACACCTTCAGCCTTGGTTCCGGCTCTGTCTCGTGGCGGTCTACTCGCTCGTCTTCGGTTCTCAGCTCGAGTTGTGAGGCTGAAATCTACGCAGGGGCCATGGCTTCACAGGAGCTTCGCTGGCTCACCTACCTGCTGTCTGACCTTGGAGAGCCGCCTCGTTCTCCTCCAGTGCTGTACGTAGACAACAAGGGCATGCTGGCCTTGTGTCGAGAGCAGCGTCTGGAGCACAGAACGAAGCACATTGCTCTTCGCTACTTCCTTGCTCGTAAGCTACAGCAGCGTGGACAGTCGCGGCTTGCGTACGTGGCCTTTGAGGCCAACACTGCTGATGTGTTCACCAAGGCACTCGCGCCTTGTGACCATCAGCGCTTCTGCACCCAGCTGGGTCTTGTGCCTGTCTTGCCTCACTTGCTCTCCTCTTGACTTTACTTGTACTGTCACATATATATACCTGCTCTTGCTTGTCTAGCTTTATATATATATATATATGTACTCCTGCATGTGAACTGGCCTTGTGGCCTTGCTCTTGTGCTCGGACTGTGTGGTGACTTTGTGATCCACCCTGAGCTTTGCTTTGCTTTGCTTGACTGGTCTTGTGACCCTTTGTTCTCCCCCACTTTGCCTATGGGGGTGTGTCAGAACATATATGTAGCTTATGCTGTTGTGTAGGCTACAGTGGGGTATACCATAGGGGGTACAACCCAATTAGGGTTTTGCTATTTGTACTCACTTCACTCATAGTTCATTCATTCTCGTTCGATTTTTACAGAAGTCCCTAAGCAACAATCTTCGGCTGAAACACCTTCAGCAGACCTGCAGGTACACGAAATGCCATAAGAAATGTTAGTGATTGTAGCCTGGAAGGCACGAAACCCTACTGCTCATATACACAGTTATCCATAAAAGGAAAAAAAGAAAAAGAAAAATGTGAAAGTTAAGAAGAAAGAAGAGGGCTGCACTAGCAAGAATGAGGATACAAATAGCAAACCCTAGAAGGGTTGTACTCGCTATAGAGCACCCCACTACAGGCTAGAGCATAATATTCTGACACACCCCCATAGCCGAAGTGGGGTGTAATCAACAGAGCAAGCAAAGCAGTACAAGCTCAGGGTGGATCACAATGTCACCACACATTCAGAGCACAAGTTCAAGAAGCAATAGTTTAAGTTCACAATTATGAGCAAAGCTAGGGGCTATCGCATAGGGCAAGTGAGGAGGAGGAGAGAGAGTGAGAGGAGAGAAGATAGGAGGCGACGGCTGAAGCTGCAGACACACAGGCAACAGGAGGCACACTGGCACAGCGGCTACCAGAACAACGCTCCGGAATACTGGAGTAACTGGCCCCGCGGCTAAAGTAGCGGCAGACGAGCAACGGACCCACGGGCGGCTGGCACAGCTGGCTACGACTGGGCTACCGGAGCAATTCCCCGGAATACAGGTGTTGCTAGCGACACGACGGCAACCTCCATTCAGCTTCCCAAACGATCCCACTCCCTCTGAGACACACCCGCTGCTACACCCCTAGCTCCACTCCCTCTTCACCCCCCCTTAGTACCACTCCACCGGCTCCAACAAGTCCACCCCCCCTCAGCGGCAGCTGCAGCACAGGGAGACGGAGGAGGAGAGGCAGGGAACAGTACACATCCGCCACCACGCGGCCCCCTCAGGTCGCCTCGACAGGCGACGGGAAAAGGGGGGGGGGGGGAGGCGGTGCCGTAGGTAGGGCGACGGGCCCGAGCCGTAGGTAGGGCGACGGGGCCGGGGCCAGGGCCGCAGGTAGGGCGACGGGGCCGAGGCCGGGGCCGCAGGTAGGGCGACGGGCCGCAGGTATGGCGGCGGGACGACGGGGCCGCGGCCAGGGTCGCAGGTAGGGTCGCCCGAGCCGCGCGCAGGCGGCCCGAGCCGCGCACGGGCCTGGCGCCGCACGTACGGGACGCGCGCGGGCCTGGCGCAGCCCGTACGGGTGGTGCGCAAGCCTGGCACAGCCCGTACGGGCCTGGCACAGCCCTGTACGGGCCGCGCTCAGGCCACGACGGGGCCGAAGCCTGCCGCGCGCCTCGGGGCGCACAGCGGGCAGAGAACCGCCGCGCACCTCGGGGCGCACGGCGGGCAGAAAACCGCCGCGCGCCTCGGGGTGCACGGCGGGAATAAAACCTGCCACACGCCATGGGGCGTGTGGCACCAAGTGTAGAGGTGGCAGTTGCAGCGGAAGCTCCGAGGTGGTAAGCCCACCCACAGGATCGATCCAAGGGGATCGACCTGCTCTGATACCATGTGAAATTTTGAAGAAAGAAGAGGGCTGCACTAGCAAGAATGAGGATACAAATAGCAAACCCTAGAAGGGTTGTACTCGCTATCGAGCACCCCACTACAGGCTAGAGCATAATATTCTGACATAGGAGGCACGCGACAGCGGCACAGTAGTAGCGCGCGACGAGGGGAGCGAAGGGACGCGCGGGTGAGGGACGAGGGGCAGGCAGAAGCGGGAAGAATGACGCGCGCGACGGCAGTATGGGCCGCGCGCGACAAAAGGGAGGAGGGAGAGAGGGCGCGCGACGAGCAGCGGGTCGCGCGCTAGTGCTGAAGCCCCTGAGTCAAGTGTGAAGGTGAGGGAGGCCGAAGCCGACACGGTACCTGAGAGCGCAACCTCACCAGTACCTGAGAGCGCAAACGCGCTGGCACCTAGAGCAGCAGCCTCACTAGCACCTAGCGCAGCAGTACCAATGACCGGGTCAAGCGGGAGCCCCTCTCTCCACAGGAGCTGCGCGAGTGGTTTGCTCGCCGCTGGAGGCGTTCTGCTGGAGTTGGAGCTTCTTCGGCTGCTGAGGGTGCTGGTGCCGCCGGTCCCGGAGCTGCTGGACCTGCGGGTCCGCCCGGAGCTGGAGCTGCTGCAGGTGTTGGTGCTGAGACTACTGCTGTGCGTCCTGGCGGTAGTCCTGCTGCGGGTTCTGTTGGTGCTGCTGGAGGTCCTACAGCTGGAGGTTCTGTTGGCGCTGGTACTGCCGCTGAGGGTGCTGGTGCTGTCCCTGCTGTGTCTGGAGTTGCCGCGTGGCCTCGGCCGTACTTCGTTCCGCTCCTGCAGCAGGTTCTTAGTTCTTCTCCTCCTGTTGAGTGTCCACCGCCTGTCCAGTCTGTCAGAACATTATAGCTTATGCTTTTGTGTAGGCTATAGTGGGGTATCCCATAGGGGTACAACCCAATTAGGGTTAGTACTTGTACCCACTTCATTCATAGTTCATTCATTCGCGTTCACTTATTCACACAGTCCCAGTCACAGCTACCGCCAGCCTCCCCACTGCCTGCTCCCTCTCCTTAAACTGGTCCTACTGGAGGTCTTGCTGAGCGTCGTGAGCCTGCGTCTCGTCCCGCGTCGCCTGCTCGTGCTGCTCGCGCTAGTGGTCGCGGTTCGCGTCAGCGTCCTCCTCCTGTCCCTGGCACGCACCGGATGTCTCTGCGTCCGTCCACTGCTCCTCTACGTGCCCCTTTGCCTTCTCCTCCTGAGTCCTCTCTTCCTGCTCTGATACCATGTGAAATTTAAGAAGAAAGAAGAGGGCTGCACTAGCAAGAATGAGGATACAAATAGCAAACCCTAGAAGGGTTGTACTCGCTATAGAGCACCCCAATACAGGCGGGAGGGGCGAGCTGTGGGGTGGCGGGTATGGGGGTGCTCGGTGTGCCTTCCTCCCTTTGCTCCTCCTCCTCCTTCGTCTCCCACTGCTGCAGCTGTCGCTGAGGGGGGTGGTTGTGTGGGAGACTCGGGTTTAGGGTTTAAGGGGGGTGCGTGGGAGTGCAGCTAGCGGTGTAGCAGTGGGTGTGCATCAGGGGGGTGGGACTGTGTGCGGGAGGTTGAGTGGAGGTTGTCAGTTTGTCGTTCGCAGCACCTGTAGTCCGGGGCGCTGTCCCGGTAGCCCAGTCGTAGCCAGCTGTGCCAGCCGCCCGTGGGTCCGTTGCCCGTCCGCCGCTATTTGAGCCGCGGGGCCTGTTACTCCTGTAGCCCGGGCGCTGTCCGGTAGCCGCTGTGCCAGTGTGCCTTCTGTTGCCCGTGTGCCTGCAGCTTCAGCCGTCGCCTCCTATCTCCTCTCCCCTCACTCTCTCTCCTCCTCCTCACTTGCCCGTTGTGACTACCACTAGCTCTGCTCATAATTGTGAACTCTAAACTATCTCTTCTTGAACTTGTGCTCAGAATGTGTGGTGACATTGTGATCCACCCTGAGCTTGTACTACTTTGCCTGCTCTGCTGATTACACCCCACTTTGGCTATGGGGGTGTGTCAGAATATTATTCTTATGTTCTAGCCTGTAGTGGGGTGCTCTATAGCGAGTACAACCCTTCTAGGGTTTGCTATTTGTATCCCCATTTCTGCTAGTTCATTCCTCTTTCTTCTTCTAACTTTTGTCAGGGTATCATTGGGTGGTAATTTTGTGCTGTCGGAGTCACTGTGCAACTCCACGCGTCAATTTCGGGACACGGTGTCATTTCTTCACCATACTATATTGCCACGGCATCACCCTGGGTCAACCTCACACACACATTCTGCCGTCGAATTCCTGTGATTGGGTAATGTGCGTTGCCTGAAATCTGAACGGAGACAATCGTGTCCATTGATCATTAACACAAAGCAGGGTTTTAAAAAGGTCAGGAAGTTTTAGACTGTAATAGCAGGTTTTCAGTGCGGTGACTGATCGAAATTGGATCGCCGAAATTGATGCGAGTGTATTAGTGCACACGCGTGGAAACCTGGCCACGTGTACATTTTCTCGCGCCTCTCTACAATCCTGCAAATCCGCGCCACCCTCCCTCCCAGCCCACCGACATGATAAGGACCTGACCCTTGTATCACCGTACCTGCGACCGAACCTGCGCAGGTTCGATTTTTTGCGGAGTAATAAATGGTGTAGTGAATTTTGAATGCTTTCAGAGACATTCAGCGCGGTGCAATCAGCGGTCGTGCAATCGACACTGCAAAATTTCTAGAGATGCCTCGTCCTAACACTTCCATTTCGCGCGCCAATTCCTTTGACAAATCCTGTAACACGTGGTTACAGTCTAGCATATACATATTTTATGTACCAATCTCTGAATATGATAATCTAATTAACATTGTTACACTCATACCATTTATACTTCACGGGCTAAATTATCTTCGCAAGTTTCGCATACATGTAACTAACCGTTCATAGCACACTTAATAAGTACATTGAAATAAATAATGGCCACTATTAAAAAACCAGCATCTAATTAAAATTCATTCCCGTTCTACATGCCACATGTACATGTGCCTGAATGTCTCATTAACAGGTCACCCATACGATGTCTTCGTCCCACATTGTCGAAGCCCCAACACCTCGGAACCTCCAATCAAACGATTGGTTCTCTAGCGTCTGGGGCATTTCCCAACCTCAGCCAAGCCGGAGGCTCGCCTCCCGTGTCTCAGTGATTGGTTGGTGTCAACCAACATTCCGATGAAATACCTGGCAACACGCAAATGAGTCGCCCGAAAACTGGGATGTCGAAACCTACTCGCCATCTGGACAGGTTTGCGAGGCGTTAACGATTGGTTTTACCCCTCCAGTTGTCAACGACTGGCTTTCGGTTGGAAAACCAGAAACCCAAGTTTCGCGATGAGGTGATCACAGGCGGAATGATGGCCGGGCCACGGAGAGAGCAACGAGTGTCTCGCTCGCGAGTCGCGGCTTTGACGAAGCTGGTATTGGCACCTAGCGACAACTGTGCACCAGATCGTACGCGTTACACCGTTGATGAGGTGTTTTGGACGTCGCGCAGGTGACGTGGGATGACGTGGTGTAAAGGAATATCTTGTGGAAGCTTCACTTCAAGCTCCAACGTCGACCCTGCGACAAATATGAAAGATCGATCTTCCACCATACTAGAATCCCGTTATTTCTATTCCAAACGTTTAGACGCTTTCTAAACCACGCCAAAAAAACGAGCCTGCATAGGTTAGATTGCTCTCTGTGCTTTTGCTTCGATAGTGCAATGCTCGCTTACACCCTCAATTCCACACGTAACAAATACCCAGAATATATTTATTGCTTTTCCGTAGATGACAATCGTTCACAAAACTAGTTTCCAATCCGAACAGTGCGATGGGAGGGATTCCACTCGCACGCGCATGGGTTTTCTGGCGAGCACGACGAATGCAATGCACACACCTGGCAGGTGTTCTTCCTGAAAGGGCCCAGAACGTTTCCAAGGGTCGAAACGTGTAACTCCGGACCGGATGTTTTTCACTCGTGCTCTTTGCTCGTCCTCCATGTTGTACTTCGTATGAGTAGAACGGCTGTTTTCTTTGTCAGCAGGCGCAGGCTCTGCCACCTGTGGAGACGAGTTTTCATTGACGCTGAAGCTACAATGGGGGTGTTTTGTCATAATAGACATCGATTTCATCCACTAGCAGGGTAGGTAGCCTACGGTGTGGCAGAATCAACCGAATGCTCCAAGCACACACTTGGACTATCGATAGTCCCAAACGGGCAGGCTTCCACTGAAGATTTGGTCCCAATTCTTGTCCCCGCTGGAAGCTCTTTGGATCGTTGTTGCCTCGTCACCGTCACACTTTCACAACACACCACACACAGATGCGTGGGTTGAAATTGCTATTGTTGTGTTCTGCCCCTCGAGACTGCAGAAAGTTCGTTAGATCATGTCTCGTGACTCGTCCACAACACACAGACAGCTGCGTGTTCCAGGCGCCTCGGGAATTTTAGAAGCTTTTTGATCAGATAAGAAGATAAAATCGGACTTCTCGAGATGGTTTCGGTTGTAGAGTTGGGAGGGGAGTGGGAGAGTAGGCAGGCAGGGCATAGAGGGAATGGAAGGCCAGGGGAGCTTGCCAAAAGCAAAGCTGTGATTTGTTTGCGAGCAACCGCGAAACCCGTTCCGCAAGCATGCTGTAGATAGTAAGCTCGTTCTGGCACTCCCATTTCTCCAGTGAGACAATCCTGGCCGCACACTCTCTGGAGCTCGTGTACTGTAGCGAACCACCATAGTACTGTTCTGAACTGTACGCACAGTATCAGTTAGTGGCGGCCCACCCACTGGGAGGGGAAATTGTGACGAACCAGGATGACAGTCTCGACAACGATCGTCGCTCACCGCAAACTATGTGCATCCGTACATGTCCTTTTAGGATCGGGAGTCGCATCGATAAGTAGTACTGTACGTTACTGTAAAAACCATCCTTGCTTTCTTTTGCGTTGTGCGGAGCGGCGCAGTTCGGTTGACTGCGCTTCAGTGCAGCGGATCAGCTCAATGAATATTCCCAAAGAAACGTCACTTTTGGACCCACCCTCCGCGCCTTCGCAAGTGTCGGGGAGAAAGTGCCTCGTAGGGGTGAATACTTTCATAGAAAACCCATGGAGGGAGTCCGCAGACTCATCATTTCTCTTCGTTCTCTGTCGAAGGTCAAGGTCCCGTTCTTGCGCCGCAGTGCTTCTAGAAGACCCCTACTAGAGTTCCTACCGGCGGGACAATGAGGTTGCTCCTTGTGCTCGTGGTGGTGCTCATGACAGGTGAGAGAGTGCTTGACACCTGAAAGCTCTTTACAGGTGAGATCGCTTGACATGTGAGAGTGCTACGGTACTACAGCAGAGTTCTGTGATCTATTCTTTGTTGTGCTCGCGTAGCCTACCAGTGAACGAGGTCGTTAGTTTGCCGCTATGCAGGGTGGAAGCTAAAATTCTTATTTCTCTTATTGAAGGAATAAACAGTCTGGTAGAGGGAGGCCTGTCGATCGGGTGGGAACTAAGGCTCCCTTGACTGCGTGCTCTGTCCGCGTTTGCAGGTTCCGTGGACTCTCTCTGGAACAACCGCCCTGCGTCAGTCGCGGTGGGTATACCTCTCTTGATGATCACGTTATCCGCCGCATGATGCAGTCGCTGTTTTTGTGTGCGGTTTTCTTTACCCTTAGATTCAAGCGCTGGTGCAAACGTTGGTTCTTGCTGAAGGTGTACGACGAATAACACACATGAAACCAGGCTGGCTTGCTGACTGAAGCCCAACACCAGCCAGCCTGGCAGGCGATAGTGAATGGCTGAAGGCCTTGCTGACGCGGAAGCTTCAATGGGGGGAATGAACCACCACTCTGTTCGGCCCCAGGGCTTCGGGTTCTGGGGCTGTGACCCAGGACTTCGGGTTTTGGGGCTGCGAAGGGTTGGTGGGCTTGACAACATTTAGACTATCCTGCCTCACCTGAACTGAACTTATAGGTCTCAACCTCATTTTCTCACATCTCCTTCCTCCTCCGCTTCCTGTTTCCTTGCACCCCGTTTCCACCCCTCCCTTGCTGCAGGAAGCTGTCACGTATGTTGTGGGCGGGAAAAAGGGCTGGCCAGCAGTCGCGACCTGGAAAAAGCCTGATTTTTTTGCAAGAGATGTGCTAGGTAAGCGTGCCTGTCTGCGCTTCCTAAGATTGACTATTGTTATTGCTGTACAGTTGTTTCAGCTTCTGCAAGTATGCAAGTAACTCCTGAATTTAAAATTTACTTCCTCCCTTGCTTGTGTTCAGTATTCAAATGGAAACCCCGGAGAACGAGGAACGCTATAATCGGCCAAAAGCACAACCTTGCATTGGTGGGTTCCGTGGAAGATTTTAACGCGTGCAATGTCAAGAAGGTCCAGAGAGTGCTCGTGAAATCCAGGAGAAAGGCCAAATTCTCCTTCATATTAGACTTCTCCTCGACGTACTACATGATCAGTACCAAGGGCAAGGACTGCAAAAATGGCATGAAAATCACCATCACTTCTTGATTACTTCCAGCTGATTTGGACTCTATTAACCAGGACTAGATTCTAATTGTGGTTGTACGTAACATTCATTTATGCGTATCTGTTCTGAAGTGAAGGATGCAAGAAAGGATGTCTATTTTGTTTGCGTTTCTGAGAGATTATTGACCCTCACTGTACTTTCATCATAGCGCTTGTGACAAGGGGATAACTTCTATCGGGATTCGCACGGCGAAACCACTAAGCAGTGCAGAGCAGAGATCTGAAGTGAGCTTGATAGGTGGCTCCGAGATTAACTCGATCAGAGAGGGCAGTTTTCAGCAAGCGAGCTGCCGGCGATCGGGTAACCGAGTTACTGCATATCGCCGAGAGTGGGCGAACCTCACGACTTCAACAGCTGCCAGCAGCTTGGAGAGCGTGATTTGCCGCGTAGCACACAAGTACCCCACGGTAGGGGCACCGCTACTACGTGCTTCACCACGTTTCACAATACTACTAGTACTACGACTAGCCTAGTACTATTGAGTGCTCATAGTCGATTTTCCACGTTCGAGCGCGCAGAGATTCCAACTCCCTTAGAACCGTTCCTTGTTCCATTGTAGATCCTACCGTACGAGAATTGAACACCCCTATTCTCAGCGTGACGTGCTTACGTGTATCAGACACTCTCGCACCGCTTTCGTGCTGGTAAGCGTATCATGTAGTGCCAGCTGGCATGGAGGCTGCGCCATCCCGCGAGGCCATGCCTCCCCCTCGCGCTCCCGCCGATGTCAGGCCTCCGCCTTTAGCGGATTGCGCTCCTTCCGCAAATTCCGCTCCCTCCGCTCCATCCGCGGCGATGCCTCCGCCTCCCGCGCGGGCCAAGGGGAAAGCAAAAGCGGGAGAGGGGAGCGCGGAAGGGGAGACTCCGAAGTGGAGCGGAGAGGGGGAAAGCGGGGAAGGGGACACAATGAAGGTCACCCGCAGCGTAGGCGCAGGAGATTTGCACGAAAGCACAGAAGAGGGGGGTAGTACTGGCGGAAGCAGCGGAAAAGCGCATGAGATAGGGGGAGGGGGGCAACCTGCTGAAGGTGGGGAGCCTGGTGGCAAAGCGGAAAAGATGGATCATTCGCACTTAGCTAAACGTTTGGATACGAGTTCAGCAGATCAGATTTCGGGAAAGGGTGATGAAGGAAGAGCGGCTGCTGCAGGCACAGCAATCGGGGAAGCAGAAGCAGGGGATGGGAAGGGGGGGAAGGCAAGCAAGGGTGCTGCTAACGGAGGTGACAGTGGCGGTGGTGAGAGTAAACCAGGGAGTGGCAGAAGCAGCAGCAGTAGCAGCAGCAGGGGCAGCGGCGGAGGCAGCGGCAGCGGTGGCATTGGCAGCGGTGGCAGTTGCAAGGCACCGTATTTGATCCCTGATTGGGCGGCAGTTCCCAAAGTGCCGTTCAGACTGGAGGTGGTGAAGGATGGCACCGTGGCCGAGGAGATGGCCGTGTGAGTGGTGGAGAGTTGTGGGGATGGTCGAGTGGTGGGGATGGGTGAGTGGTGGGGATGGGTGAGTGGTGATGATGGGTGAGTCGTGCTGATGATGATTATGTGTGAATTCTGGTTATGGTGATGACCTGAGAATTGAGAAAGCGCAAGCAGTAATCAAGAATCAACTTCCCTCATCGTCGCCCCTGCTCTCCTCTCACCGCCCCTGCTCTCCCTTTATCCTCTCCCCTCTCCCTCACAGCTCTGCCAAGAGCACTTACATGTTTGGCCGCATCGACCGCTGTGACTGCGTGCTGCATGTGCTCTCTCACTCACCGAGGTGATCCGGACTCCACGTCCCCTCACTGCCACTGCTCTGCTCTTCCCCTCCCCTTTTCCCCCCAGTTCTGCCAAGCGAGCATACATGTTTGGCCGCATCGACCGCTGTGACTTGGTTCTGTGCGTTTACCGCTGTGGCCAGGCCTCATGTTTCCGCACTGCGCCAGCTCAGATCCCCAGTCTCCCCACCCCACCGCCCCTGCTCTGCTATTCCCATCAACCCTCCTTGCAGCTCTGCCAAGAGCGCATACATGTTTGGCCGCATCGACCGCTGTGACTTTGTGCTGCAGCATCCCTCCATCTCCCGCTACCATGCTGGTACTGAATTGATGGTAAACAGGTGGTAACCAGGTGGTAACCAGGTGATAACCAGGTGGTAACCAGGTGGTACTGGTGGTACCTTCTGAGGTGGTGGTAACATTCTGGTACATGGGGGTATTATGATGCATCGACCGCTGTGACTTTGTGCTGCAGCACCCCTCCATCTCCCGCTACCATGCTGATAATGCCATGGTAGCCAGGTGGTAACCAGGTGGTAACCAGATGGTACCGAGGTGGTGGTAACATGTTGATGTAAACTAACATGATGCTGATTTTTGTGAGATGAGGGTAACTTGCTGGTACATGGAGGTGCTATGATGCATTTGGCGGTTGTGGCCTTGTGCTCCACCCGCCCTCAATCTCCCCCTACCATACTGGTATAGTGCCCTACCCAGGGATATGACGGGGTAGCTAGCCAGGTGCTTCGTTTGGTACCTCTCCGAGAAGGAGCATGAAGCTTTTCATTAGCCTGAATGCACTTGACCGTTTGGACAAATGAGAAGGATTTCATCCCTGCATCGTGCCCGCCTACCCGCCCTCCCGCCTGCCCGCCGGCCTGCCTGCCTGCCTGCCTGCCCGCCTGCCTGCCTGCCTGCCTGCCTGCCCGCCTGCCTGCCTGCCCGCCTGCCTGCCTGCCCGCCTGGCTGCCTGCCTACCCGCCTGCCTGCCTGCCCGCCTGCCCGCCTGCCTGCCTGCCTGCCTGCCTGCCTGCCTGCCTGCCTGCCTGCCCGCCTGCCTGCCTGCCCGCCTGCCTGCCTGCCCGCCTGCCTTCCTGCCTGCCCCCCCGCTCGCCCGCCCACCCTCCTGCCTGCTTCCTGCCTGCCTGCCTGCCTGCCTACCTGCCTGCCTGCCCGCCCGCCTGCCCGCCCGCCCGCCCGCCCGCCCGCCCGCCTGCCTGCCTGCCCGCCTGCCTGCCTGCCCGCCCGCCCGCCCGCCCGCCCGCCTGCCTGCCTGCCCGCCTGCCTGCCTGCCCGCCTGCATGCCCTCCACCCTCGTACCTGCCTGCCATTGTGTCTCTCCGTGCCATTGCGGGCAGTGATCCAGTACGGGGACGACAGCGCTGCATTTCTCATGGACCTCCACAGCACCCACAAGACGTTCCTCAACAAGCAGCAGGTGCGGCGTGTGTGTGCCCCCATGCATGCTGCCGTCTCTCCTGCGCGCGTGTGTTCAATATTCCCTTGGCATGAGGGGATTCCTAATGCATCTCCACAGCACCCATAAGGTGTTCCTCAAACGTTGACTCCTGGAGTGGAGTGGAGTAGGGAGAGAGTGTGCGGGCGTATGTGTCTTTTCCATGGTGCTTATATTCACTCTGCTGATACTACATCCCTCAGGCACGCCCAAGGGCCACGACACACATCCATACTGTTCTGCATCCCATCCACCCATGCATGTGCTGTGCGTGTGTCCACGTGTTTGCCATCTACATCCTCGCTCGTTGCCCCGCCCCCCCCCCTCCCCTCCCTTGTGTGCAGGTGAAGCCAGGCACGTTCGTTCCCCTGAGGGTTGGTGACGTCATCAAGTTTGGCATGTGAGTGAGTGATGACGTCACCAAGGGCGTACAGTTTTCCCAGGCGCGGAATCCAGCCGCTGTGTGTGGGCCACGCGGTTCTGCTTTCTCCCTCTCTCGGCCTCACTCACATGCATGCGATGTTGGGCTCTCATTTGCGGTGTGTTTTGTGCAATGTGCTTTGCGCAATGTGCATGAGTATGAATCCTCCCACCAACGTGTGTATCTCTCCTCCCTGTCTGCCAGGTCGTCACGCCTGTATCTCTTCCAAGGGCCTCAGGACCTCATGCCTGAGGTGAGGCAGCGTGTGAGGTGAGTCAGTGTGTGAGGTGAGTCAGTGTGTGAGGTGAGTCAGCGTGTGAGGTGAGTCAGCGTGTGAGGTGAGTCAGCGTGTGAGGTGAGTCAGCGTGTGACGTGAGTCAGCGTGTGACGTGAGTCAGCGTGTGACGTGAGTCAGCGTGTGAGTTGCATCACTTTGAGAGGTGTGAAATGAGTCATGGCTTGAGGTGAGGTCAGTCAAAAGTGACTGCCACCCACCGGGTATCCTTACCCAGATCTATCACCCCTTTGCTCAGATGCCCCCCCCCCCACCCAGCATCCTATCCCCCCAGGAAGATCCCTCCCATGCAGAACGCGATAATGAAATTCTTTTGAGGCGTCCAACAACCAATACGTTATCGTTCAATCCCCAACAACCAATACGTTATCGTTCAACCCCCAACAACCAATACGTTATCGTTCAACCCCCAACAACCAATACGTTATCGTTCAACCCCCAACAACCAATACGTTATCGTTCAACCCCCAACAACCAATACGTTATCGTTCAACCCCCAACAACCAATACGTTATCGTTCAACCCCCAACAACCAATACGTTATCGTTCAACCCCCAACAACCAATACGTTATCGTTCAACCCCCAACAACCAATACGTTATCGTTCAACCCCCAACAACCAGTACGTTATCGTTCAACCCCCAACAACCAATACGTTATCGTTCAACCCCCAACAACCAATACGTTATCGTTCAACCCCCAACAACCAATACGCTATCGCTCAACCCCCAACAACCAATACGTTATCGTTCAACCCCCAACAGCCAATACGTTATCGTTCAACCCCCAACAACCAATACGTTATCGTTCAACCCCCAACAACCAATACGTTATCGTTCAACCCCCAACAACCAATACGTTATCGTTCAACCCCCAACAACCAATACGTTATCGTTCAACCCCCAACAACCAATACGTTATCGTTCAACCCCCAACAACCAATACGTTATCGTTCAACCCCCAACAACCAATACGTTATCGTTCAACCCCCAACAACCAATACGTTATCGTTCAACCCCCAACAACCAATACGTTATCGTTCAACCCCCAACAACCAGTACGTTATCGTTCAACCCCCAACAACCAATACGTTATCGTTCAACCCCCAACAACCAATACGTTATCGTTCAACCCCCAACAACCAATACGCTATCGCTCAACCCCCAACAACCAATACGTTATCGTTCAACCCCCAACAGCCAATACGTTATCGTTCAACCCCCAACAACCAATACGTTATCGTTCAACCCCCAACAACCAATACGTTATCGTTCAACCCCCAACAACCAATACGTTATCGTTCAACCCCCAACAACCAATACGTTATCGTTCAACCCCCAACAACCAATACGTTATCGTTCAACCCCCAACAACCAATACGTTATCGTTCAACCCCCAACAACCAATACGTTATCGTTCAACCCCCAACAACCAATACGTTATCGTTCAACCCCCAACAACCAATACGTTATCGTTCAACCCCCAACAACCAATACGTTATCGTTCAACCCCCAACAACCAATACGTTATCGTTCAACCCCCAACAACCAATACGTTATCGTTCAACCCCCAACAACCAATACGTTATCGTTCAACCCCCAACAACCAATACGTTATCGTTCAACCCCCAACAACCAATACGTTATCGTTCAACCCCCAACAACCAATACGTTATCGTTCAACCCCCAACAACCAATACGTTATCGTTCAACCCCCAACAACCAATACGTTATCGTTCAACCCCCAACAACCAATACGTTATCGTTCAACCCCCAACAACCAATACGTTATCGTTCAACCCCCAACAACCAATACGTTATCGCTCAACCCCCAACAACCAATACGTTATCGTTCAACCCCCAACAACCAATACGTTATCGTTCAACCCCCAACAACCAATACGTTATCGTTCAACCCCCAACAACCAATACGTTATCGTTCAACCCCCAACAACCAATACGTTATTGTTCAACCCCCAACAACCAATACGTTATCGTTCAACCCCCAACAACCAATACGTTATCGTTCAACCCCCAACAACCAATACGTTATCGTTCAACCCCCAACAACCAATACGTTATCGTTCAACCCCCAACAACCAATACGTTATCGTTCAACCCCCAACAACCAATACGTTATCGTTCAACCCCCAACAACCAGTACGTTATCGTTCAACCCCCAACAACCAATACGTTATCGTTCAACCCCCAACAACCAATACGTTATCGTTCAACCCCCAACAACCAATACGCTATCGCTCAACCCCCAACAACCAATACGTTATCGTTCAACCCCCAACAACCAATACGTTATCGTTCAACCCCCAACAACCAATACGTTATCGTTCAACCCCCAACAACCAATACGTTATCGTTCAACCCCCAACAACCAATACGTTATCGTTCAACCCCCAACAACCAATACGTTATCGTTCAACCCCCAACAACCAATACGTTATCGTTCAACCCCCAACAACCAATACGTTATCGTTCAACCCCCAACAACCAATACGTTATCGTTCAACCCCCAACAACCAATACGTTATCGTTCAACCCCCAACAACCAATACGTTATCGTTCAACCCCCAACAACCAATACGTTATCGTTCAACCCCCAACAACCAATACGTTTTCGTTCAACCCCCAACAACCAATACGTTATCGTTCAACCCCCAACAACCAATACGTTATCGTTCAACCCCCAACAACCAATACGTTATCGTTCAACCCCCAACAACCAATACGTTATCGTTCAACCCCCAACAACCAATACGTTATCGTTCAACCCCCAACAACCAATACGTTATCGTTCAACCCCCAACAACCAATACGTTATCGTTCAACCCCCAACAACCAATACGTTATCGTTCAACCCCCAACAACCAATACGTTATCGTTCAACCCCCAACAACCAATACGTTATCGCTCAACCCCCAACAACCAATACGTTATCGTTCAACCCCCAACAACCAATACGTTATCGTTCAACCCCCAACAACCAATACGTTATCGTTCAACCCCCAACAACCAATACGTTATCGTTCAACCCCCAACAACCAATACGTTATCGTTCAACCCCCAACAACCAATACGTTATCGTTCAACCCCCAACAACCAATACGTTATCGTTCAACCCCCAACAACCAATACGTTATCGTTCAACCCCCAACAACCAATACGTTATCGTTCAACCCCCAACAACCAATACGTTATCGTTCAACCCCCAACAACCAATACGTTATCGTTCAACCCCCAACAACCTATCCACACAGGAGGGCCTGTCACCCCCGGAGCGCCGAGCAAAACGGCGCCGAGCAAAACAGCGGAGAGCACGATAGTAAACTCGTGCCGAGACACCTCACATCACAACAGATTCATTTTCGCCTCACCCACCCACATTCCATCCGCACAGGAAGGACCGTCGCGCGCAGAGCGGCAAGCAAAGCGGCAGGCTGCAGCAAGGGAGGCGGCAAGGGAGGCAGCGGAGAGGGAGCAGCGGCGGGCCGTGGCAGCAGGACGAGGAGAAGGGGAGGAGCAGGGCGGAGGGGTGTCGTGGGGCATGCGGGAAGACGCTGAGGCGGAGGAGGTGAGAAGGAGAGAGGGAGAGCGAGCGAGCGGGAGAGGGAGGGAGAGTGGCTGGGCCGGGGTTGATAAGAAGTAGATAGCTTAGGCACATGGGATGAGAGGGGTGTCGTGGGGCATGCGGGAGGATGCAGAGGCGGAGGAGGTGAGAGCGAGAGAGTTTTTGTGGTTGGAATTTCTTTAATTAGGTTGCATGGGGCACGTGGGAAGGGTGTCGTGGGGCACATGGGAGGAGTGTCGTGGGAAGATGCAGAAGCGGATGAGGTGAGAGTGAGAGAGAGTGGCGAGGCTGGGGGGTTGCTCGGAAGTAGATGGCTCAAGCCCATGGGGGCCACGTGGGGACGGGTGTGGCGGGGCATGCGGGAGGGGTGTGGCGGGGCATGCGGGAGGGGTGTGGCGGGGCATGCGGGAGGGGTGTGGCGGGGCATGCGGGAGGGGTGTGGCGGGGCATGCGGGAGGGGTGTGGCGGGGCATGCGGGAGGGGTGTGGCGGGGCATGCGGGAGGGGTGTGGCGGGGCATGCGGGAGGGGTGTGGCGGGGCATGCGGGAGGGGTGTGGCGGGGCATGCGGGAAGATGCAGAAGCAGATGAGGTGAGAGCGAGCGGTAGAACGACAGTGGCTTGGATTGCTCAAAGTACAAACATAGCGCCTGGGTTCAGGGGTGCACGTGGGGGGAAGGAGAGGGGGAGGAAGAGGGCGAGGGGGAAGGTGGTGGTGAGGATGGGGAAGAGGGTGAGGGAGAGGGTGAGGGGGAGGGTGAGTGAGAGGGTGAGGGAGAGGGTGAGGGGAAGGGTGAGTGAAAGGGTGAGAGAGAGGGTGAGGGAGAGGGTGAGGGAGAGGGTGAGGGGGAGGGTGAGTGAGAGGGTGAGGGAGAGGGTGAGGGAGAGGGTGAGGGAGAGGGTGAGGGAGAGGGTGAGGGAGAGGGTGAGGGAGTGGGTGAGGGAGAGGGTGAGGGAGTGGGTGAGGGAGAGGGTTGGGGGGAAGGTGGTGGTGATGATGAGGGTGTGCAAGAGGGAGAGCTGGGTGGAACGTCAAGATGGATGGCATGGGGTGCGCGAGAATGATGTGCCTGGTGGGAGCTGGATATGATGTGCCTGGTGGGAGCTGGATATGATGTGCCTGGTGGGAGCTGGATATGATGTGCCTGGTGGGAGCTGGATATGATGTGCCTGGTGGGAGCTGGATATGATGTGCCTGGTGGGAGCTGGATATGATGTGCCTGGTGGGAGCTGGATATGATGTGCCTGGTGGGAGCTGGATATGATGTGCCTGGTGGGAGCTGGATATGATGTGCCTGGTGGGAGCTGGATATGATGTGCCCGGTGGGAGCTGGATATGATGTGCCCGGTGGGAGCTGGATGGCAAAGGGAGCGCTTGCTTAGAGACGTCTCAAAACTAGATGAGGAACTGCAGCTCGCCTAACAAGCTTGTATGGCATGGGGTGCGTGAGAAGGGGGTGTTGGATATGGTGTGCCTGCTGGGAGCAGGATGGTGAAGGCAGTGCTTGCTTGCTTGCCCCTTGGCGCCTTCGCCTCGTTGCTTCATCGCCCCATTGCCCCTGTACCCGTTGCTCCATTGCTCCATTGCCCCTTTGCGTCATTGCCCCATCACCCCTTTGCCCCCTGTACGAGCACCAGGAGGAGGAGGAGCAGGAGGAGGTGACGTGGCAGACGCATAAGGGCGAGCTGACCGACAACCAGAGGAAGCTGAAAGAGAAGATTATGAAGCGCCTGGAGAAGGTGAGGGTGGGTGAGGGGGTGTGATGGTCGCTTGCTCCCCCATTGCTCCATTGTTCAATCGATGTCATCGTCTCCCCCCTCGCTCCCTCAACCCTAGTCAATGCACCACCATGTGCCCCAAGTAGATTTTCTCTCTCTCCCTCTTTGCTGAGCCCCTCACCTCCCCAACAGGTGCAGCACATGCAGCGCGAGATGGACGTGAGAAAGGCCGAGGGGGTGGGGCAGGGCGGGGCGGGGGTAGGCAGTGCGCTGCTGTGCGAGTGCCTTTTGAGTCGACTCAAACGTCACCTCGTTACCATACCATGGCACACGATACATTTTCTACACGGTGGGGCAGGGCGGGGGTAGCCAGTGCGCTGCTGTGCGAGTGCCCTCAAGTGGCTGTGTGTTCTCTCCCCCCTGTGCCACTCGCCTCCTCCCCTCCCCTTTCTACCCCCCCCCCTCAACCCAACAGGTGCAGCACATGCAGAGGGAGATGGATGTGATAGAGGCGAAGGAGGTGGGGCAGGGAGGGCTCACAGCAGGGCAGCAGACTCAGATTGCCCGCAACAAGACACGCATTCAGCAGGTGGGTGGGGAGGGGTAGAGAGGGGTGGGGTTGGGTGGGGAGGAGGAATGCCTTTCCACACGTAACGGGGGCTCACGGCGGGGCAGCAGACGCAGATTGCTCACAACAAGACTCGCATTCAACAGGTGGGTGGGGAGGGGAGGGTAGGGGTGGGTTGAGGAGGGGAGAGGCCTTTTGAGGCGTCTGATAGGTAGGGGCTACAGTGGGGCAGCGGACTCATATTGCCCGCAACAAGACTCGCGTCTGGAGCTTAGTGGGAATATACGCGTATAGCGTATATATGCTTATCGTATATACGCTAACGTATATACGCTAAACGCTGAAGGGTCGGCTTTGGGAATCCGCTTTTTCGGGCAGGAAAAAAAATCCCGGGCAGGGTGAAAAACAATGTCGTGCTCAACATCGGGAAGGTATTCCATATTCTCACTAAGAATTTCGTAGCATTCTCCTAAGTCTGAACTTCGATTAGGGTGGGATGTGTAGTAGACACTATCGCTAGAAGGAAAAGTAGGAATCGGGATGAGCTCTGTTGGGAAGCGGGAAATGTCAAGTGCAGTTGGGCTGGCTGGTTAGTAGCGTGAGTGGGGTTTGTTGGGGGGAGGTTTTTGACAGGTTGGAGTTCGTAGATGGGATGGATTTCAATGCGGTACTAAACAAAATTGTAGATCTGAACTGCCAGATGCAATTGTAAGGCACATTCCCGCTTCCCTACAACCCTGAATTGCACCTCGACTTCCGCGAAATGCTCACCAGGAGATTCCGCATCTTTCCGTATACACATGAATTTTTTTCCCGGGCAGCCCCTAAATAAATCTGAAAGCGTATAGCGTATTAGCTAGCGTATAGCGTTTTGCGTATGAACGCAAGCGTATATACGCTATACGCTTTAGGTTCTGAGCGTATATTCCCACTAAGGTCTGGAGGTGGGGGGGGGTGGGGGATTCAGGGAGAGTGTGTTGAGGAGCAGCTTGAGAGTAGGAGCAGCTTGAGAGTAGGAGCAGCTTGAGAGTAGGAGCAGCTTGAGAGTAGGAGCAGCTTGAGAGTAGGAGCAGCTTGAGAGTAGGAGCAGCTTGAGAGTAGGAGCAGCTTGAGAGTAGGAGCAGCTTGAGAGTAGGAGCAGCTTGAGAGTAGGAGCAGCTTGAGAGTAGGAGCAGCTTGAGAGTAGGAGCAGCTTGAGAGTAGGAGCAGCTTGAGAGTAGGAACAGAAAGCTTGTCTTCACTCTCCACCCCTCGTTCCCTGATCTGATCTTGGTCTTCTGTGGAGTGGATGGAGGAGGTGGAGAGTCCAGAAAGAGAGCGGCTTGGGTGATGTGATGTTATCTTCCCTTCCCTTTCTTCATGCTCAGAGGAGACGGAGAGTAAAGAAGACATTTTGAATGAGAGCAGTTTGAGCAATGTTCTCTTGCCTCCCTCCCTCCTCCCTCTTGCTGTTCATGCTCAGCTGATGGAGGAGGTGGAGAGCATGGAAGAGACTCTGAATGAGAGCACCTTGAGGGAGTAGGTTCATGTTAACTTACACCTCCTCCGCCCCTCTTTTGTGGCTATCCCCTGTCGATGGAGGAGGTGGAGAGCATGGAAGAGACCCTGGAACGAGAGCAGTATCAATGAAATATGTTCGAGTGACTTTAGATTGAGAGTTGTCACCTTCCTCTCTCCCCCCCCCTCCAATCCCTTGCCCTTCCTTTTCATCGTCAGTTGATGGAGGAGGTGGAGAGCATGGAGGAGACTCTGAATGAGAGCATTCAGGAGTCGGTGGGGGCAAAGACAGGCAGGAGGAAAGGGAGAGGAGGGCGGGCGGTGGAAGAGGAGGAGGATGAAGATGATAGGTGAGGGGGGAGATTACTAGTGAGTGGGGAGATTACTAGTGAGGGGGAAGATTACTAGTGAGTGGGGAGATTACTAGTGAGAGGGGAGATTACTAGTGAGTGGGGAGATTACTAGTGAGGGGGAAGATTACTAGTGAGTGGGGAGATTACTAGTGAGTGGGGAGATTACTAGTGAGTGGGGAGATTACTAGTGAGTGGGGAGATGACTAGTGAGTGGGGAGATTACTAGTGAGTGTGGAGATTACTAGTGAGTGGGGAGATTACTAGTGAGTGGGGAGATTACTAGTGAGTGGGGAGATTACTAGTGAGTGGGGAGATTACTAGCGAGTGGGGAGATTACTAGTGAGTGGGGAGATTACTAGTGAGTGGGGAGATTACTAGTGAGTGGGGAGATTACTAGTGAGTGGGGAGATTACTAGTGAGTGGGGAGATTACTAGTGAGTGGGGAGATTACTAGTGAGTGGGGAGATTACTAGTGAGGGGGGAGATTACTAGTGAGTGGGGAGATTACTAGTGAGTGGGGAGATTACTAGTGAGTGGGGAGATTACTAGTGAGTGGGGAGATTACTAGTGAGTGGGGAGATTACTAGTGAGTGGGGAGATTACTAGTGAGGGGGGAGATTACTAGTGAGTGGGGAGATTACTAGTGAGTGTGGAGATTACTAGTGAGTGGGGAGATTACTAGTGAGTGGGGAGATTACTTGTGAGTGGGGAGATAACTAGTGAGTGGGGAGATTACTAGTGAGTGGGGAGATTACTAGTGAGTGGGGAGATTACTAGTGAGAGGGGAGATTACTAGTGAGTGGGGAGATTACAAGTGAGGGGGGAGATTACTAGTGAGGGGGGAGATTACTAGTGAGTGTGGAGATTACTAGTGAGTGGGAAGATTACTAGTGGGTGGGGCGATTACTAGTGAGTGGGGAGATTACTAGTGAGTGTGGAGATTACTAGTGAGTGGGGAGATTACTAGTGAGAGGGGAGATTACTAGTGAGTGGGGAGATTACTAGTGAGTGGGGAGATTACTAGTGAGAGGGGAGATTACTAGTGAGTGGGGAGATTACTAGTGAGTGGGGAGATTACTAGTGAGTGGGGAGATTACTAGTGAGTGGGGAGATTACTAGTGAGTGGGGAGATTACTAGTGAGTGGGGAGATTACTAGTGAGTGGGGAGATTACTAGTGAGTGGGGAGATTACTAGTGAGTGGGGAGATTACTAGTGAGTGGGGAGATTACTAGTGAGGGGGGAGATTACTAGTGAGTGGGGAGATTACTAGTGAGTGGGGAGATTACTAGTGAGTGGGGAGATTACTAGTGAGTGGGGAGATTACTAGTGAGTGGGGAGATTACTAGTGAGTGGGGAGATTACTAGTGAGTGGGGAGATTACTAGTGAGTGGGGAGATTACTAGTGAGTGGGCAGATTACTAGTGAGTGGGGAGATTACTAGTGAGTGGGCAGATTACTAGTGAGTGGGCAGATTACTAGTGAGTGGGGAGATTACTAGTGAGTGGGGAGATTACTAGTGAGTGGGGAGATTACTAGTGAGTGGGGAGATTACTAGTTTTGTGGGGAGATTACTAGTGAGTGGGGAGATTACTAGTGAGTGGGGAGATTACTAGTGAGTGGGGAGATTACTAGTGAGTGGGGAGATAACTAGTGAGTGGGGAGATTACTAGTGAGTGGGCAGATTACTAGTGAGTGGGGAGATTACTAGTGAGTGGGGAGATTACTAGTGAGTGGGCAGATTACTAGTGAGTGGGGAGATTACTAGTGAGTGGGGAGATTACTAGTTTTGTGGGGAGATTACTAGTGAGTGGGGAGATTACTAGTGAGTGGGGAGGTTACTAGTGAGTGGGGAGATTACTAGTGAGTGGGGAGATTACTAGTGAGTGGAGAGATTACTAGTGAGTGGGGAGATTACCAGTGAGTGGGGAGATTACTAGTGAGTGGGGAGATTACTAGTGAGTGGGGAGATTACTAGTGAGTGGGGAGATTACTAGTGAGTGGGGAGATTACTAGTGAGTGGGGAGATTACTAGTGAGTGGGGAGATTACTAGTGAGTGGGGAGATTACTAGTGAGTGGGGAGATGACTAGTGAGTGGGGAGATGACTAGTGAGTGGGGAGATTACTAGTGAGTGGGGAGATTACTAGTGAGTGGGGAGATTACTAGTGAGTGGGGAGATTACTAGTGAGTGGGGAGATTACTAGTGATTGGGGAGATTACTAGTGAGTGGGGAGATGATTACTAGTGAGTGGGGAGATTACTAGTGAGTGGGGAGATTACTAGTGAGTGGGGAGATTACTAGTGAGTGGGGAGATGAGTGGTGAGGGGGGAGATTACTAGTGAGTGGGGAGATGAGTGGTGAGGGGGGAGATGAGTTGTGAGTGGGGAGGTGACAGGTGTAGGGAAAGGGGGAGATGATGGGTAAGGGGAAAGGTCAAAGGTGGAGGGGGGAGATAAGAAGTGCCCTCTTTCACTGGATGCTCCTTCACCCATCCCCATGACCATTTGTTGGCCCATGCCCATCCATCATGAACAATACAGGTAGAAGCGAGCGTGCTTTGCTTTGCTTCACCCATGCTTTGCTTCACCCATGCTTTGCTTCACCCATGCTTTTCCACCCCTCTCTCAATCTAAAATTCAGTTCCCCGTGTTCTGTCCAGCCCTGGCAAGAATTAGGTCGTGGGCATAGCGCAGTGCAGCTCTGCTTTTGAAAGTCGACTCGTAGCGCAGCGCAGTTCCCCCTTGCTGGGGCATCTGCCTGCACGTCATTCCCCCGTCCACCGCAGACGACGCGCGGTTCGACTGGGTGGGAGTCAAACCGCCAGCGCATACAAGCGAGTATAAGTGACGACGAATGGAGAATGACATCTCGCCTGTCCGTTTCCCTTCCCCTGCCTCCTTCTTGAGAATTCTCAAAACCTGATGAGCCACTTCTGAGTATGCTCTGACCATCTTCCTTTCCCTCCCCATGCCTCCTTCCTTCCACCTCCCCTGCCTCATCCAGCAACCAGGAGTTCTCTGATCGAGGGCGGAGGAACCGCCACCACGGACAAGCTAAAACCAGTTATGAGTATTTGCCTATGAGTTCCCTATCCACTCTCTCCCCCCTCTCCTTTCCTGCCGCCCCTCCTCCAGTGACAATAAGCTTTTTGACAGAGTGCAGTCAAACCGGCACCCCAGGCAAGCCAGATGGCGACTCTTTGCCTGTCCGTTTCCTTACACACCCCCCCTTCCCCTCCCCTTACCCCCTTCCTGCCACCCCCAGCAACGATGAGTTCTTTGACTGTGTGCAGTCAAACTGCCACCGCAGGCAAGCCAGAATCGCCCATGCGTTGCCTGCCCATTTCCTTCTCCCCACTCCCCCTTGTTCATGCCACCCCCAGCGACGATGAGTTCTTTGACCGCGTGCAGTCAAACCGCCACCGCAGGCAAGCCAGAATCGCCCTGGGAGGGGTGAAGAGCGCGGGAGAAGGGCCAGGCGCGGCAGGGGGTGCGGGAGGGGCAGCGGGGTCAGGAGGGCGGAAAGGGGGAGGAGGCGGAGTGGTGACTGCGGTTGACCTGCTGGAGGAAAGGCATGGGCTGCTGGAGCGACTGAGAGAGGTGGAGGGGCAGGTGGCAGAGGAGAGGAGGAGGAGTGAGGAGGCGAGTGGGGGGGAGGGAGGGGAGGGAGGGAGGGTAGGTGGGGAGGGGGAGGGCGGTGGGGAGGGTGGTGGCGGTGCGGAGGCACTGGATCCTCTGGATGCATTCATGTCGGCTGTGACAACAAAGATAGGTGCGCTGCGTTTACTTTTGGGTTGAGTCATACATGAACATTTGATGGGTGCACTGGCACCGCTGCTGTCACTGGCTGAGCTGCTCCGCTCTTGCATCCGATTGCAATGGTATTGTGGTTGGATTGTGGTTGGATTGTGGTTGGATTGTGGTTGGATTGTGCTGGTGGGCTGGTGGGTGCGCTGCTGTGATGGTTGAAACTGATGTTGCTTTCCTGTTGATTCCTCTTCCCCCTTCCTTTCTCATGTTCCCCATTTTTTCACCTTTGTCCCCTTTCGAATTCTACTCCTCCCCTGTCTTTGTCTCTTCACCCGTCTCCACCGTCCATACGTTGTGTTATCACCTGCACTCCCACTTTCTTCGCCAGAAATGGACAAATTAGGGACGCTGACAAGGGAGGCCGCCCGGTTGTCAGGCGAGCTGGAGCGGGTGGCAGCGCTGCTACAGCTGGCAGACCCATCAGGAGAGGCCGAGGCCAAGTGGGTCCCTCCCGTTGAGAAGGGCAAGAAAAGGCAGAAAGAGACAACCACACTGCCTGCTCCTGCTGCTCCTGCTACTGCTGCTGCTACCGCTTCTGCTGCTGAAAAGGGTGGTGGAAAGGAGGTGAAGCGGCAGGATGCAACGGGAGGGAGGGGCAGCGAGCTCGTCACTGCAGCAGCCCAAAGCAGTAGTGCCCCCGTGGGAACAGAAGAAGCAGCAGATGTGGGGATCCAAGGGAGGGATGGGAACGAGGGAAGTGCGGCAGCAGAGGTGGAAGTGGGAAAGATGGAAGAGAAAGGAAGGGGAGGGGGTAGAGGGGAAGCAAGGAAGCAGGAAACGGCAGGAGGGATTGTGGGAGGGAGCAAGATTGATGAGAAAGAGAGAGTGGGAGGGAGCAAGATTGATGAGAAAGAGAGAGTGGGAGGGAGCAAGATTGATGAGAAAGAGAGTGTGGGAGGGAGGAAGAGAGGAGGAGGTGGGGATTTCAGTGACGGTGAGAGTCGGAGCAAGCGGAGCATTGCTGATGGGGCTGCATCTGCTGCTGCTGGAGCTGCTGTTGCATCTGCTGCTGCCGGTGCTGCTGCCGGTGCTGGTGCTGGTGCTGGTGCTGGCAGTAGTGGTGGTGGCGGTGGAGGGGGAGGGGAGGAGAAACGGCGGAGGGTGTTGGGGCCAGCGAAGCCCAAGTTTCTGGAGGAGGCAGCAGCAGAGATGGAGCAAGGCACCGAGGCCTGGATGCCCCCGCAAGGTGAGTGTGCGGTTGGGCGTGTGTGGGTCAGTTGTTGCGCACGTGTGAGCACAGTGTGAGCACAGTGTGAGCACAGTGTGAGCACAGTGTGAACACAGTGTGAGCACATAAAGCAAGGCACCGAGGCCTGGATGCCTCTGCAAGGTGCGTGCCTGGGTGTGGTTGGTTGGTTGGGCGTGTGCAGTGTGCAGTGATGGAGCAAGGCACGCATCTCTTCAAGGTGCGTGTGTGTGGATGGGCGTGTGTGTGGATGGGCGTGTGTGTGGATGGGCGTGTGTGTGGATGGGCGTGTGTGTGGATGGGCGTGTGTGTGGATGGGCGTGTGTGTGGATGGGCGTGTGTGTGGATGGGCGTGTGTGTGGATGTGCGTGTGTGTGGATGGGCGTGTGTGTGGATGGGCGTGTGTGTGGATGGGCGTGTGTGTGGATGGGCGTGTGTGTGGATGGGCGTGTGTGTGGATGGGCGTGTGTGTGGATGTGCGTGTGTGTGGATGGGCGCGTGTGTGGATGGGCGTGTGTGTGGATGTGCGTGTGTGTGCAATGTGAGTGAGTGGCCTTGGCGTGTGCAGTTTCATTGCTTGGCCATCACTCCTTTTGTATGTCTCTTCTCATCAAGCCTCCACAACCATCTATGAATCAAATTTGATGTGCATACCTCACAACATTCCTGCCATATGCACACAAAACGAAACCACTGCTTGTCCCACCATCCCACTCTCCTCGCAGGTCAAACCGGTGATGGCCAAACCCTACTGAACAAGAAGCTCGGGTACTAAGTAAATGCGAGTCCTCTAATTGGATATGGATGCCCCAGAATCACGTTTTTTTAGACGTCTCAAATCACACAGTAGAATATTCTCGGCAGGGCACTCGTCGTCATTCATCCTGATGTTTCAGGGCAGAAAAATACACATTCTGAAATTCCAGGGCACGTGATACAGTTTGCAATCAACCTGAAGTTACAAGGTGAAAATCCAATACTATCCTGAAATTTCAGGGCACAGTCCCTGGACACACCCTGAAATCAGGGTAATGAGGATGTTCTACCCTGATATTGTAGGGCCTGAACATGAGTGAAACTGAAAAAATAGGTTCTTCTATTCCTCTAGACAAAGATGCTCATTCCATGTCACTAGCAATTGATCCGTAGTGGGTCGATGAGCCCAGTCACTCTGAATCGCATCTCGCATCATGCCCACCAGAACCTCCGCCTGCTCCTCCGTCCATTGCCCCTCCAGCTTTTTGTCGAACAGCTCGGCGTAATCTGCGAACGCAAGATTCCGCAAATGTCTCCTTTTCATTTGAAATGATTCATCCAGCACACCGCGCCCGGTGACGAGCTCTAGCAGGAAAACGCCAAAGGCGTAGGTGTCGCAATGCGATGATAAGATTCCTGAAGGGTAAGAGGGTAAAGGAGCAACCAGGACACCTCTCTAAACTTAAGCACTGGTTGGAAAAGTGTGAGATGTGACATAATCAAGAAGCTTGATCAGATGGCAGCAAGAATATGCCAGCAAGCTTGGTCAGATACAATGTTACCACTTGCACGGAATGAGTTGTGCGCGATCACATGAATTGCAAGTGAAGCAAATGCAGAGGAAGATGCTTACAGTGACTCTTGAACGACGCACCTCTCAAATGTCGCACAAACCCATCTCATCCTCACTACCAAGCGAATTCCGCGGCAAATCATGCTTGGAGCAGCTCACCTTGGCCTTACCTGAGCCATGATCACTTGGGGTGCACCGTGTGCATACCTGAGCCATGATCACTTGGGGTGCACCGCGTGCATACCTGAGCCATGATCACTTAGGGGCATAGTACTTGCAGAAATGCTAGACCTGACTGAGAATCTTTGCAGACAGGGACAGCCAACGCACCGGCTCACCTCTCTCGAAATGGTCTGGGTCCATGTAGCCCCACGACCCAGCCATTTCCTAAACTGACTTGGAATTCGTCTCATCCCATCCCACGAGGCGCAACACCCATCACGCCGGCTCACCTCTCTCGAAATAGTCCGGGTCCATGTAGCCCCACGACCCAGCCACTCTCTAACCTGACTAGAAGTCGTCTCATCACATGAGGCACAACACCCAACAAACAATACACAACACACAACACCCAACAAACAACACACAACAAACAACACACAACACACAACAAACAACACACAACAAACAACACACAACACACAACAAACAACACAGAACACCCAACACACAACACACAACACCCAACAAACAACACACAACACCCAACACACAACACACAACACACAACACCCAACACACAACACCCAACACCCAACACCCAACGCGCCGGCTCACCTCTCTCAAAATAGTCTGGGTCCATGTAGCCCCATGATCCAGCCACTCGCGTCGTGACATGTGTCTTGTCCTGGCATGCCTTGGCCAATCCGAAATCAGCCACCTTGGGAACGAGCGTCTGGAGATATGCGGATTGAAACAAGAGCACGAAACAGCAGGTGGGAGAAATCAGTCCGAGACCGTAAGGAGATGCGCCTTGCTCTGACATGATTGGCCAACCTGAAATTGTCCATTTTGGGAAGGAGTGTTTGGAGGCATACAGATACAGTACAGAGAAGTAAGAAGGGTGCATTAGCCACATGGACCCAGCAACTCTCGCCCTGATATGCGTTCTGTCCTGTCATGCATTGGCCAATCCGAGATCCGCCACCATCAGAACAAGTGCCTGGAAACATGCACATGGACAAAACGAACAAAAAGCAGCGGGGGAGAGAGAGAAGTCCGAGGCTGCAAGGAGACGTATTTGTAGGAGTTGGCATGCGCACTTGTCATGCTTGCTTAATTAGTAGGAATTGTGTTTTGTTCTCGCATGCCTTGGCTAGTCTAATTAGTCCACTTGGCATGCATTGGGTAAACCGAAATATACCGGCCTAAAAAAGTGAGCGCGCGGAGAAAGAAACACGAAGTTACAAAGCAAGAGGAAACAGAGAATGGGTGGAATTATAAAGGGCTGCGACATGTGTGTTGTGCCTTTGCTTTGCCTTTGCTGGTCATGGTCGGCCCTCCAGAAGGGAATCTGTGGGAAGTGAGAGTGTATTGGGCGCATAGAAGGTCCAGATAGTTTTTTTGTGATTTGATCATCCTGACCCGATTTTTTGTGAGAAATATGCGCCCACTGAACTGACTCGCCTTTGTTAGAAGCACACAACAAGTACCCACCTTCGTTAGAAGCACGTCATAGGAGCACACCTTCGTTAGAAGCACATTGGCGGACTTGAAGTCGCGGTGGATGAATCCCTCCCTGTGAATGGCCGCCAGCCCCTCAAGACTCCCTCTGGCGATGCGCAGCCGGTCCTTCCAAGGGAAGGGCTCTGTGTCACTCCTTGCTGCTTGCACAGGGAGGGGTGAGCGACAAGGGATTCGAGGCACCTGAGATATTAACTGTGAGGAATGAGTGAATGAGAGGAATGAGTGAATGAAAGGATAGCAAGGGGTGAGAGGGACAAGTTCTGGTTGCTTATCCCAGTTGCTTTCAGTTGGTTTTGATGCGCCTGGAACCTGCTAGGCTTGTTCCAGCTGCTTTCACCCCCGTCTTTCCACACCCCGTCTTTCCACACCCCGTCTTTCCACACCCCGTCTTTCCACACCCCGTCTTTCCACACCCCGTCTTTCCACACCCCGTCTTTCCACACCCCGTCTTTCCACACCCCGTCTTTCCACACCCCGTCTTTCCACACCCCGTCTTTCCACACCCCAAGGCCCATCAGGTGTTGGGATGGGAACCAAGTACCCCCATCGCATCACACCACACAACGCCTGATGACACCATATTACCTTTCTTGTGCTAGGCAACATCTCCCCCCATGCGAGGCAACATCTTCCCCCATGCGAGGCAACATCTCCCCCATTCCCCTCCACCTTCCAGGACAAACTCAGAGTCCAAGGCAGTGACCCTGCCCCATCATTTGAGCAAATGCCCACCACATTCCACCGCATTCCACCCTCCTGTACCTTTCTTCAACCGCTGGGAAACATCCCCCCCCGGGACGAACTCAGAGACCATGGCAAGGGTTTGCCCCATCACGGCCACTCCCAGCAGGCGCAGAATGTTGGGATGGTGCAGCGCTGTCATCATCATGACCTCCGTCTGATGGGGGAGAGGAGAGGGAGGAGCAACCGGGTGGAAATGGCGGAGTGGAGGAGAAGGGGAGGATGGCAGAGGGGAGGAGAGGGGGGGAGCATCACGGCAATGAGTTCTGCCTTGGGGTCTCTCCCCATTGAGAAGGGTGGGTGCAGGGGGGTCTGGGGAGGGGGGGACGTCTGATGGTTCGCCCCATCACGGCCACTCCCAGCAGGCGCAGAATGTTGGGATGGTGCAGGGCAGGGCAGTCATTACAGTATCTCCGCCTGACGGGGGGACGGGGAGAGTCCCGATGGTCGGGGAAGAGGGGAGAGGAGGGGGAAGGGCCAATGGTGCAGGGAAATCATTATCGTGCCTCTGTCTGATGGGGGAAAGGGAGAGGGGGCCGGGGAAGAGGGGAGAGGAAGGAGAAGGCTTCTCAATGGTGTAGAGCAGTCTGATGAATGGTGAGAGGAGGGGAACGGGGTGACGGCGGAGAGTAGGAGAAGCGGGGGAGCGTCGCGAGCATGAGTTCTGTCTGACATCTGACAAGGGTGGGTATCGGGGGGTCTGATGGTTCGCCCAAGCCACTCCCAGCGGCCGCGAATGTTGGGATGGTGTAGAGCAGTCATCATCATGAGCTCCATAGGAGAATGATGGGTGCAGGGGGTTGATTGAGGGAGAGGGGAAGGGAAGGGACAATGAGAAAGCGTGCAGAGCAGTCATCGGTATGATCTCTGTCTGATGTGGGAGGGAGGAGAGGTGAGAGGAGGGGGGGTTGGGTGGTTGAAGGAAAAGTTGGGGTATATGGTAAGAGCTGAAATCACCAGGAAAGTATACATTTGTAACTTTCCAGGTTATTGTTCATTTGTAACTTACCAGGTAAGTGCTGTTTGTCTGTAACTTACCTGATAGAAGTTTGTTTGTGATTCACCAACTAAGTGTTCATGTGTAACTCAATCACAGTAGTATCGCTCACTCACCAGCAACTGCTCTCTTGCCCCTCCCTCCGCATTGTCAGTCAAGCACATCTTCACCGCCACCGGAACAAACTCCTTCCCACCCACTTGCACCACTTCCAAATCATCATTGATCCCGGGCCCCATCCCCCCTTGCACCTCTTCCTCATGGTCCCGTTCGCCCCACCCTCCCCCGACCCCTTCCCCGTACCCTCCCCCGACCCCTTCCCCGTACCCTCCCCCGCGCGCTCCCCCGTGCGGCAGCAGCAGCATGCCCTTGTAGACGGCGCCGAAGCCGCCTTCCCCCAGCTTGGTGCGCCAGTCGCCCGTCATCCGCCGCAGCTCGTCCTGCGAGTATCGCGGCAGCGTGCCGTCGTCCTCCACGGCGCGCATCGCCACGGGCTCATGGTCTTTTGGGAGGACAGGAGGGAAGAGGGGAGGGGGGAGGGGGGAGGTGGGACGAATGGTTTTGCCGGGAGGAGTGCTAGTACGGCCGCACCAAGCCGTCCGCCCCCACTGCCCGGATAGCCTACGCGGGCCGCTCGTTTAGGGGGGAAAGGGGAACGGCGGAAAGGGTAGTTGTTGGAGAGGAAAGAAGCGGGAAAGGTTAGGAGGAGGGAAAGTTAGGGTTGTTGTGGGGCAATGTGGAGTGTGAGGAGGAAATATCATTACCTATCATGTGAGTAGTGCCGTACTACCAGGTGAGGTGACCCCGGAAGCACGCAGCCGGCACCATCGCCACTGGAAATGTCTACGTCACTATAAACTAGTTATACGGTGTAGCCTAATGGATGATAATGAGATCGCTCTAACAGGGTAGGCACGGAAAAAGAAAAACGACCTTTGTGTCAGATATCGGTCGGTGCCGAGTATCGTCGTCGAACCCGTATCTCCAGCACTCCACTAACAGCCCTCATTGCTCCAAACAAAATTCACAGACGAGAAACCGCCAGCATTAACCATACCCGGAGGGCCAAGAAGGCCCAAATTGCCTCAACCTTACTAACCTTGGTTGAGTTTGGCCCTCGCATTCAAAATCTTGGCCAATTGTGTTGCTCGCTCCAACCGAGCTTCCTAAGGTTGAAGTTCTTGGCTCGCGGGTTTAACCCGCATCCCTAAAGCTCCATGCTCGCGTAGGCAGATTCGGGTCAGTTTTGGCTCAAGTTCTTTTCGATTAGAGTATTTGCTAGCCATGAATTATCCCTTAACTAACTTTTGACCCAAAAGTTACTTCGGGGTTAATAGGGTCAGCTTTAAGAAAGGACTGGGGTCGAGGACCCTTTGGGACCAAAGTTTGGGTCAGCAACATTCTGGTGATGCAGGAAACGGCGATTGTAAAAGCTATGAATTTCTAGTCCGACTCAAACATCGAGTGCCGCTGAAGCACCGTCCGCACTTAACCCTTGGACGATGACGACTGAGAACGAGAAATGGATTTTATTTCGCCCGGAAAAACGATGTGAAACAAGCCTCAGAAAGCCAGATTCTAAAAACAACGATACGTCTAAACTTTGGGAGCATGATAATAACACAAGACGCTGATTGAGTGAAGCTTTCAAGTCACCTAGACCGACTATTTGAACACTTTGCGTGACTCACGGTTCGTGCCAGGAAAGCAGCAAAAGAAACCCATCCTCGAACTTGTTTTTAAAGCAGAGCAGTAAGGTCCACCAAGAATAGCTTTTACGATATATTTTATTAATAGTTACTACGAAATGCGGTCGCAAGTTGAGCTAGAAGGTACCTTTGAGAATAGTCTACGAGTCCGAGAAATCTGAGAGACGAACCAGGGAATTGCAAAATGTGCAGGATTGTGAAACAGCGATGGAGGGGAACGCTTTGGGGCTTGAATCGGGTGAAGTTCTGGCTGTTGCGCGCGCCCCGCCAATATCAGCTGTTTGGTTTGCGACCGACTTTTCCTAAGCCCGTGAGTGGTGAGTAATAAGAGCCTTCGCGGGATGAGTTCCTGTCGGCCCTAATTCTTATTGCTGACTTTGTGTTGACTTTTCGAGCGATGCTGACTGGACATTGATAAACTGAGTCAGCATGGTTGGCTGCCAATGTAGCAAACACATGACGCCGCACGCCAATCTTACGGGCAGGCATGGACTGAAACGTGCATCTCATTTCGAGAGTCTTCGCAAACTTCGCCACCAGCTTCAAGGGACTGTATATGCTCTGGCTGGTTACATATATGTAAGGAAAAAACCCTTTCCTTAAAGCCCAAAACCCGAATTACAATGAAAGGAACAGTTTTGCCCCGCGTTGACTTGCGTTGAGCAATTCAGGTCTTGGGCTTTAATCGGAGTTTACTGCTTCGCGTACAACCCCCACTTTCGGAAGTGCACGTTCGGCCGGATCGCTCGCTACCGAAGCAACATCGCGTCGTCTTCGGCTTCACTTTGCCCAATCTGCACCCAACCTCGTGTTCCCGAGGTTCCGCCTAGCTAGGTTCACCCGCTATAGTATCCCGTGTCTTTCATTGTATCGACAGTCCATATAGTAACAGCTTCGTTATTCGTAATTCGTTGTTGGTTATTCCGCGCAACTCTGTTTGACAACTCATAACGCTTGGTATCAGAGCTACTTTCCTAGTTCACCCCGCTTTTCGATGGTAGTTAAGTGGCACGAGTGTGACTGGTACAGTGGGCTCCAAAGTAGTTGGCTAAAAAGTTTATTGAATTAGAGCGTGTTCCTATGACCTCCTATCAGGGGCACCTCGTATCAAAAATGTATTTTCGCTATGTACACATTATAAAACGCATCGTATCAGAAGTGTATCGAATCTGCGCACCAATGAAATTGCTCGCATAACATCGCTAGGACGTGCATATTTCCCGGTGCACGGTCCCATCAAACGAGCAGACGTCTACCCTGTGGATGCGGCCGTCACACATTCATGCTCAGCTGTGGGACATGGCAGTCGTGCGCTACGTAAAAACGTGCAGACTCTGCAAACGTGGCTCAAAACTTTGACGAATGTGCACCGCGCCAAAAAAGGCATGCCACGCACGTTCAGCGATTCAGGGTCCTTGTCATCTCCACCCACATTACCTTCTCTACCACCGCTATCAGTGATCTGGGCATACATATTTGGTAGTACCTTCATACTGCTACCACACATCTAGCAATATGGCCCACAAGCGTAAAAACCAGGCAACCACCAGCGAAGAGGCATCATGGCGTCCTGAGGATCTCGCGTACGTCAAGTGGATGAGGGTTGAAGGCCGACGGCTAGGCCCCTGTGTAATGTGGGACAGACGTCCGCGCAGTCTACCGCCACTCCTCGTTCTACCCCCGGCCCTACCAACATCGGTGCCTTTACCGACTATGATACGGATGAGGACGACGACGTCAACGATTCGGCGGAGGATGATGACAACGCCAACACCGAAGGCAACGACCCAGTGGTCGCGTGGTGCGGCGATCCTGAAAACAACGGGCCCGCCGAAGATCGCGACGCTGCATCAACCGAGAGTCCTAAAAAAAAGGTCTGCTGATTCGCGAGAAGGCAAAACGATCGGGCAAGGGGCGGGTGCAGTCCGAAGCGCGCAGCGAGCCGACGATCCACGCTAGTCCATGAAAATGACCGCACTCGGAGTGGTCACCGAGAGAATCAACGGTTCTTGTGGCTGCTCGATGCTTCACCAAAGACGAGCTGCCGCAAATGACGGAAAAACAAGGCAGTCAGTATTGGTTGCATCTTATCGAACACATTAAACTGCAGCACCCTGATTGGTGCAGAAACGTTACCGCCTGCACCAACCAGTAGAAGCGCCTCAAGGCTCTGTGGAAGCAGATTGAACGGGGTGATTCCGCCTCTAGGAGCGGCACGGTGATAAAACCCCTACGGTGGGAGTGGATGGTACTATTTTATCAAGACACCGTAGCTGCCGAGCCACACGCACTCGATGGTGGCAGAGCGGTGAACGTCACTGTGGATCCTGGAACTCAAGTCCCCAAGCCTGCTAACACCGAAGAGACAACTACCATGTGTATGTGATTAGTCGCCATTGCTGTCAGAATCAACTATGCAGGAATGAATGAACTATGAATGAGTTGGGTACAAGTACTTACCCTAAAGTGTTGTACCTCTTGTAGGCTAACCCACTATAGCCTAGAGAGAACGCAAACATACAGTTTGACACACCCCCATAGGCTAAATGGGAGAGAGCAAACACAACAGACGGTCACAAGACCAGTCAAGAAAGAGAACAAGCAAAGCAAGGCTCAGGGTGGATCTTAGGACACCACACAATCTGAGCACAAGCAAACGGCCACACGGTCACATGCAGAGTTATAATAGCAAGGCAGTACAGTGATCACAACCTAGCAAGAGTAAACAAGTAGGTATAAAGATATATATCAGTGTACAACAAGAGCAAGTCACACAACCAGCAGGTGAGGCAGAGTGGGCACAAGCCTAAGAGTAGTGCAGAAACGCTGATGATCACCAGACCCAAGGGCCTTGGTGAACACATCAGCAGTGTTGGCCCGCGAGGCCACGTAGGAAAGGCGGAGCTGACGACGCTGCTGCAGCTCACGTGCAAGGAAGTAGCAAAGAGCAATGTGCTTCGTTCTGTGCTCCAGTCTCTGCTCGCGACACAAGGCAAGCATTGCCTTGTTGTTGACCTACGGATTGGAGGAGAATGAAGCCGCTCCCCCAAGTCGATCAGCAGGTAGGTCAGCCAGCGTAGCTCCAATGCAGCCATGGCCCCAGCGTAGATCTCTGCCTCACAGCTGGAACCAAGCACATAAGAAGAATGAGTGGACCTCCACGAGACAGAACCAGAGCCAAGACTGAAGGTTTAACCCTGTGACAAACGCTGAGTCGCCTGGTTGTCGGCCCAAGAAGCGTCGGAGTGTCCTGTGAGTACCACTGAACCCTGTCCTCCAAGCACGAGCCCCATGCCCAATGTACTGCACAAGTAACGCAGTACCCTCTTCACAGCATCCCAGTGCACCTTTTCGGTGTCTACCGGGAGCCACGTAGCGAGCCAGGAGGTTGAGAGGGTACGCGAGGTCACGTCGTGTGCACGTCATCAGGTACTTGAGGCAACGCACAAGCTCTAGGTACAGACCACTTAGCTCTATGGACTCGTCCGAAGGTGGAGCTGAGAGCAAGTGGTCGGTAGACAGAGGAGTGGGCTGTGGCGAGGAGAACTGGAAACCGAAGCGCTGAAGGACCTGGTGCACCATGAGTGACTGAGTCAAGGTGATGGTGCACCGTGCTCTGTCCCGGGTGATCTGCAAGCCAAGATAGGTCCGCAGCTCACCCAGGTCAGTGCAGATGTGTCTCTCCTGCAGCTCCGCCTTCACTAGGGCCTGCACCTCCGTGTAAGCAGCAGCAAAAACCAAGTATTCGACGTACACGAGAACGTAGAACGGCGGCAGGGTAGTGTCGGTGCGTAGAAACATCGACGGGTCAGTAGAGGAAGGAGCAAACCCAAGAGACTGTCGTCCCAAGTGTGTCGTGCCACTCGCGAGGCGCCTGACGGAGACCGTAGACTGGCCGCTGGAGGCTCCTCTGGGTACCCGCAGGAAACGACCCAATGAAGCCAGGTGGGCGGAACAACCAGATCTCCTCGTGAAGGCTGCCCTGCAAGAAAGCTGTGGAGATGTCGAGGGAGTGCAGCTCATAGTCACGTTGTGCTGCAACGTGCAGCAACACCCAAAGAGTAGTCATCTTCGGGGTGGGGGAGAAGGTTTGGAAGAAGTCGACCCTCTGTCGCTGACTGAAGCCTTGAGCAACGTAACGTGCCTTGAAGGCTGGCGGAGAACCCGGAGGCCGCTTC
Source organism: Closterium sp. NIES-65 (assembly GCA_948144175.1). Classification (NCBI taxonomy): domain Eukaryota; kingdom Viridiplantae; phylum Streptophyta; class Zygnematophyceae; order Desmidiales; family Closteriaceae; genus Closterium; species Closterium sp. NIES-65. The sequence continues at coordinate 1,848,197 of CANXME010000160.1, forward strand.
AATCTGAAAATCCACATGCCATCGACTATGTTTGCCCTAGAAGGAGGAACCTCGTCGACATAGTGTCAAAGTTATATTTAAGATATGTCCTACTTGCTGTAGTTACTGTAGTTATTGTACTTTGCTGTTGGTGGTGCACCTCTTGTTTCCTTGTTTCAAGGCTATATCTTGTATGCTTTGGTTTTAGTGAAGCTAACTTGTTTGGTCAACTCTCTCGCTACTCCCTTGGCCTCGACCCTCGTCACCCGCTTGGCCTAGGCTTCTAAGCCTAGGCCCTAAGCCCGGTTCCTAAGTTAAGATCGTATTATAACATGGTAACAGAGCGGTCCGTCCTAGGACCTATTTCGTTTATGGGCCCACCATATTTCGCGACTGCTACAGTTAGGGGCGCGAAATCCGCACCTTGCGTATTTTTTTTTCCTACTGCTTGCACTGCCCCCCGTCGCCTGCTCGTCGCATTGTCGTCGCCTGCCTCGTCACGGCTCTCAGCGCGACGGGTGCGGCTGGACGCTATGGCGAACGCCAGCGGACCCGCCGCCAGCGACCCGCCAGCGAAGTCGCCAGCGGCCCGCGATCGCGTTTGCGCCATCGACTGCAGCCAGCGCCACCCTGCACCTCGCCCGTCGCCCCGACGGTCGCTGTGGGGGGGAGAAGGAAGAAGGGATGGGAGTGGCGGCAGAACGCTGTGGGGGCGAGAGGGAAGAGGGGATAGGAGTGACGGGGGAACGCCAGCGACGACCGCCAGAGCACCGGCGATCGCCCCAGCCGCTCCTTCGCCCGCTCTGCCCGTCGCATTCCCCCCGCCCCCTGCCCGTCAACCCCCCCCCCCCCCCCCCGTCGCGACTGTTTGCATGTGTAGCGGCGGTCGTTATGGGGAGGAGAGGGAGGAGGGGAAGGGAGTGGCGGTGGGACGCTGTGGGGAGGAGAGAAAGGAGGGAAGGGAGTGGCGGCGGAACGCTGTGGGGAGGAGAGAGAGGAGGGGAAGGCAGTGGCGGCGGAACGCTGGTCACCAGGCACTTGCACCAGCGCCAGCCGCCAGCACCAGCACCAGCTCCAGCGCCACCCGCCAGCACCAGCTCCAGCGCCAGCCGCCAGCACCAGCACCAGCTCCAGCGCCAGCCGCCAGCACCAGGCACCAGCACTGGCGCCAGCCGCCAGCACCAGGCACCAGCACCAGCGCCAGCCGCCAGCACCAGGCACCAGCACCAGCGCCAGCCGCCAGCACCAGGCACCAGCACCAGCGCCAGCCGCTAGCACCGGGCACCAGCACCAGCACCAAAGCCCGTCACCAGCATCAGCACCGGCACCAGCGCCGTCACGCCAGCACCAGGCACGAGCACCAGCAGCCCCACCTGTGACTAGCAGCCCCACCTGTGAAGGACTGTACAGGGATCGTCGTGGGTGGGGAGGGGTCTGGAGGAAGAAAGGGGGGAAGGGATTGCGGTTCTAGGGGGCGGTTGACATGGGGGGTGAGGTTAAAGGGGGTTGGTTGATTGGGGGAGGGGATGTGGGGGTTAGTAAGAGGGGACGCTGCGGCCACCCCCCCACCTCCTCTCCTCATCCCCCACCCAACCCCCCCTCTATAAAAGGGGGTTAGTAAGAGGGGACGTTGCGGCCACTCCCCCACCTCCTCTCCTCATCCCTCAATCACCACCTCCTATGTTATAATCTCCTCTCCTCTCCTCTCTCTCTCTCTCTCTCTCTCTCTCTCTCTCTCTCTCTCTCTCTCTCTCTCTCTCTCTCTCTCTCTCTCCTCCTCCTCCTCCTCCTCACTTTCCTCTTTGCCGTCTTCCACTGCGCCAGGTGTACCCCTTCAGCAGGTGTTGACTATACTAGTTCCTACTGCAAGCAGGCTAAGGGGGTGTGTCAAAGTTATATTTAAGATATATCCTGTTTGCTGTGGTTACTGTAGTTATTGTACTTTGCTGTTGGTGGTGCACCTCTTGTTTCCTTGTTTCAAGGCTATATCTTGTATGCTTTGCTTTTAGTGAAGCTAACTTGTTTGGTCAACGCTCTCGCTACTCCCTTGGCCTTGACCCTCGTCACCCGCTTGGCTTAGGCTTCTAAGCCTAGGCCCTAAACCCGGTTCCTAAGTTAAGATCGTATTGTAACACATAGGTGCCTGTGGACTTCCAGGAAGCCATCTCTGCGTCCATGGCTGTCTGCCACTAAAGAGGAGTACTCACCCGCGATCGCCTCAGCGTAAGAGCGTGGGGTAGGGATGTCAAGTGCATCCGGATCTCCCTCGTGATCGCCTCAGCGTAAGAGCGCGGGGTAGGGATGTCAAGTGCATCCGGGTCTCCCTTAGGGCAAAGCTGCATGGATGCGAAACGAGGAAAAGTGACCACAAGCCACTCAAGCTCAAACTGCCTGTCCTCAAGAACGTCACTGGTAAGGGCAGGCTCAACCCCGACGGACGAAAGACAGACAGACTCAGAATCAGTAACAAGACTCGCGACGTAGTCGAGACGACTCCTAGCTGCAAAGTCGACTAGCTCGGTGACTAGGGAAAACGCAGCAGTAGACTCAAATTCAGGGTTAGTGGCGACAATGGCGAGGAGGCGAGTGACAGTAGGACTGGCAGCACGAGCAAGGTCGGACTCAGGGTCAGGAACGTGCAGAAGAGAGGATGCGAGAGGCTCAGGCAGGACAACACGCTGTGGAACAGAGGAAGGACGAAGTGCTATACTGTGAGTGCCTGGGACAGCAGTAGGACGAGGACGTGTGACACGACGAGCACGAACAGGTGTGGAAGCACGAGTCTTAGGCTCACGACGCTCAATCAGGGACTCAGTCACCTCAGTGTGAGGAGCAGGAGCAGGCAGCGGGGAGCCAGGTAGTAGCTGTGGCTGAGACTGGTTTGTTGGTGGACAAAGGAGAGGTGGAGTGAGGCCAGTGGAAGACGGGAGACTAAGAACCTGGCAAAGGACCGAGTCAGGCAGCGGATGGGACGACTGCAGGCTGCGGGTAGAAAAACGGTCGGCGCGAAGCAGTACAGCAGCTCCAGCTCCTCCAGCACCAGCAGCACCAGCACCTCCAGCACCAGCACCTTCAGTAGCACCTTTAGCACCAGCAGCACCACGAGCTCCGGCACCGCCAGCACCTCTAGCACCAGCAATACCTCCAGCACCTCCAGCGCCAGCAGCTCCAGCAGCACCTCCAACACCTCCAGCACCAGCAGCACCACCTGCTCCGGCAGCTCTAGCACCTCTAGTACGCGCACCTCCAAGACCTGCAGCTCCAGCACCTCCAGAACCTCTAGTACCCTTAGCAGCACCTCCAGCACCTCCAGCACCAGCAGCACCACCAGCTTCGGCAGCTCCAGCACCTCCTGTACAAGCACCTCCATGACTAGCAGCTCCAGTACCTCCATTACCTCCAGCTCCAGCGCCTCCAGCACCGGCAGCACGTCCAGCACCTCCAACATCAACAGCACCAGCACCTCCAGTGCCAGCAGCTCCAGCACAAGCTGAACCTCCAGGACTAGCGGCTCCAGCACCTCCAGCACCAGTAGCACCTCCTAGACTAGTAGCTCCAGCACCTCCAGCATGAGCAACACCTCTAGCACCTCCAGGACTTGTCAAAGAGATATTTAAGATATATCCTGCTTGCTGTATTTACTGTAGTTATTGTACATTGCAGTTGGTGGTGCACCTCTTGCTTCCTAGTTTCTCGACTATATCTTGTATGCTTTGCTATTAGTGAAGCTAACTTGTTTGGTCAAGATCCTTGCTACTCCCTTGGCCTCGACTCTCGTCACCCGCTTGGCCTAGGCTTCTAAGGCTAGGCCCCTAAACCCGGTTCTTAAGTTATGATCGTATTGTAACAGGACTAGTAGCTCTAGTACCTCCTGCACCAGCAGCACCTCTAGCACCTCCAGCAGTACCTCCAGCACCTCCAGCACCAGCAGTACCTCCAGGACTAGTAGCTCCAGCACCAGCAGGACCGTACCCTCCAACTCTAGGATTGCCTCGCCAAACGATCCACGCATGAATCGCCTGCGGTGACATCATCTCAAGTAGATCAGGCTGCGGTGGCTGTCCAGCTCCATGACCTCCAGCAGGGTCACCCACAGCTCCACCGCCACTAGGACTCGCAGCACCCCCAAAATCAGCACCCCCAGTCGCAGCACCCTCAGAACCAGCACCCCCAGAACCCTCACCCTCTGTCTCAGCACCCCCAGGCTCAGCACCAGCAATCTCAGCTACAAATTCCACAGCAGCAGGCTGCGGAGGCGGCGAAGACGGCCTGGCGGAAAACCAGGGGGGGGTCTGCAAGTGTGGAGAGCAGCGAATGGCCACCGAGTTGTCAGCGGTGGGGTCACTCCCCTCAGCTGGGCCAGAGGAGTCAGAAGAGATCTCCAGAGGCTCAGCCAAGGGGGTTGGGTCTACCAGAGGGAGCAGGAACCTGTGGCGAGAGGAGAGATTGCTCGCTTTGGCATCGCGAACAAGGGAGAGCGCTCCACAGACCCGAAACACCGACGCATCGCCAACCTTCCCCGTCCACCAGAGTGTAGGCGAGGTCTCTGGCTCAAAGACACGGGGCTAGAGGTTGAGCTGATGTGCAGCGTATCGAACCGCAAACGGCCATAGAAAATGGGGAGCAGCCGCATGGATCATGGAGGTACGAGCAACCTCCATGATCAAGGCAATGCGACGCTCAGCATTTCCATTCTGCTGAGGAGAGGCCGAAAGCGTAAACGTCTGGCGGATGCCCGCGTCTTGACAGAAGAGAACTCACCGCCCCTGTCAAAGTGCAGACGCAGGACTGGCAAGTCCCGACGAAACCGCTCGCGCAGCTGGCGACGAGTAGCACGGATCTAGGGGATCGAAACACCACTGACGTCCACCTTGCGCCGCAAGGGGAAGACCGTGGTGTAACGTGTGTAGTCGCCAACAACCAGCAGGAAGTAGCGATTCTGGTCCGTTCCACCGACGAGGGCCAGGCCCCAAACGTCCATGTGGAGAGTCTGCAGAGGAGCAGAGGTCGGAGGAAACTCAGAGGAGTGAGGAGCGGCGCGCTGCTGCCCCTCGACGCAGGGAAGGCACCGCGGTGCAGGCGAGCACGGGAGGGAGGACATGGACCTGGGAAGGCCATAGACAAGGAGACGGGAGTGCATGTTGCGGCAGCGAGGGGTGACCTAGGCGGTGGTGTCAGAGAAGAGTTTGGTGAGAGAGTACCCGACACGAGCATGACGCTGCAAGCTGACCAGATGCAGACACCCGACTTGACGCAACCACATGACCTGACTCAGCCACCTGTGCAGACGAAGTGGTCAGTGTGTACAGTCCGGACCCAGGCTGATGGGTAAACGTAGCAAGGTGACGGCCAGTCCGTGAGCACTTACAGATCGCGACACGCTGTCCTCCAGGAATAAAGGTGTCAACCCATGCATCCTGGAGAACTGCGTTGCTCAACAAGTTCGTCGAGAACTCGGGGAGGTGGAGACCTGAGAGAGACCCAGGGAGGGAGTGCTCGACAAGGGAGGACAGTGGAGGCTCTTGTGACTGCTGGGCCCCTAGTGGGGTCACCCGTGAGACTGGTACCGGTGCAGCAAGTGGTGTGAGTGTGGTGCAGTCACGAAAGAAGCAACGTGACGCACTTGAGTCAAGTGTGAAAGTGTGCAAGACCTCAGCTGAGGAAGGACCTGTGGCAGTAGACGCACGAGCAGCTAAAGCTGCAGCAGACTCACTAGCACCTGGAGCGGCATCAGACTCACTTGCACCTAGTGCAGCAACAGACTCACTAGCACCTAGAGCAGCAGCCTCTATAGAACCAGGGACACATCGCTGAGAAACCAACTCACTAAGTAGCAGTGGGGAGAAGGTCTCCTGCTGACTCTGTTGCCGCCGCTGTGCAGTACGCAGAAAACCAAAGCCTCCACCACCTGGACGGGCTCGCTGAATAACCCACTTGCGAAGCTGCTGCGGGGATAGCGTGTCTGAGAGAGGTAGTGGCTGCTGCTGTCCATCCTTAGCCGCTGCGACTACCGTGATAGTGGCCATGACAGGCAGTGGCAGGTCAGTAGCAGCGGCGAAAGGGCAGTCGTAGCGACTGTTGAAGTGACTGTGGAGGTCAGTAGAGTACGTGGGCAGCAGGGCACAGGCTAGCGCAGTAACGGCAGTAGAGCCAGCAGTGGCAGCACGAGCAGCAGCAGCAGTAGTAGCAGTAGCAGTAGAAGCAGCAGTAGGACAGTGCGGCTCAGTAGGGGCAGGGCAGCGCGGCTCGGGCTGAGAAGCGCTGCTCGGCAGGGCACAGTGCAGCAGTAGCAGCGTGTGCAGCAGCAGCGCGCTGTGCAGCAGGGCGCGCTGGAGCATTTAGGATTGCGGGGCGCGCTGGCGCGCTTAGCAGCGGGGCGCACTGGCGCGCTTCGCAATGGGGCGCGCTGGGCTGCGGGGCGCACTGGCGCGCTAGGCTGCGGGGCAGGCTGGCGTGCTTAGTAGCGGGGCGCGCCGGCACGCTGGGCTGCGGGGTGCGCTGGCGTGCTGGGCTGCGGGGCACACTGGCGCGTTTAGGGCTGCGGGGCGCACTGGGCTGCGGGGCTGCTCGCGGGCAGAAGGGGCGCGCAGGGCAGGGGCTGCTCGCGGGCAGCAGGGGCGCTCGGGGCAGGGGCTGCTCGCGGGCAGCAGTGGCGCGCGGGGCAGGGGCTGCTCACGGGCAGCACGGGCGCAGAGGGCAAGGGCTGCTCGCGGGCAGTAGGGGAGCGCGTGACAGCAGAGCAGCGCGCTAGGGCAGGCCGTGCGAGTAGCTGCAGGGCAGCGTGTTATTGTGCGAGAGGGCCGGACTAGCGCAAGGGCGCTTCGGGCAAGAACTAGCGGGACGATCGGTGGGCCCTAAAAACCTAACATGTTTCCTGCTCTGAACACCATGTCAGAATCAACCGTGCAGGAATGAATGAACTATGAATGAGTTGGGTACAAGTACTAGCCCTGAAGTGTTGTACCCCTTGTAGGCTAACCCACTATAGCCTACAGAGAACACAAACATACAGTTTGACAATTGCGTACCGAGCTTCTTGTCTAACTTCGATTTGTTAGTTTGACATTATCATGTTATTCCAGTTATGCAACATCAATAATCGTACATTGCAAAGCATCCATTAAACAAATCCCTTACTCCCCCACCCTTCTACCCGTTCCCCCTAGTCTGTAACACCCCACCGAGTGCCCGCCGCCGGATCAACGAGACAGCGACCATGGCTGCCACACAGTTGACCAGGAAATAGCAGGTTAGGTAGTCCCATATATTTCATATAGCCAATGATAACCATGATTATGACGACCATGATTGGCTGCTGATTGATCGAAATAGCAGTCAATCATGGTTATGATTGACCAGCCAACCGTGAGCCGTGGCTGCAAGTTATTTGTAGCTACACAACATATTGCGATTTTCACGTGTAGTATTCAGCTCTGTGCCCTTCCATGCCGCGTATTTGTATGTGAGTACCGTCAATGGCACCAATAACCATGGGCACCCCTTTTATGCTACGAAACACCTCGGCCATCTCGCTCATTTCTTCCCTCGTCGGGAAACGAACCCATTCCGTTTTGAACACGCTTGGAAAGTTCTGTAGGAATATATTCACTCGCTTATGACACAAAGTCCTCAGCACGCTGAACCAGAAGGCCAAGTTGATGTAAGCCATCGCATCGGCGAAGTACTTTATCGGTATTAGCATGGCGACTCTAAGCGTTATGCAATGGCGCTGAATGACCAGGGTCAGAATGGCAGACATGCCCGAGGAAATGTAGTCCAGTATTGTGCAGTTGATACGAGCCACGAATGTCTCTTCCGGAATAGTAGCCATTTCGTCCTCCCACACTCCTAGTCGATGCCACCTTAACCCGCGGTTCCTAGCGTGTAATTCACTACGCGACTCCCCACATGGCCCTTCCAGATCCCCGTTGCTCTGCTCGAGAAGTTGTACGAATGCATTAATCGCAGTATTGAAGAACGTGTCGTCGTAAATGGCATACTCCGCTAATAAGAATCGCGGCATAAAAGGTAAGACGGTCATGGATGTCGAGGAGCTACTAAACAACGTTTACTAAAATTTGCGCCATATGTCCTCTACCCCCAGTACGCAGAGGGGTTGGTGAGGAGGCACCAACGTGTAGGTCTACTGGGGATGAGTCTGGTACGGTGCGCTTGCTCTGCTGACATAGTGAAATGTTGATGTATGTCGAGGCGCATAACACAAGATTGTGCACAGAGCGCACATGGTTGGGTTGCATGCTGCCACCTCAACGTTTGTTTTGAGTTGCACATGTGGGTTAACCAGCAAATTTTGCTGATATGAGGTTTTAGTGAGATTGCGATTACAGGGGAGAGAGACGTTCCTGATACGAGGTGCTCCTGATAGGAGGTCGTAGGAACACGCTCTTAAACTTGCCAGACTCCGATAGTTTTCTGCGCTTGCACTGTTGCCGGATAGTCACAGATACCCACTTGCCTACTAGGCGTAGCTTGCGACACGTGGATCAGGTGACATTTAACGCGTTGTTGCAAAAAGTGGCTGATATGCATGAGAAGATTAGAACGAGAATGAAATGACTATGGAATGAAAGTGATACAAATATGCAACCCTATAAATGTGTACCCCATATGCGCTACCCCACTATAGCCTACAGAACATTATAATTTGACACACCCCCATAGGCAAAGTGGGGGAGAACAAGGGGTCACAAGACCAGTCAAGCAAAGCAAAGCAAAGCTCAGGGTGGATCACAAAGTCACCACACATTCCAAGCACAAGTTCAAGGCCAGAAGGCCAGTTCACATGCAGGAGCACATATATATATAAGAGGCTAAGCAAGCAAGAGCAAGAGTATATATACGTGACAGTACAAGCAAGGTCAAGCAGTGAGCAAGTGAGGCAAGACAGTCACAAGACCAAGCTGAGTACAGAAGCGCTGATGATCACAAGGCGCAAGTGCCTTGGTGAAAACATCAGCAGTGTTGGCCTCAGAGGCCACGTACGCAAGCCGCAACTGACCACGCAGCTGTAGCTCACGAGCAAGGAAGTAGCGGAGAGCAATGTGCTTTGTTCTGTGCTCCAGTCTCTGCTCTCGACACAAGGCCAGCATGGCCTTGTTGTCTACGTACAGCACTGGAGGAGAACGAGGCGGCTCTCCAAGGTCGGTCAGCAGGTAGGTGAGCCAGCGAAGCTCCTGGGCAGCAATGGCCCCGGCGTAGATCTCAGCCTCACAACTACAGCCGAGAACAGAAGACGAGCGAGTAGCCCGCCACGAAACAAAGCCGGAACCAAGGCTGAAGGTGTAACCCTGTGACGACCGCTGCGTAGCCTAGTCGTCAGCCCAAGAAGCGTCCGCGTGCCCAGTGAGGACCACTGGACTCCGCCCTCCAAGCTCTAGCCCCATGCCCGACGTACTGCACAAGTAGCGCAACACCCTCTTCGCTGCAGCCATGTGCTCTGGTCGGTGTCTCCCAGGAGCAACATAGCGTGCAAGAATGCTGAGAGGGTATGCAAGGTCAGGTCGTGTGCAGGTCATCAGGTACATGAGGCAACCCACAAGCTCTGGATACGGGCCACTCGGCTCTACGGACTCATCCGAAGGCAGAGCTGAGAGCGAGTGACCGGTAGGCAGAGGAGTGGGCTGAGGCGAGGAGTACGTGAAGCGGAAGCGCTGAAGGACTTGCTGCACCATGTGTGACTGAGTCAAGGTGATGGTGCGGCGTGCTCTGTCCCGGGTGATCCGCAAGCCAAGATAGCTTGTCAGTTCACCCAGGTCTGTGCACGTGTGTCTCTTCTGCAGCTCCAACTTCACATGGGCGAGTGCCACAGTGTCAGCAGTAGCAAAAACCAAGTCGTTGACGTACACAAGGATGTAGAACGGCGGCACTGAGGTGTCGGTGCGTAGAAACAGCGACGGGTGAGCAGTAGAAGGCGCGAACCCAAGAGCCGCAAGCGTAGTCCTCAGTGTGTCGTGCCACTCACGAGGCGCCTGGCGGAGACCGTAGACTGGCCGTCGGAGGCTCCACTGGGTACCAGGAGGGAACGACCCAGTGAAGCCTGGTGGACGGCGCAGCCAGATCTCCTCGTGCAGGCTGCCCTGCAGGAAAGCTGTGCTAAAGTCAAGCGAGTGGAGCTCGTAGTCAGCGCTGAGCGGCGACGTGCAGCAGAACCCGAAGAGTGGTCATCTTCGGGGTCGGGGAGAAGGTCTGGAAGAAGTCAACTCCCTCTCGCTGACTGAAGCCTCGTGCAACGTAACGCGCCTTGAAGACAGGCGGAGAGCCCGGCGGCCGCTTCACCCTGAAAATCCACATGCCACTGACGATTTTCGCCCCAGGTGGGGGAACCTCGTCGACGTAGGTGCCTGTGGACTTCCAGGAAGCCATCTCTGTGTCCATGGCTGACTGCCATCGAGAGGAGTAGGGACCGGCCATCGCCTCTGCGTAAGAGCGTGGGGTCGGGATGTCTGGTGCATCCGGGTCTCCCTTAGGGGCAACAAGCATGGACACGAGATGGGGCAAAGCAGCAGCAAAGCACTCAAACTCCTCCTGCCTGTCCTCAAGGACGTCAGTGCCAAGAGCACACTCACCTCCGACGGACGGAGGACAGATAGACTCAGACTCAGCAACTAGGCTAGCAGCGTAGTCTAGACGACAGCGAGCAGCAAAGTCGACAAGCTCAGCAACTAAGGCAGACGCAGCAGCAGACTCAAAGGAAGGGTCAGTGACAACAGTAGCCAGGAGACGTGTGACAGTAGGACTGGTAGCACGAAGAGAGTCTGACCCAGGGTCAGCAAGAGCAGGAAGAGAGGAAGCAGGAGGAGACGGCAGTGGGACACGCTGTGGAGCAGTGGACGGACGAAGCGCCATCCGATGAGTGCCTGGGTCAGCGGGAAGACGCTGACGCTGGACTCGACTACTAGAGAGAGCAGTGCGGGCAGGCGACGCAGGGCGAAGACTCCGGCTCACGATGCTCAATAAGACCTCCAGTTGGACCAGTGTAAGGAGCAGGACCAGGGAGAGAGGAGGCAGACGGTAGCTGCGGCTGTAGCTGGACAGACGGAGGACACGCTAAGGAGAGAGGGGGACAAGGAGGAGGGAGCTGACCAAGAACCTGCTTTAGGAAGCGGAACGAAGTACGGCCGGGACCGAGCAGCGACACCAGAGTCAGCAGGAACACTCGCCCCAGGGTCCGCAGCAGCAGCGGAAGCTCCACCACCCGGGTCCTCAGCACGAGTTGCAGCTCCAACGCCCGGGTCCGCAGTACCAGCAGCAGCTCCAACGCCCGGGTCCTCAGCACCAGCAGCAGTCCCAACGCCCGGGTCTGCAGCACCAGCGGCAGCTCCAACGCCCGGGTCTACAGCACCAGGGGCAGCTCCAATGGCAGTGAGGTCCGCAACACGAGGCACGCCACTCCGAAGAGTGCAGCGCTGCTCGTACCACTCACGGATCCGCTCGCGGGAGGGGAGCTCCCGAACGAGAGAAGAAGCACCAGCACCAGTCTCAGCACTACGTCCGGCACGAGTGGAACCTCTCCAGAGGCTGCAGTACTCTAAGTACCACGTACGCAGCTGCTCCGAGGAGAGAGCTCCTCCAGGTGTAGGACTCCCAGGCCCAGTACCTCCAGTCCCAGAACCCCCAGACTCCGGACTCTGCGGCTCAGCACCACGAGGCTCCACACCCCCAGGCTCCACACCCCCAGGCTCCACACCCCCAGGCTCCACACCCCCAGGCTCTACACCCCCAGGCTCCACACCCCCAGGCTCAGCACCCCCAGGCTCAGCACCCCCAGCAGGACGAGAGTCGACAGCTACCTCAACAGGCTCAACCGGGTCTACCTGAGACACACCTGAGGGAGCGGCACCCTGAGGGGGGAGGGGGTCTACGACAGCAGCACCTGGCGCGAGGAAGAGAGGCGGGTGGGGGAACAGGGCAGTGCGGTAGGGGAAGAGGCGGTAGTAGGGGACGGACTCGTCAAAAGTGACGTCCTGTGAGGGCAAGACTCGGCGCAAGGTGGCGCGGTAAAACTGCCAACCAGACGCGTACGGGACAAAGCCGAGGAAGACGCAAGGAACAACACGGGAGGAGAGCTTGTCCGCAGACGAATCGCGGACAAAATCTCGAGACCCCCAGACCCGGAAACGCGACGCATTGCCAACCTCCCCCGTCCACAGCAGCGTGGGCGAGGTCTCCGGCAAGGAGACACGGGGCCAGAGGTTGAGCTGATGCGCAGCGTACCAGACTGCAAACGGCCACAGAAAGTGGGGGGCAGCCGCATGGATCAAGGAGGTACGGGCGACCTCCATGACCAGGCCAATGCGGCGCTCCGCAACACCATTCTTCTGTGGAGAAGCCGGAAGCGTGAACGACTGCTCAATGTCGTGCTCAGCACAGTAGGCTGCCAAGAGGTCGGAGGAGAACTCACCACCTCTATCAGAGTGCAAGCGCAGGACAAGAAAGTCCGAGTGAAAACGCTCGCTGAGCTGGAGACAGGCTCTGCGGATCCAAGGGATCAAGACATCAGGGACCTCACCCTTGGTGCGCAAGGGGAAGACCGAGGTGTAGCGCGAGTAGTCGTCAACAACTATCAGGAAGTACCTCTCCTGACCCTGACCACGGACGCGGGCTGGGCCCCACACGTCCATGTGGAGTGTCTGCAAGGGAGCAGTCGTCGGGGGGAACGAGGAGGAGTGAGGAGCGGCGCGTTGCCGTCCCTCGACACAGGGGAGACAGGTAGGAGCAGGCGAGGGTGGGAGGGCAGGAAGGACCCTGGGCATGCCAGAGACAAGGTACCGGGAGTGCATGGCACGAAGCCGCTGCACAGACGGGTGGCCAAGGCGGTGGTGCCAGAGGACAGTCTCGTGTGCCAAAGAGCGACACGAGGAGGGGGCGGACAGCTGACCTGACCGCGGACGCGGACGCAGTCGCAGCAACCTGAGGGGACGCAGTAGTCAGTGTGTACAGGTCCGACCCCGGCTGCCGAGTGAAGGTAGCCAAGTGACGGCCCGTACGAGCACACGTACAGTGTGTCACGCGCTCGTAGGCAGGGGTGAACTGGTGAACACCCCCGTCCTGGAGTGCACATCCTGCCACCAAGTTCGTAGAGAATGAGGGGAGGTGGAGACCTGACAGTGTGCCCGACGGGACTGCAGGGCAGGGAAGGACAGTGGAAGAGGTCGCAATGACCGGACCCCCAGAGGGGTCAGCAAGGGAGACAGCAACTGGCCGAGCAAGCGGCTCAAGGGCAGTGCGGTCACGAAAGAAGCAGCGAGAAGCACCTGAGTCCAGTGTGAAGGTGTGTAGTGCGGCAGTCGACGCAGTACCAAGGGGGGGAGACACACGAGCACCTAGAGCAGCAGCCTCACCAACACCTTCGGTAGCCGACACGCAAGTACCTGGAGCGGCAGACGCATTGGCCCTAATGCCCGGGTCGGGCGGCACACACAAGTACTCGGCACCCTCTCCACTAGTAGACATCACATACATGGCAGATAGAATAGCATCAAAGTCTAGAGCATAGATATCAATCCCCTTCTTCAGGAGATCAAGCCAGCGGGGCAGCTCAGTGGCCTGAGGGAACTGAACACGCCAAGCGTCGTCGAGACGAGAGAAGCAGCGCTGTGTGGCGTGCGGTCGTCCACACTGCTGACCAGTGCGGTCACCAGTGCGAATGACGTACGTGCAGCTAAGACCACCCCCACCCCCGTGCTGAGAGTACCACTCACGGACCTCCTGGGGCGAGGGAGTGTGCTGCTGGCCCTGGCCACCGCCAGTGCCTCCACGGCCACCACCACCGCTGCCACCTCCTCGACCACTCCAACCCCTGCCGCCGCCTCGTCCACTGCCACCCCAACCGCCGCCTCCACTCCTGCCACCTCTCCCGCCGCTGCCGCCACCACCCCCACCGCTACCACTCGCCCCTCCAGCCGAGCCACCACCCCCACTGCCTCCACCGCCCCCACCGCCGCCTCCCCCGCCGTCACTGCTACCACCCTTGCCCCCCTTGCCCTTGCCGCTGCGGCGCCCGCTCGAGGCAGACGCAGCGCCAACCTTCTCAGCACCGAGAAGGTCGACAGCAGCAGCAGAGGCGACAGAGGGAAGAAGGGGGGAAGGAGAACACCCCTCAAAGAACGGGGTACGGGGGTCGCCACGAGATGCACCTACAGCGACTATGCTAGTCTCAGCTGCAAGTAGCTCCTTCTCGAGGAGGGCAATGGTGAGTTCAGTGGGGCAACGAGCTAGGAAGTGGTCCCTGACAGCACGCAGTGTGTCAGGGAGGCGGGTGACTAGGTGGTAGAGAGTGAGCCAGAGTGGAGGGGGGTGCGTGGTAAGGAGCTCAGCAGGCATGGCAACACGGAAGCGGGCCTCACTAGTGCGGAGGTGCGTGATGAGGTCAGCGACTTGTGTGAAAGGAGGCCAGGTCGGGAAACAGGTAGGGGAGGGAGAGACGGCATAGAGCGGCAGAGGCAGGTGAGGAGTAGCGAGCAACGACAGCTGTGTACAGTGCCTGTGCAGTCTTGTGCTGACCAAAGTGCTCGCGTTCGTCTATCGGCAGGGAGTTGCGAATGGCGAAGCGAGCGTGGGCATCACGAGTCTGCCACTGTGAGCGAGCAGTGCTGTCAGCAGTAGCAGCAGGGGCAGTGACATGGCCTAGGGCGTGATCGTACAGTGAGATGTCATCCTTGGCTGTGAGCTGTAGGTAGAGGTGCAGGTCATCGAGCCAGGTGTCAAACTTCACAGGGCGGCCCTCAGCATCGAACACGAGAACCTGTGGGCTAGCCATAGGAACAGTAGAAATAGCAGCAGTAGCAGTAGGAGAAGCAGGTAGGACGAACCAAGTAGGGCAGGGCGGCGCGGCTCGGTTCAGGTCGGGTCGCGGCTCGGCTGGGTGGCGCGGCTCGGCTCAGGGCGCGCGGCTCGGCTCGGGGCGCGCGGCTCGGGTCGCGCGGCTCGGGTAACGGCGGGGACAGGCCACCCGGTCTCCCTCGTGTGCTGCGGCGGGAACGGGCAGCCCGGAGCCTCTAGGTGGTGGGCACGGGTCGGGTTGGGGCCCTAGAGGGGCGAGCGCGGGGCCGATCGGGGCCTGAGCGGGGCTAGCGCGGGGCCAAACGGGGCCTTGACGGGGCTAGCAAGGGGCGGACGGGGTTTGAACGGGGCTAGCGCGGGGCCGACGGGGCCTGAAACGGGGCCGACGGGGCCTGAAACGGGGCTAGCGCGGGCCCGATTGGGGCCTGAGAGGGGCTAGCGCGGGCCGACGGGGCCTGAGAGGGGCTAGCGCGGGGCCGACGGGGCCTGAAACGGGGCCGACGGGGCCTGAAACGGGGCTAGCGCGGGCCCGATCGGGGCCTGAGAGGGGCTAGCGCGGGCCGACGGGGCCTGAGAGGGGCTAGCGCGGGGCCGACGGGGCCTGAAACGGGGCCAACGGGGCAGGAAACGGGGCTAGCGCGGGCCGACGGGGCCTGAACGGGGCTAGCGCGGGGCCAAACGGGGCCTTGACGGGGCTAGCAAGGGGCTGACGGGGCCTGAACGGGGCTAGCGCGGGGCCGACGGGGCCTGAAATGGAGCCGACGGGGCCTGAAACGGGGCTAGCGCGGGCCCGATCGGGGCCTGAATGGGGCTAGCGCGGGGCCGACGGGGCCTGAGAGGGGCTAGCGCGGGGCCGACGGGGCCTAAAGAGGGGCTAGCGCGGGCCGACGGGGCCTGAGAGGGGCTAGCGCGGGGCCGACGGGGCCTGAAACGGGGCTAGCGCGGGCCGACGGGGCCTGAGAGGGGCTAGCGCGGGGTCGACGGGGCCTGAAACGGGGCCGACGGGGCCTGAATCGGGGCTAGCGCGGGCCGACGGGGCCTGAGAGAGGCTAGCGCGGGGCCGTCGGGGCCTGAACGGGGCTAGCGCGGGGCCTGAACGGGGCCTTAAAGGGGCCGACGGGGCCTGAACGGGGCCGCTAGGGAGAGCGGGCGTGGGGCCAACGGGGCCTGAACGGGGCTAGCGCGGGGCCGTCAAGAGGGGCCTCTAGGGGCGTGACACGCCGAGGCGCCCTAGGGCACTGGTCGGTAGGTAGGTAGGTAGTTACGTAGTGGGGCGCCCTTAGAAAATTTCGGTCCTAGGAAGGACCTGCTCTATACCATGTTGGAATAACTGAATAGGAATGAATGAACTAGCAGTGAAATGAGTACAAGTACCTAACCCTAGAATTGTGTACCCCCTATAGGCTAACCCACTGTAGCCTAAACTAACACAACATATATAATGTTTGACAGGCTCGGGCGGGTCGGGCGGCTCGGCTCCTCAGCGACTCAGGCGGCTCGGGCGGCTCGGGCGGGTCGGGCAGCTCGGGCGGCTCGCGCAGCTCGGGCGGCTCGGGCGGCACGGGCGGTGTAGGGCGGCAGGGCCGCTCGTAGGGCGGCGGGGCCGCAAGGTAGGTGGCGGGGCCGCAGTGGGAGGGGCGGCGAGGTCGTAGTGAAGGGCGGCGGGGCCGCCATGAAGGGCGGCGGGGCCGCTGAGAAGGGCGGCGGGGCCGCAGTGAGAGAGGCGGCGGGGCCGCAGAGAAGGGCGGCGGGGCCGCAACGAAGGGCGGTGGGGCCAGCTGAGACAGGCGGCGGGGCCGGAGCGAAGGGCGGCGGGGCCTCAGTGTGAGGCGGCGGGGCCGCAGCGAAGGGCAGCGGGGCCGCAATGTGAGGCGGCGGGGCCGCAGCGAAGGGCGGCGGGGCCGCAATGTGAGGCGGCGGGGTCGCAATGTGAGGCGGCGAGGCCGTAGCGAAGGGCGGCGGGGCCGCAGCAAGAGAGGCGGCGGGGCCGCAGCAAAGGGCGGCGGGGCCGCTGAGACGGGCGGCGGGGCCGCAGTGAAGGGCGGCGGGGCCGCAGTGTGAGGCGGCGAGGCCGCAGTGAGAGAGGCGGCGGGGCCGCTGAGACGGGCGGCGGGGCCGCTGAGACGGGCGGCGGGGCCGCAGTGAAGGGCAGCGGGGCCGCAGTGTGAGGCGGCGGGGCCGCAGCGAGAGAGGCGGCGGGGCCGCAGCAAAGGGCGGCGGGGCCGCTAAGACAGGCGGCGGGGCCGCAGTGAAGGGCCGCTAGGGCGGCTCGACGAAGTGAGGGCCCGGAGCGCGACTCGGGCTGAGCGCGCTTCGGGCAGGAAAAAAAACTCGATGTGGTGGGCCCTAAGCACAGTTCCCAAGGGGGAACCTGCTCTGATACCATGAGAAAATTAGAACGAGAATGAAATGACTATGGAATGAAAGTGATACAAATATGCAACCCTAGAAATGTGTACCCCATATGGGCTACCCCACTATAGCCTACAGAACATTATAATTTGACAATGCAGGCAGACATGACCGCATTAACGACATAAGTGGGGAAACTATGTGAAGAAAGCACCGAGCTACGCCAGGCGCGAGGTGAAACGCGCCAGGAGTCGCCCGATGACGAAGGCGAGGGCAACGTCAAGCGGTGAGCAACCCGTTGGACGACCTCACACGAGGCTTCGAAGAAGATGGGCAGCGAACGACAACAACGACAGTTGCAGTAATGACAATCAAGATTAAACCTGAGAGCCCGCCCGCGTTCAACCCTACGGAGAAGAATATTACTTTTAAGGGGTGGCTCTTCGACGTAGAAGTCTTCTTCACTGCAGCGAACGTCAACGACGATGCCACGCATATTAATCACCCGGTATCGCTTCTGCGAGGCCCAGCGCTTGAATGGTGGCGTCGAACCTGAGAAAACTAGAACGAGAATGAAATGACTATGAAAGAAGTGAGTACAAATAGAAAACCCTAATTGGGTTGTACCCCCTATGGGATACCCCACTATAGCCTACACAAATAAGTAAGCTATAATGTTTTGACACATCCCCATAGGCAAAGTGGAGGAGAATAAGGGGTCACAAGACCAGTCAAGCAAAGCAAAGCAAAGCTCAGGGTGGATCACAAAGTCACCACACATTCCGAGCACAAGTTCAAAGGCCAGAAGGCCAGTTCACATGCAAGATCACATATATAGATATACAAGAGTCTAAGCAAGCAAGAGCAAGAGTATATATATGTGAAAGTACAAGCAAGGTCAAGAAGTGACAAGTGAGGCAAGACAGGCACAAGACCCAGCTGCGTACAGAAGCGCTGATGATCACAAGGCGCAAGTGCCTTGGAAAAGACATCAGCAGTGTTGGCCTCAGAGGCCACGTACGCAAGCCGCAACTGTTCACGCTGCTGCAGCTCACGAGCAAGAAAGTAGCGGAGAGCAATGTGCTTTGTCCTGTGCTCCAGTCGCTGCTCTCGACACAAGGCCAGCATGGCCTTGTTGTCTACGTACAGAACTGGAGGAGAACGAGGCGGCTCTCCAAGGTCAATGAGCAGGTAGGTGAGCCAGCGAGGCTCCTGGGCAGCCATGGCCCCGGCGTAGATCTCAGCCTCACAACTGGAGCCGAGAACAGAAGACGAGCGGGTAGCCCGCCACGAAACAGAGCCGGAACCGAGGCTGAAGGTGTAACCCTGTGACGACCGCTGCGTAGCCTGGTCGTCAGCCCAAGAAGCGTCCGCGTGCCCAGTGAGGACCACTAGACTCCGCCCTCCAAGCACTAGCCCCATGCCCGACATACTGCACAAGTAGCGCAACACCCTCTTCGCTGCAGCCATGTGCTCTGGTCGGTGTCTCCCAGGAGCAACATAGCGTGCGAAAATGCTAAGAGGGTATGCAAGGTCAGGTCGAGTGCAGGTCATCTGGTACATCAGGCAGCCAACAAGCTCTGGATACGGGCCACTCGACTCTACGGACTCATCCGAAGGCAGAGCTGAGAGCGAGTGGCGAGTAGGCAGAGGAGTGGCCTGAGGCGAGGAGTACGTGAAGCCGAAGAGCTGAAGGACCTGCTACACCATGTGTGACTGAGTCAGGGTAATGGTGCGGCGTGCTCTGTCTCGGGTGATCTGCAAGCCAAGGTAGCTGCGCAGTTCACCCAGGTCAGTGAACGTGTGTCTCTTCTGCAGCTCGGACTTCACGTAGGCGAGTCCAGCAGTGTCAGCTGTGGCAAAGACCAAGTCGTCGACGTACACGAGGATGTAGAACGACGGCAGAGAGGTGTCGGTGCGCAGAAACAGCGACGGGTCTGCAGTGGAAGGAGCAAACCCAAGTGCCGCCAACGTAGTCCTCAGTGTGTCGTGCCACTCACGCGGCGCCTAACGGAGACCGTAGACTGGACGCCGGAGACTCCACTGGGTACCAGGAGGGAAAGACCCAGTGAAGCCAGGTGGGCGGCGCAGCCAGATCTCCTCGTGCAGGCTGCCCTGCAAGAAAGCTGTGCTGAAGTCGAGAGAGTGCAGCTCGTAGTCACGGTGAGCAGCAACGTGCAGCAGTACCCGAAGAGTGGTCATCTTCAGGGTGGGGGAGAAGGTCTGAAAGTAGTCAACTCCCTGCCGCTGACTGAAGCCACGAGCCACGTAACGCGCCTTGAAGAAAGGCGGAGAACCCGGCGGCCGCTTCACCCTGAAGATCCACATGCCACTGACAATGTTCGCCCCAGGAGGGGGGACAGCGTCAACGTAGGTGCCTGTGGACTTCCAGGAAGCCATCTCTGCATCCATAGCTGCCTGCCACTGAGAGGAGTAGGGACCCTCTATCGCCTCCGCGTAAGAGCGCGGGGTCGGGTTGTCAAGTGCATCTGGGTCTCCCTCAGAGGTAAGCAGTACGGACACGAGATGAGGTGAAGCATCGGCCAGACACTGGAACTCCTCCTGCCTGTCCTCAAGGACGTCCGTGCCAAGGGCACACTCACCCCCGACGGACGGAGGACAGGCAGACTCAGACTCAGCGACAAGACTAGCAGCGTAGTCTAGACGACAGCGAGCAGCAAAGTCGACGAGCTCAGTAACAAGGGCAGACGCAGCAGTAGACTCGAAAGAAGGGTCAGTGACGACAGTAGCAAGGAGACGCGTGACAGTAGGACTGGCAGCACGAAGAGAGTCCGACTCCGGGTCGGCAAGAGCAGGAAGAAGGGAAGCAGGAGAAGAAGGCAAAGGGGCACGCAGAGGAGCAGTAGATGGACGCAGAGACATCCGGTGCGTGCCAGGGATAGGAGGAGGACGCTGACGTGAACCGCGACCACTAGTGCGTGCAGCACGAACAGGCGACGCAGGACGAGACGCAGGCTCACGACGCTCAGTAAGACCTCCAGTCGGACCAGCGTAGGGAGAAGGAGCAGGCAAAGGGGAGGCAGGCTGTAGCTGTGGCTGTGACAGGACAGGCTGTGGACCCTCTAAGGGAGGAGGAGGAGGACAAGGAGAAGGTGTAAGACCAAGAACCTGTTGCAGAAGTGGAACGAAGTACGGTCGGGGCCGCGTGGCGACGCCAGAAACAGCAGGGACAGCACCAGTACCTCCAGCAGGAGTACCAGCTCCAGCAGCACCTCCAGTAGCTCCAGAACCCCCAGCAGCAACAGAACCTCCAGCAGCACCAGGAGCACCGCCAGTCGGACCGCCAGTGGTAGTCTCAGCGCCAAGACCCTCAGCAGCACCAGCTCCAGTCGAACCCGCAGGCCCAGCAGCTCCAGTACTCCCAGTACGAGCACCTCCGGGACCCGCGGCAGCAGCACCCTCAGTAGCCGAAGAACCTCCAGCACCAGCAGCACGCCTCCAGCGCTGGGCAAACCACTCACGCAGCTCCTGTGGGGAGAGTGGCTCCCGGCGAGACGAAGCACCCGGAGAACCTCCAGGCGAAGAACCTCCAGGCTCAGCACCCCCAGGCAAAGCACCTCCAGGCGTAGCACCTCCCGTCTCAGCACCCCCAGGCTCAGCACCCCCAGGCTCAGCACCCCCAGGCTCAGCACCCCCAGGCTCAGCACCCCGAGACTCCGCACCCCCAAGCTCAGCACCACCAGGCTCAGCACCCCCAGTCACAGTACCCCTAGGCTCAGCACCCACAGCAGCACCAGAGTCACCAGTGACCTTGACAGGCTCGACCGCGTCTACCTGCGACACACCGGAAGGGGCAGGACCCTGAGGGGGAAGGGGGTCTACCAGGGGGGGACCTGGTACCAAGAAGAGCGGGGGTGGGGGGAGGGACGAAGTGCGGTAGGGGAAGAGGCGGTAGTAGGGTACCGACTCGTCGAACGTGACGTCCTGGGAGGACAGAACACGGCGAGAGGTGGGGTGGTAGAACTGCCACCCAGGGGCGTCGGGGGGGAACCCCAGGAAGACGCAGGGAGCGGCGCGAGGGGACAGCTTGTCCGCAGACAAGTCGCGGACAAACGCCCGAGACTCCCCAGACCCGGAACGCCGACGCATCGCCAACCTTCCCCGTCCACAGCAAGGCTGGGGAGGTCTCCGGCCTTGAGACCCTGGGGTGGAGGTTGATCTGATGCGCCGCGTACCTCACCGCAAACGGCCACAGAAAATGGGGGGCAGCCGCATGCATCATAGACGTACGAGCGACGTCCATGACCATGCCAATGCGGCGCTCTGCAATCCCATTTTGCTGCGGTGAGTCCGGAAGCGTGAAGGTCTGACGGATGCCTCGCGCACGACAGTAGGCACGCAGAAGGCCAGAGGAGAACTCTCCGCCTCTGTCCGAGTGCAGACGCAAAACAGGAAAGTCCGAGCCAAAGCTCTGCCTGAGCTGGAGACGAGCTGCGCGGATCCAGTCGATCAGCACCTCAGTGACATCACCCTTGCTGCGCAAGGGGAAGACTGTGGTGTAACGCGAGTAGTCGTCAACCACCAACAGGAAGTAGCGCTCGTGACCGAGTCCACGGACGCGGGCAGGGCCCCACACGTCCATGTGAAGCGTCTGCAACGGAGCCTCTGTCGGGGGAAACTGGGAGGAGTGAGGGGCAGCATGTTGGCGCCCCTCGACACAGGGGACACAGGCAGGGCCAGGGCCCTGAGGAAGGGGAGGGAGGGACCGGGGGAGACCAGACACAAGAAGACGGGAGGCCATGCCTCTGAGCCGAAGCAGAGAGGGGTGACCCAGGCGGTGGTGCTAGAGGAGAGTCTCGTGAGTCACGCGACGACACGAACAGGGGGCAGACTCAGGACCAGACCTGGACGCTGCAGCAAACACCTGACCTGACGGAGGGATCCTACAAGACGCAAGAACTGGAGGAGAAGCAGTGGTCATTGTGTAAAGGCTCGACCCTGGCTGACGTGTAAACGTAGCCAGGTGACGACCCGTGCTAGCCTCTGTGCAGTGCGTTACTCGTTGACGAGCAGGGGTGAACTGGTGGACTCCCGCATCCTGTAGGACAGCACCACTCACCAAGTTCGTAGAGAACGAGGGGAGGTAGAGACCAGACAGGGTGCCAGAGGGAGCCGCCGGACACGGGAGGACTATGGAGAAGCGAGACAGGACAGGACCCCCAGAGGGGTCAGCCAGGGACACCGCAACCGGCCGACTAAGCGGCGTGAGTGTGGTGCGGTCCCGAAAGAAGGAGCGAGACGCTCCAGAGTCAAGGGTGAAGGTGTGGGAGGCCGAGGCCGACGCAGTACCTGAGAGCGTAGACTCACTAGTACCTGAGAGAGCAGCCTCACCAGTACCTGAGAGCACAGACGCACTGGCACCTAGAGCTGCAGCCTCAATGCCCGGGTCGGGCGGGAAACACCGGTAACAGTCACCCTCATCACTAATGGTCACAGCATACATAGCAGCAAGGATAGCATCAAAGTCAAGATCAAAAATAGCTACACTAGCCCTAGACAGCTCTCCCCAGCGGGGGATCTCCGCGGCCTCCGGGAACTGCAGGCGCCAAGCGTCCGTAAGGCGGCCAAAGCAGCGCTGGGCGGTGTGGGTACCCCCACACTGCTCTCCAGCGCGGTCGCTAGTGCGAAGAACGTAGGTGCAGGGACCAAAACTCCCACCACGCTGACGCTGCGAGTACCACTCACAGAGGTGCTGAGGGGTAGGGACGTCGCGAGAACGCTGCTGCTGCTTCTGTTGGCGCTGACCACCTCCAGTGCTGCTCCGCTGCGAAGCGCCACTCCAACCACCTCCACCACCGCCACCCCCGCCTCCTCCTCCACCGGCGCCGCCTCCGCCACCTCCGCTCCCACCGCCACCGCCGCCGCCACCTCCGCCTCCACTGCCGCCACTAGCACCCCCACCCCCGCCACCACGTCCACCGCCACCCCCACTCCCTCCGCCGCCTCCACCTCCACCTCCACCGCCCCCGCTGGCCCCACCCGCTCCCTTGCCCCCCTTGCCCTTGCCAGTGCGGCGTCTCCCGCTAGGGGCATACGCCGCACCGACCGACTCGAAACCAACGAGGTCGGCCGCAGCGGCAGAGGCTACAGAGGGCAAGAGAGGGGAAGGAGAACACCCCTCAAAGATGGGGGCGCGGGGGTCACCTCGAGAGGCTCCTACAGCGACGATGCTCTTCTCCGCCGCTAGGAGGGCCTTCTCGAGGCTGTCGACTGTGAGAGTGGTGGGACAGACTGCGAGGAAGTGGTCCCGGACTACACGAAGGGAGTCAGGGAGGCGAGTGACTAGAAAGTAGAGAGTGATGTACATGGGGGGGGGGGGGTTCTTGTCGCAGAAGTCAGCAGGAAGCGCAGCGCGGTAGCGGGTGTCACTAGTGCGGAGGTGCGTAATGAGATCAGCGACAGTGGGAAAGGCAGCAAGGTCAGGGAAGAGGAAGGGGAGCATGAGGCGGCTCAGTGCAGCAGTGGCAGGGGAGGAGTAGCGCGCAACTACAGCGTCGTACAAGGTCTGGGCACGCTTGTACTGACTAAAGTGTGCACGCTCAGCGGTAGGCAGGTGGCGACACACAGCAAGACGTGCAGCAGCATCGCGTGTGGCCCACTTGGAGCGAACAGTGGGGTCAGCATCAGCAGCAGGGGTAGGGACGGCGCCATAGGTAAGGTCAAAGAGAGAAAGGTCGTCTACCCTATCGCACTGCAAGAACGGCTGCAGGTCGTTGACCCAGACCTCAAAGTCAATGGCACGACCCTCAGCGTCAAAAGCTAGGACACTAGGGGTAGCCATGACTGCAGTCGGCGGTCTCACCAGACAGGACGGGTCAGGCAGCTCAGCAGCACATAAAAAACGGTAGCTCGGCCGGCCCAGCAACAACAGCAGCACCTCGGCACCAGTGGCTCGACTCCTAAGGCGGCTCGGGCGGCTCGGGCGGCGCAGGCGGCTCGGGCAGCTCGGGCGGCTCGGGCGGCTGGGGCGGCTGGGGCGGCTCGGGCGGCACGGGCGGCTCGGGCGGTCAGCGGCACAGGCGGTCAGCGGCTCGGGCGGTCAGCGGCACAGGCGGCTCCGGCGGCTCGGGCCGGTGGCTCACGGGTGGCTGGGAGCGGGGCCGGGACGGGTGGCGCACGGGCGGCTGGGAGTGGGGCCGGGACGGGTGGCGCACGGGCGACTGGGAGCAGGGCCGGGACGGGTGGCGCACGGGTGGCTGGGAGCGGGGCCGGGACGGGCTGCGCACGGGCGACGAGGGGCCGGGATGGCTGCGCGCGGCCGGAACGGGTGGCGCACGGGTGGCATGGGGCCGGATCGGGTGGCGCACAGCGTCGAGGGGCCTGGCGGGCAGCGCGCGGGCGTCTAGGGGGGGGGGCCGAGACGGGCGGCGTGCGGGCCCTAAGGGCAGCGCGTGGGCGGCGTGGGGCCTGGACGGGCGGCGCGCGAGCTCTAAGGGCAGCGCGCGGGCAGCGTAGGGCCTGGACGGGCAGCGCGCGGGCTTGAAGGGCAGCTCGCGGGCGGCGCGGGGGGCCTGGAAGGGCGGTGCACGGGCTCGAAGGGCAGCGCGCGGGCGGCGTGGGGCCTGGACGGGCGGCGCGCGGGTGTCTAGGGGCCCGGAAGGGCGGCGCGCGGGCGTCTAAGGGCGGCACGCGGGTGCTAGGGGCCGTTAGGGCAGATCGAAAAAGTAAGAGAAAGGGCCCGGAGCGCGCTCTGGGCAGAAAAAAAAGTTCGATGTGGTGGGCCCTAAGCACAGTTCCCACGGGAGAACCTGCTCGATACCATGAGAAAACTAGAACGAGAATG
The DNA here is from genome assembly GCA_948144175.1 of Closterium sp. NIES-65. NCBI lineage: Eukaryota > Viridiplantae > Streptophyta > Zygnematophyceae > Desmidiales > Closteriaceae > Closterium > Closterium sp. NIES-65. The sequence goes on from CANXME010000160.1 coordinate 1,873,134, forward strand.
AAATGACTAGGAAAGAAGTGAGTACAAATAGAAAACCCTAATTGGGTTGTACCCCCTATGGGATACCCCACTATAGCCTACACAAATAAGTAAGCTATAATGTTCTGACAGAACCTTGGACACGAAGACCCCGACAGGTGTGACACAGGCGGCAGATGGGACTTCTGACTTTGCAAATGAACAAGCAGTATCAATATTTGGTGTGACCATAATTCACACGTGGAAGGAGTGGGGCGCAGCCTTACGAGAGCGTTTCGAGCATGTATCCGCCTTGGAACACGCTCATATGAAGCTGCTTGCCTGGTCGCAGTTGGCTTTTGTTCAAGACAGCACGGCGTCATTTATGGCACTCGTTGATCAAGTGGACGGCATGGCGGAAGCTGGGCGGTTGGATAAGTACATCGGCGGCCTCAAATACGTACGAGGTGCGCCGCAGCCGTCCAGCTACTTTCATCGAAGCCGTACGATTGGCGAAATCTACAGTGGGTGAGGTCGAGTTCCCGGGAGGGAAATTGATTTTGTAGACAGACCCAACGGGCCACGACAAATGAAGTCCATGCGCCTGACCGCCATTTTACAGGGTTGTGTTATAAGTGCGGGAAGCTGGGTCACATGTGTAAAGACTGCCCCGACACGACGAAGGGAAGGAGGAACGTCAGTAACAGACGTGCCCCTACTGACTGTGCTCTGTCGCTCAAACACCACCATCCCCACCGAGTAGTGATTCCAATTCATGCAATCGATCGCACTCGGACTGAATAACGCGGGTGAGCTTGTGGATCATCTTGTGCTGGTTATTGGCACGGTTGTTAAGAAAAAAAAATGCTCGTCGATGGCGGGGCCAGCCATAGCCTCTTTAATCTGGTGACAACAAATAAATATGGATTACGCCTCGACAGGTGTTTGCCCGAGATTGACGCTCGCCTGGTCGATGGGACGCCTCCGACGAATTTGGAAGAAACACGGACGGTGCGGATTGAGTGCGGCCACAATTTCGGCATTAGCATGAATTTCCTCGCGACAAATTTGGATGGCTGCGACACGCTCCTGGGACGCGATTGGCTGCGACGCCACAACCTGATAATCGACTGGACGATGGGATTATGCAGCATTAGCAAGCACGAGCGGCTGATTACTTTGCCCGCGTGGACTCTGATCGACATCGAGTCTACATGCGTCAAAGCTATCACTATTACACGCCACTTCAACAGGGGTGCAGAGTTGTACGCCGTTCATCTGCGCGAGTTGGCAGCCGACACCGATGGAAACAACATCAACAAGTTGTGTGCAGCTGTGCTTCCGGAGTTGGCGCAGCTGATACGACAGCACCCTGACATCTTCCCCGACGATCTGCCACCTGGCCTACCACCGGAACGACCAGATGACCACAAAATAACGCTCGAGCCCGGCACGCAACCGAGAGTTCGTATGCAGTGGCAGCTGACTCAGCATGAACTCGCGGAGCTACGAAGTTAAATTGACGCACTATAGGAGAAGGGCTTCATCACACCCAGTACGTCACCCTTTGTGGCACCGATCCTATTCACGACAAAAAAGGACGGCGGCATTCGCATTTGCATCGACTATCGCGCGCTTAAACGGGTTACAATCAATTCTCGCTACCCCATCCCACGCACCGACGACCTCTTCGACCAACTTCGTGGCGCTCGCTACTTCTTGAAGATTGACCTACGCGACGGTTACCACAAGATCGGAGTCTTCGCTGACGATTGTCACGAGACTTCATTTTGAACCCGCTACAGCAGTTACGAGTTTACATTGATGCATTTCGGCCTCACGAACGTGCCTTAGACTTTTCAACTGACCATGAACAGGATATTTCGGGAGCTTCTTGACAAGTGTGTCATCGTCTACTTAGGGGATATCCTGATTTTAGCAGGACAAGCGAACAATACCTCCGCCACCTCGACGTAGTGTTTAAACGGCTCCATGACAACCGACTCATCACCAAGGGGTCTACGTGTGAGGTTTTTAAGCAGAAGTTGGATTTTGGGACACGCCATCTCACGCGACGTCATCAGGACCGACCGAAAGAAAATCCAGACTATTCAAGAGTGGAAGGCCCCGACTAATGTCACGAAACTTTAGAGGAGTCTAACCGAATATGGTAGGGATAGCCGGCCCGCTGACCGACCTGCTGCATTAAGATAAAAGTTTAGTGTGGGCGGAGGAGTCTAAGGCGACTATTCAGGTATTGAAGATATTTCTGGTGTCCCCTCCAGTCCTGCGCATCGCCGACCCATCCAAGCCGTTCGAAGTCATCACCGACGCTTCAGATTTTGCCATCGGTGCTGTACTACTCCAAGATTTCCTGCAACAGATTACAACCGATCGCCTACGAGTCACGCAAGCTGCAAGCAGTCGAACGCAACCACCTGATCAACAATTAGGAGATGCTGGACATCATCTACGCATTTAAACTTTGGCGCTACTACCTGACAGGTGCCGACGTCACTATGCGAACAGACCCCAAGTCCCTACAGTATCTCCGCGCACAACTAAACCTCAACCCGCGACAAATAAGGTGGCTCGATTACATGGAGTCGCATTTCCACTATCGCATCACCTACAAAAAGGGCACGAATAACATTGCTGACGTCCTTACCCGCCCGACAGTCCAATCCACTGCAGTGCTCATCACCCATTCGAACCCGCTACTTTCGGGGCTATTCACCCACGGCTACACGACGGACCCGTTCTTCATGACAGGAAGTCATCGGCAAGCGACGACGCAGAAAGGGGACGATTACCTAAAGCCAGAACCAGTCGGATTTGGGTACCTGCTTACCGTCTGCTGCGTGAATTACTTATGCAGGAGGTCCACGATTTCAACCTCTCTTGACATTTCGGAGTTGACAAGACGCAGAAAATTCTGCACCGTCGGAATTATTGGCCCGATTCCCCCTTTGTCATGCAGCGTTATGCAAATTGACTGCTGCACACTCTGCATGAAGTGGTACCAATAATGCAGAGAACCAGGTACTGAGGTCACATCATTTTGTGACAGAACTCCAGAACATTCGCGAGAAAGCAGTCGAAGCCATTCGTAAGGAAATTCAATTGCTTGGAAATACTCTAATCTACTTTGCCGAGAAGTCAACATGGTTGCTGGGCAACTAGTCCTGCTCGACACAAAGAGTCTTCGACTGCCCATCTTGTCGAAACTCCGCCTGGGATATTGTGGACCTTTCCGCATTATCAAGATGATCACACCGTTGACAGCGAAACTTCTGCTGCCCGACGACTGGCGTGTTCACGATGCCTTCCACGGCAGCCTATTTCGGCCTTTGTTGCTGCCACAATGGACATCGCCCGACAAAACGCTGCCCCAATGGCTCGACATGTACACATGATGCCCGACCAGTGCACGCGAATTTGCCATGCACCGGATGGACACGCTGCCCCCGAACTCGAAACCCCTGCTTGCTGCACCCCATGTACAGGCACCTGGATGGCCTTCTACAGTGAACGCGGCTCGGCCTCCCCCCCACGTGCAGACCACAACAAGCAGTGCCGACCCATGTTTTCCCTTGTTTCTAAGCCAGGCGCCAACCTGACGAAACGAATGGACGAAATGAAAATGGTTTCGTAAGTGCATTCGCCCACTACCCCGCTACCTAGGCAAGTTTCAAGGTGCGTGTAACAGACATCTGGCCTGGTGCACGCTGCCACGTGTAAACCTCAATTGTGTGGTACAAGCCCACTGACATCCAGGCGTTGTTCGCCTAACCCACGTCAGAGTATAACTCTGGTGGTAACCCAACCACATGTATGAAATTGTAAGCAGGGTGCATGTAACGAATCATCACAACACAATTCAACCCCCGTCACCCTGAACGAGCCCCCGAGCAGGTTATCCGCGGTCTCAAACACAAGTTATAAACTGATGCGCAAATTCACAAGAGCATCAGTACCTCCCGCCTTAGCCTCCCACAATGGCTCGCCACCATCGCCGCGAGCAGCTTCCGCTATTCATCAAGCGCGCATTATGCATGTATCACGTCGAGCATCCCCTCCTGCGCCACGTCGATCTTGCACGCTGGGTTTACTGCCCAGTATGGCCTGCGACCTGACCGCTCCACGGTCGGCCGCATCCTGAAGAATGCGGGGCGCTGGGCTCTGGAGGAACCCAACGCCCCCAATCAGGTGCGGCGCCGGGGCGGCGCATGGCCTGAGCTTGAGCAGGCCATGGCTCGCTGGATCGCAAATGCGGGCCCCGCGGGCGTGCCACTCACTCTGCAGACGATATGCGACCACGTGGCGACGATGGCGCGACGCATGGGCATTCCGCCCGCGTTCCGTTGCTCCATTGGCTAGGTCCGCCGTGCGATGAGGCGCCAAGGAGTGCGGTGCCGTGCAGTCGTGGGCGAGGCGGCGAGCGCCGACATGGCGGCTGTGCGTGAGGCGCGTGAGAAAGTGCCGCAGCTTCTGACTCACCTCGGTTACCAACCGCGCGACACTTTCAACTTTGACGAGACTGCGTTGTGGCTCTCTGTGCTGCCGCGTAAGACGTACAGCAACGCTCGCATTCCCGGGCGCAAGGTCTCGAAGGACCGCCTGACGGTGGCTTTTCTCGTCAACGCTGACGGGAGCCACGTCTTCCGGCCGTTGGTCATCAGCAAGGCGCGCCGTCCGCACGACTTCAGGCCGGACTACGACCCGGAAGCTCTGTGCTACTGGCGGCACAACGCGAAAGGCTGGATGACCAGCTCGGTAAGTCACAGGCGCCTGCGTGATTGCGCGCGTGCGTGATTGCTCATTCACTTTGCGTTGATACATCGTAGCGCATTTACCCCCTTCCCCCCACACCCCCCCCTCACCGTCCCCGTCCACCCTCCCTCCACTCCCATCCAACAGTTGTTCACGCATTTCATATCGCAGCTCAATGCCGCGATGTATGCCGAGAGGAGGCACATCGCGGTGCTGCTCGACAATGCAAGCTCCCACATGCTGCGGGACGAGTGCGCGTGGAGCGAAATCGTCTGCGGCATGCGGACCACTTGCCTCAGCAATGTGCGCCTCGTCTTCCTGCCGCCTAACACAACCTCCTACACGCAGCCCCTCGACTAGGGCATGATCGCGACCGCGAAGGCCCGCTATCGCCAGCACTGGCTGCAGGCCTTCACTGCACTGTGGAATGACGACGGCGCAACCAGTGTCGTCGCCCGCTGGCGCCCCAATCTTCGCGACGTGCTCGGTTGGCTCTCCGACGCCTGGATGAGCGTCGGAGCGCGCACCATCCAGAGGTGCTTCTGGCGCACAGGCTGCTTGCCTCTGTCGTGGTCGCTGGAACTCACGCATGTGCATGATGACGATCCCACCCCCCATGCTTACCCCGACATTGAGCTCGACGACGACATCGACAATGTCGGGGAGCTCATATGCGGGCTTGGGCTCGGCGCCGGCGCAATGACCGCCGCCGAGTACGTCGCCATCGACGAGGGCGAGCCGACGTGCGCGGAGGCGGCGGCGGGAACGTCTCCGGATGATGCGGACGTGGGCCTGGTGGCGGAGCTATGGAGGGCGCCGACCACGATGCAGGCCGTGTATGACGACAACGACCCCATCGGCCGTGAGGCGCGGCGCACGGCACGGGCGGCCAGCGAGATGCTCATCGGCTACGCGCGCGCCGTGAACGTGACCCCGCGCGACCTGTGCCACCTGTTCGACATCCGGAATCCGGTCATCATTGAGCGCATGGAGCGCGCAAGCCCCGCGCTGGCTCTCAGCATGGCCCCGCCGCCCAGGCTTTCGACAAGCCCAACCCCGCCGGAGGAGGCCCAGCATCCGCGGGGCCGTGTGCTGCCTAGCTGGATGACCCAGCCGTCCCGCCGTCAGCAGCTTCTTGACGCCGGGGTTGGCGCCGCGATGGGCGGGTACGTGGAGGCGGCCGAGTGGATGCAGGTGTGAGCTGGAATTTCACAACACTTGATCAGGAGTCGAAGATGGGAGTCGGGGAGTTTTGTTGCAGTTGTAGTTTGATGAAATTGTGCACATAACGGGCACATTTGCAGTACAGGGGATGGTTTCTTGATGGGGGTTAATGTCGATATGGCGGATTATGGTTGGTGCGTCATTGCCTGTCTGTTGTTTCAATCTAAGTTGAACAAAGGTTGTCATTGTTTCCAGGGTGTGTGTTGTTATCGTAAGGATTTTTGTAACACACGCTTGTGACAACCAGTGCCATCCGACACTGTTATATTAAAGACAAAATGTGTGGTTACCATATGCGCGATACATGCACGCGCAAAGCCTGACGAAACCCTCTACGAACCGACGAAATGCGGTTTTAGCTTACAGTCCCCCTTCACAAGGCAACCGGGAGGGGCTGTAACGAGCATCAGGTGTACCTGAACTGACTCTTGACCCGTCGAAAATCTTGGGGCATCGCGTTCGGCTCGATGCCTTAGGTTGCCACGTGGACTTTTTGATTTGCTGGACCGACCACACTAGTGAGGACGACACTTGGGTACCTTCAGCTTCACTTGTCGCACCTTCGCTACTTTGCGATTACCTTGCTCGAAGCATGTTGCTAGTGTTGACCACCTTTCTTAGGAGGGGGGGGGGGGGGGGGGGGGGGGGGGGTAGTGTACGGAAAAACCTTTGCGTACAATTCCCACTTTCGGAAGTGCATGTTCGACCAATTGCTTGCTATCGAAGGAACCTCGCGTCGCCTTCGGCTTCACTCTGCCCAACCTGCACCCAACCTCGTGTACCGGAGGTTCTGCCTAGCTAGGTTCACCCGCAATATTATCTTGTGTCTTTCATTGTACCATCAGTCCATATTGTCACAGCTTCATTATTTGCTATTCGGCGCAACTTAGATTGACAACTCATAACAATATATGTACAGTTTTAGAAACGTTAAATATGTAACCTCATCCTCTGCTACTCATATGTGGTTTGTCGCGAAGGAAATTGTACAGTTTGTCTATTGTTTGCCCATGTTAGGAAACAAATTTTCCTTACTTAGGGTCACCCTCACAGATAGCACGTACAGCATTGGGTATCGCATGCGACTTAATGTTGTTTTATTACCACCTCGCAACATTCGCCTGGACAACAATGTCTCTCAACGTGAGAAAAGTGGAATGGTCAGACTATGAAGCATGGGTGATACAAGTATGAACCCTAAAAGTGTTATACTCCCTACAGCATGCGACACTCACTGCAGCCTACAACAACATATATATCGTTTGACACACCCCCATAGGCTAAGTGAGGGACAACAAGAGAGAGCAACAAACACAAATGGCAAGGAGACTAGTCAAGAGAAGCAATAACACAAAGCTGAAGGCGGATCACTAAGTCACCACACAATCTGAGCACAAGCAAGCGGCCACTAGGCCAGTTTAAGCGTTCACTTGTACATATAAATGCAAGGACGAACAGAGTGAGAAACAAGAGGCAATACCACAGCAATCGAGGACCTGCCTCAACAAGGCCTAAAAGCAGACAGAGCCGATGGTGATCACCAGGCGGAAGGGCCTTGGTGAAGATGTCTGCAGTGTTGGCCGCTGAGGCCACAAAGTCCAAGCGTGCCTGGTCGCGTCGCTGCAACTCTTGCAGGAGAAAGTACCTCACGTCGATTTGCTTCACTCTGCCTTCCAGTCGAGGCTCTCGACACAGGAGGATCATGGCCTTGCTGTCAGCGAACAAGGTCGGTGCAAAGTGAGGACGCTCACCAAGGTCGGTGAGCAAGAAGGTAAATCAGCGAAGCTCCTGCGCAGCCATGGCAACAGCGTGGATCTCTGCCTCTGCGCTAGACTATGCCACTGACGAAAGAGTAGACCTCCACAGCTCCAGCCCCTCAGTTGAAGCAGTACCCCTGAATACACCGCTGGGTCTGCACGTCCTTGGCGTAGGAAGAGTCGCAGTGACCGGTCAGCACAACTGGCAATGTCCCTCCAAGCACAAGCCCCCGCAACCCTCATAGCGGCCGTCCAGTGGATAGGACGATGTCTCCCAGTCGCAACAAAGCGAACTTGGACACTGAGGGGAAAAGCGAGGTCCGGATGAGTATAAGACATCAAGTACATGAGGCAGCCCACAAGCTCTGCGTAGGGACCACTAGACTCAAAGGCCAGGTCGGGAAAAGGGCAAGTAAGTCTGTGGTCAACGGAGAGAGGAGTGGACTGTGTGGTGGAGAACAGAAACCCAAAGCGCAGAAGGACCTGCACCATGTGGGACTGGTTCAGCCTGATGGTGCGAACGGCTCTGTCCGTGGTGATCTCCAAGCCAAGGTAGCGGCGCAGTTCACCCAGGCCAGTGCACGTGTGTCTCTTCTGCAGTTCGGACTTCACCTCAGCCAAAGCAACCCTGTGTGCTATAGCAAAGACCAAGTCGTTGACGTAGACAAGGACGAAGAAAGGAGTGGAACCAGTACGAACGAACAGCGACGGGTTGGCGGATGAAGGACGGAACCCGATGTCAGCAAGAGTGGTGGTGTTGTGCAACTCACGGGGCGCCTGGCGGAGACCGTAGACTGGTCGTTCCAGGCTCCACTAGGTCCCACGCGGGAAAGTGCTTGTGAAGCCACGAGAACACCGTAGCCAGATCTCCTCGTGCAGGCGGCCCTGGAGAAAGGTGTCGCGATATATATTATATATATATTTATAGCTGCATGTACATTTAGCTTTAGTGTAGTAATATTACCTTGCTATTGGTGGTGCACCTTTGTTAGTTTGCTGTATGTACCTTGTGTGCTATAGTGAATCCATCCCATTCTTGATTCTCCCTTGCACAAACTTCTCGACACTCGCTTGACCTAGGCTCCTAAGCCTAGGCCCTAAACCTCGTAAATAAGCTACTATTGCATCTTGGTAAAAGGCAGTGGAGAAGTCGAGCGAGTGCAGCTCGTAGTCTCGCTGTGCTGTAACGTGAAGTCACACTTGAAGAGTAGTCATATTTGGGGTCGGAGCAAAGGTCTGGAAGAAGTCACCCGATGAACGAAGTCCCTAGCCGCGTAGCGCGCCTTAAAGACATGCGGCGATCCAAGCGGCTGATTCATCTTGAAGATCCACATGCCATCGGCTAATTTCGCCATGGGAGGGGGAACTGTGTCAACATAAGTGCCAGTGGATCTCCAAGTCGCCATCTCTGAGTCCATGGCCGGTATCCACTGAGAGGCCCACTGCCCTGACACTGCCTCACAATACGTGCCAGGAGTCGGTATGTCAAGGCCGTTGGGGTCTCCCTCAAGGGCTAGCAGCATGGCATAGAGGTGGGGAGAAGCGGCTGCTAAGAACTCCAGCTCAAACTGCCTGTCCTCTAGGACACCACAACCAAGGAAAGACTTATCCCCACCGGGCAGAGGACGGGTATCCATAACACATGTGGCGTAGTCAAGGCGGCGAGCGGCGGCAAAGTCATCGATAGCGGCAACAAGTTTTGAGATAGACGACCAAGAGGCACGAGGGTCCATCACAGGAGACGCGGGAAAACATGAGACAACAAAACGAGTAGTGCGTTAGTAGTCAGTGACAGGATGAGAGGATGCTGTAAGAGACGACCCAGGAGGTGACGAGAGAATTGTCGCAGGCAGAGAACGATGAGGAGTAGAACGAAGCAAGGCAGGGCGGAGGTGTTGTGTGATGCTATCATTCGCATTCACGACTGTCTGCCTCCCATCATATATTCGTGTGTTTCATGCGTGATGTGAGCGTGTGCAAGAATTTGTGTTTGGTGTGGTTTGAACTTTCAGAGTGTGTGTGAATATTATTTGGATTGATCAGATATCTGACGTGACTCCTCTGCTCAAGAGCTTTCCGACGAACCAAGAATCGTCGCAATCGGAGCAAGAACGATGACGTTATGATCGTTCAAATATTTGTTTGGGATGCGACGCCTTTGGGAAGTTGTGAAGTGACTCAATATGGGGTACAAAATTTTGGGGGTTGGGATTGGGATTTTCGTCCCCATCACTGTAGTTGATGCCAAGTGGTTGGGAGAAACCAAATTGGGTTGGCAAGTGTGGCCAACTTGGATGAGGTGGATTGTGGAGGTTGGGAAAGTGACAAATGTCAAAGTTGGGTTGCCTAGAGAGGGAAATTGTGTGGCATGGGGTTTCCTTGGTTGGGGACTCTTTTGGGACCTTCCCTCTCGTCCTCCTTATCCTCTAATACCTGGTTTCTAGTTACTCTAACTTGTGTGTGTCAGAACATATATGTAGCTTATGCTGTTGTGTAGGCTACAGTGGGGTATCCCATAGGGGGTACAACCCAATTAGGGTTTTGCTATTTGTACCCAACTCTTTCATAGTGCATTCATTCTCGTTCTATTTTCCACATGGTATCGAGTAGGTTCCCCCATGGGAACTGTGCTTAGGGCCCACCACTTTTAAACCTTTTTTTCTGCCCGGAGCGCGCTCCGGGCCCTCGCTCTCACTCTTTCGGCCTGCCCTGAGCCGCCCGCGCGCCGCCCGTCCCGGCCCCTAGCCGCTCGCGCGCCGCCCGTTCAGGCCCCTAGCCGCCCGCGCGCCGCCCGTCCCGGCCCCTAGCCGCTCGCGCGCCGCCCGTTCAGGCCCCTAGCCGCCCGCGCGCCGCCCGTCCCGGCCCCTAGCCGCTCGCGCGCCGCCCGTTCAGGCCCCTAGCCGCCCGCGCGCCGCCCGTCCCGGCCCCTAGCCGCTCGCGCGCCGCCCGTTCAGGCCCCTAGCCGCCCGCGCGCCGCCCGTCCCGGCCCCTAGCCGCTCGCGTGCCGCTCGTTCAGGCCCCTAGCCGCCCGCGCGCCGCCCGTCCCGGCCCCTAGCCGCTCGCGCGCCGCCCGTTCAGGCTCCTAGCCGCCCGCGCGCCGCCCGTCCCGGCCCCTAGCCGCTCGCGCGCCGCCCGTTCAGGCCCCTAGCCGCCCGCGCGCCGCCCGTCCCGGCCCCTAGCCACCCGCGCGCGCCCGTCCCGGCCCCCCACGCCGCCCGTTAGCCGCCGTGCAGCCTGAGCCGCCCGAGCCGTCTGCGCAGCTGAGGAGCCGAGCCGCCCGAGCCGCCTGTGCCGCTGACAGCCTCAGCCGCCCGAGCCGCCCCCCCCCCCCGCCCCCCCCCCCCCCCCCCCTTTTCCCGTCGCCTGTCGAGGCGACCTGAGGGGGGCGCTTGCTGGCCAGCTGAGGGGTGGCAGCTGAGAGAGGCCAGTTGAGGGGTGGCAGGTGTGTGGTCTCCCCTGCTTCTCCTCCTCCTTCGTCTCGTGCCTCCCAGCAGCCGCGCCGCCCTGCAGCCGAGCCGCTCTACACTCGAGCCTCCCAGCAGCCGCGCCACCGGGTCGCCGAGCTGCCGAGCTGCAGTTGCTGCCGAGCCGCCCTGCCGCCGAGCCGCCCGAGTCGCCCGAGCCGCAGAGCCGCCGTGCTGCCGAGCCGCTGAGTCGCCGAGCCTACTCTACCCACCACTGGTGAGCCCCTGCCCTGCTAGCACGCTGCGCGTCGCCTGCTTGCCTGCCTGCCTCCCTTTTTGGCTTGCCTGGCTGCCTGCCTTACTGCTGCTACTCCTGCTCCTGCCTCTACTGGTGGAGCCAGATGCAGCCCCATCGACGTCTGCGTGAGTCCCTCACGCCCCAGCAGCTGCGTGAGTGGTACGCTGGTTGGGGCTGTAGGGGTGGTGGCGCTACTACTGCTACCACTCCTGCTGCTTCTACTACTGGTGGCGGCCAGATGCAGCTCCCGCGACCCCCCCGCGCGTCTCTCACGCCTCAGCAGCTTCGTGAGTGGTACGCTCAGAGTGGAGGGTCTCTCAGTTCTGTTCGCTGCTCTTACGTGATTCTCACTGGTGCTCGGACAAGTCAGCCTTGTGGGACACCTAGTCATACACAGTCCCGCTGCTTCGCCCGTCTGAGCGACGCCTAGCGTACCGTGTTTGGCGACGAGGCTGAGCTTCCCGACTGGGTGGAGTTGCTTAGGCAGAGGGTAGATATATTTGCTCTTGACTATGATGCTATTCTCACTGCCATGTATGCATTGCCTACTAGTGCTGACCGTGCCGGTCACCTGTGCGTCCCGCCTGACCCGGGTATAGGACCTGCTGCTCTAGCTACTGGTGAGGCTGCTGCTGCTCTGGGTGCTAGTGAGTCTCCTGCTCCAGGTACAGGTGCGGCTGCTGCTCTAGGTGCTAGTGAGTCTGCTTCCTCAGGTGCGGGTGAGGCTGCGCTCTCAGGTACCGCGTTGGCTTCGGCCTCCCTCACCTTTACACTTGACTCAGGGGCTTCTCGCTACTTCTTTCGGGACCGCACCACACTCACGCCGCTTGGTCGGCCGGTTGCAGTCTCCCTGGCTGACCCCTCTGGGGGTCCTGTCCTCGCTCACTTCTCCACTGTCCTCCCGTGTCCGGCTGCCCCCTCGGGCACCCTGTCTGGCCTGTACCTCCCCTCGTTCTCGACGAACTTGGTGAGTGGTGCAGACCTGCAGGATGCTGGGGTTCACCAGTTCACTCCTGCGAGTCAGCGGGTGACCCACTGCACGGACGCACGCACAGGCCGGCACCTGGCCACGTTCTCGCGTCGGCCGGGGTCGAGCCTCTACACCCTGACCACTGAGTCTCCTCCAGTCCCTGCGTCCGGTCAGGTAGCAGCGTCAGGTCAGGTGTTTGCTGCTGCGTCCAGGTCTGGTCCTGAGTCTGCCCCCTGTTCGTGTCGCCTCCTGTCTCACGAGACTCTCCTGTGGCACCACCGTCTTGGCCACCCCTCCTTGCGCCGTCTTCGGGGCATGGCTTCCCGTGTCCTTGTCTCTGGTCTTCCCCAGTCTCTCCCTCCCCTTCCTTCGGGACCAGGACCTTCCTGTGTCCCCTGTGTCGAGGGGCGCCTCAGGGCTGCTCCTCACTCCTCCCAGTTTCCCCCGACAGAGGCTCATCTGCAGACACTTCACATGGATGTGTGGGGCCCGGCCCCCGTCCGTGGGCAGGGTCACGAGCGCTACTTCCTGTTGGTGGTTGACGACTACTCGCGTTACACCACAGTCTTCCCCTTGCGCAGCAAGGGTGCTGTCACTGAGGTGCTAATCGACTGGATCCGCGAGGCTCGTCTCCAGCTCAGGAGGAGCTTCGGCTCGGACTTTCCTGTTCTGCGTCTGCACTCTGACCGAGGTGGGGAGTTCTCCTCTCGCCTTCTGCGAGACTACTGTCGTGCACAGGGGATCCGCCAGACCTTTACGCTTCCGGACTCTCCACAGCAAAATGGGATTGCTGAGCGCCGCATTGGCATGGTCATGGATGTCGCTCGTACGTCCATGATGCATGCGGCTGCCCCCCATTTTCTGTGGCCGTTTGCGGTTCGGTACGCGGCGCATCAGCTCAACCTTCACCCCAGGGTCTCTCGGCCCGCGATGTCCCCAGTGTTACTGTGGACGGGGAAGGTCGGCGATGCGTCTGCGTTCCGTGTCTGGGGATCTCGGGCGTTTGTCCGCGACTTGTCTGCGGACAAGCTGTCCCCCCGTGCTGCTCCCTGTGTCTTCCTTGGCTTCCCCCCTGACGCTCCAGGGTGGCAGTTCTACCACCCCTCCTCTCGTCGTGTTCCGTCCTCCCAGGACGTCACGTTCGACGAGTCAGTCCCCTTCTACCGCCTCTTCCCCTACCGTACTCCTTCCCTCCCCCCCCCACCGGACTTCCTGGTGCCAGTTCCCCCCTCGGTAGACCCCCTCCCCCCTCAGGTTCCTGCCCCTTCAGGTGTGTCCCAGGTAGACACAGTCGAGCCAGTCGAGGTTGCTGCTGAGTCTGGTCCTGTTGCGGGTGCAGAGTCTGGGGGTGCTACGCCTGCGGGTGCTGAGCTTGGGGGTGCAGCTGCTGGGGGTGCTGAGCCTGGGGGTGCGAGGCCGGGGGGTGCTGAGCTTGGGGGTGCTGCTGCTGGGGGTACTGAGCCGGGGGGTGCTACGTCAGGAGCTGCTGAGCCTGGGGGTGCTGAGCCTGGAGGTGCGGAGCCTGCGACTGCTGGACCTGGGGGCTCTCCGGTTGCTTCGTCTCGGCGGGAGCCGCTCTCTCCACAGGAGCTGCGCGAGTGGTTTGCTCGCCGCTTGAGGCGTGCTGCTGGAGCAGGAGCTCCTTCGACTGCTGAGGGTGCTGGTGCTGCCGGTCCCGGAGCTGCTGGGCCCGCGGGTCCTACTGGAGCTGGAACTGCTGAGCCTGGGGGTGCTGAGTCTGGAGCTGCTGAGCCTGGGGGTGCTGAGTCTGGAGCTGCTGAGCCTGGGGGTGCTACGTCTGGAGCCGCTGAGCCTGGGGTTTCTCCTGGTGCTGCGTCTCGGCGGGAGCCCCTCTCTCCACAGGAGCTGCGCGAGTGGTTTGCTCGCCGCTGGAGGCGTACTGCTGGAGCTGGAGCTTCTCTGACCGTCGAGGGTGCTGGTGCCGCCGGTCCCGAAGGTGCTACGCCTGCGGGTCCTACTGGAGCTGGGGCTGCTGAGGGCGGTGGTGCTGAGTCTGCTGCTGTCTGTCTTGACGGTGGTTCTGCTGCTGGTGCTGCTGGAGGTACTGCCGCTGGAGGTGTTGGTGGCGCTGGTGCTGCCGCTGAGGGTGCTGGTGCTGTCCCTGCTGAGTCTGGAGCTGCCGCGCGGCCTCGGCCGTACTTCGTTCCGCTTCTGCAGCAGGTTCTTGGTCTTTCTCCTCCGGTAGCGTGTCCAGAGCCTGTCCAGTCGCAGTCACTGTTGGAGCCTACCTCCCCACTGCCTGCTCCCTCTCCTTACACTGGTCCTACTGGAGGTCTAACTGAGCGTCGTGAGCCTGCGTCTCGTCCCGCGTCGCCTGTTCGTGCTGCCCGCGCTAGTGGTCGTGGTTCGCGTCCGCGTCCTCCTCCTGTCCCTGGCACGCACCGGATGTCTCTGCGTCAGTCCACTGCTCCTCTGCGTGCCCTTTTGCCTTCTCCTCCTGAGTCCTCCCTTCCTGTGCTTACCGACCCAGAGTCGGACTCCCTTCGTGCTGCCAGTCCTACTGTCACGCGTCTGCTTGTTACTGTCGTCACTGACCCCTCTTTTGAGTCCGCTGCTGCGTCTGCTCTTGTCGCTGAGCTCGTCGACTTTGCTGCTCGCTGTCGTCTTAACTACGCAGCTAGTCTTGTTGCTGAGTCTGCGTCTGTCTGTCCTCCGTCCGTCGGGGGTGAGTGTGCTCTTGGCACGGACGTCCTAGAGGACACGCAGGAGGAGTTCCAGTGTCTGGCTGCTGCTTCACCTCATCTCGCGTCTGTACTGCTTGCTCCTGAGGGAGACCCGGATGCACTAGACATCCCGACTCCGCGCTCTTACGCGGAGGCCGTAGAGGGTCCCTACTCCTCTCAGTGGCAGGCAGCTATGGATGCAGAGATGGCTTCCTGGAAGTCCACAGGCACCTACGTTGACGCGGTTCCCCCTCCTGGGGCGAACATCGTCAGTGGCATGTGGATCTTCAGGGTGAAGCGGCCGCCGGGCTCTCCACCTGTCTTCAAGGCTCGGTACGTCGCTCGTGGCTTCAGTCAGCGGCAGGGAGTTGACTACTTTCAGACCTTCTCTCCCACCCCGAAGATGACCACTCTTCGGGTGCTGCTGCACATAGCCGCTCAGCGCGACTACGAGCTTCACTCTCTCGACTTCAGCACTGCGTTCTTGCAGGGTAGCCTGCACGAGGAGATCTGGCTGCGCCGTCCACCTGGCTTCACTGGGACTTTCCCTCCTGGCACCCAGTGGAGCCTCCGACGGCCAGTCTACGGTCTCCGCCAGGCACCACGTGAGTGGCACGACACACTGAGGACTACGCTTGCGGCCCTTGGGTTTGCTCCTTCTACTGCTGACCCGTCGCTGTTTCTGCGCACCGACACTTCACTGCCGCCGTTCTACATCCTCGTGTACGTCGACGACTTGGTCTTTGCCACAGCGGACACTGCTGGACTCGCCTACGTGAAGTCCGAGCTGCTGAAGAGACACACGTGCACAGACCTGGGTGAACTGCGCAGCTACCTTGGCTTGCAGATCACTCGGGACAGAGCACGCCGCACCATTACCTTGACTCAGTCACACATGGTGCAGCAGGTCCTTCAGCGCTTCGGCTTCACGTACTCCTCGCCTCAGGCCACTCCTCTGTCTACTCGTCACTCGCTCTCAGCTCTGCCTTCGGATGAGTCCGTAGAGTCGAGTGGCCCGTACCCAGAGCTTGTTGGCTGCCTCATGTACCTGATGACCTGCACACGACCTGACCTTGCATACCCTCTTAGCATTCTTGCACGCTATGTTGCTCCTGGGAGACACCGACCAGAGCACATGGCTGCAGCGAAGAGGGTATTGCGCTACTTGTGCAGTACGTCGGGCATGGGGCTAGTGCTTGGAGGGCGGAGTCCAGTGGTACTTACAGGTCACGCGGACGCCTCTTGGGCTGACTGACCAGGCTACGCAGCGGTCGTCACAGGGTTACACCTTCAGCCTTGGCTCCGGCTCTGTCTCGTGGCGGGCTTCTCGCTCGTCTTCGGTTCTCAGCTCGAGTTGTGAGGCTGAGATCTACGCAGGGGCCATGGCTGCACAGGAGCTTCGCTGGCTCACCTACCTGATGACTGACCTTGGAGAGCCGCCTCGTTCTTCTCCAGTGCTGTACGTAGACAACAAGGCCATGCTGGCCTTGTGTCAAGAGCAGCGTCTGGAGCACAGAACGAAGCACATTGCTCTTCGCTACTTCCTTGCTCGTGAGCTACAGCAGCGTGGACAGTTGCGTCTTGCGTACGTGGCCTCTGAGGCCAACACTGCTGATGTGTTCACCAAGGCACTCGCGCCTTGTGACCATCAGCGCTTCTGCACCCAGCTGGGTCTTGTGCCTGTCTTGCCTCACTTGCTCTCCTCTTGACTTTACTTGTACTGTCGCATATATATACCTGCTCTTGCTTGTCTAGCTTTATATATATATGTGTGTACTACTGCATGTGAACTGGCCTTGTGGCCTTGCTCTTGTGCTCGGACTGTGTGGTGACTTTGTGATCCACCCTGAGCTTTGCTTTGCTTTGCTTGACTGGTCTTGTGACCCCTTGTTCTCCCCCACTTTGCCTATGGGGGTGTGTCAGAACATATATGTAGCTTATGCTGTTGTGTAGGCTACAGTGGGGTATCCCATAGGGGGTACAACCCAATTAGGGTTTTGCTATTTGTACCCAACTCTTTCATAGTGCATTCATTCTCGTTCTATTTTCCACAGTGTGAAATTGTGAGAACTATTGTGGTTGAGTTAAGTTTCTATGGCAGCATACCCCCCTGTGCGCCAAAATTGATTACTCGGAAAATACTTCATCTTTCCGTACGATTCAATTTGAGAATTGTAGCCACGGAGTAGAGCTACAACATATCCAAAATTGGTGAAGTTTTGAATGTGCGTTTTTTGTCGACGGCGTTTCTTGTGAGCGCGACGATTCTGTCCAGAAACTGAGACCAACGATTTTGAGAAAAATAGGCACCTAATCATCGTAGACCCCGTCCTTAGTCCCTAACAGGAGGTCGTCAACAGGAGACGAGGGACAAGCACGTAAGGGACTGGGGGTGACCCGAGAGTGCGGGACGGCAGGAGGAACGGGCTGTAAACGAGGAGAGAGAACAGATGGGGATGAGTCTGGAGGAGGAAGACCGTGAGCAGTAGGAGGCGGTGAGCGGTCCGGAGACGAGGAAGGGAGATTAATGGCCCAAAGGCCAGTCACAGGTAGGAACAGATGCTGCAAAAGTGACGGATGAGGTTGTTGCGGCTGCTGTTGTTGCTGCTGCAGCTCTTGCTGCTGCAACTCGTGCTGTTGCAACAACTGCTGCCACTGCTCCAGCTCCAACCTATCCTGCGCCAACCTCTCTTGCCCCTCAAGCTCCAGCCGGCCTCCTGGAAACACGTCGGGAAGCGATGGGGAGGTGGCACCGCAGTAGCAGTGCCTCCAGTTCCAATCTCTTCAAAACTAGCACCTCCAGTGCAAGCAACCCCAACTCCAGCACCCTCAGAACTAGCACCTTTAGTACCAGCACCTCCAACTCCAGCTTCCCCACACCTAGCATCTCCAGTGCTAGCACCCTCAGCACCAGCACCCCCAGAACCAGCACCTCCAGCGTCCGTGCCTCGAACACCAACACTAGCACTACAACCTGTTGCGGTAGTGCCGACGGCTGCTGTGATGACTGTGAGAACGACTGTGGGGAAGGAGGTGGTACCTGACGGGCTACTGAGAGGAGAGGGGTAGCGTGGGACACACCAAACGGGGCAGGACCAGAGGGGGAGAGGGGGGGGGCGGGTGTGCCGGAGGAGCGGGAGCAGGAGAAGGAGCGGGAGCAAGGAAAAGGGGAGGGGATGGGATCGGGAGACATCGACAGGGGTAGCATGCGTAGAAGGGCTCGTCAAAGGTGACGTCACGGGAGTTGAGAAACCAGTGGAGGGGCGGGTGGTAAAATGTGAAGTCAGGGGCGTTCACCAGGAAACCAAGGAAGACACAGGGGAGGGCGCGAGCCGAGAGCTTGTCCGCAGAGGTGTCGTGGACAAGCGCAAGGCAGCCCTAGACACGATCCGATGCAACACCAGGGGACCCGGTCCAAAGACTTGTCGGTGAAGCCTCTGGCCATGAGACACGAGGCCAGAGGTTCAGCTGGTGGGCGGCATAGAAACATGGAGGGGCGGGTGGTAAAACGTGAAGACAGGGGCGTTCACCAGGAAACCAAGGAAGACACAGGGGAGGGCGCGAGGCCAGAGGTTCAGCTGGTGGGCGGCATAGAAAACCGCGTAGGACCACTAAAAATGGGGCGCACGAGCATGGATCATGGAGGTGCGGGCGATCTCCATGACAAAGCCTATGCAACGCTCAGCAACCCCATTCTGCTGTGGGGACTCCAGAAGCGTCCAGGGCTGGGTGATGCCTTGCTCGCTACAGAATCCGCGAAGAATGCTGGAGAGAAACTCATTTTCACGGTCGAAGTGGAGCCAAACTACACGACTACCACGAGTGGCCTCAATGACCAGCAACCACCTGATCAGGGTAGAATCCACGTCGGACTTCTTCGCCACGGGGAACATCGTGGTGTAGCGAGAGTAGTCATCAACGACCACTAGAAAGTAGCTCCCCCTCTCGGGCCCAGGGCGAAGGGCGGGGCCCCAGACGTCCAAGTGGAGAGTCTGGAAGAGCGCAGTGGCCGGACGAAGGGAGGAGTTGTGAGAGGTGGTGTGCAGCCGACCCTCGATGCACGGCGGTGCAGGCGAAGGAGGGAGCGGCGCAAACACGTGCAGGGAGAACGGAGACAAGACGCTGACTAGACATGCTACGGAGGCATGGGAGCGACGGGTGACCAGGATGGTGGTGCCACAGGGCTGTCAGGCGTGTGAGCGATCGACATTAGAACGGCGACGCAACCTGACCGGATGCAGCAATCTGACTGTACACATCTACCTGGGGGGACTGGGTGTGCAGTGTGAAGAGATCGGAGAGGGGCTCCCGACGAAACGGGGCCAGGGTAGAAATGGTGTCACCGCCCGCGCAGGTGGCAACACACACAGATGGAGGAACCAGGTGCCGACATGGAGGTCCTGAAGGTGTCCAACATCCACCAAGTTCATGGAGAACGATGGGATGTGGAGAATAGCGAGGACACCAGATGAGGCAGCCGGGCACGGGAGGGTGGTATAGCTGCGGGCAACTGCTGGTCCTAAAGTAGGATCAGCCAGTGCAATCGCAACCAGAGCAGGAAGTGGTGTGAGCATCGTGTGGTCGCAGAAGAAGCACAGAGACGCGCCAGAGTCAGGCGTGAAAGAGAGTGACGCGTTAGCCATCGGTGCACCTGGGCTAGTAGGTACACATGCACCTAGCCTACAACCACCAGCACCTACAATCAGCTACGAACATGAGAGCAAACAGATCCAGCAGCACTATAGTCAACATCAGCATACATCACCACGGAAGATCCCAAGGAAACAACTAACTGTACTGCAGACATGTCCCACAAAGCAAGACCACGAGAGCGAGCAAGTGGGGGCCAGTACAGAGAGGGGCCAATGCCGTGCTGTGCGCGGACGCGGTCCGTGAGCTGCGCCGCCCACTAGATGAACATCTGGCCTTGTGTCCCCTAGTGTTGCGTCAGGGTTTCGTGTCTGGTGCTCCCTTGCGCTTGTAGTTAACGTTCCGATCCTAGCCTAGCCCGACCTGCGCCCATAACCCCCCAGGCAAACGCGCCTGTAACCCCTCGTAGGATCAATCGAGCATCCACAGTGCAGATCTACTGCCACCCCCCCACACTGGGAGGCCAAGGACTGAGCACAGCGGCAACGGCCTACATGTGCATACACCGGGATTCGAACCCGAGACCACTCTGACACCATGTCAGAATCCCAACCACTAGACCATTGGGATAAAAGGGCTTGTTAAGTAGCGGGTCAGAGTGCGCCCATAACCCCCCAGGCAAACGCGCCTGTAACCCCCCGTAGGATCAATCGGGCATCCACAGTGCAGATCTACTGACATAGCCCGCCCCCTCCGGTTCACTAGCAGGTCGCGCCCTGCCCCGTCCCGTTCCTTAGCAGGCCGCGCCCTGCCCCGCCCCGCTCGTAGCCAGCTGCACCCGTCCCGTCCCGTACCCGCGCACTGCCCCACCCCGTTCTGCGCAGCCCACCCCGCGCTACCTGCCCCCAGCCCTGCCAACCTTGTGCTGCCCGGCCCCCGCAACCCGCCCCGTTCCACGCTGCCCGCCCCGCACTACCCGCCTTGTCCCGTCACAAGCAGCCACGTGCGCCACCGCATACGCACAGCAGCAGGCGCGTGCTAGCGGCTCCCCGCGAAGTAGCAGCCGCGCGCACACCAGCCGCCATGCACACAGCGGCACGCGCACAGATGCACACGCACTAGCACTATCGCAGGCACCTACCACCCCGCGCGCAACAGCAGCCGCACTCACAGCGGTAGCCGCACGCGCACCTGTAGCCGCACGCGCAACTGTTCCTACCGCGTTCATAGCTGCAGCACCCTTCCACGCCCCTCCGCCAGCGCACCTAGATTTTTGCTTGCGGTGCTAGCAGCACCCGTTAACCCACTAGTACCTGATGTCCTTCACGCGCCTGCTGCCAGAGGCGTTCCCCGCGGCGGCTGGCAGCCGCAGTCGACCTTCCTAGAGCAGATTCGGGTTAGTGCCTCTCCGTTCCTGGCATCTCTAGACTAGTCCTTCTAGCTCTACTCGCCACTCTGCTTCGGCCTTTCCTAGACTAGCCTCTCTGGCTTTGTTCGTCTCGACCTCCGGTTGTCTGTGGACCCGTTTCTTCAGGCGTCGTACGCCCTTCGTTCGTTTCTCGCTCCGGTCGTTCCTAGCCTTGCTCTCCTAGGCCGGTAGTCCTCAGGTTATGGTGTCTACTCGAGTCTTGCGTTTTGATGCGGAGGGTAGAGCCCTAGAATTACCCTCCTAGCTCAGGTACCTCAGATTCAGCGCCCAAATAATGATACACCCTGGGCGCACGCCTCTGGTGACCTGCCTTCGCCTCCGCTTCCTGTTTCCCTGACTGTTCAGCCTAATGATACGGAACAGGCCAACTTTGATAAGGCATGTACAGTAGAGCTGTAAAGCTACACGGATACAGGGGATATTCCTGAAGCGACACTTGCACAGTTTGAGCGAACCGTGAACGAGAGTAACAGGGGTTACCTGCAGCAGTACAAAAGGGTTCTAGAGGATACATGGTCTCACCATCGATCTCCACACAGACGCCATTTCACGTGGACATCATCGCTCAACGCTTTTTCAAGTGCGACTTAACACCTAGTTTTATTATATTTCCACTTGGCACGGCTGTGAATTATTTTGTGATCAGTTTTCTTCGAGGGGGGGAGAAAGTGCGATGCACTGTTTTTCCTCTGCAGTTGTGCGACTTCGTTAGAATTCATCAGCACGACGGGCGAACGCGATCGCGTCATCGAAATCGACGGTCCTTGCTCAATCGCGTTTGAATCTCGTGTCAACAGGTTCCCTCCGAAATCGCGTCACTTTTGACCGTCAAATCTAAAGCTATTACATCGACGTTCTACTTTCCAACCTTCACTTCAAATTGGTTAAAGGCAATTTCAGCCGTAGGATATATATGGACTGAAAATCTAAGGCATTCAAGCAAGTGTGGGACTCTTCTAGGTGCAATGAGCTTATAGTTAGAAGGTGGGAGAGTGTAAGGAAATACATTTCCTTTCTGTACTCGCACTTTAGCGAGTACATCACGAGGGCCACGCGTTATTTCGGATCAGCCTGCATTCCCGCACCAAACCACGCTCGAGTCACCCTCGCACCAATCGCAACCCTTTTGACCCATCTCCGCCCGACGTCCCCGCCTAGCTAGGAACTCCCCTATACAACCCTGTCACTTTTTATTGTATGACATTCATTTAGGCACAGTTTCGATATTCGTTTATCTTGCGCACTCTATAACTTTATTCATAACAACAGCGGTACGAACCGTAAAAAAACGAGAACAGTTGCGTGCCCTTAGAGGCGCGTAAAATTGTAACGACCAACCCAATTGGTCGACCATTTAAGTAGTTCTGGCAATTGCGAGGTACCCAAACGCCAATTTGAGTAGTCACCCCGATTTGATCGAATTGCAATGGTATTTTCCGCATGGAAATTTACCCAAGGCATTATGGGTCCTACCTAAAATTATCCTCATCGAGGATAATTTTTATATGTTTGCATGAACTGTTATGAGTTTTCAAACAGAGTTGCGCGGAAAACGAATAACGAAGCTGAGAAGAAACGAGAATGAATGAACTATGAATGAACTGGGTACAAGTACTAACCCTAATTGGGTTGTACCCCCTATGGGATACCCCACTATAGCCTACACAAAAGCAGAAGCTATAAAGTTATGATACACCCCAATAGGCAAAGTGGGGGAGAACAAGGGGTCACAAGACCAGTCAAGCAAAGGAAAGCAAAGCAAGCTCAGGGTGGATCACAAAGTCACCACACATTCCGAGCACAAGTTCAAGGCCACAAGGCTAGTTCACATGCAGGAGTACATATATATATATAAAGCTAGACAAGCAAGAGCAGGTATATATATATGTAACAGTACAAGCAAGGTCAAGAGGTGAGCAAGTGAGGCAAGACAGCGACAAGACCCAGCTGAGTGCAGAAGCGCTGATGATCACAAGGCGCAAGTGCCTTGGTGAAAACATCAGCAGTGTTGGCCTCAGAGGCCACGTACGCAAGCTGCAACTGTCCACGCTGCTGTAGCTCACGAGCAAGGAAGAAGCGGAGAGCAATGTGCTTCGTTCTGTGCTCCAGTCTTTGCTCTCGACACAAGGCCAGCATAGCCTTGTTGTCTACGTACAGAACTAGAGGAGAACGAGGCGGCTCTCCAAGGTCGGTCAGCAGGTAGGTGAGCCAGCGAAGCTCCTGTGCAGCCATGGCCCCGGCGTAGATCTCAGCCTCACAACTGGAGCTGAGAACAGAAGACGAGCGAGTAGCCCGCCACGAGACACAGCCGGAACCAAGGCTGAAGGTGTAACCCTGTGACGACCGCTGTGTAGCCTGGTCGTCAGCCCAGGAAGCGTCTGCGTGCCCAGAAAGGACCACTGGACTGCGCCCTCCAAGCACTAGCCCCATGCCCGACGTACTGCACAAGTAGCGCAACACCCTCTTCGCTGCAGCCATGTGCGCTGGTCGGTGTCTCCCAGGAGCAACATAGCGTGCAAGAATGCTGAGATGGTATGCAAGGTCAGGTCGTGTGCAGGTCATCAGGTACATGAGGCAGCCAACAAGCTCTAGATACGGGCCACTCGACTCTACGGACTCATCCGAAGGCAAAGCTGAGAGTGAGTGGCGAGTAGACAGAGGAGTGGCCTGAGGCGAGGAGTACGTGAAGCCGAAGCGCTGAAGGACCTGCTGCAACATGTGTGACTGAGTCAGGGTAATGGTGCGGCGTGCTCTGTCCCGGGTGATTTGCAAGCCAAGGTAGCTGCGCAGTTCACCCAGGTCTGTGCACGTGTGTCTCTTCTGCAGCTCGGACTTCACGCAGGCGAGTCCAGCAGTGTCAGCAGTGCCAAAGACCAAGTCGTCGACGTACACGAGGATGTAGAAAGGCGGCAGAGAGGTGTCGGTGCGCAGAAATAGCGACGGGCCGGCAGTAGAAGGAGCAAACCCAAGAGCCGCAAGTGTATTCCTCAGTGTGTCGTGCCACTCACGGGGCGCCTGGCGGAGACCGTAGACTAGACGCCGGAGACTCCACTGGGTACCTGGAGGGAATGACCCAGTGAATCCAAGTGGGCGGCACAGCCAGATCTCCTCGTGTATGGTGCCCTGCAAGAAAGCAGTGCTGAAGTCGAGAGAGTGCAGCTCGTAGTCACGGTGAGCAGCAACGTGCAGTAGTGCCCGAAGAGTGGTCATCTTCGGGGTGGGAGAGAAGGTCTGAAAGTAGTCAACTCCCTGCCGCTGACTGAAGCCACGAGCCACGTACCGTGCCTTGAAGACAGGCGGAGAACCCAGCGGCCGCGTCACCTCAAAAATCCACATGCCACTGACGATGTTCGCCCCAGGAAGGGGGACAACGTCAACGTAGGTGCCTGTGGACTTCCAGGAAGCCATCTCTGCATCCATAGCTGCCTACCACTGAGAAGAGTAGGGACCCTCTATCGCCTCCGCGTAAGAGCGCGGAGTCGGGATGTCAAGTGCATCCAGGTCTCCCTCAGGGGTAAGCAGTATGGACACGAGATGAGGTGAAGCAGTAGCCAAGCACTGGAACTCCTCCTGCCTATCCTCAAGGACGTCCGTGCCAAGGGCATACTCACCCCCGACGGACGGAGGACAGACAGACTCAGACTCAGCGACAAGACTAGCAGTGTAGTCTAGGCGACAGCGAGCAGCAAAGTCGACGAGCTAAGTAACTAGGGCAGACGCAGTAGTGGACTCGAAAGAAGGGTCAGTGACGACAGTAGCAAGGAGACGCGTGACAGTAGGACTGGCAGCACGAAGAGAGTCCGACTCCGGGTCGGCAAGAGTAGGAAGAGAGGACGCAGGAGGAGAAGGCAAAGGGGCACGCAGAGGAGCAGTGGACGAACGCAGAGACATCTGGTGCGTGCCAGGGACAGGAGGAGGACGCTGACGCGAACCGCGACCACTAGTGCGAGCATCACAATCAGACGACGCAGGACGAGACGCAGGCTCACGACGCTCAGCAAGACCTCCAGTAGGACCAGTGTAGGGAGAGGGAGCAGGGAGTTGGGAGGCAGGCTGTAACTGTATCAGTGACTAGACAGGCTGTGGATACTCTAAAGAAGGAGGAGGACCTATAGAAGGTGGAAGACCAAGAACCTGCTCCAGGAGTGGAACGAAGTACGGCCGAGGCCGGGCAGCGACGCCAGACACAGCAGGGACAGCACCAGTACCCCCAGCAGGAGCACCCGCTCCAGCAGCATGTCCAGCAGCTCCAGAACCTCCAGCAGCACTAGCAGCACCCCCTGCAGGACCGCGAGCAGTAGGCTCAGCACCAGCTCCCGCAGCAGCACCAGCTCCAGTCGAACCCGCAGGCCCAGCAGCTCCAGTACTCCCAGTACGAGCACCTCCGGGACCCACTGGCACCAGCACCCTCAGCAGCCGAAGAACCTCCAGCTCCAGCAGCACGCCTCCAGCGCTGTGCAAACCACTCGCGCAGCTCCGGGGGAGAGAGTGGCTCCCGGCGAGACGAAGCCCCCGGAGGACCTCCACGCGTAGCACCTCCAGGCTCAACACCCTCAGGCACAGCACCCCTAGGCGTAGAACCCCCAGGCTCACCACCCCCAGTCGCAGCAACCCTAAGCTCAGTACCCCCAGGCTCAGCACCCCTAGTCGCAGCACCCCCAGGCTCAGCACCCCCAGTCGCAGCACCCCCAGGCTCAGCACCCCTAGTCGCAGCACCCCCAGGCTCAGCACCCCCAGTCTCATCACCCCTAGGCTCAGCACCCTCAGGAGCACCAGAGTCACCAGTAACCTCGACAGGCTCGACTGCGTCTACCTGGGACACACCTGAAGGGGCAGGAGCCTGAGGGGGGAGGGGTTCTACTGGGGGGGGGAACTAGGACAAGGAAGAGCGGGGGCGGGGGGAGGGACGGAGTGCGGTAGGGGAAGTGGCCGTAGTAGGGGACCGACTCGTCAAACGTGACGTCCTGGGAGGACAGAACACGGCGAGAGGTGGGGTGGTAGAACTGCCACCCAGGCGCGTCAAGGGGGAACCCCAGGAAGACGCAAGGAGCAGCACGAGGGGACAGCTTGTCCGTAGACAAGTCGCGGACAAACGCCCGAGATCCCCAGACCCGGAACGCCGACGCATCGCCAACCTTCCCCGTCCACAGCAAGGTTGGGGAGGTCTCCGGCCTGGAGACCCTGGGGTGGAGGTTGATCTGATGCGCCGCGTACCTCACCGCAAACGGCCACAAAAAATGGGGGGCAGCCGCATGCATCATGGACGTACGAGCGACGTCCATGACCATGCGGAATGCGGCGCTCAGCGATCCCATTTTGATGCGGAGAGTCCGCAAGCGTGAAGGTCTGACGGATGCCTCATGCGCGACAGTGGGCTCTTAGAAGGCCAGAGGAAAACTCTCCGCCTCTGTCCGAGTGCAGACGCAGAACAGGAAAGCCCGAGCCAAAGCTCTGCCTGAGCTGGAGACGAGCTGCGCGGATCCAGTCGATCAGCACCTCAGTGACATCACCCTTGCTGCGCAAGGGGAAGACTGCGGTGTAACGCGAGTAGTCGTCAACAACGAGCATGAAGTAGCGCTCGTGACCCTGTCCACGGACGCGGGCTGGGTCCCACACGTCCATGTGAAGCCTCTGCAGCGGGGCCTCTGTCGGAGGAAACTGGGAGGAGTAAGGGGCAGCCCGCTGGCGCTCCTCGACACAGGGGACACAGGAAGGGCCAGGCCCCTGAGGAAAGGGAGGGAGGGACCTGGGGAGACCAGAAATAAGAAGATGGGAGGCCATACCTCTGAGCCGAAGCAGAGAGGGGTGACCAAGGCGGTGGTGCCAGAGGAGAGTCTCGTGAGACAGGAGCCGACACGAACAGGGGGCAGACTCAGAACCAGACCTGGACATTGCAGCAAACACCTGACCCGACGCAGCTACCCTACCAGACTCAGCAACTAGAGGAGACGCAGTGGTCAGTGTGTACAGGCTCGACCCCGGCTAACGTGTAAACGTAGCCAGGTGTCGGCCTGTGCGAGCCTCTGTGGAGTGCGTCACTCGCTGATGCGCAGGAGTGAACTGGTGCACTCCCCCATCCTGTAGGTCAGCACCACTCACCAAGTTCGTAGAGAACGAGTGGAGGTAGAGACCAGACAGGGTGCCAAAGGGAGCCGCCGGACACGGGAGGACTGTGGAGAAGTGAGACAGGACAGGACCCCCAGAGGGGTCAGCTAGAGACACCGCAACTGGCCGACTAAGCGGCGTGAGTGTGGTGCGGTCCCAAAAGAAAGAGCGAGAAGCCCCAGAGTCAAGGGTGAAGGTGAGGGAGGCCGAAGCCGACGAAGTACCTGAGAGCGCAGACTCACCAGTACCTGAGGACGCAGACGCACTAGCACCTAGAGCAGCAGCGTAGCAAGCACCTAGGGCAGCAGTCGCACCAGTACCTAGAGCAGCAGTCTCAATGCCCGGATCGCGGGGGAAACACCGGTAACAGTCACCCTCATCACTTATAGTCACAGAATACATGGCAGACAGAATAGCATCAAAATCAAGATCATAGATGGCAACTCCCGCCCTAGACAGCTCGCCCCAACAAGGGATCTATGTGGCCTCAGGGAATTGGTGACGCCACGCGTCCGTAAGGCGGCCAAAGCAGCGCTGGGTGGGGTGCGCACCCCCACACTGCTCACCCGCACGGTCGCCGGTGCGCAGGACGTAGGTGCACGGACCAAAACCCCCACCCCGCTGGCGTGCAACGTACCACTCACGGAGCTGCTGAGGGGACAGGGTCTCACGACCACGCTGCTGCTGCTGGCGCGGACCACCACCGGAGCCACTTCTCTGCGTAGACCCGCGACCAGCTCCACCGCCACCTCCGCCTCCTCCGCCACCTCCGCCGCCTCCGCCACCACCGCCGCCTCCACCACCTCCGCCGCCTCCGCTACCACCGCCTCCGCCGCTTTGTCCGCCACCGCCGCCGCCTCCGCCCCCACTACTGCCACCAGTACCCCCACCCCCTCCACCACTCCCTCCACCACCCCCACTCCCTCCCCCGCCTCCACCGCCACCTCCACCGCCCCCGCCAGCTCCTCCAGCGCCCTTGCCCCCTTTGCCCCTGCCTGTGCGGCGCTTCCCAGAAGGGGCAGACGCAGCGCCGACCGACTCGAAACCAACGAGGTCGGCCGCAGCACCAGAAGCGACAGAGGGCAAGAGGGGGGAGGGAGAACACCCCTCAAAGACAGGGGTGCGGGGGTCACCACGAGAAGCTCCTACAGCGACTATTCTCTTCTTCGCCGCTAGGGGGGACTTCTCGAGGAGGTTAATGGTGAGAGTGGTGGGGCACACTTCGAGGAAGTGGTCCCTGACCACTCTAAGGGAGTCAGGGAGTCGGGTGATTATGAAGTAGAGGGTGATGATTATGGGGGGGTGGGTTCTTGGCGCAGAAGTCAGTAGGAAGCGCAGCTCGGTAGCGAGTGTCACTAGTGCGGAGGTGCGTAATGAGGTCAGCGATTGTGGGAAAGGCAGCAAGGTCAGGGAAGAGGTACGGCAGCATGAGACGGCTCAGTGCAGCAGTGGCAGGGGAGGAGTAGCATGCAACTACAGCGTCGTACAAGGTCTGAGCACTCTTGTACTGACTAAAGTGTGCACGCTTGGAGGTAGGGAGGTGGCGACGCACAGCAAGACGTGCAGCAGCGTCGCGCATGGCCCACTGGGAACGAACAGTGGCGTCAGCATCAGCAGCAGGGGCAGGGGAAGCGCCAGAGGTGAGGTCAAAGAGAGAGAGGCCGTCTGCCCTATCTCACTGTAAGAACAGCTGCAGGTCATCTACCAAGACCTCAAAGTCAATGGCCCGACCCTCAGCGTCAAAAGCGAGGACACTAGGGGTAGCCATGACCACAGTCGACTAGCAGTGCAAACAGTAGGGTGAGGGCAGTGCAGTGAAAGAGGCGTTGTGCTCACCGGACTGGGTAGCTCGGGCAGGTCGGAAGTAGGGCGGCTCGGCTGGTCGGAGGCTCGGCGGCTCTGCTGATGGGCAGCTCGGCTGCTGGGCGGCTCGGTTGCTGGGCGGCTCGGCTGCTAGGCGGCTCGGCGTCTCGGCTGCTGGGCGGCTTGGCTGCTGGGCGGCTCGGCTGCTGGGCGGTTGGGCGGCTCGGGTGCTGGGCGGCTCGGATGTTAGGCGGCTCGGCGGCTCGGCTGCTGGGCGGCTCGATTGCCGGGCTGCTCGGCTGCTGGGTGGCTCGGCCGCGAGGCGGCTCGGCTGCTCGGCTGCTGAGCGGTCTGGCTGCTTGGCTGTGTGGCTGCTCTAGTCGCCCGGGCGGCTCGGCGGTGCCGCTGTAGGGCGGCGCGGCGGTTGGCTGCTCGGTTGGGTAGGGCGGGTCGGGCAGTCCTGGTGGCGGGCGGCGCTGCAGCAGGTGAGAGGCGACGAGGCCGCAGCAGAGGGCGGCCGGCCGCAGGTTAGGGCGGCAGAGGCCTATAGTAGTTTAGGGCGGCGGGGCCGCAGTGAGAAGGGCGGCGACAGGCCGCGGTAGGGCGGCAACGGGGCCGCAGGTAAGAGGGCGGCGACGGACCGCTGCTAGGGTGGCGACGTGCCGCAGGTGAGAAGGGCGGCGACGCGCCGCTTCTAGGGCGACGATGGGCCGCAGGTGAGAAGGGCGGCGACGGGCCGCTGCTAGGGCGGCGACAGGCCGAAGGTGAAAGGGCGGCGACGGGCCACTGGTAGGGCGGCGACGGGCCGCTGCTAGGGCGGCGACGGGCCGCAGGTGAAAAGGGCGGCGTCGGGCCGCAGGTGAGAAGGGCGGCGACGGGCCGCTGCTAGGGCGGCAACGGGCCGCTGCTAAGGGCAACGCGACGGGTCGCTAAGGGTGACGCGACGGGTCGCTTAGAAGAGCGCGACCCTAAGCGCGCTTCGGGCAGGGGCGGAACGCGCCCCGGGCAGGAAAAAAAAATTCGGTGGGCCCTAGGAACAGTTCCCACGAAGGAACCTGCTCGATACCATGAGAAATTATGAACGAGAATGAATGAACTATGAATGAACAGGGTACAAGTACTAACCCTAATTGGGTTGTACCCCCTATGGGATACCCCACTATAGCCTACACAAAAGCAGAAGCTATAATGTTCTGACACCCAGGAGACACAGGATACAGAGGAGATAGAGGAACAGGAGGAGGAGGAGGCGCAGGAGGCGCAGGAGGAGCAGGCGGCGTTGGAGGCGCAGGTTGTGGTGGTTCTGGTGGGATACGGGAATACCACCCGCCAGCGTCAACTCTAAACGCGGGCCTAGCGGTAGGTTTCTTCTTGAACAAGAAGTGGGTGCCGGTGAATTCCGCCATGGCTTTCGCAGCCTGGTGGGCGAGAAGTGGAAACTGAATGAACAACTAGAAGAATGCGTGAAGAAATGAAAGATTGGAGGGGACCCCTTTGGCTTAGCGCCTCGGGGTCCTCGTCAATGAACGAGGGGTTCCCCCCTACCTAAACCCGCTAGTAGAAGGTTTGTGGCACCATTAATGCTGCGCTAGCACGGCATATTCCACCCCCTTCTAGAGGGTTCAGTTGAAATGCTCATGCCTGGCGGTGCATGACAACCTGATTGTGCCGCACGGCAGGCTCCGCGTCAGTGCTGGCAGGTGCGTTGCTCTGGGACAGGTTTTGTGCGGTGGGAAATCGAATCGCGGCAAGTTTCGCCGAGATTCCTTGCACGATCACATGCGCACGTCACACTGTTGTAATTGCCTTATTGAGGGCTTCAATTTGGTACCTTTAAAACCAAATTTCATTTCTGCCATTACAAAAGTGCTGGCGCTAATGGTCGTTACTCAATTACAAATGACCCCCCCCCAAAAAAAAATTTGAATTTATTATAAGCGCATATGCCTACTATCCGGGGAAATACGGTACCACTTGAAGATGGGACTATCACCCTTAACTAACCAGGCTCCGATCAAGACACAAGCGCGAACAAACTTGGGGGCGGATTAGAGTGGGGCTGGGGCTCCATGCAATTACCGTTTAGAAGACCCGGAGGACAAGCCCGTTTGGACTTCGTGGGCTCCAAGGCCAACACTGCAGACATCTTCACCAAGGCCCTTCTGCCTTGTGACCACCACCGGTTTTGTGTGCAGTTAGGTCTCGTGGACACAGGTTCTCGCCTTGTGTAGACTTGTGTTGTCTGCATGCTCTGTTTTTACTCTTTACATGTACCTTTGTGAACTCTTGGACTGGCTTTGTGGCCTCTTGTTTGTGCTTGGACTGCATGGTGACGTTGTGATCCACCCTGAGCTTTGTCGCTTGGTGACTGGTCTTGTGACCGTACGGTTTGGTTGTTGCATGACACCCCTCACTTAGGCTATGGGGGTGTGTCAAATGTTGTAGCCTCTAGTGAGACATGTCATGTGGGGTACAATTGTTAGGGTTAGGTATATGTACCCCAAATCACAGTAATACACACATCATTCCAGCTTCTGCTGCTCGCGTTCAGGCAGCTTGCAGGATCTCGGCGAACTGTTGAGCGTGTGGCGTGGGGTTGTCCGCGCTTGATGTGATGGGCACTGTTAGATTTTTCCCGTAGTTCAGGTAAAACGGGAACTGCTGCGCCGTTGTTGACGTGGCGTTGCTGTAGGTAAACTCGATCAGCGGCAGATGCTGCTCCCATATTGTCGGGTTACCCCCAAGGTTCGAAGGTAACCCCGTGACGAAATCCATGGTAACCTGCTGCCAGGCGCGCTTGGGCGGTAGAATCAGCTGCAATTGACCCGCCTTTATTTTTCGCGAGCTCTTCATCACGTGACACATAGGACACGATCCCACATGGTGTTGTACGTCGGTCAACAGTTCTGGCCAGTAGTAATACCGCTGCAGTTGCTGTCTCGTTTTTTCTACCCCGAAGTGACCCGAGGTAACCCCGTCGTGTGCCTCCTGTAGTAGAAGTTCCCTCAGTAGTGGGTACGTGGGCACCTAAATGCGGTTGGTGCCTCTCTTTACGTAATAGACTCCTTTTGCTTCTGCCAGTTTTTGTGAATTTTTGCTCATGAAAAATGGGTCGGTGCTGTATCCGTGGGTGAATAGGCCTGTTAAAAGCGGGTTGGTTTGGGCGAGTAGGATGGCGTGAAGCTGGGCAATGGGGCGGGTGAGTGCGTCAGCGATGTTCGACACTCCTTTTTTGTAGTGGAAGTTGGACTCTAGATAGTCCAACCAGCAAATCTGTCTTGGGTTAAGATTCGGTTGGGCGCGAAGGTACTGTAGTGCACGATGGTCTGTCCGTACTGTCACGTCGGCTCCTGTCAGGTAGCACCACCACACTTTGAACGCGTGCACGATCGCCACCATCTCACGGTCATGTATCGAGTAGTTGCGCTCGGGCGGGTGAAGTTTGCGGGACTCGTACGCGATTGGCTGAAGGCCATTCCCGAAGTCCGGCAACAGTACTGCTCCCACAGCGATATCACTTGCGTCGGTGACAAGCTCGAATGGACAATGAGGATCTGCGATGTGAAGCACGGGCGGTGAGGACAGAAGACATTTTAGGGCCGAAAAGGCAGCTAACTCTTTCTCCCCCCATTTGTACTCAACCCCCTTCCTTAGCAGGTCGGTCAACGGGGCAGTCAACTCCGCCATGTCGGTGATGAACCGTCGCACGTAGTTGACGAACCCCAGAAAACTCTGCAACTTGTTCAAGTTGGTCGGTGCGTGCCATGCTTGAATCGTTGCCATATTTTTTGGGTCGATTTCCACTCCGTTGGCTGAAATCACGTGCCCCAGAAACTCCAGTTTGTCCTGTAGAAACTCACACTTAGAGGCTTTGGTCAGTCGGCGGTTCTCACTCAGTATTTAAAAAACAGCTTCGATGTCCCGTAGGTATTGTGCTCTGTCTGGGCTGTAGATCAGTATGGCGTCTACGTAGACAATTGCGCACTTTTCTAAAAGCGGGCGGAATGCTTCACTCATGGTCATTTGGAAGGTTGCGGGGGCGTTGGTCAGTCCGAAAGGCATTACCGGGTATTCGAACGATCCGTAGCGGGTTCGAAAGGCGGTTTTTGGGTAGTCGGCCGGATTGACGCGGATCTGGTGGTAACCTCCTCGAAGGTCAATTTTCAAGAAAATCTTGGCTGTGCGAAGTTGGTCGATTGGTTCATCGGCTTTCGGTATGGGGTAACGGGACTTGATGGTAACTCGGTTGAGTGCGCGGTAATCGATGCATATGCAAAATCCCCCGTCTTTTTTTCGGTGTGAACAGTATTGGTGCAGCGAAGGGTGACGAACTCAGGCGAAACTTTTTTTTTCTTGAGCAACTAATCCAGCTGCTTCCGAAGTTCGTCCAGTTTGGGTTGGGTCTGTCGGAACTGTCGCTGTACTGTTGGCTGTGCCCCTGGTTCCAGTTCTATCTTGTGGTCATGCGGTCGCTGAGGTGGCAGTCCCTCCGGTAGGTCATCCGGAAATGTCCCGCTGTACTGCTTCAATAGCACTGCCAAGTCATCTGGTACATCGGCGAGCAGTTTCAGTAAATCACTCGGTTTGTCTACTGCCTTGACTTCCCAAATGTCAACCGCATACACGCCAGCTCCTGCTGCTATTGTCAAACTATGTTTTACATGGTGTATATAACTGCTTGTAGGTTGTGTAGAGTAGTTCCTTCATTAGTTGTTTGGTGTTGCACGTTCTCTTGTTCCTTTGCTATATGTTCTTGCAAACCAATAGTGAAGCCACACATTCTCGACATTTTCTCCTTGGTACAAACTCCTCGACACCCGCTTGGCCTAGGCTACTAAGCCTAGGCCCTTAGTTAAATCCGGTTACCAGTTAAGTCAGTGTTGTAACATGGTATCAAAGCTAGAGATTTTCTAGCCTGTCAAATACTATGGGCCCACCAACCCGTCTCGCTCACGTCCCCCGCTCGTAGTTAGTAAGCCAGCACCGTTTGGCCACGGCTCATGGCGTTTTGCCCATGGCGAGTACGCCGACAAACCCGCCAGCGAGCCCATCGACGGACCCGCCGACGATTCCGCCAACGGACCCGCCGACGATTCCGCCAACGGACCCGCCAGCAAGCTCACAAGCAGACAAGCGAGCCCGCCGATGGATCCGCCGACGAACCCGCCGACCGACCCGCCGACCGGCCCGCCAGCGAGCTCGCCGACGGACCCACCAGCGAGCTCGCCAACGGACCCGCGAGCCCGCCAGCACCAACACCAGCTCCAGCGCCGTCACGCCAGCACCAAGCACTAGGCACCAGCACATGCGCCAGCCGCCAGCACCAGCACTAGCTCCAGCGCCGTCACGCCAGCACCAGGCACCAGCATCGGCGCCAGCCGCCAGCACCAGGCACCAGCACCAGCGCCAGCCACCAGCACCAGGCACCAGCGCCAGCCGCCAGCACCAGGCACCAGCGCCAGCACCAGCACTAGCTCCAGCACCAGCCGCCAGCACCAGGCACCAGCACCAAAGCCAGTCACCAGCACCAGCACCGGCACCAGCGCCATCACGCCAACACCAG
The DNA here is from genome assembly GCA_948144175.1 of Closterium sp. NIES-65. Taxonomy (NCBI): domain Eukaryota; kingdom Viridiplantae; phylum Streptophyta; class Zygnematophyceae; order Desmidiales; family Closteriaceae; genus Closterium; species Closterium sp. NIES-65. Next base: position 1,907,692 of record CANXME010000160.1, read on the forward strand.
GCACCAACACCACCACCAGACGCCAGCACCAGCACCAGCTCCAGCGCCGTCACTCCATGCACCAGGACCAGCAGCCCCACCTGTGACCAGCAGTCCCCACCTGTGACCAGCAGCCCCACCTGTGACCAGCAGTCCCCACCTGTGACCAGCAGCCCCACCTGTGACCAGCAGCCCCACCTGTGACCAGCAGCCCCACCTGTGACCAGTAGCCCCACCTGTGATGCAGTGCGTCCGGGCTATAATTCGAGTCTGACACAAATGAAGTGTCAGAATTCGAGTCTGAAAGCGTGTCAGAATTCGAATTCATGCCAGTAAAAGCTGACGCATAATAGCAATTATAGCTACTGTATACAGAAAAGGGGGGTCTTATGATGATTAGGGGCTAAAGGGGGGTCCTCACAAAACCTGCCACAATAAGAGTCCCCCTACCCATTCAAGAGTCCTGGGGGACCTTCTTACCGGTGGGTCTTCTAGCCGGAACTAAACAGTACAAAAGGGTTTGCACTAAAAAAGGCCCCACACCAGGGCCAATTTTATCGGGGTAAAATACCCTTTTTGCCTTGACGGTAGGCCATTTTTTCCTAGTTACCCTTGCCAAATCAGCCTATGGAAGTTTTTACCCTAATGAATAAAGGCTAAGGTTTTGAGTACACTAATAACGATTTTGGTTACCCTGCTGGTATCAACGTGCGCTGCACATTACACTGATACCGAATCCTATGTAGGGAGGATTTCCTTGCGAAGCCGCAAAACATTTCCACCGCTGCTGAATTCGAACTCGTGATCAGGGCCCAGAATATCAGGGTAAAATGCATTGATTACCCGGGGGGTGGGCCGCTTTTTCAGAGTTACCCTTTCTAAATCAGGCTTCGTAGATTCTTACCCTTACCAAAAAAAATGTTTGTGTTTTTTTACACTGATTGGATTTTTAGTTAGCCTGACTGAAGCAGGGTTGTGTGAAGACTATCCAGTTACCGAAACTATTTTTAGCGCAGATCGGGCCATTCTTCGCGTGGTGCCAAAATGTCCCACTCTCACACTGGCATCGTTGTCGCTGGTGACCACAGGCAGAAACCGTGAAATGTTGTCGGTGGCCTGCCATGTGGCCTTATTGGCTGTCTTACCCACAGGACTGCCAACGCACCCCTGCATCGAGCACAACCACGCCACGCCCACTATCAGGTGAGCAGAGTTGAGCGTCAAGGACAGCTTCTTGCTGTCCTACGCATCAACTTGCAGTCGCAGTGCAGCTGTACCAGCCATGCACTTCCCGAATTGTGGGAGAATCTAACCTGAAGAGGTCATGTGAGGTTCGAGCTCAAGAGGGGGTCTCTCGCTTGTTCTCCATTCTCGTCCATTTTCAACTCATTCGTCAAACATGCCTGCTGGAGAGGCCGATCCATCTGGTAGCACGAGAAACGGCCTTTCCGTGCTGGGATTTTTACCATGTCTTAACGTAAACTACACCATTCCTATCTCTCCGGCGCCTCGCGAACCGTCTCCAAAATGCAAGGTAGGAACGGTGTATCCGTTCAAGCCATTAGACTCACCCCATGTGCGGGAGCCACACACTTTCTTGGATCTTGTGCCCGGAGGTGGCGAGGGCCCATCTAAGCCGCCAATTGCTTCGCCTTTGACGGTCAGCAGCGCGCCTGACAAGCGACAGCATGTGGGAGCGACGTACAAGCAGCAGACACTCTAGGGCGCCCCACCTCCTTGAAACGCGTCTACTCATAAACGGCCTGCACCTCCTGCCGAACCCAAGCCTCCCACCGCCTTGGCGGATGCTGAGTATGAATCGGTAAAGTAGAATTTTGACTCTCAGTGGGCACGTAGTTTCAAATGGTTACGCTTACATCGCATGTCTAACGGCAGGCCTTCGTTGAAGTGTTTCATTTGTGTTAAGAACGGAGATCCGCTAGCGCACACAGCGCATGGGGCGCAGGGGGATGGAGCTCGAGATCTCCAGATCGGCAGCATCCGCACTCTCTCAGCTACATGCGCCCACAAGCAAGCAGTGGATAACTAGGAGAAATCGGAGGCGGAGAAAGACAAGCAGGCCGCTCTCACATGGTGGCAGATCACGGATTCTTCTACCCGACATATCATCCGTCTACTCCACATAGCGCTCTTCGTCTCCACGGTGGACGCTCCCATCGCCATGTTTGTCCCACTGTGCTGGTTTTTGGCGAAGGAGGGGTTACCAGACCTCTCTTCATCCAGCGGATATGGCTCATACTAACACTGAGTAAGTGTTGGCTTGTGTTTATTCACCTCGTTATTTGATTGATAAGCACTCACTTACTTTTACTCTGTCTCTTATCGCTGGCAGTTACGGATTCAAGGAGAATCTGCGCGCCCTGTCAACTTATCTCCAAGAGACACAATGCCTTCACCTCCTCGAGTCCCCGTGGATAAGCATCTTCCAGGGCGAGAGCACAGACCGGGTGCATGGGAAGCACCTGATCTTATACGCTACCTTCTTCAAGCGCACATCTGTGGTTACTGAGTTTTTGACTCTCATCACTGTTGACCGTGCTGACGCTGCCTCCCTCACATCCACGCTCGTGCAGTATCTCACAAGGATCGGGGTCGACCTCCATAAGATATCAAGCGTCGCCTCCGATGGTGGAAACGTGATGGTCGGCAAGAACAAGGGCGTCGTTACAAGGCTGCGAATGCGCATTCCTCACCTGGCCTCTACACAATGTATCGCCCATCGGTATGCACGTGTTGTGTCTGATTGATGCAGTATTTGTTACATATGTTATTGTTAACATGTTCTTCTATTTCTTTAATATTGTACAGGGAGGCACTCGCTGCCACTGATGCCGCATATGCTGTCCCTGAGCTTCGCATGGTCGACAACGTCGTGCGCGCCTTCGCTGAACACATCCGCCGCAGCAGCGTGCACTACCAGAAGTTCCACGACCTGCAACGGATCTTATGCCAGACAAATTTGGAGGCGCAGGGGATCCACGAGGTCCGACGGCTCTCGCGTGGTGAAGCGGTACAGCGCCTGCTCGATGTTCTCCCTACAGTTGTAGTGGTGCTGAAGGACTACAAGAAGGAGATGTATGAGGTGGTTACCTAGTTCAAGTTCCACTGGCTCATCCGCTTTCTTGCGGATGTGCTGTGGGAACTCAACGCCCTCAACAAGCGCTTCCAGCAACGCCAGGTAATAGCCTTTGCCACATGCATCTTGGTTCCCGAAACTATGCACGACCACGTACTGACTGCTTGTAGTGCCTGTGTGCAGGTTGACGTCACCCTTGTTGCGCACATCGTGGAGCAAACAAGGATGCGTCTGAAGACCAGGTAGTCCCTCCGTGACCCAGCCCACCACTTCGGCAACGGGGATAAAATGCAGCTGCCATAATTCATTAAGAGACACCAGGCGATGGATAAGAGAGAGATGAAGGCGGAGGGTGTAGAAGGGGACGTGAATCCCGTCTCTTTTGTCTACGAGCTGCACGAGCGTCGTCTGCCCGGACATGAAACTGACGGCGACGTGGCGGCGTGCATGGAGCTGTCGATCAAGTTTGTGCGTGCGCCGTGGACGCCGAGCTGGAGTGGCGGATGCACGACCTGAACCTGCTGGAAGGAAGCGAAGTTGATTCGGACAGCTTCGTACGTGTCGGACGACAGCAAGCGCGTGGAGACCTTCAAAAAGTGGTTGGGCCTTCTACACAAGCTACACAACCATAAGCTGCCTGGTATGCCATAATAGGAGTTTGCAGTTGTGTTCCAATGTTTTGTCAATTGCATGTCTGTCGCGTTGGTGACTCGTGCACGTGGTGCTCACCGCTGCTCGTTGGACTAATGCCCCCCACTCCTACCCGTGTATGCGCGCGTCGCCCAGGTTTATACCCCGTACCCGCCCCATACCAGGGTTCGACTACTAAAGGGCCGGCCAGGAACTGTGGATATTTACATCCACAATGTTCTCCCAGCACAACAATGAGGAGTTTCATCAGGCGCTGGGGAACATGGTGCGGGACGATGCGTGACGTGTGTCCTTCCCCAACATCATGAGCATGTGGCAGTAAGTCGCCGTGCTGCCATTGAGCTCGGTTGAATGCGAGCGGGGCTTCTCGAAGCAGAACCTTATCAAGACTTGGGGACGCGGCAGCCTTGGCGACACAAGCCTGGAGCACCTGATGCGGTGCTCTCTGCTGCGGTATGATGTCGACTGGTACGAGGTGGTCGCCTTCTTCCGAGGAGAGAAGCTCATACGATCCACCAAGGAGTTTGACGCCTCCAGGGCTAGCGATTCAGCGTTTGTAGAAGAAGTTGTAGGCAGTGGGGTTGGCACTCAGTAGTTGTGATGTTTGTGCAGCTTTATTATTACTGAAGAAATTACCGTATTACCCCGGATATAAGCGCACCTGCGCTTATAATAAATTAGTGTTTTGTAGGGGGGTGCGCTTATAATTGAGTCAGATTTATAAGCGCATGCGCTTATAAAATGACAATTACAGAAATGTGTTTTAAATTCACCAAACTGTACCGTACATCTTTGTCGTGCAATTTCAATCAAATCAAAACATTACAGCGTCCCACATCAGAGAATCGCGCGAGGGCGATTTCAGCCGCCGCACAGGGGCGAGGATACGTCACAACGCAGAGGGATGTGTCAAGCTTGCCCCGAACCAATGTACGAGCCAGTCGCACGGAGTCGCTTGATCGCAGCGCAGAGGCACAGTCGTTCCCGAGCACCCCCTGCCTGCCCCTTTTTCGCTCGCACAACGCACAGGACAGTCGTTTCCAGCGCCCATCTTCCCTCCCCCCCCTCCCAGCGATGTGCTGTCAGTCAGTCAGCTTCATGCCGTTTCGCTTCTCCTGCGAATCGCTCGCCCTCGAGCGAGTCAAACAAGTAGGAACGGATCTGGACTCGCTGCAAAGAGGGAAATCGTTACTGTATTAATTAGGATTTAATATTAGAATTATAGATTCGCTTATAATAAGTCAAGGTTTTACAGGGGGTGCGCTTATAATTGAGGATCTGCCATAAGCGCATTGCTCCAGATATAAGCGCATGTGCTTAACATAGGCCTGCTGTTACGAGTGCAATAGAGTGAATGAACGAGAATTGCACTATCGAAGCAAGAGTACAATGAGCGAAGGCATGAGCGAAGAATATATAGCGAAACTACAGTGGTAACGATAATGGACTGTGGTTGTCGCGCGACGGGCCTGGGACTGAGGTTTGGGAAAGTGTCAAAGTGGAGGCCCGGAGCGCGGGTTACCAGCCGAGCCGTGAGGTTGGGATGCGATGTGCGAAAATGGCGGGCTGATTGTCGAGGCGAGGATCGCGAGTGGTAACGGTGCTGACTGTGGTGCTACAGTGATGTACGCGTTGAGCAGGGGTGCAAAGTAAGGAAAAGCGATTTTCCTTACACTTACCCCCCCCTTCCTAAGGAGGTCCTCCTTACGAAAGTGCGTGGACGTCCCTGAAGTTTCGGCTGCGCAGATATTCGGTGAGAACAAGGTGGTTTTCGATTCTGTCCAGGGGAACCCAATTGTCTTCGGTGGGTGTACGGTCTTTCCAATGGATCAGGAACTCGATCTTTCGGGCTCCTCGAGGGTCACGAACTCTATGGCTCAGGATTTTGTCGGGGACGATGATTGGTTCGGTTGGCGGTAGTGCCATGCTGGCTGGGCGATTGCGTGGGAGTTGGCTTATGGATGGGACGTAGGGGCGAAGCAGGGTAACGTGGAACGAGGGGCTGACGTACCAGTCAGCAGGGAGGAGGAGGTGGGCGGTGACGGGTGTTATCATGTGGCTGATACGAAATGGCCCACAGTATCGGGGGCGGAGTTTGGGTGTGATGGACAGTCAGAGATTCTGAGTGTCGAGCAAAACTAGGTCGTCGGGCTGGTAAGTGACAGGTCTGCGGTGGCGGTCGGCGTTGCGTTTAGCGATGATGTTTGATTTTTTTATTGCGTCTGCTGCCCTGGTCCGTGCTGCTTGCAGAATTTCAGCGAACTGTTGCGCACGTGGAACTGGGTTGTCGGGATTCGGGGTCATGGGTACTGTTGGGTCTTGTCCGTAATTCAGGTAAAACGGTGACTATTGGGTCGTGGCAGATGGGGCGTTGTTGTATGCGAATTCGATGAGTGGCAGTTGTTGCTCCCACGTGTTTGGATCGTCGCACGTGGCCGTGATGAGTTGCTCCATGGTTTGATTTGTCCGTTCTGTCTGTCCGTCTGTTTCGGGGTGATATGATGAACTAAACTGTAGTCGCGTGCCGAACTGCTGCCACAGGTTCCGCCAGAAGTTGCTGGTAAACTTCGTGTCTCTGTCGCTGATGATTGATGCTGGTATCCCGTGCAGTCGAACGACGGTGGAGATGAAGAGACGGGCTGTTTCTCCGGCTGTGATTGATTTTTTGCAGGCTGCGAAGTGTGCCATTTTCGTCAGTCGATCGACGACGACCAGGATCGCGTCATTCCCACTCGCTCCGGCCGGTAACCCCGTGACGAAGTCCATCGTCACCTGCTGCCAAGCACGCTCTGGGGGTGGGATTGGTTGCAACTGTCGTGCCGGCCGCTTCCGGGTTGACTTCATGATCTGGCAAGTGGGACACGATGCCACGTGTCGCTGTACGTCGGTCAACATTTCGGGCCAATAATAATACCGCTACAGCTGCTGCCGTGTTTTTTCTACTCCGAAATGCCCCAAGGTAACTCCGTCATGTGCCTCCTGGAACAGTAATTCCCGTAGCAGTGTGTACCCTGGTACCCAGATGCGTTCGGTCCCGACTTTTACATAATAGACTCCCTTGGCTGCTGCAAATTGCTGCGAGTTTCCTCCTATGAAGAATGGGTCTGTTTGGTATCCGTGGGTAAATAGTCCTGTCACTAGCGGGCTGGTCTGGGTGTCAGAATATTATGCTCTAGCCTGTAGTGGGGTGCTCGATAACGAGTACAAACCTTCTAGGGTTTGCTATTTGTATCTCCATTCTTGCTAGTTCAACCCTCTTCTTTCTTCTAAATTTCACATGCTATCAGAGCAGGTCGATCCTCTTGGATCGATCATGTGGGTGGGCTCACCACCTCGTTGCTTCCGCTGCAACTGCTGCTACTACTCTCTGTGCCGCACGCCCCGTGGCGTGAGGCAGTTTTTTCTTCCCGCCGTGCGCCCCGAGGCGCGCGGCGGTTTTCTGCCCGCCGTGCGCCCCGAGGCGCGCGGCGGTTTTCTGCCCGCCGTGCGCCCCGAGGCGCGCGGCGGTTCTCTGCCCGCTGTGCGCCCCGAGGCGCGCGGCGAGCTTCTGCCCCCTCACTCGGCGCGTCGCCCTCGGGAGGCGCTGCGCCGAGCGACGGGGACCCGCGCGTCGGCCCCGTCGCCGCCCGCATCGGCCGCGTCGCCGCCCGCAGCGGGCCCGTTGCCGCCCGCAGCGGCCCAGTCGCCGCGCGCAGCGGCCCCGTCGCCGCCCGCAGCGACCCCGTCCCCGCCCGAATCGGCCCCGTCGTCGCCGCCAGCGGCCCCGTCGCCGCCACTTGCGGCCCCGGCCATGCCTCGTCGTGAGCCGCGGCCCACCGGGGGTACGTGCACCGCCCCCCCCCTCTTTTCCCGTCGCCTGTCGAGGCGACCTGAGGGGGCGACGTGGGAGGGGCGACGTGGGGGTGGGGGTGAGCGTCGCCCCTTCTGCCGCCTACTTTGGCGCCCTGAGAGACCGCGCGTCGGCCCCCCCCCCTCCCCCCCCCCCCCCCCCCCCCCTGTAACCTCCCTACCCGCCATCCCGCCCTGCCCTGTGTTCGGGTTTGGGGGTGGCGAGTAGGGGGTGGCGGGTGTGTGGTCTCTTCTGCTCCTCCTCCTCCTCTGTCTCCCACTGATGTAGCTGCCGCTGAGGGGGGTGGGTGTGTGGGAGTCGACGGAGTGGTGCTAGGGGGTGGGGTGTGAGTGACCCTAGGGGTGCAGTAGGGGGTGTGTGTCAGGGGGGGTGAGACTGTTTGGGAAGCTGAACCGAGGTTGCCGTCGTGTCGCCAGCAGCACCTGTAGTCCGGGGAGTTGCTCCGGTAGCCCAGTCGTAGCCACCTGTGCCAGCCGCCCGTGGGTCCGTTGCTCGTCTGCCGCTACTTTAGCCGCGGGGCCAGTTACTCCAGTAGTCCGGAGAGTTGCTCCGGTAGCCACTGTGCCAGTGTGCCTCCTGTTGTCCGTGTGTCTGCAGTTTCAGCCGTCGCCTCCTATCTCCTCTCCTCTCACTCTCGCCTCCTCCTCCTCACTTGCCCTCTGCGATAGCCTCTAGCTTTGCTCATAATTGTCAACTTTAAACTATTGCTTCTGGAACTTGTGCTCAGAATGTGTGGTGACATTGTGATCCACCCTGAGCTTGTACTGCTTTGCTTGCTCTGCTGATTACACCCCACTTTGGCTATGGGGGTGTGTCAGAATATTATGCTCTAGCCTGTAGTGGGGTGCTCGATAGCAAGTACAACCCTTCTAGGGTTTGCTTTTTGTATCCCCATTCTTGCTAGTTCAACCCTCTTCTTTCTTCTAAATTTCACACTTGGCGAGTAGTATCGCATGGATCTGGGCAGTGGGGCAGGTCAGTGCATTGGCGATGTTCGAGGCTCCTTTTTTATAGGTGACTGTGTAGTGGAAATTTGACTCGAGGAAGTCGAGCCACCGAATCTGTCGTGGGTTGAGGTGGGGCTGTGCGCGGAGGTACTGTAGGGATCGATGGTCTGTCCGTACTGTCACGTCTGCGCCGGACAAGTAGCAGCGCCACACTTTGAACGAGTGCACGATCGCGAGCGTTTCGCGGTCGTGTATCGGGTAATTCCGTTTGGGCGGATGCAGTTTTCGTGATTCGTATGCGATGGGCTGTAGGCCGTTGCCAAAGTCCTGTAACAGTACGGCTCCAATGGAGATGTTGCTTGCGTCTGTAACAACTTCGAAGGGGCGATGTGGGTCAGCGATGCGCAGGACGGGTGGTGAACAGAGGACATTTTTCAGGGTAGAGAAGGCAGCATGCTCTTTCTCCCCCCACGTAAAAACGACCCCTCTTGCGTAGCAGATCAGTCAGTGGGGCGGTTAATCGTGCCATGTCGGGGACGAACCGACGAACGTAATTAACGAACCCTAAAAAACTCTGCAGCTCCGTGATGTTTGTCGGGGGACGCCACGCTTGGACCGTATCCAGCTTCTTGGGGTCGATTTCAACTCCAGCCTCCGAAATAACGTGCCCTAAAAAATCTAGCCTGTCCCGAAAAAACTCGCACTTAGAGCCCTTGGTGAGTAGCCGATGTCCCTCTAAAATTTTAAACACTGCTTCGAGATCTACTAGGTGCTGTTGCTTGTCGCGACTGTAAACGAGGATGTCGTCGAGGTAAACTATCACGCATTTATCTAAGAGTGGCCTAAACGCCTCGTTCATGGTCATCTGAAATGTTGCGGGTGCGTTTGTCAGCCCGAAAGGCATCACCGTGTATTCGAACGACCCATACCTAGTCCTAAATGCGGTCTTGGCGCAGTCCGACGGTTCGACCCGAATCTGATGGTAACCTCCCCGTAAGTCTATTTTCGAAAAGACCCGTGCTGTTCGCAGTTGGTCGATCAGTTCGTCGGCGCGGGGAATTGGGTACCGCGACTTGACTGTTACCGTGTTAAGCGCTCGGTAATCGATGCACATGCGAAACCCTCCGTCTTTTTTCGGTGTGAACAAGATCGGTGCGGCGAATGGTGACGAGCTCGGTCGGATAAACTGCTTCTGTAACAAATAATCTAACTGCTTCCTCTGTTCGTCGAGCTCGGGCTGTGTTAGCCTGAACTGGCCGCTGTACAGTTGGCTGTGCCCCCGGTTCTAACTCGATCCTATGGTCATGCGCCCGCTGAGGTGGCAGCCCTTGCGGTAAGTCGTCTGGAAAAATCCCCGGTTACTGTTTCAACAGTTCCTGAAGGTCGGGCGGTACTGCTGCCAACAGTTTATGAAAATCGCTCGGCAGCTCCTCTTCTTCCACTAATGCTATATCCACTACATACACGTCAGCTCCAGCGGCAACAACCCGTTTCATCGTGATGGCGTTGACGTGGACCGTTGAAGACTCGAACGATTGCCAGCGAGGTAGTTCGACCCAGTTACCACTACTTCGCACGGTGCAGCTACCCGTCGTCCAGTCAATTCGCGGGTTATACCGTCGCAGCCAATCACGTCCCAATAATATGTCGTGCCCATCCAGTGTCGTTGCAAGCATTTCCTGTGTAAACTCGAAGTTCCCTCCGCAGCGGACTTTTACTCGCTCCACCTTTTCCCGTATGGCCAGTGGCGTGCCGTCGACTAAGCGTGCGTCTATCTCAGGTAAGTAGCGGTTAATTGTTAACTGTAGTTTTCGTGCGGTTGCGGTATTAACTAAACTGTGACTCGCTCCTCCATCAATAAAAAGCTTCACTACTGCTCCCTGTATTTTTCTGTGGATCAGTACTGGGCAATCCGTCGCTGTACCCTCCTTATTCATCCGAGCCCGATCGATGGCGTGAATCGGTACTCTGACTCGGTGAGGGTCGGTGCGGTTGGGCGAGCAGGCAGTCTCGTCAGTAGTTGGCCCAACTTCTACTGACTGCTGGCGTTTCCCTGCCTCTGAGACTCCCTCCCCTGCTCTGCTCCGCGGCGCCTCAGCTCTTCTGGGCATTCGCTCTTGCGATGGCCCGGCCTGTTGCAAGCAAAGCAGCGCCCTTTAAATGGTGCGGCAGCTGCATTCGCTGCAACGGCGTGTACAGTGGCGTACTCGGCCGGTCCCCGAGGGCGAATGTCCGTAGTAGGACCCCGGTCTCGGCCAGCGTAGAATGTCAATTTTCTCGGCGAGCGCGAGAATCTCGTTGAATTTGGAGAGTCCACGCAGCATGATTTCGTGTGACATATCCGGCTTCAGCCCTCCCACGTAACGGTCCACCCGCTCCGCTTCGTGCATATAGCCAGCGTGCTCGCATAGTGCGAGAAAACCGCTCGTATAATCTTGAACCGACCCTGAGTTGCCGCCAAGTGCGCAATCTCTGGCGCGCCGAAATGGAAGCCGCAATCGGCTCGAAGCGCGCCCGAAGCCCTGCGCACCACGCATCCCACGTGCTGTATTGGGCGGTCTCGCAGAACGAACTCCAGGTGACAGCTGGACCCGCGGGCCCTTCCTCGTGCGACGGTGGCTCGTAGGCGCGTGGCGACGTCACGATGACTCGCCACCAGTCCATGGCGGGGCCCCTTAGCAGCGAAACTTCATACCGAATCTTCGCGGCGTCCGACTCGACGTAGTTCGCGTCGAAGAAGACATTCATCGTGAAGACCCACGATTGAACCGTCGGACCTCCACGTTGGCTTGGGTCCAAGCAGGGCGGGCGTTGTGGCTTGAGCGGCATTGGTGCCATAATGGCCTGTTCGCCACATGTCGCCGCGAATTCCACGTGCCGATGGGCTTCACGGGGCTCCCGCGGGCTTGGTGCGACCCTACTTCCTCCCATGCCCGGTATCGGCTGGGCGGCGCCATCACTGGCTGCGCCTGAGCGTTGTCCCATGCTGTCGTGTTGCGTTGGTGTGCCGGATGAAATTATGATCGGCTCGTCCGATTGTGCAGATACATTTGTCGGTGCGTGTGATGTTGCGGGAATGTTCACCGTGGATTGTTGACGGGCGGAGTCACGTTCCGCCGTGAGCGTCGCGATTTCGAGCGCGGAGTCTTCAAGTTGGCGCACGAGACGATCAAGCTGCTCCTGCGTCAATGTGGCAAGCGTGAAATCGGCCATGGCGGGGGTGTCAAGCGAGCTCAGCGAGAGCCTCGGACGTGACCGTGCGTGCTTACGAGAGAGCACTACGAGCGGCGGTGCTGTATCGCTGAGAGACGTCTACCCCCCCCAAAAAATTGAGATAGCGGGGAAACGAAGATGTGGGTGCGGTCCGAGAGGAGATCGTAGGCTCTGAATACCAAGTGTTACGAGTGCAATTGAGTGAATGAACGAGAATTGCACTATCGAAGCAAGAGTACAATGAGCGAAGGCATGAGCGAAGAATATATAGCGAAACTACAGTGGTAACGGTAATGGACTGTGGTTGTCGCGCGACGGGCCTGGGACTGAGGTTTGGGAAAGTGTCGAAGTGGAGGCCTGGAGCGCGGGTTACCAGCCGAGCCGTGAGGTTGGGATGCGATGTGCGAAAATGGCGGGCTGATTGTCGAGGCGAGGGTCGCGAGTGGTAACGGTGCTGACTGTGGTGCTACAGTGATGTACGCGTTGAGCAGGGGTGCGAAGTAAGGAAAAGCGATTTTCCTTATACCGAGTGATACAGTACGTACCGGTAACACACAAAGTAGTATTGGAAACTGGCTATCTACCAAAATACCCTGCTCAAATCAGGCTACCATGCGAAATCCTTGATTTACCCTGATGCAAACAGGGTATGGAAAATTTTACACACCGGGTTAGGGTAAAGAGGGGCTGGAACCCTGATTTGTCAGGGTGGGCCTAAACAAATTTTGGGCCCTGGTCGTGATCTTACAACATCTAGCCAGAGCCTAACCAGCTGAGACATGTCAGAGTATTATAACTGATGCATGTTTGTAGGCTATAGTGGGGTAGCACATATGGGGTACAGCTTTCTAGGGTTGTATTTGTACCCAACTCTGACTTAGTCATTTTCATTCCTGTTCATTCTTTTCACATGGTATAGAGCGGGTCCCTCCTAAGGACCGTTTTTTTTAAGGGCCCACCCACGATTTTTTTTCCTGCCCGGAGCGCGCCCTATTCTCCCCGAGGCGCGCTCCCCCCTAGTGCTTGTCGCGCTGCCCTTGTGGCGCCCCGAGAGTCGCGCGCGCGACTCCCTTTTTTTTTTTCGCGCGCGCGGCCCGGGCCCCACGTCGCGCTGGCCTTACAGCCGCGCCGCGCCGCCCTCTCGGCTCTGCCGCGCCGCGCCGCCCTCACGCCGGCCGCGCGGCCTCTTCGTCGCTGCAGCGGGCCCCGTCACCTGACGGCCCCGCCGTCCTACTCCCGGCCCCGCCGCTGCACCCTGCCGGCTCCGCCGCTGCACCTCTGTCGGCCCCGCCGCTGCACCTCTTTCGGCCCCGCCGCTGCACCCTAACGGCCCCGCCGTCCCCTGTCACGGCCCCGCCACTGCACCCTGACGTCCCCACCACTGCACCAGTCGGCCCCGCCGCTGCACCCTGACGGCCCCGCCGTCCCCTGTCCCGGCCCCGCCGCTGCACCCTGCCGGCCCCAGCCGCTGCACCCTAACGGCCCCGCCGTCCCCTGTCACGGCCCCGCCGCTGCACTCTGCCGGCCCCGCCGCTGCACCCTGACAGCCCCGCCGTCCCCTGTCCCGGCCCCGTCCTGCACCCGAGCCGCCCTGCCGCCGAGCCGCCCGGGAGCCGAGCAGCCCTGCACCCGAGCCGCCCTGCCGCCGAGCAGCCCAGGAGCCGAGCCGCCCTGCCGCCGAGCCGCCCTGCCGCCGAGCCGCCCGGCCGCCGAGCCGCCCAGGAGCCGAGCCGCCCAGCAGCCGAGTCACTGCGTCGCCGAGCCGCCCTTCTGCGGAGTTTCCCGGCCTGCCCTGCCTGGTGAGCACGGTCGCACTGTCACTGCGTGCTCTTCCCCTACTGCTTGCACTGCTTCGCTGTCGTCGTCATGGCTACCCCTAGTGTCCTAGCTTTTGACGCTGAGGGTCGCGCCATTGATTTTGAGGTCTGGTTAGACGACCTGCAGCTGTTCTTACAGTGCGACACGGGCTGACGACCTTTCTCTCTTTGACCTCACCTCTGGCGCCTCTCCTGCTCCTGCTGCTGATGATGATCCCACTGTCCGCTCTCAGTGGGCCACTCGCGATGCTGCTGCACGTCTTGCTGTGCGTCGCCACCTCCCTACCTCTGAGCGTGCGCACTTTAGTCAGTACAAGAGTGCTCAGACCTTGTACGACGCTGTAGTTGCACGCTACTCCTCCCCTGCCACTGCTGCACTGAGCCGTCTCATGCTTCCCTACCTCTTTCCTGACCTCTCTGCCTTTCCCACTGTCGCTGATCTCATTACGCACCTCCGCACTAGTGACACTCGCTACCGCGCCGCCCTTCCTGCTGAGTTCTGCGCTAAGAACCCACCCCCCTTGTACATCGCTCTCTACTACGTAGTCGCGCGTCTCCCTGACTCCCTTCGCGTCGTCAGGGACCACTTTCTCGCAGTCTGTCCCACCACCCTCACCGTTGACCTCCTCGAGAAGGCCCTCCTCGCAGCGGAGAAGAGCATAGTCGCTGTAGGTGCTTCTCGTGGTGACCCTCGCACCCCCATCTTTGAGGGGTGCTCTCCTTCCCCCTTGCTGCCCTCTGTTGCCTCTGCTGCTGCTGCCGACCTGCTTGGTCTTGAGTCGGTCGGCGCGGCGTCTGCCCTTAGTGGGAGACGTCGCTCCAGCAAGGGCAAGGGGGGCAAGGGCGCGGGTGGAGCTGGAGGGGGCGGTGGCGGTGGCGGCGGTGGCGGCGGAGGGAGTGGGGGTGGCGGCGGGACTAGTGGCGGGGGTGGTGGTGGTGGTGGTGGCAGCAGCGGCGGAGACGGTGGTAGTGGTGCCAGCGGTGGTGGTGGAGGCAGCGGCGGAGGTGGAGGCGGCGGAGGTGGAGGCGGTGGAGGCGGCAGCGGAGGAGGCAGTGGTGGTGGAGGAGGTGGAGCTGGTCGGGGTGGTACCCAGCAGCGTAGCGGCGGTGGTGGTGGCCAGCGCTCGCAGCGGCAGCAGCAGCCGCACTCGCGGGACATCCCTTCGCCTCAGCAGCTTCGTGAGTGGTACGCTGGGCGTCGGAGGGGTGGGGGTACTGGTCCCTGCACCTACGTTCTTCGTTCCGGCGACCGCGCGGGTGAGCAGTGTGGGGGTGCCCACGCTGCCCAGCGCTGCTTTGGCCGCCTGACGGACGCTTGGCGTCAGCAGTTCCCTGGTGCTACTGAGATCCCTCGCTGGGATGAGCTTCTTAGGGCTGGTGTAGCGATCTTTGATCTTGATTTTGATGCTATCCTTGCTGCTATGTATGCTGTGACTTATAGTGAGGAGAATGAGGGTTACCGGTGTTTCCAGCCCGACCCGGGCATTGGTACTGCTGCGCTAGGTGCTTGTGAGGCTGCTGCTCTAGGTGCCAGTGCGTCTGCGCTCTCAGGTACTGGTGAGGCTGCGCTCTCAGGTACTGCGTCGTCCTCGTCCTCCCTCACTTTCACACTTGACTCCGGGGCTTCTCGCTCCTTCTTTCGAGACCGCACTACCCTTACGCCGCTCGACCGGCCGGTTGCAGTCTCCCTTGCTGACCCCTCTGGGGGTCCTGTCCTGTCTCACTTCTCCACTGTCCTCCCGTGTCCGGCTGCCCCTTCGGGCACCCTGTCTGGTCTGTACCTTCCCTCGTTCTCTACGAACTTGGTGAGTGGCGCGGACCTGCAGGATGTGGGGGTTCACCAGTTCACTCCTGCGAGTCAGCGGGTGACCCACTGCACTGGAGGCACGCACAGGCCGACACCTGGCCACGTTCTCGCGTCGGCCGGGGTCGAGTCTCTACACCCTGACCGTTGAGTCTCCTCCTGTCCCTGCGTCTGGTCAGGTGGCTGCGTCAGGTCAGGTGCTTGCTGCTGCGTCCCGGTCAGGTCCTGAGTCTGCCCCCTGTTCTTGTCGCCTCCTGTCTCATGAGACTCTCCTGTGGCACCACCGTCTTGGCCACCCCTCCTTGCCCCGTCTTCGGAGCATGGCTTCCCGTGTCCTTGTCTCTGGTCTTCCCCAGTCTCTCCCTCCTCTCCCCTCCGGGCCAGGACCTTCCTGTGTCCCCTGTGTCGAGGGTCGCCTCCGGGCTACTCCTCACTCCTCCCACTTCCCCCCGACAGAGGCTCCCCTGCAGACGCTTCACATGGATGTGTGGGGCCCAGCCCCCGTCCGTGGGCAGGGTCACGAGCGCTACTTCCTGTAAGTGGTTGACGACTACTCGCGTTACACCACAGTCCTCCCCTTGCGCAGCAAGGGTGCGGTCACTGAGGTGCTGATCGACTGGATCCGCGAGGCTCGTCTCCAGCTCAGGAAGAGCTTCGGCTCTGACTTCCCTGTTCTGCGTCTGCACTCGGACAGGGGCGGAGAGTTCTCTTCTCGCCTTCTGCGAGACTACTGTCGTGCACAGGGGATCCGCCAGACCTTCACGCTTCCGGACTCACCACAGCAAAATGGGATTGCTGAGCGCCGCATTGGCATGGTCATGGACGTCGCTCGTATGTCCATGATGCATGCGGCTGCCCCCCATTTTCTGTGGCCGTTTGCGGTGAGGTACGCGGCGCATCAGCTCAACCTTCACCCCCGGGTCTCTAGGCCTGCGATGTCCCCAGCCTTGCTGTGGACGGGGAAGGTTGGCGATGCGTCTGTGTTCCGTGTCTGGGGATCTCGGGCGTTTGTCCGCGACTTGTCTGTGGACAAGCTGTCCCCTCGTGCCGCTCCCTGTGTCTTCCTTGGCTTCCCCACTGACGCCCCAGGGTGGCAGTTTTACCACCCCTCCTCTCGTCGTGTTCTGTCCTCCCAGGACGTCACGTTCGACGAGTCAGTCCCCTTCTACCGTCTCTTCCCCTACCGCACTCCTTCCCTCCCACCTCCCCCGGACTTCCTTGTGCCGGTTCCCCCCCCGGTAGACCCCCTCCCCCCTCAGGTTCCTGCCCCCTCAGGTGTGTCCCAGGTAGACGCCGTTGACCCGGTCGAGGTTACTGGTGACTCTGGTGCTGCTGCGGGTGCTGAGCCTGGGGGTGCTGACTCTGGGGGTGCTGTGCGCGGGGGTGCTAAGCCTGGGGGTGCTACTGCTTGGGGGTGCTGGGCCTGAGGGTGCTACTGCGGAGGGTGCGGAGCCTAGGGGTGCTGAGCCGGGGGGTGCTGTGCCTGGAGGTGCTGGGTCTGGGGGTGCTGGGTCGGGAGCTGCTGAGCCTGGGGGTGCTGAGCTGGGAGCTGCTGAGCCTGGGGGTGCTGAGTCTGGAGCTGTTGAGCCTGGGGTTTCTCCTACTGCTGCGCCTCGCCGGGAGCCCCTCTCTCCACAGGAGCTGCGCGAGTGGTTCGCTCGCCACTGGAGGCGTGCTGCTGAGTCTGGAGGTGCTGCTGGAGCTGGAGCTGGAGCTTCTTCGACGGTCGAGGGTGCGGGTGCTGCCGGTCCCGGAGCTGCTGGACCTGCGGGTCCTCCTGGAGCCGGAGCTGCTGAGGGCGTTGGTGCTGAGCCTACTGCTGTTGGTCCTGCCGCTGGAGGTGTGGGTGGCGCTGGTGCTGTCGCTGAGGGTGCTGGTGCTGTCCCTGCTGAGTCTGGAGCTGCCGCGCGGCCTCGGCCGTACTTCGTTCCGCTCCTGCAGCAGGTTCTTGGTCTTTCTCCTCCGGTAGAGGGTCCACCGCCTGTCCAGTCGCAGTCCCTACTGGAGCCTTCCTCTCCACTGCCTGCTCCCTCTCCTTACACTGGTCCTACTGGAGGTCTTGCTGAGCGCCGTGAGCCTGCGTCTCGTCCCGTGTCGCCTGTTCGTGCTGCTCGCGCTAGTGGTCACAGTTCGCGTCAGCGTCCTCCTCCTGTCCCTGGCACACACCAGATGTCTCTGCGTCCGTCCACTGCTCCTCTGCGTGCCCCTTTGCCTTCTCCTCCTGAGTCCTCTCTTCCTGCGCTTGCCGACCCTGAGTCGGACTCTCTTCGTGCTGCCAGTCCTACTGTCACGCGTCTGCTTGCTACTGTCGTCACTGACCCCTCTTTTGAGTCCACTGCTGCGTCTGCTCTTGTCGCTGAGCTCGTCGACTTTGCTGCTCGCTGCCGTCTAGACTACGCTGCTAGTCTTGTTGCCTAGTCTGCGTCTGTCTGTCCTCCGTCCGTCGGGGGTGAGTGTGCTCTTGGCACAGACGTCCTAGAGGACAGGCAGGAGGAGTTACAGTGTCTGGCTGCTGCTTCACCTCATCTCGCGTCTGTACTGCTTGCTCCTGAGGGAGACCCGGATGCACTAGACATCCCGACTCCGCGCTCTTACGCGGAGGCGATAGAGGGTCCCTACTCCTCTCAGTGGCAGGCAGCTATGGATGCAGAGATGGCTTCCTGGAAGTCCACAGGCACCTACGTTGACGCAGTTCCCCCTCTTGGGGCGAACATCGTCAGTGGCATGTGGATCTTCAGGGTGAAGCGGCCGCCGGGCTCTCCACCTGTCTTCAAGGCGCGGTACGTTGCTCGTGGCTTCAGTCAGCGGCAGGGAGTTGACTACTTTCAGACCTTCTCTCCCACCCCGAAGATGACCACTCTTCGGGTGCTGCTGCACATAGCCGCTCAGCGCGACTACGAGCTTCACTCTCTCGACTTCAGCACTGCGTTCTTGCAGGGTAGCCTGCACGAGGAGATCTGCCTGCGCCGGCCGCCTGGCTTCACTGGGACTTTCCCTCCTGGCACCCAGTGGAGCCTCCGACGGCCAGTCTACGGTCTCCGCCAGGCACCGCGTGAGTGGCACGACACACTGAGGACTACGCTTGCGGCTCTTGGGTTTGCTCCTTCTACTGCTGACCCGTCGCTATTTCTGCGCACCGACACTTCTCTGCCGCCAGTTCTACATCCTCGTGTACGTCGACGACTTGGTCTTTGCCACAGCGGACACTGCTGGATTCGCCTACGTGAAGTCCGAGCTGCTGAAGAGACACACGTGCACAGACCTGGGTGAACTGCGCAGCTACCTTGGCTTGCAGATCACTCGGGACAGAGCACGCCGCACCATTACCTTGACTCAGTCACACATGGTGCAGCAGGTCCTTCAGCGCTTCGGCTTCACGTACTCCTCGCCTCAGGCCACTCCTCTGCCTACTCGCCACTCACTCTCAGCTCTGCCTTCGGATGAGTCCGTAGAGTCGAGTGGTCCGTATGCAGAGCTTGTTGGCTGCCTCATGTACCTGATGACCTGCACACGACCTGACCTTGCATACCCTCTGAGCATTCTTGCACGCTATGTTGCTCCTGGGAGACACCGACCAGAGCACATGGCAGCAGCGAAGAGGGTATTGCGCTACCTGTGCAGTACGTCGGGCATGGGGCTAGTGCTTGGAGGGCGGAGTCCAGTGGTCCTTACAGGCCACGCGGACGCTTCTTGGGCTGACGACCAGGCTACGCAGCGGTCGTCACAGGGTTACACCTTCAGCCTTGGTTCCGGCTCTGTCTCGTGGCGGTCTACTCGCTCGTCTTCAGTTCTCGGCTCCAGTTGTGAGGCTGAGATCTACGCCGGGGCCATGGCTGCACAGGAGCTTCGCTGGCTCACCTACCTGCTGACTGACCTTGGAGAGCCGCCTCGTTCTCCTCCAGTGCTGTACGTAGACAACAAGGCCATGCTGGCCTTGTGTCGAGAGCAGCGCTTGGAGCACAGAACGAAGCACATTGCTCTCCGCTACTTCCTTGCTCGTGAGCTGCAGCAGCGTGGTCAGTTGCGACTTGCGTACGTGGCCTCTGAGGCCAACTCTGCTGATGTGTTCACCAAGGCACTCGCGCCTTGTGACCATCAGCGCTTTTGCACCCAGCTGGGTCTTGTGCCTGTCTTGCCTCACTTGCTCTCCTCTTGACTTCACTTGTACTGTGACATATATATATACCTGCTCTTGCTTGTCTAGTTTTATATATATGTCTGTCCTCCTGCATGTGAACTGGCCTCTGGCCCTACTCTTGTGCTCGGACTGTGTCGTGACTTTGTGATCCACCCTGAGCTTGCTTTGCTTTGCTTTGCTTGACTGGTCTTGTGACCCATTGTTCTCCCCCACTTTGCCTATGGGGGTGTGTCAGAGTATTATAACTGATGCATGTTTGTAGGCTATAGTGGGGTAGCACATATGGGGTACAGCTTTCTAGGGTTGTATTTGTACCCAACTCTGACTTAGTCATTTTCATTCCTGTTCATTCTTTTCACAAGACATACCGTATTTACCCGGGTAATAAACCCGGGGGTCTAATCCTACCCTGGGAAAAATAGGGGGTGGGTCTATTAAGTGGGTGTAAATTTAATGGACCCCGAGTCTAATCCTATGTGCATTTATAGTTTTGAAGTCATTTAAAATACCAGTGTTCCAACCCCAGAAGGAAGAATTCCAATGTTGCGTCAGGGAAAATTTTGACCACAGCCTGACGCGAGGCACGCGCGCGTCAGATTCTGCAGTCAAGTCAGTCAAATTTCGCTAGAGCAAGCTATCCCTTCTCACAGTCTCGCTAAAAATAGAAGTATATACAGTAAGGGGGGTCTAATCCTGATTTGTTAAAACAAAGGGGGTCTATTACAAAAGTGCATATAGCATTAGAACCCCCCCCCCCCCCCCCCATTTAACGACCCGGGGGTCTATAATTTTGGGGGGTCCATTACCCGGGTAAATACGGTATCATGTTGCGGTATGGAGATTTTTAGGCTGTTTCCAACAGGCTACGAAGAAAATTACCCTAAGGGTCAGGGTACTGGGGGGCTGGAACCCTGATTTCTCAAGGTGGGCCAAAACCAATTTTGGGCCCTGCCCCACACAGCCCCGTGGCCATGGTTCCTTTGTTGAGTACAAGTATGTGCGCAATTGTTACCTGCGTGCGTGCGTCACATGTCAAATCATTTACACGTTTCACAGGCCACATGCGTGCGTGAGTCACATGTCAAATCATGTTTTGATAAGACCACTGGAAATTGAACAAATGTTATATTACTCCTCTTGATTCAGATTCTCCCTCCACTTTGCAAGCAATTGCTCTGTAGTGGGTCGATGAGCCCAGTCACTCTGAATCGCATCTCGCATCATACCCACCAGAACCTCAGCTTGCTCCCGCGTCCATTGCCCCTCAAGTTTTCTGTCGAACACCTCGGCATAATCCGCGCACGCGAGATCCCGCGATAGTAATTCTACTCCTGGAAAAAAATCGTCCAGCACACCGCGCCCTGAGACGAGCTCTAGCAGGAAAACGCCAAAGGCGTAGGTGTCGCAATGCATTGTTAAGAAGCCTGGAGTGGAGAAAGGGTGGGAGAGAAACCGGGATACACGGATGGGGGTCTTGAGAGGTCTCATAACTTGGGCACCGGATGGATCGGTGTGAGGAGTTACGAGATCAAGAGCCTCATTACGAGGTGGTTCATTATAAGTTGTTTCATTGCAAGGCAGAATTAAATGAACAGGAGGAAAGAGGATGAAGACTGCAAGAGTCAACTGCAGAATTCGAATTCTATATATGCAACAGGCACTGCCAGGACAGAAAGGTCACCATGAAGCTTCTGGGTTCAGCTGATGCACGAAGTGCGTGCGAGGGCACTCGGTTTGCAAGGGGATGAATGTGAGCAGCAGGGATACACGGGGTTGGGTGTGTGCGAGGGTGTCCACATCGAAAGGGGTGAGTCCATGAATTGCAAATGACACAATGACAGCAGAGGGGGGTGCTGGGAAAACGACTCTTCATTGACAGCACCTCGCACATTTTGCACTAAACAAGACGTGCCAAGAGCCAGCTCACTTTTCTCCGCATGAGAAATTTCTGAGAAAGACAACTTCTGGAGCAGCTGACCTTGCTGATTGTAGTTTGAGAGTACCGTGAACATACCTGACCCAATTCTCACACGAGGCATATCTGGCCCAATTCTCACACGAGGCATTCTTGACCCAATTCTCACACGAGGCATTCCTGACCCAATTCTCACACGAGGCATTCATGACCCAATTCTCACACGAGGCATTCCTGGGCCATGCTCACAGGAGGAGGTAGACCACACAGCCAACGCTATATGAGACTGTGAATACACGCAGCGAGAGGGACAGCCAATGCACTAACTCACCTCTCATAAGCAAAGCACGCTGGGTCCATATTGCCCTGTGTCATGTGACAGGCAGAACGATTTCTGTGTTGACTAAAAGTTTGTCTCACGACACATGCAACGCGGCGGCTCACCTCTCTCAACGCACTCCGGTCTGGGTCCATATAGCGAGGTGACTCTTCATGCGACTCTACAGTCGCAAATCCGTGTAGCCTTGAGGCATGACATGACACAGCCAGAACCACGCAGCACGCCGGCTCACCTCTCTCAAAGTAGTACGGATCCATATATAAAGCCCAGCGACCCAGCCAGCACATGCAATGGAACACATGTGCTCACCCTTCCCACACTAGGCTGGCTGGGACCTTGTTGCCCAGCCCATGACCTAGTCAGAACACACACCACGCCGGCTCACCTCTCTCAAAGTATGAAGGGTCCATATAGCCCAGCGACCCAGCCACTCTCGTTGTGACATGTGTCTTGTCCTGGCAAGCCTTGGCCAATCCGAAATCCGCCACCTTGGGAACGAGCGTCTGGAAACACGCATATTGAGTTCAAGAACAAGAAACAGCAGGTGGGCGATGTGTTATTGTTTTGACACGCCATGGGCTAATATGAACGTAGATCTGATCCGGCATGCATTGGGATCCCAATTCCACTACTGTGGGAATGAGTGCTAGGAGAAACACGTAGTTGCAAAGTAAGAGGAAACAGAGAATGGTTGAAGCTAGTCAAGGCCTGCAACATCTGTTGTGCTTTGCCTTTGCTGGTCAAACTTGCCATGTGAGGAACACCGAGACAGTCTTGAAACATGTTAATCCAGCAGAGGGGGGTTTGTGGGTAATGAGACGGTTCTTGAGGCTTGAAAATCTGTGGAAAGGCAAGCAAGCATCCCAAATCTCTACATTTGTGATTCGAGCATCCCGAGGTGAAACCACGATGATGTGGTTTGAACTGTTTTGTGAGTGTGCTCTCAGGTAGACTAACGCACACAAATGTGACCAGGCTTGTATTTTGAGTTGGCCAAAAACTTGTTTCGAAACGTTTGGTGGGTGCTCTCTCTAATTTGTGCAACAAACCTTGGTAAGATAGAAGCACATCACAGGAGCCCACCTTTGTTATAGGCACATCACAGGAGCCCACCTTCGTTATAAGCACATCATAGGAGCCCACCTTCGTTAGAAGCACATCATAGGAGCCCACCTTCGTTAAAAGCACATCATAGGAGCCCACCTTCGCTAGAAGCACATCATAGGAGCTCACCTTCGTTAAAAGAACATCATAGGAGCCCACCTTCGTTAAAAGAACACCATAGGAGCCCACCTTCGTTAGAAGCACATCATAGGAGCCCACCTTCGTTAGAAGCACATCATAAGAACCCACCTTCGTTAGAAGCACGTTGGCGGCCTTGAAGTCGCGGTGGATGAATCCCTCCCTGTGAATGGCGGCCAGCCCCTCCAGACTCCCCCTGGCAATGCGCAGCCGCTCCTTCCAGGGGAAGGGCTCTGTACCTTTGGCAGCTGCTTGCGCACACATGGGAAGCGGGAGTGGAAGGGAGCAGGGGGGTAGGGTAGGGTGAGAGAGGGACTTTTGTGAGCGAGCGCACACGCAAGGAATTTGGAGCACGATTCATGCGAGTTTCTCCGCCCCAATGATCGCTGCTAATGGAAATCTGTTGGAAGAGAGAGGTGGGCTGTTTATTCATGCCACTGTGGCCACACCCTCTAGTGCTTGCGAGCAGAGAGGGTGGGAAGGGAGGGGAAGGGGGAGGAGGGGAGCATAGGAAGAAGGGAATATGCCTATGCTTGTCCCGATCTGCTAGGCTCAACCCACCTGCTAGGCTCGATCTCACCTGCTAGGCTTGTCTCATTTCCCATCACAGAAAACGCTGCGTCCTTTCACACCCGCAGGCCCGTCATTGTGTAGTAAACAATACACCATCACATTGCATGGCACCGCATCACACCGCACGACATCTGACGACACAACACTACTTCTCTTGGTGCGCTGGGAAGCATCCCCGCCTGGGACTAAATCGGAGACCATGGTAAGGGTACGCGTCACTATGTGTGTGCACGTGCCCACCGCATTCCACCTTCCCATACCTCTCTTTATTCGCTGGGAAACATCCCCGCCAGAGATGAACTCAAAAAAGACCATGGCAAGGGTTCGCCCTATCATGTGTGCAAATGCCCACCCCATTCCACCGCATTCCACCCTCCTGTACCTTTCTGTAATCGCTGGGAAACATCCCCCCCTGGGACGAACTCAAGAGACCATGGCAAGTTTTCGGCCCATCAAAGCCATTCCCAGCACGCGCAGAACGTTGGGATGGTGCAGCGCCGTCATCATCATGATCTCTGTCTGAACAAGGGGGGGATGGCGGAGAAGAGAAGGGGGGAGGCATCAAGACCATGATTCGAAAGGGGGGTACGAAAGGGGGTTTCGAAAGGGGGGTACGAAAGGGGGTTTCGAAAGGGGGGTACGAAAGGGGGTTTCGAAAGGGGGGTACGAAAGGGGGTTTCGAAAGGGGGGTACGAAAGGGGGTTTCGAAAGGGGGGTACGAAAGGGGGTTTCGAAAGGGGGGTCTGATGGTTGACGCCATCAAGCCAGCCGTAGAATGCTGGGATGGTGCAGTGCCGTCATCATCATGATCTCCGTCTGATGGGGAGAGAGGGAAGTGAGGTGAGGAGAGGTGCGGTGAGGTGAGGTGAGGAGAGGTGAGGAGAGGTAAGGTGAGGTGAGGAGAGGGGGGCTGAAAGAAATGTTATACATGGTGCAGAGGTGTCATCGTTATGATCTCAGTCTGATGGGGGAGAGGGAGGCGCGGGCGTGGGGGGTTGAGAGGCAGTGTTGAAGTTAAATGGTGAATTTAAACCGTGCTGGTCCGTGATGATCATTACTCTCATCAGAGCAAATGGGGAAGGGAAAGGGGAAGGAGTAGGGGAAGGCGAACCAGAAGGGACAAGGAATGAGTGCTGAAATTCCTGAGTGTCGGGGCGAGCGATTGAGAGGGACTAAGAGGAGAGAGGGAAGATGCTAGGAACTTACCAGGTAGGTGCTCATGTGTAACCCTCTCGTGGCCATTACTCACCAGCAGCTGCTCTCTTGCGCCGCTCTCCACATCGTCTGTCAAGCACAACTTCACCGCCACCGGAACAAACTCCATCCCACCCACTTCCACCACTTCCAAACCTTCAATCCCCATTCCCCCTTCCGCCTCGCTCTCCTCCCCTTCGTCCCCTTCCCCATCCCATTCCCCCCCTTCTCCTTCTTTCCCTCCCCCGCCTTCTCCCCCTCCCCCTCCTCGTCCTCCACCCCCTCCCCCTCCCCCTCTCCTTTCCCCTTCCCCTTCCCCATTCTCCCCGTCCTCCCCGTCCTCCCCGTCCTCCCCGTCCCCGCCCCCTCCCCCTTGCGGCAGCAGCAGCATGCCCTTGTAGACGGCGCCGAAGCCGCCTTCCCCCAGCTTGGTGCGCCAGCCGCCCGTCGCCCGCCGCAGCTCCTCCTACGAGTACCGCGGCAGCGCGCCGTCCCCCCCCACCGCGCGCATCATCACGGGCTTTAATTTATCATCTTTTGGGCGGATGGAAGGTGGGGTGTGGGGGGAAGGAGGGGAGGGGGGTGAAGTGGGGAGGGGAAGGGGATGAGATGAAGGGAAATAAGAAGGGAGGCGGGAGGGGGATTGTGGAGGGGACTAGGGTGTGAGGGTGTGGGGCATTGCCAGTGCGCCAGTCGCCTGAATCCCGCCGCAGCTCCTCCTGCGAGTACTGCATCAGCATGCCCTCCGCTCCCACCGCAGAGGGGAAAGGGGAGAGGGGAGAGGGGAGAGGGGAGTTAGGTCAAATGACAAATGGCGGCACGGGGCCATGATGGTACTCGAGGAAGGGCCATGGAGCATGGACAGATGGCCCTTCGCAAGTACCGTGAAGCGTGTCGTCCGCCAACCACTGCCCGCATCACGGGGTTGGGGGGGGGAGAGGGGGGAGAGGAGGGGGGGAGGCGCTGCATGCCACGCGCGCGCATCAGGAATGAGAGGCGGAAAGGTGGGTAAGTTGGAGAGGAAGAACGGGGGGAAGGTTGAAGGAAAATCGGTAAAATCCTTATCTATCCTGCGAGTACCGCGGAAGCATGATGCAGTCACCACCCCACCGCCTTCATCATCACGGGGATGGCTATTGCAAACGATCAAACGTTGGAGTCGACTCAGAAGTCGAAAATTCCGCGGTATTATACCACGGCGGAAGCATGACGCAGTCCTACACGGAGGAAATTATGCTTCCGTGGTGCGGAGTCCGCACCCACCGCCCTCCTCATCCGATGGCGAGTCGCCACGGGGATGGCGAGTCGCCATGGGGATGGCGATTGTTAAACGATGAACACGAAGTGGAATTTCTTTCGTCTGAAGTGAAACGAAGTAGTAAGCCAACTGAATTTAACGTTGAAAGAGAAGTAAGTGACGTCGCAAATAAAGTTTCAACCCGATGACCCCGGGAGAGTCCCGGATTCATAGGTCGGACTCAGGTCAGGTCTTCGATTGGGTCCCATCGGGAAACCTAAATTCCGCGACCAATCCCTGGAGAGTCAATTGTGTCAAAAATGGGTCACCCCGAAGTAGTCATATCATGGTAGGACCCGGGTAAGAAAGACGAATCTGACGCCGGAGTGAGTTTCAAGGACAATTATGAACCAATTTCATCGAAAACCTCGGGTAGAGTACGTTTTATAATACGAGCTTGTCGTAACTCACCGTTCGCGCCAGAAAAGCAGCAAAACAAACCCATCTTGATGTTTCCGCAGTTATTTTCCCAAGCAGAGAGCAGTTCAGGAGCAGCTCCCAATTATTTCTGTTATTAACTACGAAAATGTCGTCTCAATTCGAGCCTTGTAAACGATGACCTTGAGACTCGCGTTCCGAGAAATCTGATAGAAATGAGGGAAAAGCTTCGGATGTGGAACGTGTGGATGCAAATGCATTGGATTGTGAAACAGCGAGGGGTGACAGAGCGTGCTTGCTGGGGGAAATGCATGTTCGAAGCCATGATGACGTTTCTAACTGTCACGCATGCCCCACCATTGGCTACAACCTGCAATGGCATGACTGTCATGGCCCAGCAATGTCGGCCTACTATGTTCTGAACTTGTGACTACGTGCACGTACACAGTACAGTACACGCAGCTCATGACCAAGCTGTGTGGTTTGGGCGAGGCGATGAGATTGGAACGGAATAAGACATTTCTGTTGGTCTTGGATTTCTTCGTGCTGGCGTTGTGTTGACTTCTCGGACCATGCTGATTGGACATTGAAAAGCGGGTAGGTTAACATGCGTAGCTGTCTCCCCTTGGCCCAAATCCGCTAAGAATAGGCGGAAGGCTTTAGCGGGGCCCGGAAGATGGAGTGGGGAAAAAGTGAGGTACTACACAAACGGTATTCAACAAGATTTGATTCTAAATGTTCAATATTCCGTTTATTGTAAGGAATGTAAAGCATGCATCTTCAAAGGCCTTTCAGCTGTTTCAAGCCATGTGGTAGAGGAGGCATGAGCGCATTGATAGGGCACTCCCGAATCACGTTGATGTTTCGGCTATACCCGTCAGATCAGAACACAAGTCATCACTTGGTTATGCCAGGGTGGGGCATGTGGCACGGGTGCTTCTCCCGCTTGTCTCCTTTAAGCTGCTTCAAGCCATGCGGTAGATCCGACATGAAGGCAGCCAGGCACTCTGAAACCATGTTGGGTTGGCTGGCAGGTTGAGGATCTGGGGGGGTCACATGGTGGGTGGGTGGGTCGGGTCAAGTGGAGGGATGAAGAGGCACTTGTACCGTATTAGCATGTTGGGTGGGTGGGGCAAAGGAAGGGAATAAGAGGCGGCAGTGAAAGCATAAGAGCAGCTAGGCACTCTGAAATTGCACTGGGGTTGCCTGATAGTTTGCCCATTTCACTGTGCATCATGCACCAATGCACCCATGCACGCTGCACCCATGGGCACACCTCACCAGAGTGGACCCCCTAATGCCAGCCATGCACACTTGCATTCTGCACCTATCCAGCCACCCATTCCACTGTGCAGCAAGCACCCATGCATGCCACCTTACCAGAGTTGAGCCTCTATTTTCTGCAACCATGTGCAAAAGCGCGTGATCTGCAGGGGGGAAACGAGAAGAAAGAGCAGAGGGAAAAACAGACAAGCACCAATGAGAGAGCGAGATAAGTGGCACAGGGAATGGACTTGTCATGTCACTCTATGTGTTGTCAAGTCTGATCCCCCCCCCCTCTCCCCCCTTAATTCCCCACCCCTCCCCTCTCTTGAGAAGAAAAATACAAAAAATAACTTACTCTTAGGCTCTATTGCAGCATGGCATGGGTGACGCTCGGTGCAGAGCGATGGAAGAGCGGTGCACAGGCTTCAGGAGTGACATCCCTAGGTGGAATTTCGTGCCCCCTGTCATTGTTATCACATCCACTGCTGCCACACCCGCTGTCTCGGCAGTTGACTCAGAAATCTCATCCCCATCTGCCCATGCCTTGACCTGCCTGCACTGCTACCTTGTCTGGGTCATCTGGAACCACTACTGTTGTTACCACTGCTGCTGCTCGCAGGAACGATTGCACTGCCTGGACTTCCCTGGGGCCACTGAGTGAAGCGGGATTTGAGAAGAGGGGATGGAGGGAGGTAAGGAGTGAGGGATGGAGGGGGGGAGGAGGAGGATGCATCTAGGTGATTTTTAAAGCAGGAATGGTAGAAACGTCTCAAGGCACCTTCATGAATTTGGCGGCCAACGTCTGTTGAACCTGGCGTCGGCTGTTAATCCTGCCGCCGCCGTCTCACTGGCAGTCAGGATCGCCACTCGTACACCCGGAGAGGCATCAGCAGGAGAGGCAGCAGCAGCAGGTGGAGAGGCAGCAGCAGCAGCCGCAACAGTAGGAGCGTAAGCGGCACCAGCGCTTTGCTTATGCCCACGCCCTTTCCCATGGTCATGCCCATGGCTGCACCCTCACCCATGCGTCTCCCCCTCCCCTCCCTCCCCTCCCCCTCTCACAGCCACCGTCTCTCCAGTCCTCCCCACTGCCATCGCAGGAACCGTGAGGCACGCAGCGGCATCAGGCAGAAACAGCGCAGAGAGGACGGAGCCAGCAGGGAAGGAGCCGTGTGCCTGGAGCAGCTCTAGAAAGCAGTGGGCAGAGCGCATGGAGAGCAGCCTGCTGCTTATCTGCCTCCCTGTGCTGTCTGCTCTGAACCCAGACAGAGCGGCGCCAGAGGGAGAGCAGCAGCAGTAGACCCAGCGGAAGAGGGAAGAGAGGCAGCAGAGGAGGCAAGAGCAGCAGGCACGTTGGGCTCCCAGCGGAGGGATGCTCCGTGATACTCAGGGCGGTCAAAGTCCAGACGGAGAGCAGAGGAGATGTGAGCCTGCACCTGGGAACAGGGGGATGAGAGGGGTGCAACGAGGTGAAACTGACGGATAGCGAGCAGCACAAACAGGTTCAATGCTTTATGAGGCGTCTCAAGAGTCGTTTCCCTCCCCCTTGGCCCATTCTCCTCCCCCTCGCCTCCTTCCCCTTCCCCCTCCCATTCCGCTCCTTACATACGCAGCAGGGGATGACGCCACCCCCCCATCTGACGAATAGCGGGCAGCACAAACAAGTTGAAGCACACATGCAGCTGACTGGATTCCCGGGCAGCCCGAATACAATCGTTCGGTGCGGCTGGGCGGCGCTGTCCGTTTTATCTGAAGGGGTTTCGATGGTTGCAAAGGTGAGTGGTTTTCCCGGCTTCATGTGTACCTGTTATACAGGAGGGGGGAGGGAAGGAAAAGGAGAGAGGAGGGAAAGGGGGGAGGAAGGAAGGTAGGGGAAGGATGGAAGGCACGACGGTCAGCGGCTCTTCTGACAAGAGGAGAAACAGACAGAAGGGAGGAAAAGGAGCGGAAGGAGGGAGCGTAAGAAGCACTCGGCTGGCCTAAGTGAACAGTCCTAAGCTTCTCCAGCAGCGGCTCGACAAAGTCCCTATCGCCCATGGACGACCAGACGCCACCACCACATCTGCCCTCGCTGCTAGTACCTAGCATCGCTCTCACTGGCGCGCTTCTGCGCGCGAATCCAGAAAAGGGAAAACCCACCAGTGCGTTTCAGCCGTCAGATTTAGATCTGAAAAAATATTTCATAAGTTACCGCCATCGAAGTATCGCGCTCCTGCGCGGCGGTTTTCAATCCACGCTTAAAGCCAGGGTCTCACGTACTACAAGTGCTTTGCAATTGTTGGTGAAAGTGTGGCTTTGATTGGTTGGCGAGGTGTAAGGTTCGAAGTGGGGTAAAGCGAGGGGTGCGCAGCGAAAGTAAATCGCTGGGGGCAACCGAACCATCTAGGCTTGGAAACTTGGTTTGGAGCCAAACCTAAAATGCCCCCAGCTCATCGAAAGTCTCGAGTACCCAAAAGTGTTGTGCAATTGCTTTTGGGGCAGTGACGCAAGCTGAGTTTCCAAACCAACCAGAGACAACTTCGCCAGCACTAACTTGGTTACCTACCTTCAAGTGCTTTACAGTCGATGGCTCCTTAGCTTACATGAGACCCTGGCTTTAAGTGTAGTCAGAGTACACCGATATGTACCCTGTAAAAACCTAATGAACCGTGCGGAATGCCTACTGCTTCCCAAGCGTGGTTCGCTCTTTGTTCATCGAAAGTGGTTGAGTGCGATGTTGTACAATGTAAAGCAGCTCGTTTTCTTTACTGCTTTGAATCGCTCGGTACTCACCAACGCGAACAGTGTTCCACTTTCTGTAAACGAACTCAATTATAATGCGCTCAGCGGTGAACAAGTCATGTTCTACAAGGAAACCTTGCTGGAGGATCACGCTGAACTCAAATGACACAAACCATCTCGGAATCTGGTTTAGCCTACTTGTCGCAAATTAGTAATCATGGAGAGAAGACTATCCTCTCAAAGCACATCAGGAATGACGTCAGAAGGCTCTGTGGCGGAAAGAGTGGGCTCCATTCCTCGTTCTAGCCAATCGATGATCAGAAGTTATTTGAAAGGTTCATATTACTGCCATTTGCCAACCCTAGTTGCATCCACCTTCGTGCTGTCCCTTTTGGTTTTTGTTGTCGATAAGTCGAACGTAGGTCAAGCTCCAACAGGGAAAGGCTTGAATATGGATCCTCGCAGTGTCAGCTACTCTCATCGGCGCTCCCTAACCCAAACTGACCACGCTGAGCTGATGAACCGTCATAATAAGTTAAACTATTCAGAAACACCTTTGCCGAAGGACTTTCCAAAGGCGTTGACACCAGTTTCCAATATATTCATGTTTGACGATGGCACCGTTATTCCAGCTCAAGAGCGGCAACATTGCGAATCCCTCATTCTGGCAGCTATGGAATGCAAAGAGTCAGGTACGCCAGACCCTCCGGTACGCTAACAACTTCGACTCTGGTCCATTCTTCTATAAATCCAAACCATTCAATGCAGGGGTTATTGTTGAGCTTGGAGCTTGGGCTGGCCAATATTCCAGGTGCCTTGCTGCTGGACTCTACATGGCTGGCAGACATAACGAGGGAAGGCTCTTCTCATTTGATACATTCAAGGACTCTTCACTCCGGGAGAAAATGGATTTGGAGAGCCAGCTCTTAAGAGCTCTCTCTGAGGCGACAGATCTGGATATTATGGGAGATCGCACCAGCTATAACGACATGTCTGGTGTTAATTATATGGAGGATTTGGTGCTGCCTGATATACCAACACCTGATCCTGGTGTTGGCCGAAAACTTCTAAACAAGGCGAAGACGATGGCTAAGTTATTGCGAAAAGGCGAAATTACACCTGATAAGCTGAGGAACTCAGGGCTGGCCGCTCGAAACGGATCGGAAAAGAATCTGAAACTCGATTTTTTCGGAAACGAGACTTTGTTCAACAAGCAATTGGCTCTTCGGTATGACTTGCCGCTCACCAAGCCTTGCAAGTCCATGAAGACTCATGGGGTTGGAAAGAGCATCTTGGCAATTTGGCAAGCTGCGGTTCTTCCTGTTGATCCGAGTGCCACGCCTGTTCCTGGCTTATATTCGGAGGTTCGACTTGTTTTGACAGATTCTCGCTCATGCTGCTGTTCTGACCATTGTCTTTCGACAGGTGTTGAAGCCCGAGGCTTGGGAGAAACGGCCTATTGATGTTCTTGTCCTTCATGGAGGTTCACGGCTTTCTACTTTGGTGCACCAGGTATTCCTGCTGCGAGTTGGTGTTGTGATTTCCGCCTGGACTTGATCTTATCCCAAAACAGCTCGCGTTGGCAGGGCCGTTCCTTCACAAAGGAAGCATTTTAAGCGTTTTGGGTTTTGCTCGTTCTGCATTGGTATGTGGTGCACATGTATAGAATGTTGATTCATTCAGCTAACCGCGATACAATCACGCCTGTGCAGGTCGAGGCATTCTTTCAGCACCTAATTCCTAATTTTCTTGAAATTCGTGCGATTGACTTGTGTGGTGTCTCATGGACCTTCACTCTAAGGAAAGACCATCTGGTGTTGTTTGAGGCACGAGGATCATACCAGGTCTGTTGTTATGTTACCTATTCAAACGTTGGTTTCATTGTGCAGGTCATATGTTGACTGGAACATCTTGCACTCATATCGACCATCAGGAGAGCAGAATCACTGGGAAAAGGTGGTTGCTTCGACTGATAAGTTTCTGAAAAATAGCGGAGAATACAACCAACAGTTTCTTGAGTGTACTCTGGACATCTTGGGAGCAAGGTATGCAACGCATGTCTCGTGGGTCTCTGTTCTTGCTTTTTGAAGACTTATTTTGCACTGAGCAGGTTCGACAGAGCCGAAGCATCACTGCAAAGTATGTGAGTGAGACATCACCGTATCTCAGCTTTCTGGGCGAGATGACCTGGTAGCACGGATTGGACCACCTTGTTGTACTAATTTATTACCGTAATTTCTTTCATTGCTAGTTGATGTGCCCTCCCTTGTACATTTTTTTCTGTCTAATCACCACGACCTTTTAAATGGCGGATACAGTGCAAAGCAATATATTTCAGATGTGTCTCCAGAGGTATCTCTTTTGGAACTTGAACCTCACTTGCCTTTCCCGTACCCATGCCTCCCCCCTCTTCCTCCTCCACCTTCCCCCCTTTCGTCTCCTCCTCCTCCTCCCCCGCCCTCCTCCCCCTTCCCTCCATTATCCCTTTCCTCTGCATTTAATCACCCCCAGCTTTGGTTTCTTTTGCTCTATTTGATGTCAACTTGTTCCGTTCTCCCTGCGTTTGAGCATTTCTAGCACACACATGCATCTGAATGCATCGACATAGCCGTTGTGGTAGTACAACCATTTTTCCCTATCTATGGGATGGACCCAAGACTCAAACCATCGGTGCGAAGTTTGTGAGACATTGTCCTGTCCTGGCCTTTTAGCCTCGAGACACAGTAACACACCATTGAGAAGTCCAGCAGCAAGACCAAAATTTCCCCAGGTCTTCTCCTTGGACTCCTCTCAAAGTCTTGCAAAGGACTTGCGGCTAGCTGTTTGCGCGACCAGTACCATACCGTCATCGCCCGGATATAAGACAGTGTCGAATTGAAGACATGGGGCGTCGTTAAAACGGGTGTTTCTTATAGATGGGTGTTCCTGATTATAAGACAACTGTCGGTGTGTACGAGTTAGGCCAGTATAGGGATTAGGGGCAATCTTATGACTAGGGGGTATCTTCTAAACGGTTTTTTGTCCATTTATAAGAATTATAAGACACCCTCAACCATCCCAATTACAAGACACAGCAAGCTTTTTTTCTAATGTATAAGATAAGACATATATGTCTTCTATCCGGGCGATGACGGTATGCAATTTGAATCTCACGATGTAAAAGAAACGGACCCCAACCAACCAATGTTCTGTCTGCTGCAAGGCAGGGAAACTGCTGTGCTAACACTGACAGAGGCCTGAAATGGATGCATGACATAAGCTAGGCAGCATCACATCCTACCATACTTGGCTTCTGACTGGTGGTCAAGGTCAAGGATATTCTCTGCATTTCCCAGGTTACCGGCTGTAGCTTGCAACATCTGACAATCTGAAGTTGCTCTGTTGTCAACAAGACTGCGGTGGTTCCATGACATGGTGTGAAATACTACTACCATGTATGGTTAGTCCTGAGAATTATCCAATATGTTTTCTATATAAAAGAACCGTTGAGAACCGTACAAAAAAGCAAATTGGATAAATGTGTGAAATATCTGCGGTAGCTAGCAACTATTTGAGAACCGTTGCTAGCTACCGCAGATATTCCAAATACCGGTAGGGGATTGCATCAAGGTACCGGTACCAGTACAGTACAAATGCGACTCGGAAGCAGTGTGCATGCCATTTCACACCTCACGCTGGGTGTGGAAAAGAGGTTTAGTGCACCGGATGCCTCCATTTGTAGATCTCATGTAAACTGAAAGAACACCATCTTACATCACATACAAGTACTACCACGTACTACCCCCATACAGCACAATACCGTATCATGAACCGACACAGCCCAGTACAGTTCAGCATAGAACATGCTAACTGGTTTCACCTGCAGAGACAAGGCAGGAAACAAGAGCATCCAGCGGCCCTAAGAGCTCATCCGGTTGATCGCCTTTTTGGAGCCTGATGCAAACCGCTGCTTGATGCAGTCTTGCCACAGCGCCAGCTGCAACCATGGCACGTGCAGCTTTGTCTGAACCAGAAATAATGCCAGGGTTTAGACAGATAGAATGCCAAAATAATTAGAAATAGCTGAACCAAGCTGTCATGTTCTGATCATGTTATAGATGTCGAGAAAGGAGGTGCGAATCGTTAGCCCGATGTAGAGTATTGAGTGAAAGAGGAGGCAGCAGAGTGGGTGCTTAAAAAAGTCAAGGGGTGGGAGAAGATGAAAAGAGATGCAACAGAGAGAGGGAGAGCAAGTACCTGAAGAAGCTCCTGAAGAAGCAGCGCCTATTTATGTTAGACAAGGAAAGCTCGCCTGAACAAACCAGGTGGGTGAGGACTCACCTGTGTGGCTACCTCAAAAGCACCTGTGCTCACCTGACCGAGCCAGGTGGGTGAGGACACAGGCACCTGTGCTTCTACCTCAAAAGCACCTGTGCGGCTACCTCAAAAGCACCTGAGCTCACCTGACCGAGCCAGGTGGGCGAGGCAGGTTAGTGCTTCCTTGACCGTGCGCCTCTCCGGAGGAGAGAGCGGAGGAGGAGGGGAAGAGGAAGAAGCAGCGCCTGTTGAAATTGAGGCGAAAAGCTCACCTGACTGAGCCAGATGTGTGAGGCAGGAGAGTGCTTCCTTGACCGTGCGCCTCTCAGAAGACGAGAGAGGAGGGGGGGAGAGTGGAGGGGCAAGAGGAGGAGGGCTTGCAAGAGGAGGCGCGGACGAATGAGGGGTAGATTCAGTGTGGTGAAAAGGGGATTCGAGGAGCAGCAGGAGGTGCGGAAGGGCTCCGGCTTCCATGATTTTCATGCGAGTCTCATCTGGTGGGGGAGAGAAGGAAGGAACAAAGAGGAGCAGGGAGAGCGCAGCAAGGTCAATCAAATGCATTAGGTGCCAAAGGGCTTGAGATGGATGAGGCAAGGGAAAGATCTGCTAGTCTTACTCGCACTATGTTGGACTTTCATACAATCAGCTGTGCTGGCAGGCAGGGACGTTTGAGGCAGCCACAGGCACTTTGGGTTTTGGGTCAAACTTGGTATTTTTTTGGGTCGAAAAAAAGGGTTCTGGGTAGGAACTTGGCTTTCGGTCCAGAACTTGGCTTTTGGTTAAGAACTAGGCTTTTGGTTAAGAACCTGGCTTCCGTGTAAAATCTAGGCTACTGGGACAAAACACGGACCTTTAAGGCAGAACTTGGCCCTTAAGTCAAAACTCGTTTTCTGGGGCAGAACTTGATCTTTGGGTAAAAGCTTGATTTTGGGTCAAAACTTGGTATATGGGTCAAACTGGTATTTGGGCCAAAACTTGGTATCTGGGTCACAGCTTGGGTATGCTCGTTCCCTGGCTTTTGTGTCAAAGCTGGAGCTCACCATTGGAAGCAATGAAGGCGAGGCGGTACGCTCCTGATCGCCGGAGGAAAGGGTCCTTGGCCCTGAGGAGAGCGACTGAGTGGCGGATGAGCGAGTCTCCTGGGAGTGTGGAGGGGTGGAGGAATGGGGACGGGAAACCGGGTGCATATAAGCATCGACAATATCCCATGAACTGAGATGATACTCACATGAACTGAGATGATACTCACATGAACTGAGATGATACTCACATGAACTGAGACGATACTCACATGAACTGAGATGACACTCACATGAACAGAGATGATACTCACATGAGATTAGATGACACTCGTGAATCAGCTGAGAGGGCTCCCATCATATGAGCTGAGATAGCTGAGATGACACTCACATGAGCTGAGAAGACACTCACATGAGCTGAGATGACACTCACCTGAGATGACACACACATGAGCTGACATGACACTCAAATGAGCTGATAGCGTATTCCTATCCTCGTATCAAGAGAACCTCATATCAAGATTGTACTTTTTGCCTGGTAAAACTAGCGAGAGGTTTCGGGTTTAGGGGAATTTTCAGTGGGAAGTTGATATGAGGTTCTCTTAATACGAGGATAGGAATACACTCTGAGATGACACTCACATGAGCTGAGATGACACTCACATGAGCTGAGATACTCACATGAGCTGAGATGACACTCACATGAGCTATGACACTCACATGAGCTGAGACGACACTCACATGAGCTGACATGAAACTCACATGAGCTGAGATGAAACTCATACGAGCTGAGATGACACTCACATGAGCTGAGATGACACTCACATGAGCTATGACACTCACAGGAGCTGAGATGACACTCACACGAGCTGAGATGACATTCACTCACCCATGAGTGGAAACGCGTTGATGGCGACCCCAACAATGGTGGCAGCAACAATGAGCTTAAAGCCCCAGTGCGACCGCCACCCCAGATTTTCCTCGTCCATTGACTCGTATTCCTCCCTCTCCCCTCCTTTCCCCTTGCTCCTGCTATCCTCCTCCCCTCTCTGCTCCCCACTGTTCTTGCACTCCTGTTTGTTACTTGTACCACCCTCTCCCTGCTCCCCTTTTTTGCCCCCCTCTTTCACTCCGACTGATCGCGCCTTCTCTGCGTCCAGCGAGCTGGTGCTCACGATGCTGGTTACCAGACGCCTCTGCTGGCCAAAAAGCAGACTTTCGCAACCTGCTTCGCCATTCACGATTCTGGTAACCACTGAGCTCTGTCGTGACAGGGAGACAACAGAGGGTGTCGCCGCAACGCTGGATCTTCTGTCTAGATGTTGTCTTGCGAGCCGGGGACCTACTCTAGTCCAGTGGCAAGACTCCTTCGCCTCGACACGCCACTGCGCGTGCGGAGAGCTGTGGCGGCGGAGATCAGACGCGGGGATGCAACCAGAGAGGCCTCGATGGTCCGCTGGTCCTCCTGCTCGCGTTTTTGTGTCGCATGATCGAGCAACAGCGGCCAAAAGCGGTGCTCCTGCTCCCTCCCTTGCCCCCTCTCTTGCTTCCTCGGCCCCGTGAGCAGAGCTTCCAAGCCGCTCACACGCCGCAGGAAGATCGACGGATGTCTGAGGCCGAGGAGCGCAGAGACGATCTGATCCGTTCACAGGAAGCTCACAAACCCCTTGCAGCGACGCGCGAACGGAATCGGAAAAAAGGCGCTTTGTTACGGAATATGAGGATAAGTTAACGAGAGATCGGTCTACGAGATCGACCGCCTGCCTGCTCTGGGTGCATGTTCGGCGAGAGATTCTCGCAGCAGCCATGGATCCAAGGCGACAGCAACCATTTCAAAACCAGAAAACCACCTGGTCGAGAACATTTCAGGCCATGGTTAAAGACGTGTACTAACGGGAAGATCTTCAGACGTTCATATTGCTTAGGGCATTTTCCTATCCTCCTATCAAGAAAACCTCCTATCAAGCTCTCACTGGAAAATTCCCTAAACCCAAAATCTCTCGCTACTTTTACCAGGCAAAAGGTACAATCTTGATAGGAGGTTTCTTGATAGGATGCCGTAGGAATACGCCCTGAGTTTCTCTGTAACTGCAAAGTGACATACGCAGAGAGAACTCGATCACCAAATTAAAAATTATGCGCGCAAGTGACAACGGCGTTCTGCGAGTGCAAGTTCGCAATTATCTTCTCAAACTCGTACCTGGTAACCTTCTGGAACTGTTTCGTGTCGACGGACGACAATAATTCGTGTTACTTCAAATGGCGCTAGGCAAGTGGTCAGTTGTGGTGGTAAAGGTTTGCCTGCAACCTGAGAGAACTCTGCAGGAGAACCTAGGGACCTCGTTTGCGCGCATGGAGCAGATGGGCGCGGGGCTCTCGGGGCAGCAGCTGCCGTGCGTGCGCACGGGCGTGGCGTTGGAGACGCAGCTGCGGAAGATTGTGAGTGACACCGACATACTCGCCATCGAAACAGGGGTGAGTACTATGAGGTCTTGCTTAGTGTTTTAAAGTGGTGTGGATTGGTGTGACTGTGAGTGAGGGGTTGGACGTCCGAGGAAAGTGGTGAATTGACCCAGCGGTCAATGGGAGATGCAGTTGAGGAAGATTGTGAGCGACACCGACATGCTTGCCATCGAACAGTGGTGAGTGTGGGAGGGGAGTGGGGGAGTTAGTGAGTGCAGAAGCGAGCGAGGGAGCGAGTGAGGGAGTGGGGTTCTGAGTGGGTGAAAGGGCGTGGGGGGATGAGGGGGGCAAGCATTGGATGGGCTGGCGTACTCATTTGCGCACATGGAGCAGATGGGCGCGGGGTTCTCGGGGAAGAGTGAGTGAGGGAGTAAGTGTGAGGGGTAGAGTGAGTGAAGGAGCGAGTGCGAGGGGTGGAGTGAGTGAGGGAGTGTAAAAGCAAGGGATCATTCTTGCCATGCTCCCATTCATCATGGAGATCACGTGTGCTGCAGTGATGCTTGTTCCTAGATTTACTCACGGCTCTTGCATTTCCCTTCCCACCCTGCCCCTCTTTCCCCACACCCCAAGCCAAGCACCGCTCGCCACGCTGCCGTTCACCATGGAGACCGTGTGTGGTGCAGTCATCAGCCAGGCCACGCTGCTGGCCACGATGCTGGCCACGATGCTGGCCACTCGCAAGGGCGCCAAGCTCACGCTCGAGTTGGGCAGTGACGTCAAGACGCTGCCTTTGTGTGGGGATGCGCCGAGGCTGCAGCAGGTGAGAGAGTAGGAAGGGGAGAAAAGGCAGGTGGTAGGGTAGGGTAAGGGGCAGTTGTTTTCTTGAGAAAACTGCAGGCCACGCTGCTGGCCACTCGCAAGGGCGCCAAGCTCACGCTCGAGCTGGGAAGTGACGTGAAGACGCTGCCTACCCAACCAGGCCCTGCTGTAGGCCTCCTCTCGCAAGGGCTAATTCCTACCCTTTCTGCCTTCACACCTGTCTGCTTTCCCCTTTCAGATTCTGTTCGGGCTGCTGTGTGCGGCAGTGAGCCACACGCAGGCCAGGGGGCTGGTGAAGCTGCCTTAGCGCATGCCTCTCTCCCTCTCCTTTCCAATCCTCTTTCCTTGTTCCTCGCCTCTTCAGGTTCTGCGCGGGCTGCTGTGTGCGGCAGTGAGCCACACGCAGGCCAGGGGGCTGGTGACGCTGGAGGTGACTCAAAAGGGGTAACGGCTCTTCCGAGGAACAACAACCATGGCAGAACTCCATATAAGGTACATGAGTCGATATAGGGTGCAGAATTTGATGTAAGGTACATGAGTTGATATAAGGTCCAGAAATGGATAGGTAGAGAATCCGAATATGAGGTGCGGAATTCGATATAAGGTACAGGACTCGGTATGAGATTCAAAACTCGATGTAAGGGGCAGAACGCGATGTAAGGAACAGAACGCGATATAAGGGACAGTACTCGATGTAAGGGACAGAACTCGATGTAAGGGACAGAACTTGATGTAAGGGACAGAACTCCATGTAAGGGACAGAACGCGATGTAAGGGACAGAACTCGATGTAAGGGACAGCACTCGATGTAAGGTGTGTGAGGGGGTTCTAGCTACGTAACGTGCATCTTTCAGAATGTTCAGTCATAATTCTCAGAGAGCAGCAATTGTGTAGTCTAGGCTTAAGAAAAAGAACAACAGCGGTACTAGCTATGGTCTAGCTATGTAAGGTGCATCTCCCAGAATGTCTCAAATGGGTCGGGGTCTGCCTGCTGACCCATCATTCACCACATCTTTGACTGCACCACGCCCTCGTCAACCTGTTCTTATTCTCTTCTCTTCTCCCTCTGCCTTTCCACACCTCCCTCCCCCCCCTTTCCTTTTTTCTCTCCCTCTCTCCCTGCCACCCCCAGAATCTCCCACACGGGGCGGGGTCTACCAGAGGAGATCATCAACCAGATGTTTGACTCCAATGCTGCCACCACCTCTACCGCCACCGCCACCACCACCACCGCCACCACCCCCACTGCTGCCAGCGCTTCTGTTTCTGCCGGTGATAGAAGCTTCGGCCGGGAGCAGCGACGGTGGGGGCAGTGTCGGCGGGATGAGCGTGGGAGGCATGAGCAGCAGTAGCGGTGCGTTAAGGAGCAACGCAGAGGGCGTGTCGCTGAGCCTTATAAGGAGGATGCTGAAGAGTATGAAGGGCGAGGTGGTGTGGTGTATACAAGGGAGACCGGGCGCTGCTTGTTCTGGGTGCATGTGGATTTCCCCTTGTCCTCGGCGGCTTTACGGTGGGGCGGTGCCATTGCTGCTGCTGGTGCTGCTGCTGGTGGTGTTGGTGCTGGTTAGGGGCTGGTGCTGGTTAGGGGCTGGTGCTGTTTAGGGGCTGGTGCTCCCTCTGCCCCATAAGCTGCCTCAAAAGCCGGCCAGTGCTTCTTCTGGGTACATGTGAATACCCCTTTGTCCTCCGCTTTATGGTGGGGTGGTGCCGTTGCCGCTGGTGGTGCTGCTGCTGGTTGTGCTTCCGGTGCCTGGCGGTGCTGTTGGTGGGGCTGCGGTTGGTGCTGCTGCGGATCGTTGAGTTGAATCAAAGCGTTCCTAACCTAGGGTTTAGGAGGCGAGTTTGAGAGATCTCAAAACTCTGCGATGGGATGGGTGGCGACAGAAACGTTACAGGAGAATCGGCCCGTTGGCGGCAGGGTGTAGAAATGCTCCTGTACTCTGCCGATGTTATAAGTACAATTGCCGTTATGCTGACATCACCACCACCACTGCTGCTGCCAATGGGGTTGTTGCTGCCTCAATGTGGTGTGGTCCTCAGATGATGGTGGGGAGTTTACTATGATTTCTCAAAACAGAACAGAGGCATGGTGTGCAACCGTACATGTGTAAGGGTGATAGTGGGGATTAGTATACTTGGGCCCTTTCTCCTCACAAGCTTGTACCTATGCCGATCCAGGGATATAGCGTCTGCTGCCGCAGCTACTGCTACTGAGCTATGAACACTGATGCAGATAGATGTGCATATGGTAACCCTGTATGGCATGTGGCAACCCTGTGGTGTAGGGTATGAACGTTGGGAGGTTTGAGGGCAGGCCCTCATGTTCGTATTTGGCCTGTCTGATTCGTCGGACTCTCTCACAGTTTTAGTCTGAAACTCTCAGAGTTGGTAAAAAAAAAAGGCTGAAAGTTCAGAGTGTCCAAAAAAAAAAGTCTGAAAATTCATAATCAACACCAGTGAGAAGTCTGATTTTGATTTTAGGTGTGTGTGTTCTGTTGGTCTTGGTTGGACTACATTAGACAGGCCTACATACATACTATATTACTGCTTGCAATGCTTAGCCTTTTGAGTTAGAAGTACCCTACTACTTGTTGGGCTGATACGCCCTAGGATCTTTGTAGAGTTAAAGTCTGAGTAAAGTGATGTAATACGGTAGCGGAAGCGTTTGAATAAAGTCCTTGAACCACCTTGCGCTGGTATGTGAGGGCAAAGTAAGTTGATTAAAGCAAAGGGATACAGGAATTATATATATGAGTACAGAGAATATGAAGAGATATAATTGTAACAGATTTACTGTTGCGGTTCGATACAGTGCGACTTGGGCAACTGCTCAATGTCGAGTCAGTTGTGTGTCCTTGCTGTCGCGCTGCGTCAGGTCAAAGGTCGCTGACCTTTGACTTTCTCGTAACCTCCAGCGGTTACGTTAACCTCCGAGGGTTGACTCGCGGTGCTTCGATTTTAGCTGCTTCGCTTGTGTCTTGAGTTTCGACACGACAGATGCGCTTTAAGACTATTTGTTCCCAACACCCCCCTTCGCTTCTGGAGTGTCGAAAATGGTGACGTGGCTTTGTCCAGTTAGCAGCATGCAGTACTCGAACTTCTGCTTTCCGAGCTTCTTGGTCAAGTAGTCAGCTGCCATCTCAGACGTGGGACAGTAGGATAGTGGAGTTTCCCTTTCTCGATCTCGTCTTTCACGAAGAAATATCGCAGGGCGATATGCTTCGTTCTATTCGCGAATCCGCTCTTGTTGGCGATGCGAATCACAGATTGGTTGTCGTGTCAAACATTGTATGTTGTGCTTGTTTAGGCTACAGTGGGTTAGCCTATAGTGGGTACACATTTCTAGGGTTAGGTTTGACCTATTTGTACCCAACTCTCATTCTAGTCATCCATTCTCGTTTTCTCATTCTGACATGGTATTACGAGCCTAGGTTTCACCTAGGACCGAAACGATAGGGCCCACCGTTTCCGCTAGCCGCGCCCTCGTGCGCCGCCTTTTCCTGCGCCTCGAGCGCCTCGTTCTTAAGGCCCCCTAAGGCCCTCTCGCGTCGCCCCTTAAGGCCCCTCACGGCCCCTCGCGTCGCCCTCTTAAGGCCCCTTACGGCCCCGCGCTAGCCTCTCAAGGCCCCGTGTGGCCCCGCGCTAGCCTCTCACGGCCCCCGATCAGCCCCACGCTAGCCTCTCACGGCCCCCTCAGGCCCCGCGCTAGCCCCCTAAGGCCCCCGTCGGCCCCGCGCTAGCCCCGCGCTAGCCCCCTAAGGCACCCGTCGGCCCCGCGCTAGCCTCTCACGGCCCCCGAACGGCCCCGCGCTAGCCCCGAATGGCCCCGTGCGGCCCCCGCGCTAGCCTCTCACGGCCCCCCTCGGCCCCACGCTAGCCCTCTAAGGCCCCCGTCGGCCCCGCGCTAGCCTCTCACGGCCCTCGAACGGCCCCGCACTAGCCCCGAACGGCCCCCAACCGGCCTCACCCTCGCCCTGGACGGCCCCGCGCTCTCCCTTAGCAGCCCCACCCGGCCCCGCGCTCGCCCCTCTAGGACCGAGCCGAACCGCGCGACCCGCCTGAGCCGCGCCGCCCTAGCCGAGCCGCGCCGCCCTAGCCGAGCCGCGCCGCCCTAGCCGAGCCGCGCCGCCCTACTGCTTCCACTACTGCTGCCACTGCTACTGCTTCAGCTATGGCCAGCCCTACAGTTCTCTCGTTCGATACTGAGGGCCGCCCGATTAAGTTTGAGACCTGGCTCGATGATCTGCACCTGTTCCTCCAGCTCACTGCCAGAGAGGATATCTCGCTGTACGATCACGCACTAGGCACAGTCCCTGCTCCTGCTACTACTGCTACCGCTACTGCTCGCTCGCAGTGGCAGACTCGCGATGCCCACGCCCGCTTTGCCATTCGCAACTCCCTGCCAGTCGATGAGCGCGAGCACTTTGGCCAGCATCAGACTGCGCAGGCCCTGTACACTGCTGTAGTTGCGCGCTACTCCTCCCCGGCCTCAGCTGCACTAGGCCGTCTCTCCCTTCCCTACCTGTTCCCGGGCCTGTCCGCTTTCCAGACAGTCGCTGACCTCATCACTCACCTCCGTACTAGTGATGCCCGCTTCCGTGCAGCCATGCCCGCTGAGTTTCTTGCCTCCAACCCTCCCCCGCTCTGGCTCACTCTCTACCACCTAGTCACCCGCCTCCCTGACACTCTGCGTACAGTCAGGGACCACTTCCTAGCTCGCTGCCCCACTGAGCTCACCGTTGCCGCCCTAGAGAAGGAACTACTTGCAGCTGAGAAGAGTATTGTAGCTGTAGGTGCCTCTCGTGGCGACCCCCGCACCCCTTTCTTCGAGGGGTGTTCCCCCTCCCCCCTCCTCCCCTCTGTCGCCTCTGCTGCTGCTGTCGACCTTCTTGGTGTTGAGCAGGTCGGCTCTGCGTCCGCTCCCAGCGGGCGCCGTAGCGGCAAGGGCAGGGGAGGCAAGGGCGGTGGGGGTGACGGCGGGGGAGGCGGTGGTGGGGGTGGTGGCAGCGGTGGGGGCGGTGGCGGGGCTGGAGGGGCTAGTGGCAGCGGTGGGGGTGGTGGAGGCAGCGGCGGCGGCGGTGGCCGGGGTGGGGGCGGTGGTGGTGGCGGAAGTGGACGTGGCGGCGGCAGGGGCGGTGGTGGTCGTGGTGGAGGCGGCGGTGGTGGTCGTGGAGGCTCTGGCACTGGCCAGAGTGCGCAGCACCCTCAGTCCTCCCAGGAGCTTCGTGAGTGGTACTTACAGCACGGGGGTGGGGGGGG
This sequence comes from Closterium sp. NIES-65, assembly GCA_948144175.1. Classification (NCBI taxonomy): domain Eukaryota; kingdom Viridiplantae; phylum Streptophyta; class Zygnematophyceae; order Desmidiales; family Closteriaceae; genus Closterium; species Closterium sp. NIES-65. Next base: position 1,951,907 of record CANXME010000160.1, read on the forward strand.
TAGCCTTAGCTGCACGTACGTCATCCGCACTGGTCGCCGCAAGGGACAGACGTGCGGGAGGGCGCACACTGCGCAGCGCTGCTTCTCTCGCCTAGATGACGCTTGGCGTGCTCAGTTTCGTGACGCTCCTGAGCTCCCTCAGTGGGCTGATCTCCTCAAGAAGGATATCGATATCTATGCTCTTGATTTTGATGTTATTCTCAAAGCAATGTATGCATTGACTATTAGTGGAGAGGAGGACCAGTACCTGAGTGTTCCGCCTGACCCAGGCATCCGCACGAGTGAGGCTGCCGCCCTAGGTGCTTGCGTGTCTGCTACCCCAGGTGCTGGTGAGGCTACTGCTCTAGGTGCTTGTGTGTCCGCCACCCCAGGTACTACTGAGTCCACTGAGGCACTGCACACCTTCACTCTAGACTCAGGCGCTTCGCGCTGTTTCTTTCGTGACCGCACTGCTCTTGAGCCCCTTGCTCGACCAGTCGCTGTCTCGCTCGCTGACCCCTCTGGGGGTCCGGTCATTGCGACCTCCTCCACCCTCCTTCCTTGTCCTGCTGTCCCGTCGGGCACACTGTCAGGTCTCCACCTCCCCTCGTTCTCTACGAACTTGGTGGCGGGTTGTGCGCTTCAGGATGGGGGTGTTCACCAGTTCACCCCTGCCTACGAGCGCGTGACACACTGCACGTGTGCTCGGACGGGCCGTCACCTGGCTACCTTTACTCGGCAGCCGGGGTCGGACCTGTACACACTGACCACTGAGTCCCCTCAGGTAGCGGCGTCTGCGTCTGCGTCTGCGTCAGGTCAGCTGTCTGCCCCCTGCTCGTGTCGCTCTCTAGCACACAAGACAGTCCTCTGGCACCACCGACTTGGTCACCCGTCAGTGCAACGCCTTCGGGGCATGCACGCCCGGTACCTTGTCTCTGGTCTTCCTCGGGTACTCCCTCCCCTCCCACCCTCCCTTGCTCCTCCTTGTCTTCCCTGTGTCGAGGGGCGGCAGCGCGCTGCCCCTCACTCGTCCTCGTTCCCCCCGACGACTGCTCCTTTGCAGACGCTCCACATGGACGTGTGGGGCCCAGCCCGCGTCCGTGGTCAAGGCCAGGAGAGGTACTTCTTGATCGTCGTTGACGACTACTCGCGCTACACCACGGTCTTCCCCTTGCGCACCAAGGGTGAAGTCCCTGATGTCCTGATCCCTTGGATCAGCAGAGCACGTCTTCAGCTGCGAGAGCGTTTTCGCTCGGAGTTTCCTGTCCTGCGCTTGCACTCTGACAGAGGTGTCGAGTTCTCCTCCGACCTCTTAGCAGCCTACTGTGCTGAGCACGGCATTCGCCAGTCGTTCACGCTTCCGGCCTCTCCACAGCAGAATGGGGTTGCTGAGCGCCGCATTGGCTTGGTCATGGAGGTCGCTCGTACCTCCTTAGTCCACGCGGCTGCCCCCCACTTTCTGTGGCCGTTTGCAGTCCGGTACGCTGCGCATCAGCTCAACCTCTGGCCCCGTGTCTCCGCTCCGGAGACCTCGCCCACACTGCTGTGGACGGGGGAGGTTGGCGATGCGTCACGCTTCCGTGTCTGGGGATCCCGAGCTTTTGTTCGCGACACGTCTGCGGACAAGCTCTCCTCCCGCACTGCTCCGTGTGTCTTTCTTGGCTTTGTCCCGGATGCGTCTGGCTGGCAGTTTTACCAACCCGCCTCGCACCGCGTCTTCCCCTCTCAGGACGTCACTTTTGACGAGTCCGTGCCCTTCTACCGCCTCTTCCCCTACCGCACTGCCCCGCTCCCTCCCCCGCCTCTCTTCCTCGCGCCAGGTGCTGCAGTGGTAGACCCCCTCCCCCCTCAGGGTGCCGCTCCCTCAGGTGTCTCTCAGGTAGACCCGGTTGAGCCTGCCGAGGTAGCTGTCGACTCGCGTCCTGCTAGAGGTGCTGAGCCTGAGCGTGCGGAGCCTGCGCGGGCGGAGCCTGGGGGTGCTGAGTCTGGGGGTGCTGAGACTGGGGGTGCTGAGCCTGGGGGTGCTGGGTCTGGGGTACTGGGTCTGAGGGTGCTGAGCCTGGCGTTGCCGAGTCTGGGGGTGCTGAGCCTGGTGGTGTTGCAGTTGACTGTGAGGCGCCTGGAGGACCTCCCACTTCGCAGCAGCTCCGTGAGTGGTACTCACGGTATTGCAGCCTCCGGCGGGGTGCGTCTCGGGCTCGTGGTGCTACTGGAGCTGGTACTCATGCTTCCCCACCACGACGGGAGCCGCCCTCTTCCCCACAGCTTCGAGAGTGGTACGCTCGGCACATCAGTCTCCGTAGTGGAGCTGCTGGTGCTGGGGTCCCCGGAGTTGACGCTGGTGCGGGTGCTGCGGACCCTGGTACTGGAGGTGCTGCTGTTGCTGGCGGTGCTGCTGGAGGTGCTGCTCGTACTGACGACCCGGGCGTTGGAGCTGCTGCGGGTGCTGCGGACCCTGGTGCTGGAGGTGCTGCTGCTGCTGGAGGTGCTGCTGGTGCTGCTGGAGGTGCTGCTGCTGCCGCTGGAGTGGAGGACCCGGAGGGTGGAGCTTCTGCTGGTGCTGAGGACCCTGCCGCTGGTGTCTCTGCTGGTTCGAGAGTTGCTGCACGGCCACGACCGTACTTCGTTCCGCTCCTTCAGCAGGTTCTTGGTCAGCGTCCTCCCTCTTGTCCTCCTCTCGCCTTAGAGCGTCCGCCGTCTGTCCAGTCACAGCCACAGTTACTGCCTGCCTCCCCACTCCCTCTTCCTACTCCTTACACTGGTCCGACTGGAGGTCTTGCTGAGAGACGTGAGCCAGCGTCACGTCCTGTGTCACCTGCGTCTCGTCGAGCGTCGCCTGTTCGTGCTGCTACCACTGGTAGTCGTGTCCAGAGTCAGCGTCCTCCTGCTGTCCCAGTCACTCACCAGATGGCGCTTCGTCAGTCCACTGCTCCGCAGCGTGTCGCTCTCCCGTCGCCTCCTGCGTCCTCTCTTCCTGCTCTTGCTGACCCGGAGTTCAGACACCCTTCGCGCTGCCAGTCCTACTGTCACACGTCTCCTGGCTACGGTTGTCACTGACCCTTCCTTTGAGTCCGCTGCTGCGTCTGCCTTAGTCGCTAGGCTTGTCGACTTTGCAGCTGCGTGTCGTCTAGACTACGCTGCGAGTCTTGTTGCTGAGTCTCCGTCTCTCTGTCCTCCGTCCGTCGGGGGTGAGTGTGCTCTTGGCACGGACGTTCTTGAGGACAGGCAGGAGGAGTTTGGTTGCCTTGCCGCTGCTTTGCCCCATCTCGTGTCCATGCTTGTTGCCCCTGAGGGAGACCCGGATGCACCAGACATCCCGACCCCACGCTCTTACGCAGAGGCGGTGGCCGGTCCCTACTCCTCTCAGTGGCAGTCAGCCATGGACACAGAGATGGCTTCCTGGAAGTCCACTGGCACCTACGTCGACGAGGTTCCCCCACCTGGGGCGAACATCGTCAGTGGCATGTGGATTTTCAGGGTGAAGCGGCCGCCGGGCTCTCCGCCTGTCTTCAAGGCGCGTTACGTTGCGCGAGGCTTCAGTCAGCGAGAGGGAGTTGACTTCTTCCAGACCTTCTCCCCGACCCCGAAGATGACCACTCTTCGGGTTCTGCTACACGTCGCCGCTCAGCGTGACTACGAGCTCCACTCTCTTGACTTCAGCACAGCTTTCTTGTAGGGCAGCCTGCACGAGGAGATCTGGCTGCGCCGCCCACCTGGCTTCACTGGGTCGTTCCCTCCTGGTACCCAGAGGAGCCTCCGGCGGCCAGTCTACGGTCTCCGCCAGGCGCCACTTGAGTGGCACGACACACTGAGGACTACACTTGCGGCTCTTGGGTTCGCTCCTTCTACTGCTGACCCGTCGCTGTTTCTATGCACCGACCCCTCACTGCCGCAGTTCTACATCCTCGTGTACGTCGACGACTTGGTCTTTGCCACTTCTGACACAGTTGGTCTCGCTCACGTGAAGTCCGAGCTGCAGAAGAGACACACGTGCACAGACCTGGGTGAACTGACAAGCTATCTTGGCTTGCGGATCACCCGGGACAGAGCACGGCGCACCATCACCTTGACTCAGTCACACATGGTGCAGCAGGTCCTTCAGCGCTTCGGCTTCACGTACTCCTCGCCTCAGTCCACTCCTCTGCCTACGGGACACTCGCTCTCAGCTCTGCCTTCGGATGAGTCCGTAGAGCCGAGTGGTCCGTATCCAGAGCTTGTGGGCTGCCTCATGTACCTGATGACCTGCACTCGACCTGACCTTGCAAACCCTCTCAGCATCTTAGCACGCTATGTCGCTCCCGGCCGTCACCGGAAGGAGCACATGGATGCAGCTAAGAGGGTGTTGCGCTACTTGTGCAGTACGTTGGGCATGGGGCTAGTGCTTGGAGGGCGAGACCGGCCTGTTCTCACTGGGCACTCAGACGCTTCTTGGGCAGACGACCAGGCTACTCAGCGGTTGTCCCAGGGTTACACCTTCAGCCTTGGCTCTGGCTCTGTCTCTTGGCGTTCTACTCGCTCTTCTTCTGTTCTCAACTCCAGTTGTGAGGCTGAGATCTACGCCACGGCCATGGCTGCCCAGGAGCTTCGCTGGCTCACCTACCTGCTGACTGAACTTGGAGAGCAGCCTCGTTCTCCTTCAGTGCTGTACGTCGACAACAAGGCCACCATTGCCTTGTGTGGGGAGCACAGACTGGAGCACAGGACGAAGCACATTGCTCTGCGCTACTTTCTTGCTCGAGAGCTGCAGCAGCGAGGTCAGCTTTGTCTGCGTTACGTGGCCACTCGGGCCAACACTGCTGACGTGTTCACCAAGGCGCTTCAGCCTTGTGACCATCAGCGCTTCTGCACTGTTCTAGGCCTCGTGCCTACTGTCCCTCATTTGCTCACTTCTTGACTTTGCTTGTACAGTGATCTCTATATATATCTACCTGCATGATTCCTCTTGCTAGGTTGTGATCACTGTATCTCTTGTTCTTTTATAAATCTGCATGTGAACTGGTCTTGTGACCACTTGCTTGTGCTCGGAACTTGTGTGGTATCCTTGAGATCCACCCTGAGCTTTGCTTTGCTTTGACTGGTCTTGTGACCCCTTGTTCTCCCCCACTTTGCCTATGGGGGTGTGTTAAACATAGTATGTTGTGCTTGTTTAGGCTACAGTGGGTTAGCCTATAGTGGGTACACATTTCTAGGGTTAGGTTTGACCTATTTGTACCCAACTCTCATTCTAGTCATCCATTCTCGTTTTCTCATTCTGACATGTCGCAGAACAGAGTGAAGTTGGGTAACTCGGCTAACTTCGCTTCTTCCAGCAGCTCGCGAAGATAGAGTCCTTCCTTGGTGGCTGAGCAGAGTGCGATATATTCTGCTTCAGCTGAGGAGAGAGCGATTAGTTCCTGCTTGCTCGATTGCCAGGAGATAGGTCCGATAGGTTCGAGGCGGTAGATTTAGCCAGTGCGGGAGCGTCTGTTGTCTAAATCGCCGGCATGATCGGCATCGACGTAGCCGATTAGTTTCGTCGGTGTAGTTTTACTCTTGTAGTATGTCAGGCCGATCGTCGAGGTGCTCACTAAGTAGTGGAGAGCACGGTCGAGTTCCGCCAGGTGTTCTGTTTCGGGCCTTTTGAGATAGGTAGCAAGTTGACTTGCGGAGTAGGACAGATCTGGGTGGCAGGTGACGGCTGCGAAGAGAAGGCAGCCCAGCTTCCTCTGGTAGTCGCGTATTCCGGCGGTTTTGAGTGGGGCGGGACCTCCTTTGTCGTTCCCTGCCGTGTAGCGGTATGGCGTGGAGATAGTAGTGGGTGTGAGCGCGAAGCGTTTGGCGATAGTGTCGGCATACTTTTCAGCGTTGATGTAGATCGCGTTCTCTTCCTCGCGGATGTTGAGTCCGAGGTACTGAGTGACGGTAGAGGAGACCGTGAGTGTGAGGTCCCTCTGTAGCTCCCCTTTGAACCAGGTGGTGATGTCGTCAGTGGAGCCAATGTAGAGTAGGTCGTCGACGTAGATGATCAGCAGGATATAGTCGGCGTTTTTGGTGAGTCGATACATCCCTTGGTCATGAGGCAGTTGGCGGAATCCGATGCGAGTGAGACGAGTGTGTAGGTGCTGTTGCCACAGCCGCGGGGCTTGTTTGATTCCGTAGAGCGATTTCAGTTGCTGGCAAACTTGGTTAGGTTCCCCGTGGGTACCGTGTGGGAGCTCGACGAAGATTTCGGCGTCGACGGGTGCGTAGAGGAACGCGTTGGAGACATCGATTTGTCGCAGTTTCTTCTTCTTCATAGCGGCGATTGCTAGAAGAATTCGGAGTGAGGTATGTCGGCTGACCGGGGCGAATGTCTCGGTGAAGTCCCGTCCGTGTTCCTGGTCGAATCCACGCACGACCCAGCGTGCTTTGAATTTCTCGATTGTGCCGTCTGCCTTTGTTTTAATGCGGAAGACCCATTTCCCGGTAAGGATGGTCTTGTTCCTTGCCGCGCTTACGGGGACGACTTTCCAGGTGTTGCGTTCCTCCAGCGCCTTTAACTCTTTGTCCATGGCTTCACGCCATTTCTCCCTGTGTTCCCCCCCCAGAGCCTGCTGAACCGTCGCAGGCTATTTAGGAAGAGCATTGCCGTGGACTGCGGTGACGAGGCCGAGAATCTGCAGTCCAGTCTGTGAGTAGAGGGGGAGAGTTGTGTCCTCGGGATAAGCTGCTTCATCTCCCGCTTCTAGGTCGGGTGTGAAATTCGGCCCTATCCGTTCTGCTTCGTTGGTGTTGACTGTCGCAGGTGTTACGTAACCATTGTCGGAGAAGTGGTAGAAGACTTCGGCGTTGGCACTTTCGCGAGGATTTTCTTCGTCCATGGGGACGTTGACGGAGCAGAACGGGAGAGGTCCGGCTTCTTCTGATGCGTTGTCGACGTTCTGTTCGTCCCAGTCTGCTTCGTCCGCTGCTGAGGCGAAGGCTCGATCACCACGAAAACCACCTGTGGGGTCCTGATTTTCGTGCAAGTTAGCGAGGTACGTCTGAAGCGTGAGTCGTTCGTAGAAGATTACGTTACGTGCTGCTACTGTTTCCTTGGAGTGGACGTCGAAGATTTTCCACGCGTTGTAATTCTTTTCGATGCCGAGGTGTAGTCCCCATTGTGCGCGTTGTGAAAATCTTCCCGCTCGTGCTTCTGGGGGTCGGTACTGTACCATGCACCCGAAAACTCGTAACATTTTGGTGCTGCCCTGTTTCCCTGTCCACAGCAGATGCGGTGATGCGTTGTTCGGAAGTGAGGACGACGACATCAAGTTGTGCAGCATGACAGCATGGTCCATTGCTGCTGGCCACTGGTGGTTGGGTAGCCGCATGCCACGTAGCAGTTCGCGCATGCTGTTCTGCAGAGTCCTGTTCATTCTTTCTGCAACACCTTGCTGCTGATGAGCGTAGGGAAGGGAGAGAAGCTGCTTGATTCCTATTTCCCTCAGGTACTGCTTGAATCGCTGAGAGGTGTATTCTCCTCCTCCGTCTGACTGGAAGCTTTTCAGCTGTGCTCCCGACTCTCTCTCTGCTACTGGTAGCCAGGCTGCGAACGCTGCGAGTGCCATGTCGCGGCTGGGTAGGTTTAGGTGCGAGACGTATCGAGTGGCGGCATTGATGAAGGTTATCGTGTAGTTGTAAGTAACTTGTCCTGGTTCTCGATTGAAGAGAATATCGCTGTACACCTTCTCGAGTGGTGCGTACGCGGGTGCGCTCGGGTTGTGGTGAGAAGTAAACGGTCGATGTGGTAAGTCGGCTTCAGGGCAGGTGAGGCAAGTTCCTCGTGCCCGTTGAAGTTCTCTGCCATCGGGTAGGAGTAATGAATCCTTGTCTAGGACTCCTGCTCTTATTGTATTATTTAACACGGTGTTGGTTGGATGTTCCGTGCGTGCGTGCCAGATGTCTTCGGATGCGCGGTGTCCGGGTGAGCGTTGATACGCATCGGAGTTGGAGTAGAAGCTGGCGACGAAGTTTGCGCTTTTGTGGACTTCTCGTTGAGTTGGGTTCAGCTGCTGTGCGAGTGTTGGTGGTGCTTCGTCAACGAGAACTGGTGTCGCTGACGATGGTTCTGCTATTGCTGGTGATGTTTCTGCTGCTTCTGCTGCTGCCGATGTTGTGTCTGCTGCTTCTTCTGCTGTCGATGTTGTTTCTGCTGCTTCTGCTACTACCGATGTTGTTTCTGCTGCTACCGGATGTTGAATTGTTGCTAATGCGCATGTTCGTTCTGCTTCAGGGATGGTATGCGAGTACCAGAAGCCTTCCGGGCTGAAGTCTGGATCAAGATCCGGAGGGTGCGTCCAGTCGGCGAAGTTCACGATGGCGTCACTCTCTGCGGTGCCCAGGTTTTCCGATGTAGAGGCCGCCCTTCCCGTGGTATAATTTGAACTCCTGGGTGGTACTGTCGGCTTCCAAGTGAATGCCTTTCGCCATCAACTGGCTAACGCTCAGTAAGTTGTAGCCGAGTCCCTCCGCGATTAGTACTTTTGACATATGAAGTATGACATTTGTCTCTCGTGACTGAAGTTGTACTACTCCTTGTCGTCGTGTGCGCAGATTCTGGTTGTTGGCGACTGTGATGACGATCTCTCGTTGAAGTCGGTGTTCGCGTTGAATGAAACGTCCTGAGGAGCACATGTGTTGTCCGCAGCAATTGTCCAAGAACCAAGTGTCTTTTCCAGACGGTTTGCTTTGAGCGATGGCAGCGTACGTCGGGTTCGGTTGAAGTGACTCGCGGCGAGGCGTGCTGTTGTCGAGTTGTTCTTCTGGTGAGTAGTATGGTGGTGAATCGGTTGTGCAGGAATCTGTTATTTTTACCATACAGTTGACGATGTTTCTTGCTCCTTGTGCAGGTTGTCCTGTTGGAGTCGTTGAAGCTTGGACTGAAGTTGTCGGGTTTTCTTGCGTTGAAATGACTTGGGAGCTTGAAGGCCGAAGTTGTCGCTGTGGTGTTGTCGATTGCTGACGATACAGGCAGTGCGTACGAGGATGCCCTGAAGTCTTGCAGATGTGGCAGAACGGAGGTATTGGCTTCACTTGTTGTTGTTGCCGGTTGTTGTTGTTGTTGTAGCGTCGCTGAGTGTGAAATGCGGACTCTGGTACTGACGTTTTCTTCTTGTGTCGTTCTTCTTGCAGGTCCATGTCCTGCTGCTCGGCATGTATTTCGGCGCAGAGTGCTGCTTCGGAGATTCTCCCGTGTGCTCGTAGTATGGCGCGAGTGGAGCGCCAGTGAGGGCCAAGATCGCCGATGATGACCGTGACGAAGGCGTCTTCTGAGATCGATCCTCCACATCGAAGAAGCTTGTCGCGCAGTTCGCGGCAGCGACTGATATATGCCATGCCCTTCTCGCATGGTTTCATTTCGATTGTTGTCATCTGCGCCATTAACCGGCTTTGGTTTACACTGTCTGTTGCTTGATACAGGTTCTTCAAGTGGTTGTACGCGAGCTCCGCGGAGTTACCGTAACCTCGGTAAGTCCTTATGTTCTGCTGTTGAGTCGGGGTGATGTTCCTCAGTAGTATTGTGTACGCCATCATCGATTGATAGGTGTACTGCTGCTTCTCATACTGCGTGCCGTTTGTTGGATATGGTAGGGACCCGTCGAAGAAGCCAAGGATCTGCGCTCCTTCCATCATCAGCTCGAATTCGAACGACCAGGTAAAGAAATCCTTCCCGTCGAAAGGTTTTGTCGTTTGTAGTTTTAGAACATGAGCGAATTGCGACTGAACTTGTAGTGCGTCCTGTGCTCTTTCTTGTCCCGGTGCAGGTTGTGGTTGCGGCATGAAGCTGACGGAGCCGCGCTGGGGCTCGTACGGAGCGAAGGTAGGTTGTTGTTGTTGTTGATTCCTGTGAGAATAAGCGAACAGGAATGAATGAACTAGCAGTGAAATGAGTACAAGTAGGAAACCCTAGAATTGTGTACCCCCTATAGGCTAACCCACTGTAGCCTACACAAGCATAACATATATAATGTTTGACACACCCCCATAGGCAAAGTGGGGGAGAACAAGGGGTCACAAGACCAGTCAAGCAAAGCAAAGCAAGCTCAGGGTGGATCACAAAGTCACCACACAGTCCGAGCACAAGAGCAGGGCCAGAGGCCAGTTCACATGCAGGAGTACAGACATATATATAAAACTAGACAAGCAAGAGCAGGTATATATATATGTCACAGTACAAGTGAAGTCAAGAGGAGAGCAAGTGAGGCAAGACAGGCACAAGACCCAGCTGGGTGCAAAAGCGCTGATGGTCACAAGGCGCGAGTGCCTTGGTGAACACATCAGCAGTGTTGGCCTCAGAGGCCACGTACGCAAGTCGCAACTGACCACGCTGCTGCAGCTCACGAGCAAGGAAGTAGCGGAGAGCAATGTGCTTCGTTCTGTGCTCCAAGCGCTGCTCTCGACACAAGGCCAGCATGGCCTTGTTGTCTACGTACAGCACTGGAGGAGAACGAGGCGGCTCTCCAAGGTCAGTCAGCAGGTAGGTGAGCCAGCGAAGCTCCTGTGCAGCCATGGCCCCGGCGTAGATCTCAGCCTCACAACTGGAGCCGAGAACCGAAGACGAGCGAGTAGACCGCCACGAGACAGAGCCGGAACCAAGGCTGAAGGTGTAACCCTGTGACGACCGCTGCGTAGCCTGGTCGTCAGCCCAAGAAGCGTCCGCGTGGCCGGTAAGGACCACTGGACTCCGCCCTCCAAGCACAAGCCCCATGCCCGACGTACTGCACAGGTAGCGCAATACCCTCTTCGCTGCAGCCATGTGCTCTGGTCTGTGTCTCCCAGGAGCAACATAGCGTGCAAGAATGCTCAGAGGATATGCAAGGTCAGGTCGTGTGCAGGTCATCAGGTACATGAGGCAGCCAACAAGCTCTGCATACGGACCACTCGACTCTACGGACTCATCCGAAGGCAGAGCTGAGAGTGAGTGGCGAGTAGGCAGAGGAGTGGCCTGAGGCGAGGAGTACGTGAAGCCGAAGCGCTGAAGGACCTGCTGCACCATGTGTGACTGAGTCAAGGTAATGGTGCGGCGTGCTCTGTCCCGAGTGATCTGCAAGCCAAGGTAGCTGCGCAGTTCACCCAGGTCTGTGCACGTGTGTCTCTTCAGCAGTTCGGACTTCACGTAGGCGAGTCCAGCAGTGTCCGCTGTGGCAAAGACCAAGTCGTCGACGTACACGAGGATGTAGAACGGCGGCAGTGAAGTGTCGGTGCGCAGAAACAGCGACGGGTCAGCAGTAGAAGGAGCAAACCCAAGAGCCGCAAGCGTAGTCCTCAGTGTGTCGTGCCACTCACGCGGTGCCTGGCGGAGACCGTAGACTGGCCGTCGGAGGCTCCACTGGGTGCCAGGAGGGAAAGTCCCAGTGAAGCCAGGTGGACGGCGCAGCCAGATCTCCTCGTGCAGGCTACCCTGCAGGAACGCAGTGCTGAAGTCGAGAGAGTGAAGCTCGTAGTCGCGCTGAGCGGCTATGTGCAGCAGCACCCGAAGAGTGGTCATCTTCGGGGTGGGAGAGAAGGTCTGAAAGTAGTCAACTCCCTGCCGCTGACTGAAGCCACGAGCAACGTACCGCGCCTTGAAGACAGGTGGAGAGCCCGGCGGCCGCTTCACCCGGAAGATCCACATGCCACTGACGATGTTCGCCCCAGGAGGGGGAACTGCGTCAACGTAGGTGCCTGTGGACTTCCAGGAAGCCATCTCTGCATCCATAGCTGCCTGCCACTGAGAGGAGTAGGGACCCTCTACGGCCTCCGCGTAAGAACGCGGAGTCGGGATGTCTAGTGCATCCGGGTCTCCCTCAGGGGCAAGCAGTACAGACGCGAGATGAGGTGAAGCAGCCGCTAGACACTGTAACTCCTCCTGTCTGTCCTCTAGGACGTCCGTGCCAAGAGCACACTCACCCCCGACGGACGGAGGACAGACAGACGCAGACTCAGCAACAAGACCAGCAGCGTAGTCGAGACGACAGCGAGCAGCAAAGTCAACGAGCTCAGCGACTAGAGCAGACGCAGCAGTGGACTCAAAAGAGGGGTCAGTGACGACAGTAGCAAGCAGACGCGTGACAGTAGGACTGGCAGCGCGAAGAGAGTCCGACTCAGGGTCGGCAAGCGCAGGAAGAGAGGACTCAGGAGGCGAAGGCAAAGGGGCACGCAGAGGAGCAGTGGACGGACGCAGAGACATCCGGTGCGTGCCAGGGACAGGAGGAGGACGCTGACGCGAACCGCGACCACTAGCGCGAGCAGCACGAACAGGCGACGCGGGACGAGACGCAGGCTCACGACGCTCAGCAAGACCTCCAGTAGGACCAGTGTAAGGAGAGGGAGCAGGCAGAGGAGAGGAAGGCTCCAACAGTGACTGCGACTGGACAGGCTGTGGACACTCTACCGAAGGAGAAAGACCAAGAACCTGCTGTAGGAGCGGAACGAAGTACGGCCGAGGCCGCGCGGCAGCTCCAGACTCAGCAGGGACAGCACCAGCACCCTCAGCGACAGCACCAGCGCCACCCACACCTCCAGCGGCAGGACCAACAGCAGTAGGCTCAGCACCAACGCCCTCAGTACCTCCAGCTCCAGGAGGACCCGCAGGTCCAGCAGCTCCGGGACCGGCAGCACCCGCACCCTCGACGGTCGAAGAAGCTCCAGCTCCAGCTCCAGCAGCACCTCCAGACTCAGCAGCACGCCTCCAGCGGCGAGCGTACCACTCGCGCAGCTCCTGTGGAGAGAGGGGCTCCCGGCGAGACGCAGCAGCAGGAGAAACCCCAGGCTCAGCAGCTCCAGACGCAGCAGGGACAGCACCAGCGCCCTCAGAGACAGCACCAGCGCCACCCACACCTCCAGCGGCAGGACCAACAGCAGCAGGCTCAGCACCAACGCCCTCAGCAGCTCCAGCTCCAGGAGGACCCGCAGGTCCAGTAGCTCCGGGACCGGCAGCACCCGCACCCTCGACGGTCGAAGAAGCTCCAGCTCCAGCTCCAGCAGCACCTCCAGACTCAGCAGCACGCCTCCAGCGGCGAGCGAACCACTCGCGCAGCTCCTGTGGAGAGAGGGGCTCCCGGCGAGACGCAGCAGCAGGAGAAACCCCAGGCTCAGCAGCTCCAGACGCAGCACCCCCAGGCTCAGCAGCTCCCAACCCAGCACCCCCAGACCCATCACCTCCAGGCACAGCACCCCCCTGCTCAGCACCCCCAGGCTCCGCACTCTCCGCAGTAGCACCCGCAGGCCCAGTACCCCCAGCAGTAGCACCCCCAGGCTCAGCACCCCCGCGCACAGCACCCCCAGAGTCAGCACCCCCAGGCTCAGCACCCGCAGCAGCACCAGAGTCACCTGTAACCTCGACCGGGTCAACGGCGTCTACCTGGGACACACCTGAGGGGGCAGGAACCTGAGGGGGGAGGGGGTCTACCGGGGGGGGAACCGGTACAAGGAAGTCCGGGGGAGGGGGGAGGGAAGGAGTGCGGTAGGGGAAGAGACGGTAGAAGGGGACTGACTCGTCGAACGTGACGTCCTGGGAGGACAGAACACGACGAGAGGAGGGGTGGTAAAACTGCCACCCTGGGGCGTCAGTGGGGAAGCCAAGGAAGACACAGGGAGCAGCACGAGGGGACAGCTTGTCCGCAGACAAGTCGCGGACAAACGCCCGAGATCCCCAGACACGGAACACAGACGCATCGCCAACCTTCCCTGTCCACAGCAAGGCTGGGGACATCGCAGGCCGAGAGACCCTGGGGTGAAGGTTGAGCTGATGCGCCGCGTACCTCACCGCAAACGGCCACAGAAAATGGGGGGCAGCCGCATGCATCATGGACGTACGAGCGACATCCATGACCATGCCAATGCGGCGCTCAGCAATCCCATTTTGCTGTGGTGAGTCCGGAAGCGTGAAGGACTGGCGGATGCCTCGCGCACGACAGTAGGCACGCAGAAGGCCAGAGGAGAACTCTCCGCCTCTGTCTGAGTGCAGACGCAGAACAGGAAAGTCCGAGCCGAAGCTCTTCCTGAGCCGGAGACGAGCCTCGCGGATCCAGTCGATCAGCACCTCAGTGACCTCACCCTTGCTGCGCAAGGGGAGGACTGTGGTGTAACGCGAGTAGTCGTCAACCACCAACAGGAAGTAGCGCTCGTAATCCTGCCCACGGACGGGGGCTGGGCCCCACACATCCATGTGAAGCGTCTGCAGGGGAGCCTCTGTCGGGGGGAAGTGGGAGGAGTGAGGAGTAGCCCGGAGGCGACCCTCGACACAGGGGACACAGGAAGGTCCTGGCCCGGAGGGGAGAGGAGGGAGAGACTGGGGAAGACCAGAGACAAGGACACGGGAAGCCATGCTCCGAAGACGGGGCAAGGAGGGGTGGCCAAGACGGTGGTGCCACAGGAGAGTCTCGTGAGACAGGAGGCGACAAGTACAGGGGGCAGACTCAGGACCAGACCTGGACGCAGCAGCAAACACCTGACCCGACGCTGCTACCTGACCGGACGCGGGGACAGGAGGAGACTCAGTGGTCAGGGTGTAGAGGCTCGACCCCGGCCGACGCGAGAACGTGGCCAGGTGCCGGCCTGTGCGTGCGTCCGTGCAGTGGGTCACCCGCTGACTCGCAGGAGTGAACTGGTGAACCCCCGCATCCTGTAGGTCTGCACCACTCACCAAGTTTGTCGAGAACGAGGGGAGGTACAGGCCAGACAGGGTGCCCGAGGGGGCAGCCGGACACGGGAGGACAGTGGAGAAGTGAGCGAGGACAGGACCCCCAGAGGGGTCAGCCAGGGAGACTGCAACCGGCCGACCAAGCGGCGTGAGTGTGGTGCGGTCCCGAAAGAAGGAGCGAGAAGCCCCAGAGTCAAGTGTAAAGGTGAGGGAGGCCGAAGCCAACGCGGTACCTGAGAGCGCAGCCTCACCCGCACCTGAGGAAGCAGACTCACTAGCACCTAGAGCAGCAGCCGCACCTGTACCTGGAGCAGGAGACTCACTAGCACCCAGAGCAGCAGCCTCACCAGTAGCTAGAGCAGCAGGTCCTATACCTGGGTCAGGCGGGACGCACAGGTGACCTGCACGGTCAGCACTAGTAGGCAATGCATACATGGCAGTGAGAATAGCATCATAGTCAAGAGCATATATATCTACCCTCTGCCTAAGCAACTCCACCCAGTCGGGAAGCTCAGCCTCGTCGCCAAACACGGTACGCCAGGCGTCGCTCAGACGGGCGAAGCAGCGGGACGGTGTATGACTACGTGTCCCACAAGGCTGACCAGTCCGAGTACCAGTGCGAATCACGTAAGAGCAGCGAACAGCACTAAGAGACCCTCCACTCTGAGCGTACCACTCACGAAGCTGGCGAGGCGTGAGAGACACGCGAGAGGGTCGCGGGAGCTGCATCTGGCCGCCACCACGAGTAGAAGCAGCAGGAGTGGTAGTAGGAGTAGCGTCGCCACCCCTACAGCCCCAACCAGCGTACCACTCACGCAGCTGCTGCGGCGTGAGGGACTCACGCCGGCGTCGCTGGGGCTGCATTTGGCTCGGCAAGTAGAAGCAGGAGCAGGACTAGCAGCAGGGAGGCAGGCAGCCAGGCAAGCCAAAAGGCAGGCAGGCAGGCAAGCAGGCGACGCGCAGCGTGCTAGCAGGGCAAGAGCTCACCAGTGGTGGGAAGAGTAGGTTCGGCGACTCAGCGGCTCGGCAGCTCGGCGGCTCGGCGGCTTGGGCGACTCGGGCGGCTCGGCGGCAAGGCGGCTCAGCAGCAACTGCAGCTTAGTAGCTCGGTGACTCGGCGGCTCGGCAGCAACTGCAGCTCAGCGACCCGGCGGCTCGGCGGCAGGGCGGCTCGGCTGTGGGGCGGCTCGGCTGCTGCAGGGGAGATGAAGGAGGAGGAGAAGCAGGGGAGGCCACACACCTGCCACCCCTCTGCTGGCCTCTCAGGTCGCCTCGACAGGCGACGGGAAAAGGGGGGGGTGGGTGGTGGGGGGCCGGTAGGTGCAGCGGCGGGGCCAGCAGGTGCAGTTGCGGGGCCGGTAGAAGGGGACGGCAGGAGCCGTCAGGAGGGGACGGCGGGGCCGTCAGGAAGGGACGGCGGGGCCGTCAGGAGGTGACCGGGCCGCGACGGGGGCAGGCGGCGGGGCCGCGTAAGGGCCTGGGCGGGGCCGCGACAGAGCCGTCGGCGGGGCCGCGTGAAAGCCGGGGCGGGGCCGCGTAGAAGCCGGGGCGGGGCCGCGCGAGAGCAGGCGGCGGGGCCGCGAAGGAGCCGGGGCGGGGCCGCGTGAGAGCAGGCGGCGGGGCCGCGACAGAGAGGGCGGCGGGGCCGCGTCAGTGAAGGCGGCGGGGCCGCAGGGGAAATGGCGACCCGAGGGGTCGCTAAAAAAAAAAGATCGCGCCTCGGGGGGCGCTTCGGTGGGCCCAAAAAAAAAACGGTCCGTAGAAGGACCCGCTCTATACCATGTGAGAATAAGCGAACAGGAATGAATGAACTAGCAGTGAAATGAGTACAAGTAGGAAACCCTAGAATTGTGTACCCCCTATAGGCTAACCCACTGTAGCCTACACAAGCATAACATATATAATGTTTGACAATTCCCGCGTGCGTAGGATGAGCCATCGAGACTCATGGGCGTCACGTTGTTGTTGTTGTTGCTGTTATTTGATTGCGCAGGTACTCCTTGCTGATGCTGCTCGTAGAAGGACATGAAGGAGAAGAATTTCTCCATCATGCTCGGATCGAAGCCCGTGCCTTGGTTTGCGGGTGTTTCAGTAGACCCAGCTGCTGGTCTCGTTGTTGTCTCTTCCTCTGTCTGTAGGCCAGAGGCAGGAGGTGGAGTAGGGGTAGTACCGGGAGAGCCGTTGGAGGAGCTCCTCTCCTTTCTAGCAGACATGTCTCCTTGATGTATTAAGTGTTGAAGAGAATTTTTTTAACTCTAACCAGATCTCATACCATGTTGGGCTGATGCGCCCTAGGATCTTTGTAGAGTTAAAGTCTGAGTAAAGTGATGTAATAGCGGAAGCGTTTGAATAAAGTCCTTGAACCACCTTGCGCTGGTATGTGAGGGCAAAGTAAGTTGATTAAAGCAAAGGGATACAGGAATTTTATATATGAGTACAGAGAATATGAAGAGATATAATTGTAACTGTTTTACTGTTGCGGTTCGATACAATGCGACTCGGGCAACTGCTCAATGTCGAGTCAGTTGTGTGTCCTTGCTGTTGCGCTGCGTCAGGTCAAAGGTCGCTGACCTTTGACTTTCTCGTAACCTCCAGCGGTTACGTTAACCTCCGAGGGTTGACTCGCGGTGCTTCGATTTTAGCTGCTTCGCTTGTGTCTTGAGTTTCGACACGACAGAGGCGCTTTAAGACTATTTGTTCCCAACACTACTCATATATCCTACCGACGGTATCTCTATTGTAATCCTAATCCTACTTATCAAATCCATCATCATCATCACTGTCAACTGCATCATTCTCATCTTCTAGGTCTACTACCGTACTTCCATCACTTCATCTGCCTCCTTGCCCTTCTTGCTCTGTTGCTTTCCTGCAGGCGGGAGTGGAGCGTTGCTGTGGGGCTTGCGCTTCTTGTAGTTCCTCCAGATGGTTACGATCTCATCCCACTTGGGCTCGTAATCCATGAGACTCATGCACATGAGGTCTCCAAGGCGTGCATCCTTCAGCGCGCCTCTCTGCCACGAGTTGATGATGTTATGGCGGGAGAACCGCCGCTCACACTCCACAATGCTCAGCGGCAGTACAGCTACCGCCACCCACAAAAGCAAGAGGTTGGGGTTGTTGTCCCACCAGTCGGGTGTCTTGAGCATGGCAGTGAGCCCCGCGTGGAAGCTGCGCTCGTTCTTGGTGAATGCTGCAAGCACCGAGGTGAACATGCGCAACTCCTTCACCGCACGACACTTGTTGATTCCTGGCGGGGTAGGAAAAGGTGTAACAAAAGAACAAGCTGGGGGAACTTACATTGAAGCACCACATCAAATAGACAATGAGCATTGATGTAGCACGATATAAAAACCATAGTAAAAAATAGGCTTACCTGGCAGTATTTCCTCGGTCAGGTTGGCCTTGAACGAGTCACAAGCGACTCCAGCCACTCAAGGCACCTGCGGTTCCTCTCTCCTCGATCCAGCAGGTACTCGTCGGGGGTGAAAAGCTTTGCCCCAGACATCCCCTCTAGATCGCCAAGCCGATGCAACAGTTGGTGGACGATCAGCTCAACGACTCCGTGCAGACGTCCACGCATCCATTGTGGGCTCCTGGCCCATCGAACTCCTCCAGCTCGTCCTCGTGCAGCCTGAAGGTGAAGCGTGCTGGTCGCCCGTTCGAGTCAAAACCCTCGACGGTCACCTCCCGGGTTCCTCCTGGTCCATGGCGCGCGATAAAGGGGGACAGCAACTCGCTGACGCCGCCCCCGAAGTCGTCGCCGCAATTGACGTAGCGGCTCTTGATTTGCGACGTTGTGCGCTTGATCTGCACATGCACGCTTGCATAGTCAAGCTGGACAGTAACAAGCGAGAAGGCAGTTAGTGACAGCTGAAGGTAAGCTTGCAGGAATATGGCAGAATGGCCAATACTACAAAACATCAATGCAGAAAACAATTAGCAGAGAGCTCACCTCCTTGTGCTGGAAGGCCCTGTTCAGGATGTTGAGATGCTCAAGCACATCTGCAATAAAGAAGAGGAGGAAATGGAACCTGTAGCTTGTCACGAGCGCGTAGAGCTTCGCGTCCCACTCTTTCAACATCACGAGAAGAGAAAGCCACCAAACAGCATGAATTCCTTGCAGCTCCAGTGAGGTGGAAGTGAAAACTTCCTGCACGGCCCATGAATCGTTGGTGCCATGGCCCCGACCGGCCGAGATGCTCAGCCACGGTGCGAATTACCGTGTCAATAACGGAGAAGGCAGGAATCTTCTCGGCGGCTGTTTTAGCCGCCAGTGCCTCCCTGTACAACAAAGAAGAGGAAATTAGTAAGTCGGGAACATTAACTTCTGGTAAACATGCATGGCAGGAACAAAAAAAAAAATACTTGTGCGCGATGCAGTGGGATGACACCAAATGGGGGATGCGCAGGCGGAGGGGTGTCTGTCAAACACTATATGTGTTATTGTTGTGTAGGCTATAGTGGGTTAGCCTTTACGGGGTACACAAATCTAGGGTTTGCTACTTGTACTCCAACTTTTCATAGTTCAACCACTTCTTGTTTCTGACATGGTTTCAGAGCTTAGGTTCTAGACCTAGGACTCACCTAAGGGCCCACAGTTAGAAGCGCCCTCGAGCGCCCCATCATCCTAGCGCCCTCGAGCGCCGTTCCCCTAGTGCGCCCTCGTGCGCCTCGTCTTCTCCTGCTGCCTGTACGCGGCTCGCTAGTGCCGCGCACGGCCTTTTTTTTTTCCCGCGCGTAGCCCCTAGGGCCTACTTTTGGATTTTAGGTACTCTGAATTCCAGAGTGGTTTTTTTGCCAACTCTGAAATCTAGGGTTGTTCTACGCCTCACTCTGAGTTGTCAGAGTAACCCTATGTTTTGGGAAAAAAACTCAGGCACGTCAGAGTAATATTTTGCTTTACTCTGATGTTAGTTTACGAAGGTGTATGATCTGTATGGGTAATTTGTTACGCCTTTCAGAAACTCCAGACTCGTCATAGGGCGAGAGCTGCATGACGGGCCGGGATCAGGTACAGGCGCAGCACCGTCAGCGTTGTCTGCATTGAACAGGGTGCGGAACAGAGTGGGGAGACGCGTGGCTGTGATGTTGGGGTACGCAAGGCACCTCATGACGGATTGGGGAAATGGGTGGAGAAACTGTGAGCCAGCCGAGCACTAGCATGCCTTGGCGCCAACACTCGAACGAAATCTGGATGGTGTTCTCGGCGACTTGGGGAAAACCCGATATTCAGGAGAGGGGAAGAGGGAGGGGGGGGAGGTGGGGGGGGTGGCTAGGGGGCATGTATCCTCTGTCCTGAGAATAAAAACCCAGAGAGCTCAGAGTAGCCTACAAGAAAACTCTGATAAATCAGAGAAAACTAAAATTTTAAAAGCAAAACCCAGCAGGTACAGAGTACCTTTAAAAAATGACTCTAATTTTCAGAGAAACAGAGTAATTTACTCGGAAAACGTGGGGCCTTGTAGCCCCCTAGGAGCCCGCGTGGCCGTTTCTGAGCGCGCGCCGCCCCTTAGCCGCCCACGCCGCCACGAGCAGCCCGACGACCGCCACCCCCCTAGCCGCGCGCCGCCCGTGAGCCACCCGTAGGCCGCCGCGACGCCCTCCCTAGGCCGCCCGCGCGCTAGTAAGGCCCACGAGCGGCCACGGCCCGCCCGCTACAGCCGCCCACGCGCACGTCCCCCAGGCGCGCACCGCCACGCAGCCCAGACCGAGCCGAGTCGCACAGCCCGAACCGCGCCGCGCCGCCCTACTGTGCCCCACCTGCAGCAACTCCTGTTCCTGTTCTTACTGTACTACTGCTACTACTGCTACTGTTCCTAGTGCCACAATGGCCACCCCATCCATTCTCACCTTTGACGCTGAGGGTCGCCCTGATTAAGTTTGAGGTGTGGCTGGATGATCTTCACCTGTTCCTTCAGATCACTGCCAAGGACGATGTCTCACTGTATGACCATACGTCAGGCGCTGCTCCCGCACCTCCCGCTACTGCTGACAGTACTGCTCGCTCCCAGCGGCAGACCCGTGATGCACACGCTCGCCTAGCCGTTCGCAGTCACCTACCGTTAGATGAGCGCGAGCACTTCGGACAGCATAAGATCGCCAAGGAGCTGTACGACGCAGTAGTCGCGCGCTACTCCTCCCCTGCCACAGCTGCCATAGGCCATCTCTCACTACCCTACCTCTTCCCCGACCTGTCCGCCTTTGCCACTGTAGCTGACCTCATCACCCACCTCCGTACCAGTGACCTCCGCTACCGTGCAGCGCTCCCCCCCAATTTCCTCGCCCCCCCCCCCCCCCCCTCGATGTACCTCACACTGTACCACCTTGTCACCCGCCTCCCAGACTCCCTTCGCACTGTCAGGGACCACTTTCTCGCCCTCTCCCCCACCGAACTCACTGTCGACCTCCTCAAGAAGGAGCTCCTAGCAGCTGAGAAGAGCATTGTCGCTGTAGGTGCCTCTCGTGGTGACCCCCGCACCCCCTTCTTTGAGGGGTGCTCCCCCTCCCCCCTCCTCCCCTCCATTGCATCTGCTGCTGCTGTCGACTACCTCGGAGCTGAGAGGGTCGGGGCCGCGTCTGCTCCTAGTGGGAGACGCAAGGGCGGCAGGGGCAAGGGGGGCAGGGGTGGTGGAGGTGGAGGAGGGGGCGGCGGCGGTGGAGGAGGTGGGGGGGGCGGGGGAGGTGGCGGGAGTGGGAGTGGCGCGGGTGGTGGGGGGGTCAGTGGCGGCACAGGGGGTGGTGGTGGCGGCGACGATGGTGGGGGTGGTGGAGGTGGTGCTGGCAGTGGTGGCGGTGGTGGAGCGGGTGGCGGGCGCGGTGGAACGGTGCAGCGTGGGGGGGTTGGCGGTGGCCCGAGGCAGCAACAGCAACGCCCCGGCGAGGCTCCCTTGCCCCAGCAGCTCCGTGAGTGGTACTCTCAGCGTGGTGGGTCTGGGGGAGGGGGTACCTGCCCGTATGTCATCCGCACAGGTGACCGCACTGGCCAGGCTTGTGGGAGGTTTCACACTGCGCAACGCTGTTTCTTTCGCCTTGACGACGCCTGGCGCGAGCAGTTTCCTGACGCCTCCGAGCTGCCCTGCTGGGCTGATCTGCTTAAGAAGGGGATTGATATCTTTGCTCTTGATTATGATGCTATCCATGCTGCTATGTATGCATTGACTATTAGTGCTGAGGGTGACTGTTACCTGAGTGTTCCGCCTGACCCGGACATTGGGACCAGTGAGGCTGCAGCTCTAGGTGCTAGCGCGTCTGCTGCTCTAGGTGCTGGTGAGGCTGCTGCCCTAGGTGCTAGTGCGTCTACGTCTGCTGGTGCCGCACCTACCTAGGCACTACACACCTTCACACTAGACTCAGGTGCTTCCCGCTGTTTCTTTCGTGACCGCACTGCCCTTGAGCAGCTTCCTCGACCGGTTGCTGTCTCTCTGGCTGACCCCTCAGGGGGTCCGGTCCTTGCGACCTCCACCACTGCCCTCCCTTGTCCTGCTGTCCCGTTTGGCACGCTGTCGGGCCTCTACCTCCCCTCGTTCTCTACAAACTAGGTGGCGGGTTACGCACTCCATGACGCGGGTGTTCACCAGTTCACCCCGGCCTACAAGCGTGTGACGCACTGCACGTGTGCGCGGACGGGACGTCACCTCGCTACCTTCACTCGGCAGCCGGGGTCGGACTTGTACACACTGACCACTGAGTCTCCTCAGGTAGCTGCGTCTGCGTCTGCGTCAGGTCAGCTGTCGGCCCCCTGCTCGTGTCGCTCCCTGTCACACAGGACTGTCCTCTGGCACCATCGCCTTGGTCACCCGTCAGTGCAGCGCCTTTGCGGCATGCACTCCAGGTACCTTGTCTCTGGTCTTCCCAGGGTTCTACCTCCCCTCCCCCCCTCGCCTGCTCCTACCTGTCTTCCTTGTGTCGAGGGGCGGCAGCGCGCCGCTCCTCACTCCTCCTCGTTCCCTCCCACAGAGGCTCCCCTGCAGACTCTCCACCTGGACGTGTGGGGCCCCGCCCGCGTCCGGGGACAGGGCCACGAGCGGTACTTTCTGCTAGTCATCGACGGCTATACGCGCTACACCATGGTCTTCCCCTTGCGTACCAAGGGTGAGGTCCCTGATGTCTTGATCCCCTGGATCCGCCCTGCTCGTCTCCAGCTCCGCCAGCGGTTCCAGTCGGACTTTCCAGTCCTGCGTCTGCACTCTGACAGAGGTGGCGAGATTCCCTCTGACCTCTTGGCAGCCTACTGTGCGGAGCACGGCATCACCCAGTCGTTCACGCTCCTGGCCTCTCCCCAGCAGAACGGGATTGCTGAGCGCCGCATTGGTCTTGTCATGGAGGTCGCTCGTACCTCCATGATCCATGCAGCTGCCCCCAATTTCCTGTGGCCGTTTGCAGTGCAGTACGCCGCGCATCAGCTCAACCTGTGGCATCGTGTCTCTGTTCCGGAGACCTCGCCTACCCTGCGTTGGACGGGGGAGGTTGGCGATGCGTCGGTGTTCCGAGTCTGGGGATGTCGAGCCTTTGTCCGCAATACGTCCGCGGACAAGCTCTCCTCTCGTGCCGTTCCCTGTGTCTTCCTTGGCTTTGTCCCTGACGCGCCTGGCTGGCAGTTTTACCACCCCACCTCGCGCCGGGTCTTTGCCCCTCAGGACGTCACCTTTGACGAGTCGGTACCCTTGCTCCCCTCACTGCCCCGCTCCCCCCTCCGCCGCTCTTGCTCACGCCAGGTGCTGCTTTGGTAGACCCCCTCCCTCCCCAGGGTCTTGCTCCCTCAGGTGTTTCCCAGGTAGACCCGGTCGAGCCTGTCGAAGTAGCTGTTGACTCTGGTCCTGTGCGAGGTGCTGGGTCTGGGGGTGCTGAGACTAAGGGTGCTGAGACTGGGGGTGCGGAGACTGCGGGTGCTGAGACAGGGGGTGCTGAGATTGGGGGTGCGGAGACTGGGGGTGCGGAAACTGCGGGTGCTGAGCCTGGAGGTACTGCGACTGGGGGTGTTGCGCCTAGAGTTGCTGAGGCTGGGGGCTTTGAGACTGACTGTACGGCGCCTGCTGGCGCTCCTTCTTCACAGCAGCTGCGTGAGTGGTACTCCCAGCGTTACAGCCTCCGTCGTGAGGTTACTGGAGCTGGGGGGTCTACTGGAGTTGGGACTAGTGGTCCTGCGGGTGCCATGTCAGCAGCCCGAGCCTCCCTCCCCTCACCGGCTGCGTGAGTGATACGTTCGGCGCTGTAGCCTCCGGAGAGGAGCTCTTAGTGTTGAGGTGCAGCCCGCTGGAGACCCTACTGCCGTTGGAGGTCCTCGAGCTACTGGAGGTGCTGCTGGTGCTGCTGGAGGTACTTCTGGAGGTGCCGGAGGTGCTGCTGGAGCTGCTAGAGGTACTTGAGCTGCTGGAGGTGCTGCTGGAGCTGCTGGAGGTGCTGCTGGAGCTGCTGGAGGTTCTGCTGGAGCTGCCTGGAGGTTCTAGTGCTGTCTCTGCTGTTGCTGGGGGCACTTCACGGCCGCGGCCGTACTTCGTTCCGCTCCTTCAGCAGGTTCTTGGTAAGCCGCCTCCTCCTAGTCCTCCTCCCTCCGTAGAGTGTCCTCCGCCTGTCCAGTCACAGTCACAGCTACCGCTTGCCTCCCCGCTTCCTGGTCCTTCTCCCTACACTGGTCCGACAGGCGGGCTTACGGAGTGTCGTGAGCCTGAGTCTCGTCCTGCGTCACCTGCGTCCCGTCCTGTGTCACCTGTTCGTACTGCTTGCGCTAGTCGCCGTGCACCACGTGAGCGTCCGCCACCTGTCCCTGGCACACACTATATGACTCTGCGTCCTTCCACTACTCCACAGCGTGTCCCTCTGCCGTCTCCTCCACCGTCCTCTCTTCCTACCCTTGCTGACCCGGAGTCTGACTCCGTTCGTGCTGCCAGTCCTACTGTCACGCGTCTCCTGGCCACTGCTGTCACGCGTCTCCTGGCCACTGCTGTCACTGACCCTTCTTTTGAGTCGGCTGCTGCGTCTGCCCTAGCTGCTGAGCTTGTCGACTTTGCTGCTTGCTGTCGTCTAGACTACACTGCCAGTCTTGTTGCTGAGTCTGAGTCTGTCTCTCCTCCGTCTGTCAGGGGGTGAGTGTGCTCTTAACACGCACGTCCTTGAGGACAGACAGGAGGACCTTGAGTGTCTTGCAACCGCTGCGCCCTATCTCGTGTCCATGCTGATTGCCCCTTAGGTAGACCCGGATGCACCAGACATCCTGACTCCTCGATCGTACGCTGAGGCGATCGAGGGTCCCTATTCCTCACAGTGGAGGCTTCCTGGAAGTCCACTGGCACCTACGTCGACGTGGTTCCCCCACCTGGGGCGAACATCGTCAGTGGCATGTGGATTTTCAGGGTGAAGCGGCCGCCGGATTCTCCGCCTGTCTTCAAGGCTCGTTACGTTGCTCGAGGCTTCAGTCAGCGAGAGGGAGTAGACTTGTTTCAGACCTTCTCCCCCACCCCGAAGATGACCACTCTTCGGGTACGTAGCCTGGTCGTCAACCCAAGAAGCGTCTGAGTGCCCAGTGAGAACAACTGAGCTCCTCCCTCCAAGCACGAGCCCCATGCCCGATGTACCGCACAAGTAGCGCAGTACCCTCTTTGCAGCATCCCAGTGCACCTTTCGGTAGCGGGCCAGAAGGCCAATAGGGTATGCTAGGTCAGGACGAGTGCACATCATCAGGTACATGATGCAGCCAACTAGCTCTGGGTAAGGACCACTCGGCTCTACGGACTCATCCTAAGGCAGAGCTCAGAGCGAGTGACCTACAGCTAGAGGAGTGGCCTGTGCTGAGGACCAGGTGAAGCCGAAGCGCTGAAGGACCTGCTGCACCATGTGTGACTGAGTCAGGGTAATGGTGCGGCGTGCTCTGTCCCGGGTGATCTGCAAGCCAAGGTAGCTGCGCAATTCACCCTGGTCTGTGCACGTGTGTCTCTTCTGCAGCTCCGACTTCACGTGGGCGAGAGCCTCAGTGTTAGCAGTGGCAAAGACCAAGTCGTCAACGTACACGAGGATGTAGAACGGCGGCAGCGAAGTGTCGGTGCGCAGAAACAGCGACGGGTCAGCAGTAGAAGGAGCGAACCCAAGTGCCACAAGAGTAGTCCTCAGTGTGTCGTGCCACTCACGTGGTGCCTGGCGGAGACCGTAGACCGGCCGCCGGAGGCTCCACTGGGTACCAGGAGGGAACGACCCAGTGAAGCCAGGAGGGTGGCGCAGCTAGATCTCCTCGTGCAGACTGCCCTGCAAGAAAGCTGTGCTGAAGTCAAGAGAGTGAAACTCGTAGTCACGCTGAGCAGCAAGCGGTCGTCACAGGGTTACACCTTCAGCCTTGGCTTTGGCTTAGTTTCTTGGCGTTCTACACGTTCGTCTTCAGTTCTCAGCTCCAGTTGTGAGGCTGAGATCTACGCCACAGCTATGGCTGCACAGGAGTTACGCTGGCTCACCTACCTGCTGACCGACCTGGGAGAGCGGCCTAGTTCTCCTCCAGTGCTGTATGTCGACAACAAGGCTGCCATTGCCTTGTGTGAGGAGCACAGACTGGAGCATAGAACGAAGCACATCGCTCTCCGTTACTTCCTTGCTCGAGAGCTGCAGCAGCGCGTGTCAGAATATTATAGCTTACTTATTTGTGTAGGCTATAGTGGGGTATCCCATAGGGGGTACAACCCAACTAGGGTTTCCTATTTGTACTCACTTCATTCATAGTCATTTCATTTTTTCTCTTTCTACTTTTCTCATGGTATCGAGTAGGTTCCCCTGTGGGAACTGTTCCTACGACCCACCACGATTTTTTTCCTGCCCGTAGTAGAGCCTCAAGCCGCCTTAGTGGCCCCTATTGGCCGCCCTTACTGCCCCTCGAGCCACCCGCTACGGCCCCGCTTTGCCCCGTCGGCCCCACTACGGCCCCTCTTAGGCCTCGCTACGGCCCCGCTTAGGCCCCGTCGGCCCCGCTTAGGCCCCGCTACGGCCCCGCGTCGGCTTCGCTACAACCCCGTCGGCCCCGCTTAGGCCTCGCTACGGCCCTGCTACGGCCCCTCTTAGGCCCCGTCGGCCCCGCTTAGGCCCCGCTACGGCCCCGCTACGGCCTCCCTACGGCCCCGTCGGCCCCGCTTAGGCCCCGCCTAGGCCCCGCTTAGGCCCCGTCGGCCTCGCCCAGGCCCCGCTACGGCCCCGCTTAGGCCCTGTCGGCCCCGCCTAGGCCCCCACTACGGCCCCGTCGGCCCCGCCTAGGCCCCGCTACGGCCCCGCTTAGGCCCCGTCGGCCCCGCCTAGGCCCCACTACGGCCCCGCTACGGCCTCGCTACGGCCCCGTCGGCCCCGTCGGCCCCGCCGACCCCCCGTCGGCCCCGCTACAGCCCCTCGTCGGTCCCGCTACGGCCCCGCTTCGGCCCCGCTTAGGCCCCGCTATAGCCCCTCGTCGGCCCCGCTACGGCCCCGCTTCGGCCTCGCTTAGGCCCCGCTGCAGCCCCGCTACGGCCCCCACTGCGGCCCCGCCGCCCGTGCTGCAGCCCGACGCGCCACCCGTGCAGCCGCCCGTGCGCCGCCCGTGCAACCGCCCGTGCAACCGCCCGTGCAGCCGCCCGTGCAGCCGCCCGTGCAGCCGCCCATCGTGCCGCCCGTTAGCCGCCCCAGAGGCCCGTGCAGCCGCCCGTGAACCGCCCGCCACGACGCCCGAGCCGCCCGAGCCGCCCGAGCCGCCTGAGCCGCCTGCGGTGCCGAGAGCCGGGTCCTGTGGGGCTGCTGCTACTCCTGGGCCGGCGGAGTTGCTGAGCTGCCGTGTTGCTGTCCTACTGAGCTGCTCGACCCTTCCTCTCTGGTGAGACTGTTGGCTGCTATCATGGCCACCCCTAGTGTCCTGGCCTTTGACGCTGAGGGTCGCGCCATTGACTTTGCGGTCTGGGTCGAAGACCTGCAGCTGTACTTGTAGTGCGATTCAGTAGATGACATCTCTCTCTTTGACTTTGCCTCTGGCGCTGTCCCTGCCCCTCCTGCTGATGCTGACCCCACTGTTCGCTCCAAGTGGGCCACATGCGATGCTGCTGCACGTCTTGCTGTGCGTCGCCACCTCCCTTCCTCTGAGCGTGCACACTTTAGTCAGTGCAAGAGTGCTCAGGCCTTGTACGACGCTGTAGTTGCGCGCTACTCCTCCCCTTCCACTGCTACACTGAGCCGCCTCATGCTACCTTACCTCTTCCCTGACCTTGCTGCCTTTCCTAAAGTCGCTGACCTCTTTACCCACCTTCACGCTAGTGACACTCGCTACCGAGCTGCACTTCTTGCTGCCTTCTGCGCCGAAAACCCCCCTCCCATGTACATCACCCTCTACTTTCTAGTCATCCGTCTCCCTGAGTCCCTTCGTGCTGTTAGGGACCAGTTTCTCTCTGTCTGTCCCACCACCCTCACTGTCGACCTCCTCGAGAAGTCCCTGCTAGCGGCCGAGAAGAGCATAGTCGCTGTAGGGGCCTCTTGTGGTGACCCCCGCACCCCCATCTTTGAGGGGTGTTCTCCTTCCCCCCTGTTACCCTCTGCTGCTGCGGCCGACCTCGTTGGTCTAGAGTCGGTCGGTGCGGCGTCTGCCCCCAGCGGTAGGCGCCGCTCTGGCAAGGGCAAGGGGGGCAAGGGAGCGGGTGGAGCTAGCGGGGGCGGTGGCGGAGGAGGTGGGGGCGGCGGGGGGGGTGGGGGTGGCGGTGGAGGTGGTGGCGGGGGTGGAGGTACTAGTGGCGGCGGTGGAGGCGGAGGTGGCGGCGGAGGTGGCGGTGGAGGGGCGGTGGGAGCGGCGGGGGCGAGGGTGGCGGTGGCGGCGGTGGCGGTGGAGGCGGGGGTGGCGGTGGTGGAGGTGGTCGGAGTGGTTCGTCCCAGCGGAGCAGCACTGGGGGTGGTCAGCGCCAGCAGCAGCAGCAGCAGCAGCAACAGCAGCGCTCTCGCGACGTCCCCACCCCTCAGCAGCTCCGTGAGTGGTACTCGCAGCGTCAGCGTGGTGGGGCGTTCGGTCCCTGCACCTACGTCCTTCGCACCGGCGACTGCGCGGGTGAGCAGTGTGGGGGCACCCACACGGCCCGCCGCTGCTTTGCCCGCTTGACCGACGCTTGGCGCCAGCAGTTTCCGGAGGCCTCTGAGATCCCCCGCTCGGGAGAGCTGTCTAGGGCTGGTGTAGCTATCTTTGATCTTGACTTTGATGCTATCCTTGCTGCCATGTATGCTGTGACTGTTAGTGATGAGGGTGACTGTTACCGGTGTTTCCCGCCCGACCCGGGCATTGGTACTGCCGCGTCAGGTGCAAGTGAGGCTGCTGCTCTAGGTGCCAGTGCGTCTGTGCTCTGAGGTACTAGTGAGTCTGCACTCTCAGGTACTGTGTCGGCTTCGGCCTCTCACACCTTCACCCTTGACTCTGGGGCGTCTCGCTCCTTCTTTCGGGACCGCACCACTCTCACGCCGCTTAGTCGGCCAGTTGCGGTGTCCCTGGCTGACCCCTCTGGGGGTCTTGTCCTGTCTCGTTTCTCCACAGTCCTCCCATGTCCGGCGGCTCCCTCTGGCACCCTGACTGGTCTCTACCTCCCCTCGTTCTGAACGAACCTGGTGAATGGTGCTGACCTACAGGATGTGGGTGTCCACCAGTTCACTCCTGCTCGTCAGCGGGTGACACACTGCACAGAGGCTAGCACAGGTCGCCACCTGGCTACGTTTACACGTCAGCCAGGGTCGAGCCTGTACACACTGACCACTGCTTCTCCTCCCGGTGCTGATTCTGGTAGAGTCCCTTCGTCTGGTCAGGTGTTTGCTGCAGCGTCCAGGTCTGGTCCTGAGTCTGCCCCCTGTTCGTGTCGCCGTCTGTCTCACGAGACCCTCCTCTGGCACCACCGCCTTGGCCACCCCTCTCTGCTTCGGCTCAGAGGCATGGCCTCCCGTCTTCTTGTGTCTGGTCTCCCCCGGTCCCTCCCTCCCCTTCCTCAGGGCCCTGGCCCTGCCTGTGTCCCCTGTGTCGAGGGGCGCCAGCGTGCTGCCCCTCACTCCTCCCAGTTTCCTCCGACAGAGGCTCCGTTGCAGACGCTTCACATGGACGTGTGGGGCCCTGCCCGCGTCCGTGGACTCGGTCACGAGCGCTACTTCCTGTTGGTGGTTGACGACTACTCGTCTTACACCACAGTCTTCCCCTTGCGCAGCAAGGGTGATGTCACTGAGGTGCTGATCGACTGGATCCGTGCAGCTCGTCTCCAGCTCAGGCAGAGCTTTGGCTCGGACTTTCCTGTTCTAGCGTCTGCACTCGGACAGAGGCGGAGAGTTCTCCTCTGGCCTTCTGCGTGCCTTCTGTCGTGCGCGAGGCATCCGCCAGACCTTCACGCTTCCGGACTCACCGCAGCAAAATGGGATTGCAGAGCGCCGCATTGGCATGGTCATGGATGTCGCTCGTACGTCCATGATGCATGCGGCTGCCCCCCATTTTTTGTGGCCGTTTGCGGTCAGGTACGCGGCGCATCAGATCAACCTCCACCCCAGGGTCTCCAGGCCGGAGACCTCCCCAGCCCTGCTGTGGACGGGGAAGGTTGGCGATGCGTCGGCGTTACGGGTCTGGGGATCTCGGGCGTTTGTCCGCGACTTGTCTGCGGACAAGCTGTCCCCTCGCGCTGCTCCCTTCGTCTTCCTGGGGTTCCCCCCCGACGCCCCTGGGTGGCAGTTCTACCACCCCACCTCTCGACGTGTTCAGTCCTCTCAGGACGTCACGTTCGACGAGTCGGTACCCTACTACCGCCTCTTCCCCTACCGCACTCTGTCCCTCCCCCCGCCCCCGCTCTTCTTGGTACCAGGTCCCCCCCCGGTAGACCCCCTCCCCCCTCAGGGTCCTGCCCCTTCAGGTGTGTCCCAGGTAGACGAGGTCGAGCCTGTCGAGGTCACTGGTGACTCTAGGTGCTGCTGCGGGAGCTGAGCCTGGGGGTGCTGGGACTGGAGGTGCTACGCCTGGGGGTGCTGAGCCTGGCGGTGCGGAGTCTGGAGGAGCTGAGCCTGGGGGTGCTGAGCCTAGGGGTGCTGAGCCTAGGGGTACTGAGTCTGGGGGTGCTGAGCCTGGGGGTGCTGAGCCTGGGGGTGCTGAGACTGGGGGTGCTCCGCCTGGAGGTGCTTTGCCTGAGGGTGCTAAGCCGGGAGGTTCTTCGCCTGGAGGTTCTCCGCCTGGAGGTGCTTCGTCTCGCCGAGAGCCACTCTCCCCACAGGAGCTGTGTGAGTGGTTTTCCCGGCGCTGGAGGCGTGCTGGTGGTGCTGGAGGTTTTTCGGCTGCAGAGGGTGCTGCTGCCGCGCGTCCCGGAGGTGCTCGTGCTGTGGGTGCTGGAGCTGCTGGGCCTGAGGGTTCTCCTGGAGCTGGTGCTGCTGAGGGTGTTGGCGCTGAGACTATTGCTAGCGGTCCGACTGACAGTGCTCCTGGTGCTGCTGGGGGTTCTGGAGCTGCTGGAGGTGCTGCTGGAGGTGCTGCTGGAGGTGCTGCTGGAGCGGGTACTCCTGCTGGGGGTACTGGTGCTGTCCCTGCTGTTTCTGGCGTCGCCACGCGGCCCCGACCGTACTTCGTTCCGCTCCTGCAGCAGGTTCTTGGTCTTACACCTTCTCCTGGTCCTCCTCCTCCTCCCTTAGAGGATCCACAGCCTGTCCAATCCCAGTCACAGCTACAGCCTGCCTCCCCTTTGCCTGCTCCTTCTCCCTACGCTGGTCCGACCGGAGGTCTTACTGAGCGTCGTGAGCCTGCGTCTCGTCCTGCGTCGCCTGTTTGTCCTGCACGCACTAGTGGTTGCGGTTCGCGTCAGCATCCTCCTCCTGTCCCTGGCACGCACCGGATGTCTCTGCGTCCGTCCACTGCTCCTCTGCGTGCCCCTTTGCCTTCTCCTCCTTCTTCCTCTCTTCCTGCTCTTGCCGACCCGGAGTCGGACTCTCTTCGTGCTGCCAGTCCTACTGTCACGCGTCTCCTTGCTACTGCTGTCACTGACCCTTCTTTCGAGTCTTTCTGTTGCGTCTGCCCTTGTCACTGAGCTCGTCGACTTTGTTGCGCGCTGTCGTCTAGACTACGCTGCTAGTCTTGTCGCTGAGTCTGAGTCTGCCTGTCCTCCGTCCGTCGGGGGTGAGTGTGCCCTTAGCACGGACGTCCTTGAGGACAGGCAGGAGGAGTTCCAGTGTCTGGCCGCCGCTTCACCTCATCTCGCGTCTGTACTGCTCGCCCCTGAGGGAGACCCGGATGCACTAGACATCCCGACTCCGCGCTCTTACGCGGAGGCGATAGAGGATCCCTACTCCTCTCAGTGGCAGGCAGCTATGGATGCCGAGATGGCTTCCTGGAAGTCCACAGGCACCTACGTTGACGCTGTTCCCCCTCCTGGGGCGAACATAGTCAGTGGCATGTGGATTTTCAGGGTGAAGCGGCCGCCGGGATCTCCGCCTGTCTTCAAGGCGCGTTACGTGGCTCGTGGCTTCAGTCAGCGGCAGGGAGTTGACTACTTTCAGACCTTCTCCCCCACCCCGAAGATGACCACTCTTCGGGTACTGCTGCACGTTGCTGCTCACCGTGACTACGAGCTGCACTCTCTCGACTTCAGCACTGCTTTCTTGCAGGGCAGCCTGCACGAGGAGATCTGGCTGCGTCGCCCACCTGGCTTCACTGGGTCTTTCCCTCCTGGTACCCAGTGGAGTCTCCGGCGTCCAGTCTACGGTCTCCGCCAGGCGCTACGTGAGTGGCACGACACACTGAGGACTACGCTGGCGGCACTTGGGTTTGCTCCTTCTACTGCCGACCCGTCGCTGTTTCTGCGCACCGACACCTCTCTGCCGCCATTCTACATCCTCGTGTACGTCAACGACTTGGTCTTTGCCACAGGTGACACTGCTGGACTTCGCCTACGTGAAGTCCGAGCTGCAGAAGAGACACACGTGCACTGACCTGGGTGAATTGCGCAGCTACCTTGGCTTGCAGATCACCCGGGACAGAGCACGCCGCACCATTACCCTGACTCAGTCACACGACCTGACCTTGCATACCCTCTTAGCATTCTCGCACGCTATGTTGCTCCTGGGAGACACCGACCAGAGCACATGGCTGCAGCGAAGAGGGTGTTGCGCTACTTGTGCAGTACGTCGGGCATGGGGCTAGTGCTTGGAGGGCGCAGTCCAGTGGTCCTCACTGGGCACGTGGACGCTTCTTGGGCTGACGACCAGGCTACGCAGCGGTCGTCACAGGGTTACACCTTCAGCCTTGGTTCCGGCTCTGTTTCGTGGCGGGCTACCCGCTCGTCTTCTGTTCTCGGCTCCAGTTGTGAGGCTGAGATCTACGCCGGGGCTATGGCTGCTCAGGAGCTTCGCTGGCTCACCTACCTGCTGACCGACCTTGGAGAGCCGCCTCGTTCTCCTCCAGTCCTGTACGTAGACAACAAGGCCATGCTGGCCTTGTGTCGAGAGCAGCGACTGGAGCACAGGACAAAGCACATTGCTCTCTGCTACTTTCTTGCTCGTGAGCTACAGCAGCGTGGACAGTTGCGACTTGCGTACGTGGCCTCTGAGGCCAACACTGCTGATGTCTTCACCAAGGCACTTGCGCCTTGTGATCATCAGCGTTGCTACACGCAGCTGGGTCTTGTGCCTGTCTTGCCTCACTTGCTCACTTCTTGACCTTGCTTGTACCTTGACCTATATATACTCTTGTTCTTGCTTGCTTGACTCTTGTATATCTCTATATATGATCTTGCATGTGAACTGGCCTTGTGGCCCTTGAACTTGTGCTCGGAATGTGTGGTGACTTTGTGATCCACCCTGAGCTTTGCTTTGCTTTGCTTGACTGGTCTTGTGACCCCTTGTTCTCCCCCACTTTGCCTATGGGGGTGTGTCAGAATATTTTTGTCAGAACATATCTATAGCTTATACTATTGTGTAGGCTGTAGTGGGGTATCCCATAGGGGGTACAACCCAGTTAGGGTTTCATATTTGTACTGCCTTCATTCATAGTTCACACATTTCCTGTTCATTCAGTTTCACATGGTATAGAGCGGGTCCCTCTTAAGGACCGTTTTTTTTTTTGGGCCCACCCACGATTTTTTTTTCTGCCCGGAGCGCGCCCTATTCTCCCCGAGGCGCGCTCCCCCCCTAGTGCGTGTCGCGCTGCCCTTGTGGCGCCCTGAGAGTCGCGCGCGCGACTCCTTTTTTTTTTTCGCACGCGCGGCCCGGGCCCCACGTCGCGCAGGCCTTACGGCCGCGCCGCACAGCCCTCTCGGCTCTGCCGCGCCGTGCCGCCCTCACGTCGGCCGCGCGGCCTCCTCGTCGCTGCAGCCGGCCCCGCCGCTGCACCTCTGTCGGCCCCGCCGCTGCACCCTACCGGCCTCGCCGCCGCATCTGCCGGCCCGGCCGCCTCACCTAACGGCCTTGCCGCCGTGCCTGCCGGCCCGCCGCCTCACCTGACGGCCCGCTGCCTCACCTGACGGCCCGCCGCCTCACCTGCCGGCCCGCCGCATCACCTGACGGCCCGCCGCCTCGCCTGCTGGCCCACCACCTCACCTGACGGCCCCGCCGCCTCACCTGGCGGCCCGCCGCCTCACCTACTGGCCCGCCACCTCACCTGACGGCCCCGCCGCCTCACCTGACGGCCCGCCGCCTCGCCTGCTGGCCCGCCACCTCACCTGACGGCCCCGCCGCCTCACCTGACGGCCCGCCGCTGCACCCTAAGGCCCCGCTGCTGCACCTGCCGGCCCGCCACTGCACCCAGCGGCCCGCCGCTACACCTGCCGGCCCCGCCGCTGCACCTGCCTGCCCGCCCCTGCACCCGGCGGCCCGCCGCTTCGCCTGACGGCCCCGCCACTGCACCTGCCGGCCCGCCGCTGCGCCTGACGGCCCCGCAGCTGCATCTCCCAGCAGCCGAGCCGCCCTAGCTGCCGAGCCGCCCCAGCAGCCGAGCCGCCCCAGCAGCCGAGCCGCCCGAGCCGCCCGAGCCGCCCCAGCAGCCGAGCCGCCTCAGCAGCCTAGCCGCCCGAGCCGCCCGAGCCGCCCGAGCCGCCCCAGCAGCCCGAGCCGCTCGAGCCACCTGAGGAGCCGTGCTGCTGTTCCTGCGCTGTGTTCCTCTGCTGCTGACCTACCCGACTCTCCTAGCCCGGTGAGACTTTCAGCTGCTGCCATGGCCACCCCCAATGTTCTTACTTTTGACGCTGAGGGGAGGGCCATTGACTTTGCCGTCTAGATTGAAGACCTGCAGCTGTACTTACTGTGTGATGCGATAGATGAGGTCTCTCTCTTTGACTTTGTCTCTGGTGCTGTCCCTGCCCCGCCTGCTGATGCTGACTCTGCTGCTCGCTCCAAGTGGGCGACCCGCGATGCTGCTGCACGTCTTGCTGTGCGTCGCCACCTCCCTTCCTCTGAGCGTGCCCACTTTAGTCAGTGCAAGACCGCTCAGGCCTTGTACGACGCTGTAGTTGCACGCTACTCCTCCCCTTCCTCCGCTACCCTTAGCCGCCTCATGCTACCGTTTCTCTTCCCTGACCTCGCTTCCTTTCCCACTGTTGCTGACCTCGTTACCCACCTCCGCGCTAGTGACACCCGCTACCGTGCTGCCCTTCCTGCTGAGTTCCGCGCTGCGAACCCTCCTCCCATGTACATCACTCTCTACTTTCTCGTCACCCGTCTCCCTAAGTCCCTTCGTGTCGTTAGGGACCAGTTTCTCTCTGTCTGTCCCACCACTCTCACTGTCGACCTCCTTGAGGAGTCCTTGCTAGCGGCTGAGAAGAGTATTGTCGCTGTAGGGGCCTCTCGGGGTGACCCTCGCACCCCCATCTTTGAGGGGTGTGGTCCTTCCCCCCTGCTGCCCTCTGTCGCCTCTGCCGCTGCGGCCGACCTCGCTGGTTTTGAGTCGGTCGGCGCGGCGTCTGCCCCCAGCGGCAGACGCCGCTCTGGCAAGGGCAAGGGGGGCAAGGGAGCGGGTGGAGCTAGAGGGGGCGGTGGAGGAGGCGGTGGGGGTGGAGGGGGGAGTGGGGGTGGCGGTGGGGGTGGTGGCGGGAGTGGAGGTACTAGTGGCGGCGGTGGAGGCGGAGGTGGCGGCGGAGGTGGTAGCGGAGGAGGCGGTGGGAGCGGTGGGAGCGACGGTCCTGGTGGGGGAGGTGGCGGTGGAGACGGGGGTGGCGGTGGAGGCGGGGGTGGCGGTGGAGGCGGGGGTCGGAGTGGCTCGTCCCAGCGGAGCAGCTCTGGGGGTGGTCAGCGCCAGCAGCAGCAGCAGCAGCAGCAGCAGCAGCAGCAGCAGCAGCCGCAGCAGCAGCAGCGCTCTCGCACCGTCCCCGGCCCTCAGCAGCTCCGTGAGTGGTACTTGCAGCCTCAGCGCGGTGGTGCGCTTGGTCCCTGCCCCTACGTTCTTCGCACTGGTGACCGTGCAGGGGAGAGGTGTGGAGGCGCCCACACAGCCCGTCGCTGCTTTGGCCGCCTGACCGACGCCTGGCGTCAGCAGTTTCCGGAGGCCGCTGAGATCCCCCGCTGGGGAGAGCTGTCTAGGGCTGGTGTAGCTATTTATGATCTTGACTTTGATGCTATTCTCTCTGCTATGTATGCTGTGACTGGTAGTGATGAGGATGACTGTTACCGGTGTTTCCCGCCCGACCCGGGCATTGGTACTGCCGCGTCAGGTACTAGTGAGGCTGCTGCTCTAGGTGCCAGTGCGTCTGTGCTCTCAGGTACTGGTGAGTCCGCCCTCTCAGGTACTGTGTCGGCTTCGGCCTCTCACACCTTCACCCTTGACTCTGGAGCGTCTCGCTCCTTCTTTAGGGACCGCACCACTCTCACGCCGCTGAGTCGGCCTGTTGCGGTGTCCCTGGCTGACCCCTCTGGGGGGCCTGTCCTGTCTCGCTTCTCCACTGTCCTCCCGTGTCCGGCGGCCCCCTCTGGCACCCTGACTGGTCTCTACCTCCCCTCGTTCTCGACGAACTTGGTGAGTGGTGCTGACCTTCAGGATGCGGGTGTCCACCAGTTCACCCCTGCTCGTCAGCGGGTGACCCACTGCACGGAGGCGGATACAGGTCGCCACCTGGCTACGTTTACACGTCGGCCAGGGTCGAGCCTGTACACACTGACCACTGCTTCTCCTCCAGGTACTGCGTCTGGTAGGGTCCCTTCGTCTGGTCAGGTGTTTGCTGCAGCGTCCAGGTCTGGTCCTGAG
The DNA here is from genome assembly GCA_948144175.1 of Closterium sp. NIES-65. Taxonomy (NCBI): domain Eukaryota; kingdom Viridiplantae; phylum Streptophyta; class Zygnematophyceae; order Desmidiales; family Closteriaceae; genus Closterium; species Closterium sp. NIES-65. The sequence goes on from CANXME010000160.1 coordinate 1,988,656, forward strand.
TCTGCCCCCTGTTCGTGTCGTCGTCTGTCTCACGAGACCCTCCTCTGGCACCACCGCCTTGGCCACCCCTCTCTGCTTCGGCTCAGAGGCATGGCCTCGCGAGTCCTTGTGTCTGGTCTTCCCCGGTCCCTCCCTCCCCTCCCTCCGGGCCCTGGCCCTGCCTGTGTCCCCTGTGTCGAGGGGCGCCAGCGTGCTGCCTCTCACTCCTCCCAGTTTCCTCCGACAGAGGCCCCGTTGCAGACGCTTCACATGGACGTGTGGGGCCCAGCCCGCGTCCGTGGCCAGGGTCAGGAGCGCTACTTCCTGCTGGTGGTTGACGACTACTCGCGTTACACCACAGTCTTCCCCTTGCGCAGCAAGGGTGAGGTCACTGAGGTGTTGATCGACTGGATCCGCGCAGCTCGTCTCCAGCTTCGGAGGAGCTTTGGCTCTGACTTCCCTGTTTTGCGTCTGCACTCGGACAGAGGCGGAGAGTTCTCCTCTGCCCTCCTGAGTGCCTACTGTCGTGTGCGAGGCATCCGTCAGACCTTCACGCTTCCGGACTTCACCACAGCAGAATGGGATTGCTGAGCGCCGCATTGGCATGGTCATGGACGTCGCTCGTACGTCCATGATGCATGCGGCTGCTCCCCATTTTCTGTGGCCGTTTGCGGTCAGGTACGCTGCGCACCAGATCAACCTCCACCCCAGGGTCTCTCGACCGGAGACCTCCCCAGCTCTGCTGTGGACGGGGAAGGTTGGCGATGCGTCGGCGTTCCGGGTCTGGGGATCTCGGGCGTTTGTTCGCGACCTGTCTGCGGACAAGCTGTCCCCTCGTGCTTCTCCCTGCGTCTTCCTGGGGTTCCCCCCCGACGCCCCTGGGTGGCAGTTTTACCACCCCACCTCTCGACGTGTTCTGTCCTCCCAGGACGTCACGTTCGACGAGTCGGTACCCTACTACCGCCTCTTCCCCTACCGCACTCCGTCCCTCCCCCCACCCCCGCTCTTCTTGGTACCAGGTCCCCCCCCGGTAGTCCCCCTCCCCCCTCAGGGTCCTGCCCCTTCAGGTGTGTCCCAGGTAGACGCGGTTGAGCCTGTCGAGGTCACTGGTGACTCTGGTGCTGCTGCGGGAGCTGAGCCTGGGGGTGCGGAGTCTGGGGGTGCTGAGCCTGGGGGTGCTGTGCCTGGGGGTGCTGAGCCTGGAGGTGTCGAGCCTGGGGGTGCTGTGCCTGGGGGTGCTGAGCCTGGGGGTGCTGTTCCTGGGGGTGCTGCGCCTGGGGGTGCTGTGCCTGGGGGTGCTGAGCCTGGGGGTGCTGAGCCTGGGGGTGCTGTTCCTGGGGGTGCTGAGCCTGGGGGTGCTGTGCCTCGGGGGTGCTTCGTCTCGCCGGGAGCCACTCTCCTCACAGGAGCTGCGTGAGTGGTTTGCCCGGCGCTGGAGGCGTGCTGCTGGTGCTGGTGGTTCTTCGGCTGCAGAGGGTACTGCTGCCACGCGTCCTGGCGGTGCTCGTACTGTGGGTGCTGGAGCTGCTGGGTCTGAGAGCTCTCCTGGAGCTGGTACTGCTGAGGGTGTTGGCGCTGAGCCTGCGGTTGGAGGTCCGACTGACAGTACTCCTGGTGCTGCTGCTGGAGGTTCTGGAGCTTCTGGTGGTTCTGCTGGAGGTGCTGCTGGAGTGGGTGCTCCTGACGGGCCTGCTGGTGCTGTTCCTGCTGTTTCTGGCGTCGCCGCGCGGCCCCGACCGTACTTCGTTCCGCTCCTGCAGCAGGTTCTTGGTCTTGCACCTCCTCCTCCTCCCTTAGAGGGTCCGCAGCCTGTCCGGTCACAGCCACAGCTACAGCATGCCTCCCCTTTGCCTGCTCCTTCTCCCTACGCTGGTCCGACTGGAGGTCTTACTGAGCGTCGTGAGCCTGCGTCTCGTCCTGCGTCGCCTGTTCGTACTGAGCGCGCTAAGTGGTCGCGGGTCGCGTCAGCGTCCTCCTCCTGTCCCTGGCACGCACCGGATGTCACTGCGTCCGTCCACTGCTCCTCTGCGTGCCCCTTTGCCTTCTCCTCCTGCTTCCTCTCTTCCTGCTCTTGCCGACCCGGAGTCGGACTCTCTTCGTGCTGCCAGTCCTACTGTCACGCGTCTCCTTGCTACTGCTGTCACTGACCCTTCCTTCGAGTCGTCTGCTGCGTCTGCCCTTGTCACTGAGCTTGTCGACTTTGCTGCTGCTCGTCTTGTCACTGAGTCTGAGTCCGCCTGTCCTCCGTCCGTCGGGGGTGAGTGTGCCCTTGGCACGGACGTCCTTGAGGACAGGCAGGAGGAGTTCCAGTGTCTAGCCGCTGCTTCACCTCGTCTCGCGTCTGTACTGCTAGCCCCTGAGGGAGACCCGGATGCACCAGACATCCCGACTCCGCGCTCTTACGCGGAGGCGATAGAGGGTCCCTACTCCTCTCAGTGGCAGGCAGCTATGGATGCAGAGATGGCTTCCTGGAAGTCCACAGGCACCTACGTTGACGCTGTTCCCCCTCCTGGGGCGAACATCGTCAGTGGCATGTGGATTTTCAGGGTGAAGCGGCCGCCGGGTTCTCCGCCTGTCTTCAAGGCGCGTTACGTGGCTCGTGGCTTCAGTCAGCGGCAGGGGGTTGACTACTTTCAGACCTTCTCCCCCACCCCGAAGATGACCACTCTTCGGGTTCTGCTGCACGTTGCTGCTCACCGCGACTACGAGCTGCACTCTCTCGACTTCAGCACAGCTTTCTTGCAGGGCAGCCTGCACGAGGAGATCTGGCTGCGTCGCCCACCTGGCTTCACTGGGTCTTTCCCTCCTGGTACCCAGTGGAGTCTCCGGCGTCCAGTCTACGGTCTCCGCCAGGCGCCACGTGAGTGGCACGACACACTGAGGACTACGCTCGCGGCACTTGGGTTTGCTCCTTCTACTGCCGACCCGTCGCTGTTTCTGCGCACCGACACCTCTCTGCCGCCGTTCTACATCCTCGTGTACGTCGACGACTTGGTCTTTGCCACAGCTGACACTGCTGGACTCGCCTACGTGAAGTCCGAGCTGCAGAAGAGACACACGTGCACTGACCTGGGTGAACTGCGTAGCTACCTTGGCTTGCAGATCACCCGGGACAGAGCACGCCGCACCATTACCCTGACTCAGTCACACATGGTGCAGCAGGTCCTTCAGCGCTTTGGCTTCACGTACTCCTCGCCTCAGGCCACTCCTCTGCCTACTCGCCACTCGCTCTCAGCTCTGCCTTCGGATGAGTCCGTAGAGTCGAGTGGTCCGTTTGCAGAGCTTGTTGGCTGCCTCATGTACCTGATGACCTGCACACGACCTGACCTCGCATACCCTCTTAGCATTCTCGCACGCTTTGTTGCTCCTGGGAGACACCGACCAGAGCACATGGCTGCAGCGAAGAGGGTGTTGCGTTACTTGTGCAGTACGTCGGGCATGGGGCTAGTGCTTGGAGGGCGCAGTCCAGTGGTCCTCACTGGGCACGCAGACGCTTCTTGGGCTGACGACCAGGCTACGCAGCGGTCGTCACAGGGTTACACCTTCAGCCTTGGTTCCAGCTCTGTCTCGTGGCGGGCTACCCGCTCGTCTTCTGTTCTCGGCTCCAGTTGTGAGGCTGAGATCTACGCTGGGGCTATGGCTGCGCAGGAGTTACGCTGGCTCACCTACCTGCTGACCGACCTTGGAGAGCAGCCTCGTTCTCCTCCAGTCCTGTACGTAGACAACAAGGCCATGCTGGCCTTGTGTCGAGAGCAGCGACTGGAGCACAGAACGAAGCACATTGCTCTCCGCTACTTTCTTGCTCGTGAGCTACAGCAGCGTGGACAGTTGCGACTTGCGTACGTGGCCTCTGAGGCCAACACTGCTGATGTCTTCACCAAGGCACTTGCGCCTTGTGATCATCAGCGTTGTTGCACGCAGTTGGGTCTTGTGCCTGTCTTGCCTCACTTGCTCTCCTCTTGACCTTGCTTGTACCTTCGCCTATATATACTCTTGCTCTTGCTTGCTTGACTCTTGTATATCTCTATATATGATCTTGCATGTGAACTGGCCGTCTGGCCTTTGAACTTGTGCTCGGAATGCGTGGTGACTTTGTGATCCACCCCGAGCTTGCTTTGCTTTGCTTTGCTTGACTGGTCTTGTGACCCCTTGTTCTCCCCCACTTTGCCTATGGGGGTGTGTCAGAACATATCTATAGCTTATACTATTGTGTAGGCTGTAGTGGGGTATCCCATAGGGGGTACAACCCAGTTAGGGTTTCATATTTGTACTGCCTTCATTCATAGTTCACACATTTCCTGTTCATTCAGTTTCACAATTTTAGCTTACTTATTTGTGTAGGCTATAGTGGGGTATCCCATAGGGGGTACAACCCAACTAGGGTTTCCTATTTGTACTCACTTCGTTCATAGTCATTTCATTTTTTCTCGTTCTACTTTTCTCAGCGCGGTCAGCTTCGTCTGCGTTACGTGGCCTCTCAGGCCAACACTGCTGATATATTCACCAAGGCACTTCAGCCTGGTGATCATCAGCGCTTCTGCACTTTGCTGGGGCTGGTGCCCACTTTTCCTCACTTGTTGTAGGCTTTATCTATACTGAGATCTCTATATATATACTCCTGCCTGTCTGCTCTGCTAGGCTGGGATCACCATTTTTGTTTTTGCTGCATATATACTTTTACATGTGAACTAACCATGTGGCCCTTTTCTTGTGCTCAGAATGTGTGGTGACATTGTGATCCACCCTAAGCTTGCTTGCCTTGCTTGACTAGTCTTGTGACCCCTTGCTCTCCCCCACTTTGCCTATGGGGGTGTGTCAAACACTATATGTGTTATTGTTGTGTAGGCTATAGTGGGTTAGCCTTTAGGGGGTACACAAATCTAGGGTTTGCTACTTGTACTCCAACTTTTCATAGTTCAACCACTTCTTGTTTCGGACAGTGTCGTGATGCCGATTTAGCTGCCCATAATGACATTTGCACCGTCGGTGATGATGCCTGCAATGCACTGAAGGTCGATCCCAACTACTTGCAGGTGTGACAAAAGAACGCTCAGAAGAGAAGATGCGTCGGCCTTCTCCACGGTGATTAACGCCATGAACTCCGTGATGAGCTTATTCTCGCGGATGAAGGTGATGAAGAGGATCAGGTGCTTCCCGCTGCACATATCCGTGCTCTCATCGATCGAGATGCTGACAAAGGGTGATGCCAGCACATGTTCCAGCTGAGTTGTCTGGAGCCATGTCGCAGTTGCTTGCGTCAGCTCATCGAAGCCGTATCTGCACATGAAAATAATAGCCAGGAACATATAATATAGGATAATATTCAAACACAGACGAATAGTAAAAAGCGTCAGGCAGTTGCACTCATGTGTTGTAGTAGGTGCCGTACCCCTTCTTTGGGAAGCCCTGCACGCCCTTCTCTGGCAGGTACCGCACCAGTTTCACCCACATCCCCATGGGCGCGTCGGTACCTGCTGACGAACAGCAACGAGTCGAGAAGCGCGACAACGCGCAGTTTCTCTCCGTCAATCGTGGCACAATGTTGGTTGATCTGCGGTTGCCTCGCCCCGCACTCCGAATCTCGCCATCGCCAGCTTGTGCTTCGCCGTGCCAGCGTGCTTACGAAATGATTGTGTCTGCAATTCCGAGGCGCCTTTCCCGCGCCTCCCGCACTTGCCTGCGTTGCCATCATGAGCTGCACAAACATTACACTTGAACACAGGCAACCCTGAGGTGTTTTTAGTGATTTGAAGCCAGAGAAAACATGAAGACCAATAACTCTTGAACTTGTCAATCGCATCGTCGTAGACTTCTTCAATGAGCTCTGTCTGGTTGATATTGTGGCGAGGACACGGCCGCTCAGAGGATCCGGGAGCGTTGTTGACATCACCAACGACGATGATGCTTTGGCGAAGCTCAATGTCGCCTGCTTGAGCCGGACGGTGTCCGCCGTGGTCGGACTAGGATGGTGCGAGGCTGACGCCACCGTAGGCTCTGCATCTGTCTCTTCCACAGCATCGTGAGAGATAGAGATAACAGGTGCCACGAGTTCCTTCTGGGTGAGGATCGTATCGGCCGTGCGTGCGTGCGTGCGTGCGTGGGCGTGGCACGTGCTGCCTTCTCGAGTTCTAGAGAACTGAGCAAGAAGTCTAAGCCTGTTAAGGCAGGCTGCTCATTAGGGTCATCATCACCGGTGGCGAGATTGTCCTGGACCGCCATGGCGGGGTGGTGAAAGAGCCTGCCGAGCAGGAACTAGAGAGGTGGTTGAGGTAGAACTAGGCACTGGCTAGAGCCCGTGAGTTGAAGCTGGGGGGTGTGGATGAAACCCTAGCTCAAACACGAAGGTCGTTTACCACTATGGGCCATCATTGAGTTGGATGGGTGGTTGCCTAGCATGCACGGCAACGACAAGGCGCGCCTGCCGTGCAATGCTGTCAGGAGCGTTTCGTGGGTGCTTACTGCAACATAGTGGGTACTGGAGGAGTCCGTGACGGCAAGAAAACTTGCCAAAAGGACCAATCAGTGCTCAAACTTGGTGTTCGCTGGTGCTTACGAGGGAAAAATCGCGTTGCAGGGCGGCGTCCCCCACATAACTTGACAGATGTGCTGTCGCCCAGGTTACGCGTGATTGACGGGACATGTACAGGTACTAGTAGTGCTAGTCCTGGGTGTCGGCGCCAAGGTACATTGAATCAGAGTCGGTACGCGTTTGTACTCTGAATTTATCGGATATCGCTCCCAAAAAACTCTGAGATTTCAGAGTGAGCCTAAAAAAAAAATATGAAAGTTACAGAGTTGAGGCCCTAAAAAATATGATTATTTCAAAGCACACTTGAGAAAAAATATGAAATCAGAGTTTTACATGCAAATCAGAGAAATGTCTCTGACTTCTGGGGGCCTGTCTGAGGGAGGAAAGTTAGGCAACAGTAGCTCTAGAAGTATACATACGTTGCTGTTTTGACTTGGTTGTTGGTACTAGGGTTTCCCGTCTTGGAGTACCGTCATCACCCGGATAGAAGATAGTGTTGAATTGAAGATAGGGGTGACTTTAATACGGGTGTTTTCTTATTAACGGAAGTTCATTTTATAAGAGACCATATTACCGATATGGGATAAGACATATATGTCTTATCATCAAACATAAAAACTTAATGTTGAATCATATCATGACGTGTACGTTTTCGCCCGAGCGCGCGCGAATTCATCCACACGATGACTCAGATGATGTTGTATCTGAGTCACATCACATGCTGTGTCCGCAGGTTTTCCTCATGATGCAGCGGATCCAGAAATGTCAGGGTCGTCGCAACATTTGTTTCTGTGTGGAAGACTGGTTCGTGGGAGTTTATATAGTAGTAAAAGAGAAATCGTTTATCTATAAAGGTTCCCGTTTATAAGATTTATAAGATACTCATTACCTTCTTTTTATAAGATAAACAACCAGTTTTTGAACCGATATCGGGTAAGACCCATACCGTATCACCCGGGATATAAGCGCATGCCTATTTTAAGCGCATGCGCTTGTATCTGGAGCAGTGCGCTTTTGGCCGATCCTCAATTATAAGCGCACCCCCTATAAAACCTTGATTTATTATAAGCGCATCCTATTTTTAAAATTGTAAACGTGTCAAAATACTGTAACGATTTTCACTTTAGCAGACTGATGTCAGAATGTTATGCTCTAGCCTGTAGTGGGGTGCTCTATAGCGAGTACAACCCTTCTAGGGTTTGCTATTTGTATCCTCATTCTTGCTAGTGCAATCCTCTTCCTTCTAAAATTTCACATGCTATCAGAGCAGGTCGATCCCCTTGGATCGATCCTGTGGGTGGGCTCACCACCTCGTTGCTTCCGCTGCAACTACTACTGCTCCTCTCTGTGCCGCACGCCCCGTGGCGTGCGGCAGTTTTTCTTCCCGCCGTGCGCCCCGAGGCGCGCGGCGGTTTTCTGCCCGCCGTGCGCCCCGAGGCGCGCAGCGGTTCTCTGCCCGCTGTGCGCCCCAAGGAGCGCGGCGGGATTCTGCCCCGTCCCTCGGCGCGTCGCCCTCGGGAGGCGTTGCGACGGGCGACGGGGACCCACGCGTCGCCCCCGGTCTCCTGTCGTGGCCTGCGCGCGGCCCGTACAGGCAGCGCGCGGCCCGTACGGGCTGCGCCAGGACCGGCCTCGCCCAGGCCATGCTGCGTCGCCAGTCGCGGCGCACCGAGGGCACGTGCACCGCCCCCCCCCCCCCCCCCCCCCCCCCCCCCCCCCCCCTTTTCTCGTCGCCTGTTGAGGCGACCCTCGGGGGCCGCTTGTTTTGGCGCCCTGGGGGAGGGGGGCGAGCGCTGCCCCTTCTGCCGCCTGTTTTGGCGCCCTGGGAGACCCGCGTCGGTCCCCCCCCCCCGTAACCTCCCTACCCGCCATCCCGCCCTGCCATGTGTTAGGGTTTGGGGGTGGCGAGTAGGGGGTGGCAGGTGTGTGGTCTCCCCTGCTCCTCCTCCTCCTCTGTCTCCCACTGCTGCAGCTGCCGCTGAGGGGGGTGGGTGTGTGGGAGTCGACGGAGTCGTGCTAAGGGGTGGGGTGTGAGTGAACCCAGGGGTGAAGTAGGGGATGTGTGAAATGGGGGTTGGATAGTTTGGGGAGGTTGAAGGGGGTGCCCGCCATGAAGCCAGCAGCTCCAGTCGCCCGTGAGACCGTTGCGCCAGTCGCCCGTGAGCCCGTTGCGCCAGTCGCCCGTGAGCCCGTTGCTCTAGTCGCCCGTGATTCCGTTGCTCGTCTGCCGCTACTTTTAAGCCACGGAGCCAGTTACTCCAGTAGCCCGTGTGCCAGTTGCTCCAGTTGCCAGTATGCCAGTTGCTCCAGTTGCCCGTGTGCCAGTTGCTCCAGTTGCGCCATGTGCCAGCAGCTTCAGCTGCCGCCCACTACCTCCTCTCCTCTCATAGTCCCTCCTCCTCCACACTTGCCCTGTGTGATAACCTCTAGCTTTGCTTACATTTGTGAACTTTAAACTATTGCTTCTTGAACTTGTGCTCAGAATGTGTGGTGATATTGTGATCCACCCTGAGCTTGTACTGCTTTGCTTGCTCTGCTGATTACACCCCACTTTGGCTATGGGGGTGTGTCAGAATGTTATGCTCTAGCTTGTAGTGAGGTGCTCTATAGCGAGTACAACCCTTCTAGGGTTTGCTATTTGTATCCTCATTCTTGCTAGTGCAATCCTCTTCCTTCTTCTAAAATTTCACAGCTGATACTTTTCAAATTTGGTTCTGTCGAGTTCGACCCCTGCACAGGCTTCGAATCCAGTCAGCATGAGCTGTTAGAGGCGCCCTGTGAGTCATATCGAATGTATTCTCAGAAAGTGAATGCAACAGAATGACAAGTTTAGGAAAACAAGGGAGTACAAATAGGCAACCTTAACTGTGTTATACTCTCTAAGGTGCAACTCACTAGAGCCTATCACACATATCAACATTTGACACACCCCCATAGGCTAAGTGAGGGGCACCAGAACAAGCAGGGTGAACAAACGGCCACAAGGCCACAAACGGTCACAAGACCAGTCAGCAAGAAGCAAAACAAGCTCAGGGTGGATCTCAAGGACACCACACAAATTCCGAGTGCAAGCAAGCGGCCACAAGGCCAGTTCAAGGGTTCACTAGGATATATATAAGAAAGCACAACAAGCAGAGCAAGCAACAAGACTACAGCAACCGAGGGCCTACCTCAACAAGGCCCAACTGCACACATAACCTGTGGTGGTCACTAAGCGCTAGGGCCTTGGTGAAGACGTCTGCAGTGTTGGCCTCTGAGGCCACAAAGTCCAGGCGTGCCTGGCCACGTCGCTGTAGCTCTCGCAGGAGGAAGTACCTCACGTCAATATGCTTCACCCTGCTCTCCAGTCAAGGCTCTGGACAGAGGAGGATCATGGCCTTGTTGTCAGCGTACAAGGTCGGTGCAGAGCGAGGCCGCTCACCAAGGTCGGCGAGCAAGAAGGTCAGCCAGCGAAGCTCGTGTGCCGCCATGGCACCAGCGTAGATCTCTGCCTTTGCACTGGAAGTAGCCACAGACGACGACCGTGTAGACCTCCACGACACAGCACCAGCTCCCAGACTGAAGCAATAACCTTGAGTCGAGCACTGAGTCTCCACGTCGTGAGCGTAGGAAGAGTCGCAGTGACCAGTCAACACCACTGGCTGAGTCCCTCCAAGTACAAGCCCCATGCCTGATGTAGTCGCCAGGTACTTCGCCACCCTCACAGCAGCTGTCCAGTGGACAGGACGGTGTTTCCCAGTCACAACAAAGCGAGAAAGGATGCTGAGGGGAAAGGCGAGGTCCGGCCGAGTACAAGTCATCAGGTACATGAGGCAGCCCACCAGCTCTGTGTAGGGACCACTGGACTCAAATGGCTCGTCGGGAAAGGGGCCAGTGAGTTTGTGGTCAACAGCAAGAGGTGTGGGCTGTGTGGTGGAGAACTAGAAGTCGAACCGCCAAAGGACCTGCTGCACCATGTGTGACTGAGTCAGTGTGATGGTGCGAGCGGCTCTGTCCCTAGTGATCTGCAGGCCAAGGTAGCGCTGCAGTTCACCTAGGTCAGTCCACTTGTGTCTCTTCTGCAGTTCGGACTTCACTTGAGCCAGAGCTGCCCTGTCTGCTGTGGCAAAGACCAAGTCGTCGACGTACATTAGTATAAAGAAAGGAGTGGAACCAGTGCGAACAAACAACGACGGGTCGGCAGAGGAAGGACAAAACCTAAGGTCACAACGCGTGGAGCGAAGAGTGTCGTGCCACTCACGGGGCGACTGGCGAAGACCGTAGACTGGCCGTCTCAGGCTCCACTGGATCCCAGGTGGGAAGGTGTCAGTGAAGCCAGGAGGGCGGCGCAGCCAGATCTCCTCGCGTAGCCTGCCCTGGAGAAACGTAGTAGAGAAGTCAAGGGAGTGCAGCTCGTAGTCTCAATGTGCTGCTACGTGCAGTAACACCCGAAGAGTAGTCATCTTCGGGGTCGGGGCAAAGGTCTGGAACAAGTCGACTCCCTCACACTGACTGAAACCCCTAGCAACGTAGCGTGCCTTGAACACAGGCGGTGAACCAGGCGGCCGCTTCACCTTGAAGAGCCACATGCCATCGACTACGTTCGCCATGGGAGGGGGAACTGCGTCGACGTAGGTGCCTGTGGATCTCCTAGATGCTAACCCCGAGGCCATAGCCGATTTCCACTGAGAGGCCCACGCCCCTGACACTGCCTCGCGATAAGTACGAAGAGTCGGTATGTCAAGGGCGTCGGGGTCTCCCTCGGGGGATAGCAGCATGGCACAGACAGAGGGAGAAGCAGCTGCCCAGTACTCCAGCTTAGACTCTCTATCCTTAGGACGTCACAGCCAAGGGCAAACTCACCCCCAACGGACAGAGGACGGGAGGGAGGAGCTGGCACCATACAGGTGGTGTAGTCAAGGCGACTAGCGGCAGCAAACTCAGCGACAGCGGCAGTGAGAGCCGAGACAGACGACAGATGGAAAAGAGAGGCGGTGACGAGAGTGGCGAGGACACGAGAGACAACAGGACGAACAGCACGGTAGTAGTCAGTGACAGGAGTAGGGGGGAAAGGGAGAGAGGACGGAGGAGGAGACAGGAGAACGGACTCAGGAGGAGGACGACGAAGAGATGAACAAAGTAGGGCAGTGCGGAGGTCGGTAATGGGAGACGAGTGACGAGCACGCGGAGGACAGGGACGGACACGAGAGTGCGGGACACCAGGTGGAGGAGACTGCAGTGGAGGAGAAGACCAGACCGTCGGACTGGCGTCAAGAGGAGGAAACGTGGGACCAAACGCTGGAGGGGATGGAGTGTGGACAGGAGGAGAGGAGGGAAGACCAAGGGCCCGAAGGCCACTCACGGGTGGGAACAACTGCCGCTCCAGAGGGAGCTGCGGTGGTCGCGGCGGCGGCGGTGCTGTCTGCTGCTGCGGCGGCGGCCGCTGCTGCTGCTACTGCGGCGGCGGCTGCTGTTGCGGTCGCTGCTGCTGCTGCTCCAGCAGGTCCAACTGCCGCAACTCCTGCCGCTCTCCAACAGCACCTGCTCCTCACGCTCACGCCGACGGGCCGCCTGGAGACGCGTGTCGTGGCGGTGGGGAGGCGGAGTGGACTCCGCAGAACCAGTGTCTCCTGCTACAGTCTCCTCATAACCAGCACCTCCAATGCCAGCGCCTCCAGCACCAGCACCCCCCAGAACCAGCACCTCCAGTGCCAGCGCCTCCAGCACCGGCACCCCCAGAACCAGCACCTCTAGTGCCAGGACCTCCAACTCCAGCACCCCCAGAACTAGCACCTCCAGTGCCAGCACCTCCAACCCTAGCTCCCCCAGAACTAGCACCTCTAGTGCCAGCACCTCCAGCTCCAGCACCCCCAGAGCTAGCGCCACCTGCGCCAGCCCCTCCAGCTCCAGCACCCTGCGAACGAGTACCCCTAGACCGAGCACCGCCAGCGGCTGCACCTCCAGCTCCAACAACAACCGAGTCCACAGGAACCTGTCGCGGAAGTGTCGAAGGCTGCTGAGGGGACTGTGAGGAGGACTTCGGGGAGGGAGACGCTACATGACGCGCGACCGAGGGTAGAGGGGTAGCGTGGGACACACCAGACGGGGCAGGACCAGGGGGGGGCGGGGGTACCGGAGGAGCAGGAACAGGAGGAGGAGAGGGTGCTAGGAAAAGGGGGGGAGGGGTACCGGGAGACCTCGATAGGGGTACTGGGTGTAGTAGGACACAGACTCGTCAAACCGGATGTCACGGGAGTCTAGGAACTGGTGGAGGGGCGGGTGGTAAAAGGACCAGTCGGCAGAGTCCACTGGGAAACCAAGGAAGACACAGGGGACGGCGCGTGCCGAGAGCTTGTCCGTGGAGGTGTCGCGAACAAGCGCAAGGCAGCCCCAGACACGAAAGGCCGACCCAACACCAGGGGAACCGGTCCAAAGACTGGTCGGTGAAGCCTCGGGCCACGAGACACGCGGCTGGAGGTTCAACTGGTGTGCGGCGTAGCGAACCGCGTAGGGCCACAGAAAATGGGGCGCACGGGCATGGATCATGGACGGGCGAGCAATGTCCATAACCAAGCCAATGTGGCGCTCAGCAACCCCATTCTGCTGTGGGGACTCTAGAAGCGTCAAGGACTGTACGATGCCCTGTTCGCCGCAGAATCCGCCAAGAATGCCGGAGCGAAACTCGCCCCCACGGTCGGAGTGTAGACAATTGACACGACGACCACGAGTGCCCTCAGTAGCCAGAAGCCACCGGATCAGCGTAGCAGTCACCTCGGACTTCTTTGCGAGAGGGAACACTGTGGTGTACCTGGAGAAGTCGTCGACGACCACCAGAATGTAACGCTCCCTCCCAGAACCCTGTGTTGGGGCAGGGTCCCAGACGTCCAAGTGGAGGATCTCGAAGGGAGCAGTGGCCGGACGAAGGGAGGAGGAGTGGGGAGTGGCGCGTAAGCGACCGGCGACGCAAGGAGTGCAAGGGGGAGCAGGGGAGGTGGGGAGCGACGGAAAGGTGCGTGGGAGACCGGTGACCAGCTCGTGAGTGGTCATCCCGCGGAGGCGGGGGATCGTCGGGTGGCCAAGGCGGTGGTGCCACAAGACGGTCCGGTGGGTGAGGGACCAACAGGAGCAGGACGCAGTGACTGGAGTAGACGGCGTGACCTGACTAGACACTGCAACTGGACCGGACTCTGCTACCGGGGGGAACGAAGCAACCTGACCAGACGCAGCTACCTGCGGGGGCGGAGTGTGCAGAACGAAGAGACCTGAGTGGGGCTCTCTGGTGAACGTGGCAAGAACTGCCCCGGTGGAAGAGTCCGTACAGATCGCAGTCCTCCCGTGCGCAGGAAACGTGACTGTGATCCCCCGGTCCTGAAGGTATCCAACACCCACCAAGGTCCGAGAGAACGAGGGGATGTAGAGACCAGTGAGGAAACCAGAGGGGACAGCTGGGCACGGGAGAGTGGTCGAGCTGCAAGCAACTGCTGGTCCTGAAGTAGGATCAGCCAGGGCAACTGGGACGGGAGCCGAAAGAGGTGTGACAGTCGTGTGGTCACGAAAGAAGCACTGGGACGCGCCGGAGTCCAGCATGAAGGAGAGCGACGCAACAGCAGTTGTCACGGCTGGGCTAGTGACTACACAAGCACCTACACTAAAAGCACAAGTACCTACACTAGCAACAGGCAAAGGTCCTAAGCTAGGTACACGCAAGCCAAGAGATCCGTACGTGTCAGAATAAACAGCATCCATAGACATATCAAACACAGGGTAACCACTACGAAACAAACCGGGCCAGATCGAGGGAGCCGACTCAGGCCCAAAACGCTCACGGTGTAGGTCGTCGAGGCGACTGTAGCAGCGCGGTGCAGAATGGTCAGGACGTCAGCAGGTAGTGCCAGCACCAGGGCCGGTCAGGATCCGGTACTGGCAGGGGCTGACGTCGCGGCCACCGCGACGAGCCCCCAAGCCGGCTGGGCCGCTGCTGCAGCCAACGCTACCCGGACCGACAGGCCGCCACGGCTGCTGAGGGCGCCACAACTGCTGAGGGCAGAGCTGCTGCTGAGGGCGCCACTGCTGCTGCGGGTGCCAATGCTGAAACTGCCGATGTTGCTGTCCCTGCTGCTGGAGAACCCTAGTGGACGCCATGATAAAGGCTAGGAGCGACAGGAGCTAGGGACGACCACGAGAACAACTAGGAGCGCCATGTGAAACTAGGCGAGGAACGGCTAGAGCACGGAGCACACTGAGCTAGGAGCGCCGGGTGAAACTAGGCGAGGAACGACTGGTGCTGGAACGGCTGGAGCTGAAACGGCTGGAGCTATAACGGCTGGAGCGAGAACGGCTGGAGCGAGAACGGCTGGAGCTAGGCATGCCTGGAGCTAGGAGTGGCTGGAGCTAGAACGGCTGGAGTGAGAACGGCTGGAGCTAGAGACTGTAAGTGCGGCTGTCGGCTGCCGCTAGTGGAGCCAGTGGCAGTGGAAAGTACGTGCAACAAAGGGGCTGCAGTACTGACGGCTACGGGAGGTAGGGAACTGTGCAGGTCGTCCAGCAAGCCGGAACACAGGCGACAGTTGCAGCCCCCCACCCTGAACCCTATTTTTTTTTATTAATTAATTTTATTTTCTGGCGCCTAAAGCGCTGCGGGGCGCGCTGCCTGCAGGGCTGTAAGGCGCGCTACCCGCGGGGCACGCTGCCTGCGGGGCGCGCTACCCGCGCGGCGCGCTACCCGCGCGGCGCACTACCTGCGGGGCGCGCTACCCGCGGGGCGCGCTCCCTGCGGGGCACGATTTCTGCGGGGGGGGGGCGCTACCTGCGGGGCGGGGCGACGCGGCGGGCTAGGGGCAGGGCGCACGGGCGCGCACGGGCTAGGGGCAGTGTGCACGGGCAACGTTACGGGCTGGGGCAGGGCGCATGGGCGACGTGACGGGCTGGGGCAGGGCGCACGGGTTACGCGACTGGCTAGGGCAGGGCGCACGAGCTACGCGACAGGTTAGGGCAGGGCGCACGGGCGACGCGACGGGCTGGGGCGGAGGCGCGATACGGAGGGGGTGGAGGGCGCGTAGGGGAGGGCTAGGCGCGGAGGCGCCGATGGCGCATTACGGAGGGCGCGTTACGGAGGGCGCGGATGGCGCGGAGGGCGCGGAGGCCGCGTTACTCGAGGCTAGGGCGCGGAGGGCGCTAGGGCGCGTGGAGGAGGGCGCGTAAGGCGCGGAGGCGCTCTATAGCGCTGAGGGCGCAAGGGCGCGGAGGGCGCTAGGGCACGTGACGGAGGGCGCGTAAGGCGCGGAGACGCTCTAGGGCGCCGAGGGCGCGAGGTAGGCTAGGCTAGGCAAGGATTCTAAACCTACTCGTGATACCATCTCAGAAAGTGAATGCAACGGAATGATAAGTTTAGGAAAACAAGGGAGTACAAATAGGCAACCTTAACTGTGTTATACTCTCTAAGGTGCAACTCACTAGAGCCTATCACTATCAACATTTGACATGTATTTGCCAGCACACGCGAGAATTTCACTCACGACCCCGTGTAAATTCGACTCGATTGATATGGCAGGGACGATTTGTGCACTTTGGTGTTAAAAAAATGTAAATTTATACTTGTCATTTTACCTGTATAAGCGCATGCGCTTATATTTATTACTCAATTATAAGCGCACCCCCCTAAAAAACACTGTTTTATTATAAGCGTACATGCGCTTATATCCAGGGTGATACGATGTCTTATATCCGGGCGATGACGGTATGAGATGTACCGTATTCTCCCGGATAAAACACCCCCCCTGTAATTGTACACCCCCGGGTAGCTAATACGGGGTGGGTGTTATATCCGACCCCGTTAGTACTATACCCCCCTTTTTGGGGTGATTCTCTATAACACCCCCGTTTTCTTATAGATTCCTATTATAGCTGTTATCGAGTCCGATTCCTTACGGGAGGATATCGCGAAAATCATTCCCTAGAAGAAATTTCGCATGTACTTTCACTTAGAATCAGCCGAGATATCCCCCCTCCCACAATCTTGCTGTCGCCACGCTGGTGAATCCCAAAATCTCGCTGTCGCCACGCTGGCGAATCTTCCACTGCAAGTGGTCCAAGAGGTGAAGTGGCCCAAGTGGCCCACAATATCCTCGTACTCGGTTTTGCGGCATTGATCAACAATCTTGAAGTGAAGTCAGACCCCTGATTTTGTTTCACATATCTGTTTTATAAAAATATACCGTATAATAAGACCCGGGTATTATATAGGATTTTCCTTTGAGGAGACCCCCCCCCCCATTTTTTTCCTATGGTTTTCATACCGTAATACCCTAGGGTGCTTAATCCGGGAGAATACGGTAGCTGTAGTTTGTTCTTCGACTGTGCAATTCCAGAGTGGTTAAAATGAAGATACTGTAACAAGATCTATTTACCCAAAAATAGTGCATGCCTGTACCGTAATAAGAAAGGCAAAACCAATGGATCCATACAAGGTACAATACCCCACAAAGTAATCCGGCATCGGGATACTGTTACCGTACAGTGGTTTTGTTCCACAACAGCATACGGTGACAGTGTTACAGCTACAGCTCGTCCGTAGCAGGCGAAGGCAGTGGCGGCACAGCAGTGGCCTCTAACTGACCTCCAACTCCCACCACCACCCCTTCAGAACCAACCACACTCCACCCCTTAGCATCCCTGTAGCTCTCCTTTCCAAAGACTACGACTTGAACAGACTGTGCGTCGTGAACAGCCATGAGTCGCCTTCGTGCGATCGCTTGTGTGTGCATTTGCATTTGTAGGTCAGGCCCTGTGTGTGCGGCAGAGTCTACACCAGAACCATCACTCCCAGTACTGCCAGAACCAGCACCAACAGCAGCAGCACCTGTGCCTGCAGCAGCCCTCTCTGCTAGCCTTGCTGAGTCAAGCGCATCTCCTCTGAACAATCGACTGCCCCCAGCAGCCACACCACCACCTCCACCGCCACTCCCACCACCACCTCCTCCACTGATGCCACCACTGCCACCAGCACCAGCAGCAGCAGAAGCTGCCACACCATCACCACTCCCACCAGTTTCCACGCCTCCACCCACGCCTGCTCCTCCCGAACCACCGCCGAACCTTGCCACACCTGCACCCGTGCCAGCCTCTCCCAAACGTCCCCGGCCATTACTGACAGATTTAGAGTGAGCTTGCCTCGCTGCTGCTGCAGTTGCTACGCCTCGAGCGCTGTCAGAAATGAAGTGAGAAACCTTGTCAAGCGCAAGACGGCGTTTCTGCTCCTCCCTCTGTTCGTTATCCACTGCCTGGTGTAGCACCTGTGCTGCTGCCTTGACTCCTGTCTCCCCTCCCCCGTGCCCCATCCCTGCCTGCTGCTTGTCGCTCTCCTGCTGCCCCTGCTGCTGATTCTTTTGCTGAAGCGCTTTCTCTTGCAGCGGTTCCTGCGGCTGCTGCAGCTGCTGTTGCTGCAGTCGCTCCCTTTGCTGCTGCTGTAGCTTCTGCTGTATCAGCTGCGGCTGAAGAATCTGCTGCTGCTGCTGCTGTTGCTGCTGGGTGCGCCGCTTCCACCTCTCTGCTGCTGCCTCCAGAGTGCGATTGATGATGCCCGTGGCATAGATGCTGCGGAGAATCAGCTGAAAGGGAGGGGAGAAGGGCGAAGTGAAAGGGTGGGGAGCAGGGTGAGGGGAAAGGGTGGGAGAAGGGGGAGTGGAGAAAGAAAACATCTGCTGCTGCCTCCAGAGTGCGGCTGATGATGCCTGTGGCGTATATGCTGCGAAGGATTAGCTGGAAAGGGGTGAAAGGGTGGGGAGAAGGGGGAGATGAGAAGGGGAAGAGGTGCTGCTGCTGCTGCTGCTGCTGCTGCTGCTGCTGCTGCTGCTGGGTGCGCCGCTTCCACCTCTGCTGCTGCCTCCAGTGTGCCGTTAATGATGCCCGTGGCATATATGCTGCGGAGAATCAACTGGAGGAAATGGAAGGGTGGGAAGAGGATGGGGACAAGGGGGAAGGGGGAAGGGAGGAGGCAACAGGGAACTGTTGCCTCCTAAAATCAAGAATGTGGAAGCGCAGAATTTCTCAGACTTCTAAAAAATACCATGCACGGGTGTGACAGGAAACAGGGGTCCATAGGTTGGAACCGTACCTGGGGTGTGTGGATGCGACCAAATATCCCCTTTTTAAGCAGCTTCTCTATCATGTCACGGTCTGACCACACCACATGGTCCTTATACCTGAGGTTGGTTCAAGTGATTAATCGGGAGGAGAAAGTTAGACTTGATGCAGCACCAAGGAACATGAGATGAAATTAGAAGAGCTGAAGTGGAAGAGAATGAGTGGAAATTATGAAACAGAAGAAGAAACAGAAGAGATGGGAACAGAAGGGATGTAACAAAGGAGATGTAACTGAAGGGATGTTAGACGAGATGTAACTGAAGGGATGTTAGAGGAAAGATATAATCACAATCACACACCCACCATTGGAACATCTGCTCCTCTGTCTGTGTGGATGCAATGATAAACGCCTGCCCAGGGAGACGTGAGAGAGGAAAAGGGAGGGCCGGAGGAAGGAACAAAGGGCGAGTGAAGAAGGGATGGGGGAAGGGGATTCTGCTCCTCTGTCTGTGTGGATGCAATGATAAACGCCTGCCCAGGGAGACGTGAGAGAGGAAAAGGGAGGGCCGGAGGAAGGAACAAAGGGCGAGTGAAGAAGGGATGGGGGAAGGGGATTCTGCTCCTCTGTCTGTGTGAATGCAATGATAAACGCCTGCCCAGGGAGACGTGAGAGAGGAAAAGGGAGGGCCAACTGACGGAATAGTATACAAGTGAGGAACGGGGGAGGAGTGGCAGCGACATGAGACAAGTGCTCCACTGCTCCACTGTCTGTGTAAATGCTATGAGAAACGCCTGTAGAGGGATATGTGAGACATGAGATGGGACGGGAGAGGAAGAGCAAAGAGATGGTGAAAAGGGGAAAACCACCTCTTTATGTCATGATAAACAGCTTGATTTTCAAGTGAGAATGTTGCAAAGCCCTTTCTCTAAGCATTTCTTCACGAGAAGGCGGTTGAGAGTGCGAGTCCCCAAGTGCGGCTTGGCTTGCAACTGTTGTGCTGCCTCCCGGTCCTACTCACAGGCTCCATTTGAGGTGCCTCAATCAAAAGTCGTGCCAAGGCCCAAGTCACAAAGCTGCCTCAGAAGTCGCCTCCTCTTGAGATGAGCTTGCAAGCGGCTTGCTTGCACAGCCTTCACGTCCTACTGTCTGTACTGCCGTCTCACAATATAAAGGTCCCATAAACGGCAGCACTCACTGACGGTCAAAGCCAAGCATGCAACATTTTTCTTTCACGTCCTCCGAGTTTGGCTTGCATCCACAGCATCTGAAGCAGACACATACGTCTGAGCCAACACACACGGAGAATACATTTTACATCAAAAGACACTCACCAGGTGGTCAAAGCTGGGCATGAAGCACTTTTTCACGTCCTTCGAGTTGGGCTTGCACCCGCAGCTGACTGAGACACGTACATACATCTCAGCCAGAACATGCATGTGGAGGACTACATGCATAAAGAGCTCTCTCACCAGGCGGTCAAAGTGAGGCACATGTGAGCCAGAAACACACACGCGGAGTGCATACATACCACATGTAAAGCTCTCACCAGGCGGTCAAAGTGAGGCACATGTGAGCCAGAAACACACACGCGGAGTGCATACATACCACATGTAAAGCTCTCACCAGGCGGTCAAAGTGAGGCACATGTGAGCCAGAAACACACATGCGGAGTGCATACATACCACATGTAAAGCTCTCACCAGGCGGTCAAAGTGAGGCACATGTGAGCCAGAAACACACACGCGGAGTGCATACATACCACATGTAAAGCTCTCACCAGGCGGTCAAAGTGAGGCACATGTGAGCCAGAAACACACATGCGGAGTGCATACATACCACATGTAAAGCTCTCACCAGGCGGTCAAAGTGAGGCACATGTGAGCCAGAAACACACACGCGGAGTGCATACATACCACATGTAAAGCTCTCACCAGGCGGTCAAAGTGAGGCACATGTGAGCCAGAAACACACATGCGGAGTGCATACATACCACATGTAAAGCTCTCACCAGGCGGTCAAAGTGAGGCACATGTGAGCCAGAAACACACACGCGGAGTGCATACATACCACATGTAAAGCTCTCACCAGGCGGTCAAAGTGAGGCACATGTGAGCCAGAAACACACATGCGGAGTGCATACATACCACATGTAAAGCTCTCACCAGGCGGTCAAAGTGAGGCACATGTGAGCCAGAAACACACACGCGGAGTGCATACATACCACATGTAAAGCTCTCACCAGGCGGTCAAAGTCGAGCATGAAGCATTTCTTTACGTCCTCCGAGTTGGGCTTGCACCCGCAGCGGTCCCGCCGAGACGTGAGGTCGGAGAAGTGAGTGTAGGTGAAGTGCAGCACTGCCGCTTCCATCAGCTTCACCTCTCTGTTGGGGGGGGAGGGGGTTAGGAGGGGGGGTGCAGAGCAAGGGCTGGCAGGGTGAGAGATGGTGATGAGAGACGAGAGGTCGGAGAATTGAGTGTAGGTGAAGTGCAGCACTGCTGCTTCCATCAGCTTCACCTCCCTGTGTGTGACAGGGGGTGGGGAGGGGGTGCGTGAGGGCGTGCATGGCCTCGAGCTGTTACAAGGCGGCTCATAGCAGCCTGGGCTGCACCTGCCGAGACGTGAGGTCACTTTTGAGTCGACTCACAAGTCACCACGTTGAGCTGCACCACAAAAGAACAGTGTGCCCAATTCGGCCTCAGATGCGCCTGTGCCTCTCTGACTTGGGCACCTGAATTGCATCACCTTGAACCCCATTCACTCACGCAGTTAAGCTGCAGGCTAGGGTAGATAGGCTACATAGGCAGTCGTACCAAGACACACTCACTTGGGAACCTTCATGTAGTTGTGCCATCGGTGCGCCCCATTGGGCCTCAGGTGGGCCTGCATCTTGGCGCCTGACTTGCCGTTGCCGTACGTGAGGAAGTAATTTGGGTTGCCATGTGCTGCCTGCGAGTGTTGTTGCACGGATAAGGAAGGGACGGGAAATGCAGAGCAGAGGAGCTGGTGGAAAGGGGAGAGGTAACAGATTCGGTTCGGCCCTGCTTGCCAATGCCTTGACAGAACGCATATCTCATCCATGCAATCGAGGGAGTCCATATCGTTCCAGGAAACGCATATCTCATCCATGCAATCCAGGGAGCCCATATCGTTCCAGGAAACGCATATCTCATCCATGCAATCCAGGGAGTCCATATCGTTCCAGGAAACGCATATCTCATCCATGCAATCCAGGGAGTCCATATCGTTCCAGGAAACGCATATCTCATCCATGCAATCCAGGGAGTCCATATCGTTCCAGGAAACGCATATCTCATCCATGCAATCCAGGGAGTCCATATCGTTCCAGGAAATGCATATCTCATCCATGCAATCCAGGGAGTCCATATCGTTCCAGGAAACGCATATCTCATCCATGCAATCCAGGGAGTCCATATCGTTCCAGGAAACGCATATCTCATCCATGCAATCCAGGGAGTCCATATCGTTCCAGGAAACGCATATCTCATCCATGCATTCCAGGGAGTCTATTTTTGAGGCGCCAAAAGAGCTCGCCACCTGCGTGCGTGCCGGTGCCAATGTCATAAATGAATGCATATTACATCCGTGCAGCAAGGAGTGAAAAGGCGAGGCGAGATTCGGGAATCGTAGAAGGTTTGGTGAGGTAGCAGGTTTGCCCTTCTCTTGCCAATGCCATAGGTGCATGCATATCACATCCTTGCAGGGAGAGAATCGGGTATGGTGAGAGTCGAGTATTGGGAAAGAATGCGCGCATGAACTCACATCCCTGTAGTGGGCGAAATAGGCTTCCCTTGTAACATGGTCGTAATTCTTTTTGAACAGCGAAACCTGTTGTAACAGGGAGGACGATTTGCATACATTAGTACATCAACTAGCCTACATACAGCAATGGCAATAAAAGGAAACAAACAAAACAGGACGGTGGATGGCATGCATAGAATGGGAAACAGCACCTCAAAAAGGTAATACCTCGGTGAACGAGTCTCCCACATCAGCTGTTTCCACCACACTCTCCTGTATTCACACACACACACACATGAACACACGCACACACACACAGGGGGGGTGAGTGTATTGGCATGAATGAATACACTGCACCGCACAGCACTGCACCGCACCGCACTGAACTCACGTAGTTTGGAAAGACAATGAGGTCCACATCGCTGGGAAGGTCGTGGATGAGTCGTTGCAGGGAGAAATCGGGCGTGCCTGCAGGGTAGAGCAGCTCGTCTGTGTCCACGTGGAATATCCAATCCACGCCCAACACCTGATGGGGTAGTGCAACAGACGGCGGGGAGTGTTGTGAGAGAGAGCACTAGCACGGTGAGAAATCGGGCGTGCCTGCAGGGTAGAGCAGCTCGTCTGTGTCCACGTGGAATATCCAATCCACGCCCAACACCTGGCAGTGGTGTGACGGGAGGGGAGGGCAGGCAGCAGAACACAGCAGCACAGGGCAGTGAGACAGGGGTTACTGTGTTGCCTGCCAGGTACTGCAGCTCGCCCGTGTCCACATGGAATATCCAATCCACTCCCAACATGGCAGAGGAGGAGTGGCAGAGAAGGGGTGGCAGAAGAGGCAACGTGAGAAGAGAGTTGTGAGAGAAAAAGGGAGCAGTGAGGAGTGAGTTAATGCGGCGGAGTAAGTTGGAATGACCCTCCCATTCGCCATGATGATCAACCTGGTCGAAGACAACAGCCATGGTGAACCACCCTGCAAAACGAATAACTGGTAACTCCTGCTGCGAAATGAATTACAATGGTAACCCTACTGGCGAAAAAAAAAAGCATGGTAACCCACTCACCCTAGCGAAGACGATAGCCATCTCCATATTGAGGGACTGGCACACAAAGAGCTCGTAGTTGCATGGCTTGTTGCAGAGGGGAGGGGAATGCCAACTAGTATAAAAACCCTATCTGGTGAATTGAATGACCATAGCAACCCACCCTGGCGAAATGAATGAGCATGGTAACCCACCCTGGCGAAATTATTGAGCATGGTAACCCACCCTGGCGAAGACGATGGCCATCTCCATGTTGAGGGACTGGCGCACAAAGAGCTCGTAGTTGCATGGCTTGTAGAAGAAGAATGCAAGCCATGTCTCGTTCCACACGCGGCTGGACGGGGAGGGGGTGTGAGAGGGATAAGAGTGGGAAAATACGAGGTGAGGAGGACGAGGAGGGAGTTGGGACACACAAAGAGCTCGTAGTTGCGTGGCTTGTAGAAGGAGAATGCGAGCCATGGAGAATGCGAGCCATGGAGAATGCGAGCCATCCATGTCTCGTTCCTTCCACTCGCGGCTGGACGGAACGGGAGGGGAAGAAAGACGCGGATGTGAACGCGAGGGGGGCGTGCAGAGGGGAGGGAGAGGGAGAAGAAAAGTTGGAAAGATGTGGTTATGAGCAAGGTTGGAATCATGTCATAGCTGCAAGGTTCACAGGAAAAACGAGACGAGCGTTCCACAGAGGCTAGAAAGAAGGGTGGCGTGTTTTGGTGAGGAGAGGAGGGGGGGTTAGTGGGGGAAGGAAGGAAGGGGAGGGGAGGGAGGGGGAGGTGGGGGGAGTGAGGGGAGGTGGGAAAGAATGGTGGAAAGAGAAAAGGGCCTGGCTATATCTCTAACGAAGAGTTTGGAATGGTGAATAATGTCAAAGCACAAGCACAAGGCGGCTGTCAGTATGTCAAAATGGAGAAGGGCAGAGGGGACCCGAGTGTAGAGCATGGCCTACTGATCCTCAAGCTCCTTGTTTCGCTGCACCACTATCACACCCTGAGGGACGAGAAACCTCTGAGCCAACTCAGAAACCACTTCTGGAGATTTTCAAAAGCGCTCACAGCTCACCTCTTGGCTTGCTGGTCCTCAAGCTCCTTGGTTCGCTGCACCACTGTCACGCCCTGGGGGACAGGGGGCGAAGAGAGAAGGGTGGGGGCGAGGGGGCGAGGAGAGGAAAGAGGGAGGGGGAATGAGGGGGGGAATGGGTGGGACTAGGGGACGAAATGGACAAGAGTGATGAGAGGGAAGTAAGGGCAGCATAAGGATGCACCCACGCCCCTATAGAAACCAATGGGAAGATAATACGAGGGAGGAGGATAGTGCGATAAGAAAGAATCGAGAGGGATGAAGACGGAGGAGGGCGGAAGGTGGGGGGGGTTGGGGGGTGTGTGGGACGGGGGAAACGAGGAAAAAAGGGAAGCGACGAACGAGGAGGGTGGAGCAATACAAAGAGTGGTGGGCCGTGAAATTTACCTCCATGGACTCAAATATTGCCACGTTTTCCGGCGAAGAGGCCTTCCCCTCCACGAATAGTATGAAGTAGTGCACACCTATCGCGCGGTGGAACATAATCCACGGCAGAATCTGCTGCGCGCCGCCCGACGTGGTCGTAGTTATTAGTAGCTTCGGACTATCCTGCAGATTTCCGAGCACTTTAATCGACGGATTCGGGTACATCCCCGGTTTAAAGCTCTTCGTTGTATCGCACGGTACATCTGACGGCGTCGCCACGCTCTTGTCAAGTTTCCTAGAGTCCACCTGATGCCATCCGGGCAGCCGCGGCTGTCCGTCGTCTAACATATCAAAATCACCCTGCCAGTGGAGGATAAAGGCGAACGCGGCCAGGCCTAACGGTAGGGCGGCGATGAGCATTATAACGCGGTTGTTATTACCGCGTGAGGGGTCCTGCGATAACGAATGGATTGAGCCGGAGGAGGGAGATGCTGACATGGAGCCTTGTGCAGAACCAGATGCTCCTGGCCGCGTACGCGGTCCCGCGGAAGCGATCATGATTAATTCGAGCAACCTACTAACGGATCCTCGTATAACATGTAACGACTTCGCTAATAAAGGTCTCTGGATAGTGATTTTGTCAGTAAAATCTGGAAGAGTGAATCCATACAAGATGAAATCAAGGTTCGCCAGACTCGATCATGTTAGGGTTGGTTCGCCAAACCACGGAACCTACGGCGAAAGCTTCTACGACGGCGAGATGCGGAATGACAGCGGAAGGGAAGCGCGTGGGATATTCGAGTGTGAAAACAGTGGAAATCAGCCTATGGTGAAGAGTGGGAGAGAAATCGTGAAGACGTGCTGGAAGGAGGATGAGAGGAGTCAACGAGGGGTAATTGTGGTTCGAGACTGAGGTGTATCGAGAAGGATCGAGATTCAGACTCAAGGAATGTTCGGTGTTTTCGGTTCGGGCCAGGTTCGACTCGGGGTGGACAAGGCGCGCGCAAGATTGCTTGGGAAACTAGTTACGCTACGAATCATTTTTTGTACCTTGGTTGACTATAAAACTGCTTGTACTCATTCTGGAAAATATAACATTGAGATTCTGAAAATTGCTGATGTATTGACAACTTCAAGCAGAGCTGCGCATATCATTGGAATCAAGTGATTGTGGAGAACACAATAAGCAATAGCAAGTAGATTATTGCCGACCTAGAGATCAGGCGAGAATCCCAAGATGCGTAACTTGGGAAATGTGGTTTGAATGGTAGGCTTGTCAAGACGTGGACACTCGAAAAGATTGATCGCGCTTGATGAACCATTTTACAGATATTTTAAGGGTTACAATAAAAATGCTACTTTGTTCGAGGGGCCTAACAATCTAAGGGGCCGGATGCGGCAACCGATCGTCCAATCGTGATGCAAGCAGACGAGTAAGACTGGTAGCCCAAAGGTGAAGCGCCGAAATGTAAGCGGAGAGACATTGCGAAATATAAAAACCATCACGCTTAAAAAAACTAGTTACCCGCCTGACTAACTTAGCATGACATAGTTCGGCAATATTGCAGATTTAAGATCTTGGGCACTACCACAGGGGTGATCGCAAATATACATTATGTAGGCACACACTATGACCGATCATCCACCCCGAATGCAGGATTGTGTCAAATATTATAGCTTGTAGTGGGTTGGGCTATATGGGGTACAACTAGTTAGGGTTAGGTTATGTACCCCAATTCTGTAAATACAACGCATTCCGCTGTAGTTCTCATTCTGACATTGTATCAGCAGTAGGTTAGCGCTCCTAGTCCTAGGCCCGCCCTTCCCTACCACTAGGGTTACCACTGCGCGCCAGCCAGCCAGCCAGCGCCCCAGCCAGCCAGCGCGCCAGCAGCCAGCGCGCCAGCCAGCCAGCGCGCCAGCCCGCCAGCGCGCCAGCCAGCCAGCCAGCGCGCCAGCCAGCCAGCGCGCCAGCAGCCAGCGCGCCAGCCAGCCAGCGCGCCAGCAGCCTGCGCGCCAGCTAGCCAGCCAGCGCGCCAGCCAGCCAGCGCGCCAGCCCACCAGCGCGCTAGCCAGCCAGCGCGCCAGCCAGCCAGCGCGCCAGCCAGCCTGCGCGCCAGCGCGCTTGCACGCCAGCCCGCCAGCGCGCCCGCCAGCGGGCGCACCAGCGAGCCCGCCGGCTCGCCTGCCAGCGCGCCCGCCAGCGAGCTCGCCAGCGCGCCCGCCAGCACGCACGCCAGCGCGCTCGCTAGCGCGCCCGCTAGCGCGCCCGCCAGCGCGCCACGCCAACGGGCCCCGCCAGCGCGTACGCCAGCGCGCCGCGCTCGCCAGCGCGCGCCCTGCTTAGCCGCCCGCCAGCGCGCCGCGCCCGCGCGCCACGCCAGCCAGCGCGCTGCGCCGGAGCGCGCCCCGCCAGCGCGCGCCCCGCCGCCCCGCGCCCAGCCAGTGCGCGCCCCGCCTGCGCGCACCCGCCTCGCACTCACCTCCCTCTCCTCCTCCTCTCGCGGCTGGCGGCCGCTATCACTTGTCCTCGCCCCTCATGGCGACGTCTCGCGTGCTCCGTTTCGACCCTGAGGGGCGTGCGATCGACATTAGTACCTGGCTGACGCAGGCCCAGCGCCACCTTAGGAGCCAGCGCCAGGATGGCGTGCACCTGTTTGCGCATGCGTCCGGTGCTCTGCCCGCCCCGCCGCAGCCTTCACCGCTGCCCACTTCCCCACCGCCTACTTCCGAGCAGGAGGCTGAGTACCAGCGCCGGTTCCTCGCTCGTGACGTGTGGGAGTCTCGTGACGCTGCTGCCTGCCTCGCCCTGACCGACCTTCTCCCGCCAACTGAGGCTGTCCACTTCACTCAGGTCGAGTCTGCTGCAGACCTTTACACTGCTATTGTTGCTCGCTACTCCACTCCCTCCTCTGCCTCCCTCAGCCGCCTCCTCGTCCCCTTTATCTACCCAGCCAGCCCGCGCGCCAGCCAGGTGTGTCGCAGGCTACCCCCCCTCCCTCGGTCCCCCCCCAGGTCTCTCCTCCTTCCCCACAGTCGTCCTCACAGCCTCCGCAGCAGCCGTCGGCGCTTCCTCTCCCGGCCACTGCGGACTCTGAGGGTGTTGGTGCTCGAGGTGAGGGCTCTAGCGGTGCCGGTTCTGGGGGTGTTGGAGTTGGAGCTGAGCGTGCACCTGCCGCAGCTGCACGTCCCGAGCGTGTTGGAGTCGGTGGTGGTGCTGGAGCTGGTGGTGTTTCTGGAGCTGGAGAGTCTGGGGCTGGTGCTGGTGCCACTGGCGGCGCCACGACTGGGGGTGCGGGTACACCTCCTACAGAAACTGGTCGTGCTGCCGCAGGGGGTCCTCGCTCTGGGGGTGCTCAGCCAGGTCCTGTCGAGGGTGGAGCCAGTTCTTCTTCGTCGTCTCCTGACACCACTCCTCCTCCTCACCCCTACCCGACTCGTTACCAGGCCCTTCGTCTTCTAGAGCGTGAGGAGCAGCAGCGTTTGGAGCGTGAGAGGTCGGAGGTTCAGCAGCGGGTGGAGCGTGAGCGGTTGGAGTTTCAGCAGCAGCAGCAGCAGCAGCAGCAGCAGCAGCCGCAGCCACAGCCACAGCAGCAGGAGCAGCAGCAGCAGCAGCAGCAGCCGCCGCAGCTGCCGGAGCAGCCTCCGGCCCCTGTTTCTGGCCTTCGGGCCCTTGGTCTCCCCTCCTCTCCTCCTGTGTTTGGTCCCACGTTTCCTCCTCCGGACTCCACTCCGGCTGTCTTCCCTCGTTCTCAGTCTCCTCGGTCCCCCCCTCCTCTCGCCCACACTTGGGCCTCTCGCCCTCCTCGTGCTCGTCCCTCGTCCCCTGTCACTGACCTCCGTACCGTGTTGTTTCGTCCTCGTCCTCCTCGTTCTCCTCCGTCTGTCCTTCCTCGTCCTCCTGAGTCTTCCCTCACTACCTCCCTGTCCACTCCGGTCACTGACTACTACCGCACGTACCGCCCCACTCTCTCTCGTGTTCTCGCCTCTCTTGTTACAGACCCTCGTGCCTCTCCTTCCTCCGTCGCGGTCCTCACTGCCGCTGTCACCGACTTTACTGCTACGCGTCGCCTTGACTACGCCACTCGAGTTGTGGCAGCTCCTCCTGTCCGTCCTCTGTCCGCCGTGGGTGTGTGTGCCCTTGGCTGTGACGTCCTAGAGGACAGACAGTTTGAGCTAGAGTTCCTGGCAGCTGCTTCGCCTCATCTCTGTGCCATGCTGCTCACTCCTGAGGGAGACCCCGACGCTCCTGACATACCTACTCCTCGCACTTACGCTGAGGCAGTGTCAGGGCCTTGGGCCTCTCAGTGGAGAGCTGCCATGGACGCAGAGATGGCCTCCTACAGGTCCACAGGCACTTACGTTGACGAGGTTCCCCCCCCAGGGGCGAACATTGTTGACGGCATGTGGATCTTCAAGGTGAAGCGGCCGCCGGGATCTCCCCCAGTCTTCAAGGCACGCTACGTGGCTAGAGGGTTCAGTCAGCGCGAGGGGGTTGACTTCTTTCAGACCTTCGCGCCCACCCCGAAGATGACCACTCTTCGGGTGTTACTGCACGTAGCAGCGCAGAGAGACTACGAGCTACACTCTCTTGACTTCTCCACTGCCTTCCTCCAGGGCTGCTTACACGAGGAGATCTGGCTGCGTCGTCCTCCGGGCTTCACTGGCACTTTCCCGCCTGAGACCCAGTGGGGCCTCAGACGACCGGTCTACGGTCTCCGCCAGGCACCCCGTGAGTGGCACGACACTCTCCGCTCTACTCTCTCCGACCTCGGGTTTGAGCCGTCTTCCGCCGACCCGTCGCTGTTTGTTCGTCGTGGCCGTACACCTTTCTTCGTCCTAGTCTACGTTGACGACTTGGTTTTTGCCACGGCCGACACAGCTGCACTGGCGGAGGTGAAGTCCGAACTGCAGAAGAGACACACCTGCACTGACCTTGGGGAACTGCGTCGCTACCTTGGCCTGCAGATCTCCAGGGACAGAGCCGCTCGCACCATCACTCTCACTCAGTCACACATGGTGCAGCAGGTTCTTCAGCGGTTCGGGCTTCAGGACTCTTCTCCTGCCCCCACTCCTCTTGCTGTAGACCACAGACTCACTGGGCCTTTTCCTGACGAGCTGTTCGAGCCCAGTGGTCCCTACGCAGAGCTGGTGGGCTGCCTCATGTACCTGATGACGTGCACTCGCCCGGACCTCGCCTTCCCCCTTAGCATCCTGTCTCGCTTTGTTGCGACTGGGAGACACCGTCCTGTTCACTGGGCAGCGGCTAAGAGGGTGGCGAAGTACCTTGGCGCGACATCAGGCATGGGGCTTGTACTTTGAGGGACACAGCCAGTTGTACTCACCGGTCACTGTGACTCTTCCTACACTGACGACGTTGAGACCCAGAGGTCTACGCAGGGTTACTGTTTCAGCCTGGGTTCTGGAGCTGTTTCGTGGAGGTCTACTCGGTCCTCCTCTGTTGCGACTTCTACCGCAGAGGCCGAGATCTACGCTGGGGCCCTTGCTGCTCAGGAGCTACGCTGGTTGACCTTTTTGCTCACTGACCTTGGTGAGCGGCCGAGCTCTGCACCGACCCTGTTTGCTGACAACAGGGCGATGATTCTCCTGTGTCGTAAGCCTCGACTGGAGAGCCGAGTGAAGCACATCGACGTCAGGTACTTCCTCCTTCGAGAGTTGCAGAGACGCGGACAGGCTCGTCTGGACTTTGTGGCCTCCGAGGCCAACACTGCAGACATCTTCACCAAGGCCCTCCAGCCTTGTGACCACCGTCGGTTTTGTCTGCAGTTAGGCCTCGTTGAGACTGGGTCTAGTTGACTGTTGTAGGGTGCTCTTTGTCTGTTGCTTGCTTGTACCTTATATATATATCTGTTTGCTCACTTTTGGACTGGCCTTGTGGCCCTTTGCTTGTGCTCAGATTAGGTGGTGACGTTGTGATCCACCCTGAGCTTTGTTTTCTTTCTCTTGTTTTTGACTGGTCTTGTGACCGTAGGTTGCTTATTGTTGATTGGCCTTCCCCACTTAGGCTATGGGGGTGTGTCAAATATTATAGCCTGTAGTGGGTTGGGCTATATGGGGTACAACTAGTTAGGGTTAGGTTATGTACCCCAATTCTGTCAATACAACGCATTCCGCTGTAGTTCTCATTCTGACAGATTGATGTACACACCCGAACCTTCGCCGATCTTGCCGAGTGTCCACGTCCTCAGATTTGCCAGACTTCGGTGGGACAGGCGGTCAGAAGAAGGCAAAAGACTTCGCTATAAGCAAGGCATTTTCACCAAAATTAATTCTGATATATAAAAAGGCTTCTAAAAAAAACATGTAGAATTGTCAAATATTGTAGTCGTAGTGTGTTGGAATAACTGAACAGGAATGAATGAACTAGCAGTGAAAACAGTACAAGTACCCAACCCTAGAATTGTGTACCCCCTATAGGCTAACCCACTGTAGCCTAAACTAACACAACATATATAATGTTTGACACACCCCCATAGGCAAAGTGGGGGAGAACTAGGGGTCACAAGACCAGTCAAGGCAAAGCAAGGCAAAACAAGCTCAGGGTGGATCTCAAGGATACCACACAAATTCCGAGCACAAGCAAGTGGTCACAAGACCAGTTCACATGCAGGTTTATAATAGAGCAAAAGGTACAATGATCACAACCTAGCAAGAGTAAACATGCAGGTATATATATAGAGATCACAGTACAAACAGACTCGAGAAGTAAGCAAGTGAGGTACAGTAGGCACAAGGCCTAGAAGAGTGCAAAAGCGCTGATGGTCACAAGGCTGAAGCGCCTTGGTGAACACATCAGCAGTGTTGGCCTCAGAGGCCACGTAACGCAGGCGAAGCTGACCACGCTGCTGCAGCTTTCGAGCAAGGAAGTAACGCAGAGCAATGTGCTTCGTTCTGTGCTCCAGTCTGTGCTCCTCACACAAGGCAATGGCTGCCTTGTTGTCGACGTACAGCACTGGAGGAGAACGAGGCTGCTCTCCAAGGTCGGTCAGCAAGTAGGTGAGCCAGCGTAGCTCCTGGGCCGCCATGGCTGTGGCGTAGATCTCAGCCTCACAACTGGAGCTGAGAACAGAAGAAGAACGAGTAGAACGCCAAGAAACAGAACCAGAGCCAAGAATGAAGGAGTAGCCCTGAGACGACCGTTGAGTAGCCTGGTCGTCTGCCCAAGAAGCGTCTGAGTGCCCAGTGAGAACAACTGGGACTCGCCCTCCAAGCACTAGCCCCATGCCCGACGTACTGCACAAGTAGCGCAACACCCTCTTAGCTGTGAAAATTTAGAAGAAAGAAGAGGATTGAACTAGCAGGAATGAGGATACAAATAGCAAACCCTAGAAGGGTTGTACTCGCTATAGAGCACCCCACTACAGGCTAGAGCATAAGATAACGTTCTGACACACCCCCATAGCCAAAGTGGGGTGTAATATGCAGAGCAGGCAAAGCCGTACAAGCTCAGGGTGGATCACAATGTCACCACACATTCTGAGCACAAGTTCAAGAAGCAATAGTTTAGAGTTCACAATTATAAGCAAAGCTAGTGGTAGTCACAACGGGCAAGCGAGGAGGAGGAGGGAGAGTGAGAGGAGAGGAGATAGGAGGCGACGGCTGAAGCTGCAGACACACAGGCAACAGGAGGCACACTGGCACAGCGGCTACCAGAACAACGCTCCGGAATACTGGAGTAACTGGCCCCGCGGCTAAAGTAGCGGCAGACGAGCAACGGACCCACGGGCGGCTGGCACAGCTGGCTACGACTGGGCTACCGGACGAAGTCCTCGGAATACAGGTGCTGCTGGCGACACGACGGCAACCTCCATTCAGCTTCCCCAAACTATCCCACTCCCCCTGGCACACACCTGCTGCTACACCGCTAGCTCCACTCCCACGCACCCCCCTTAAGCCCTAAACCCCAGTCTCCCACACATCCACCCCCCTCAGCGACAGCTGCAGCAGTGGGAGACAAAGGAGGAGGAGGAGCAAAGGGAGGAATGAATAGGTGCCACCCTATACTCGCCACCCCCTACTTGCCACCCCCAAACCCTAACACAGGCAGGGTGGGATGGCGGGAAGGGAGGTTACGGGGGAGGGGGGGGGGGGGAACCGACGCGCGGCTTCCCAGGGCGCCAAGACAGGCAGCAGAAGGGGTGGCGCTCGCCCCCCTCCCCCAGGTAAGCCCCGCAAGCGGCCCTCGAGGGTCGCCTCGACAGGCGACGGGAAAAGGGGCCGCAGGCGGGGCGATGGAGCCGGGGCGCAAGTAGGGCGTCGGGGCCAGGGCCGCAGGCGGGGCGACGGGGCCGAGCGCGTGCCCTCGGTGCGCCGTGACGTGTCCCCGTCGGCTGTCGCGGCGCCTCCAGAGGGCGACGCGGCGAACGACGGGGCAGAAGCCCGCCGCGCGCCTCGGGGCGCACATCGGGCAGAGAACCGCCGCGCGCCTCGGGGCGCACGGCGGGCAGAAAACCGCCGTGCGCCTCGGGGCGCACGACGGGCAGAAAACCGCCGTGCGCCTCGGGGCGCACGGCGGGAAGAAAAAGTGCCGCACGCCAGGGGGCGTGCGGCTCAGCGAGTAGTGAAAGGTAGTTGCAGCGGAAGCGAGGAGGTGATAACCCACCCACAGGATCGATCCAAGGGGATCGACCTGCTCTGATAGCATGTGAAAATTTAGAAGAAGGACGAGGATTGAACTAGCAGGAATGAGGATACAAATAGCAAACCCTAGAAGGGTTGTACTCGCTATAGAGCACCCCACTACAGGCTAGAGCATAAGATAACATTCTGACATTAGCTGCATCCATGTGCTCCTTCCGGTGACGGCCGGGAGCGACATAGCGTGCAAGAATGCTGAGAGGGTATGCAAGGTCAGGTCCAGTGCAGGTCATCAGGTACATGAGGCAACCCACAAGCTCTGGATACGGGCCACTCGGCTCTACGGACTCATCCGAAGGCAGAGCTGAGAGCGAGTGACCGGTAGGCAGAGGAGTGGGCTGAGGCGAGGAGTACGTGAAGCGGAAGCGCTGAAGGACGTGCTGCACCATGTGTGACTGAGTCAAGGTGATGGTGCGGCGTGCTCTGTCCCGGGTGATCCGCAAGCCAAGATAGCTTGTCAATTCACCCATGTCTGTGCACGTGTGTCTCTTCTGCAGCTCCTACTTCACGTGGGCGAGTGCCACAGTGTCTGCAGTAGCAAAGACCAAGTCGTCGACGTACACAAGGACGTAGAACGGCGGCAGTGAGGTGTCGGTGCGTAGAAACAGCGACGGGTCAGCAGTAGAAGGTGCGAACCCAAGAGCCGCAAGCGTAGTCCTCAGTGTGTCGTGCCACTCACGAGGCGCCTGGCGGAGACCGTAGACTGGCCGTCGGAGGCTCCACTGGGTACCAAGAGGGAACGACCCAGTGAAGCCAGGTGGACGGCGCAGCCAGATCTCCTCGTGCAGGCTGCCCTGCAGGAAAGCACTACTGAAGTCAAGTGAGTGGAGCTCGTAGTCACGCTGAGCGGTGACGTGCAGCAGAACCCAAAGAGTGATCATCTTCGGGGTCGGGGAGAAGGTCTGGAAGAAGTCAACTCCCTCTCGCTGACTGAAGCCTCGTGCAACGTAACGCGCCTTGAAGACAGGCGGAGAGCCCGGCGGCCGCTTCACCCTGAAAATCCACATGCCACTGACGATGTTCGCCCCAGGTGGGGGAACCTCGTCGACGTAGGTGCCTGTGGACTTCCAGGAAGCCATCTCTGTGTCCATGGCTGACTGCCACTGAGAGGAGTAGGGACCGGCCATCGCCTCTGCGTAAGAGCGTGGGGTCGGGATGTGTGGTGCATCCGGGTCTCCCTCCGGGGCAACAAGCATGGACACGAGATGGGGCAAAGCGGCAGCAAAGCACTCAAACACCTCCTGCTTGTCCTCAAGGACGTCAATGCCAAGAGCACACTCACCTCCGACGGACGGAGGACACACGGACTCAGACTCAACAACTAGGCTAGCAGCGTAGTCTAGACGACAGCGAGCAGCAAAGTCGACAAGCTAAGCAACTAAGGCAGACGCAGCAGCAGACTCAAAGGAAGGGTCAGTGACAACAGTAGCCAGGAGACGCGTGACAGTAGGACTGGTAGCACGAAGAGAGTCTGACCCAGGGTCAGCAAGAGCAGGAAGAGAGGAAGCAGGAGGAGACGGCAGTGGGACACGCTGTGGAGTAGTGGACGGACGAAGTGCCATCCGGTGAGTGCCTGGGACAGCAGGAAGACGCTGACTCTAGACTCGACTACTAGAGAGAGCAGTGCGGGCAGGGGACTCAGGACGAGACTCAGGCAACACAGGGCGAGACTCAGGCTCACGACGCTCAGTAAGACCTCCAGTCGGACCAGTGTTAGGAGCAGGACCAGGGAGAGAGGAGACAGACGGTAACTGTGACTGCAGCTGGACAGACGGAGGACACGCGAACGAGGGAGGAGGACAAGGAGGAGGGAGCTGACCAAGAACCTGCTGAAGGAGCGGAACGAAGTACGGCCGGGACCGTGCAGCGACACCAGAGGCAGGAGGGACTCCCGCAACAGGGTCCGCAGCACCAGCTACAGCTGGGGCTCGGCTCGGGGCGCGCGGCTCGGCTCGGGGCGTGCGGCTCGGGTCGCGCAGCTCGGGTCACGGCGGGAACGGGCCGCCCGGGGCCTCCAGGTGGTGGGCACGGGTCGGCGAGGTCGGCGTGGGGCCGGTTGGGGCCCTAGAGGGGCGAGCGCGGGGCCGATCGGGGCCTGAGCGGGGCTGACGCGGGGCCGACGGGGCCTGAGACGGGGCCGACGGGGCCTGAACGTGGCTAGCGCGGGGCCAAACAGGGCTAGCAGCGGGGCTGACGGGGCCTGAAATAGGGCCGACGGGGCCTGAAACGGGGCTAGTGCGGGCCGACGGGGCCTGAGAGGGGCTAGCGCGGGGCCGACGGGGCCTGAACGGGGCTAGCGTGGGGCCGATCGGGGCCTGAATGGGGCTAGCTCGGGGCTAACGGGGCCTGAAACGGGGCCGACGGGGCCTGAAACGGGGCTAGCGCGGGCCGACGGGGCCTGAAACGGGGCCGACGGGGCCTGAAACGGGGCTAGCGCGGGCCGACGGGGCCTGAAACGAGGCGGACGTGGCCTGAAACGGGGCTAGCGTGGGCCAACGGGGCCTGAAACGGGGCCGACGGGGCCTGAAACGGGGCCGACGGGGCCTGAAAACGGGGCTAGCGCGGGCCGACGGGGCCTGAAACGGGGTTGACGGGGCCTGAAACGGGGCTAGCGCGGGCCGACGGGGTCTGAATGGGGCTAGCGCGGGGCCTGAATGGGGCCTTAAAGGGGCCGACGGGGCCTGAACGGGGCCGCTAGGGAGAGCGGGCGTGGGGCCAACGGGGCCTGAACGGGGCTAGCGCGGGGCCGTCAAGAGGGGCCTCTAGGGGCGGGACACGCCGAGGCGCCCTAGGGCACAGGTAGGTAGGTAGGTAGGTAGTTACGTAGTGGTGGGCCCTTAGAAAATTTCGGTCCTAGGAAGGACCTGATCTATACCATGTTGGAATAACTGAACAGGAATGAATGAACTAGCAGTGAAAACAGTACAAGTACCTAACCATAGAATTGTGTACCCCCTATAGGCTAACCCACTGTAGCCTAAACTAACACAACATATATAATGTTTGACATAGTGATGTGTGTTATAAGGGGGTCAACTGTTAGGGTTAGGTTTATGTACCCCAACCAGCCTCAGTCAAACCAGCACTTTCATTCTTGACATGGTATCACCTAGTTTAGGATCCTGTGGGATCCCGTTCCTCTCATTCACGCCCGTAGCGCCCGAGCCTGTCCCGTACCCTAGTGCCCGTTACGCCCGTACTGTTTTCTAGAGCCTATCGTGATTGTCTCTTTCATGCCCTAGCGCCCGCTGCGCCTGCCGTCGCGCCGCCCTGCTGACCCGTCTCGTTTTGTCACCCTTGCTGTCTCGTCGCCCCTGCTGTCCCGTCCCGTCGCCCCTACCGTCGCGCCGCCCCTGCTGTCACGTCCCATCCCGTCGCGTCGCCCCCTGTTATCCCGTCGCGTTGCGCCTCTCCCTGATGTCCCGCAGTGTCGCGCCGTCCGTCCCGTCCGCGTCGCGCTTCCCGTCCCGTCCCGTTGCATGCGCCCCGTGCCACCTGCCCGTCCGTCGCACCCCGTGCACCCTGCCCGTCCGTCGCGCCCCCGCTACGCCCTGCCTGTCCGTCGCACCCCGTGCGCCCTGCCCGTCCGTCGCGCCCCGTGCGCCCTGCTTGTCCACGCCTGTCGCGCCTGTCCCTGCCATTCGCGTCCTGTCCCGTTGCGTTGCATTGTCTGTCATGCCCTACGCATGCCCTTTAGGCGTTTAGGGTTTTGGCAACAGCAGTTCCCACCTCTTTGCTTCCATTATGGCGACCCCTAGGGTCCTGCGCTTTGACACCGAGGGTAGGCTGCTTGAGTTCTCCGTCTGGCTCCTGTGTGCGCGCCGCCTTTTAGAGAGTCAGGTTCAGGCAGATGAGTCTCTGTGGGCGCACGCTTCTGGCGATCTTCCTAAGCCCGACGATCCTGCACCCTTAGGTACTAACCCTAGCACTACAGACATGTCAAATGTTATATCTGCTACAGTTTGTTTAGGCTGTAGTGGGGTAGTTACTATGGGGTGCAGTAAGTTTAGGGTTTCCTACTCGTACCCAACACTTTCCTAGTGCAATCACTCTTGTTCATTTTGACATGGTATCACGAGCCTAGGTTGCCACCTAGGACCGCTTACTACTACGGGCCCACTATTCTGCTAGAAGTGCCCTCGTGCGCCCTACCCTACGTGCGTCCTCGTGCGCCCTCATGCGCCTCTTTCTGCTAGTGCGCCCTCGCGCGCCCCGCCCTTCGTTCTGCCCGCGCGCCGTCTTGCAGCCCTTGCGCTGCCTCCTACTGCCCTAGGCCAGTGCGCCGCCCCTGCAGGCTAGTAAGGCCCTCGAGCCGCTCCTGCAGGTCCGTCAGGCCCCCGAGCCGCCTCTGCAGGCCCGTCAGGCCCGAGAGCCGCCCCTGCAGGCCCGTCAGGTCAGCGCGCTGCCCCTGCAAGACCACGCCGCCCGCGCGCAGCCTCTGCCCGACTGCGCGCCGCCCCTGCAGGCCCTCGCCGCCCGCACGCAGCCTCTGCAGGCCCGTGAGGCCAGTGCGCGACCTCGTCAGGCCGTAGTCGCGGCCCCGTCAGGCCGCAGTCGCGGCCCCGCCTTGTCGCTGACGCGGCCCCACCCTACCGCGGTCGCGGCCCCACCCTGCCACCGACGCGGACACGCGGCCCCGCTCTGCCGTGACGCGGCCCCGCCAGCCCTGCAGCTGACGCGGCCGTGCCCAGCTGCTGACGTGGCCGCGCCCTGCTACTGACGCCGCCGCGCCCAGCTCCTGACGCGTTGTCGCCCCCTGCCCGCCACGTCGCCCTGCCCGCCACGTCGCCCTGCCTGTCGCGTCGCCCCTGCCCGCCGCGTCGCCCTGCCCTACTCCGCGCCTGGCCCCTGGAGCAGCCGCCCCTCGAGCACCCGCCCCTGCAGCAGCTGCCTCTGGCCCTTGGAGCAGCTGCCACTGCAGCAACCGCCCCTGGCCACTGGAGCAGCTGCACCAGCAGCCGCCCTTGGCCCCTGGAGCGGCCGCCCCTGCAGCAGCCGCCCTTGGCCACTTGAGCAGCCGCCTCTAAAGGAGCCGCCCCTGGCCCTTGGAGCAGCCGCCCCTGGAGCAGCCGCCACTGCAGCAGCCGCCCCTGGCCCCTGGAGCAGTCGCCCCTGCAGCAACGATCGTCGCGGCCCTATCCCTGCCCTGCACCAGCTGCCGTCGCGGCCCGGTCCCGCCCTGCAGCAACTGTCGCAAAGCTCCCTGCCGCGGTCGCGGCCCCGCCCTGCCGCTGTAGCGGCCCCGCAGTCGCCTCCGTCATGCGCCTGCCCTTCCCACCATTGGTGAGCACTGCCCTGCCCGTGCTGCTACTGCTGTTACTGCTGATTCTACTGCTGCTCCTGGCGTGGCCAGATGCAGCTCCAGGGCCGTCCGCGTGTGTCCCTCACGCCCCAGCAGCTTCGTGAGTGGTACGCCAGTAGGGGTTGTCGGGGTGGCAGTAGTGGCAGTCAACCTGGAGTGGGTAGTTTGGGAGTTTCTTGTAGTGGCCCGGTGCAGCAGCAGCGTTGTCTGCGCGAGAATCTTTCGCCCCAGCAGCTTCGTGAGTGGTACACTCAGAGTGGAGGGTCGCTGAGTACTGCTCGCTGCCCGTACGTAATTAGCACGGGTGTCCGGACTGGTCAGCCTTGCGGGACGCGTGGTCACACAGAGTCCCGCTCCTTCGCCCGTCTGAGCGACGCTTGGCGTAAACAGTTTGGCGACGACGCTGAGCTCCCCGACTGGGTGGAGCTGCTTAGGCAGAGGGTAGATATCTTTGCTCTTGACTATGATGCTATTCTCACTGCAATGTATGCATTGTCTACTAGTGCCGAGGGAGCCTGTCACCTGTGTGTGCCGCCTGACCCCGGTATCCAGTCTGCTGCTCCAGGTGCCGGTGAGGTTGCTGCTCTAGGTGCTAGTGCGTCTGCTGCCCCTGGTCGTGGTGAGGCTGCTGCTCCAGGTGCAGGTGTGTCTGCTGCTTTAGGTACCTGTGAGCCTGCGCCTTAGGTATTGCGTGTACTGAGGCACTGCACACCTTCACACTGGACTCAGGTGCTTCCCGCTGTTTCTTTCGCGACCGCACTGCCCTCAAGAAGCTCCCTAGGCCGGTTGCTGTCTCCCTGGCTGACCCCTCAGGGGGTCCGGTCCTTGCGACCTCCACCATTGCCCTCCCTTGTCCTGCTGTCCCGTCCGGCACACTCTCGAGCCTTTACCTCCCCTTGTTCTCTACGAACTTGGTGGCGGGTTCCGTGCTCCAGGACGCAGGTGTTCCCCAGTTCACCCCTGCCTACGAGCGTGTGACACACTGCATGTATGCCTAGACGGGTCGTCACCTGGCTACCTTCACTCGGCAGCCGGGGTCGGACTTGTACACACTGACCACTGAGTCCCCTCAGGTAGCGGCCTTTGCGTCTACGTCAGGTCAGTTGTCCGCCCCCTGCTAGTGTCGCACCGGACGGTCCTCTGGCACCACCGCCTTGGGCACCCTTCGATACAGCGCCTTCGTGGCATGCACTCTCATTTCCTTGTCTCTGGTCTCCCCAGGTCACTCCCTCCCCTGCCACCGTCCTTTGCCCCTCCTTGCCTTCCCTGTGTCGAGGGGCGGCAGCGTGCCACCCCTCACTCCTCTGAGTTCCCCCCGACGGAGGCTCCTCTGCAGACCCTTCACATGGACGTCTGGGCCCAGCCCGCGTCTGTGGACAGAGCGGAGAGCGCTACTTCCTGCTGGTAGTGGACGACTACACACATTACACCACGGTCTTCCCCTTGTGCACCAAGGGAGAGGTCCCTGCTGTCTTGATCCCTTGGATCCGCGCCACCCGTCTCCAGTTGGAGAGGTGCTTTCGCACGGACCTTCCTGTCCTGCGACTGCACTCTGACAGAGGTGGTGAGTTTTCCTCCGGCCTCTTGGAGGCCTTCTGACAGGGGGAGGGCATTCGCCAGACGTTCACCTAAGCAGAATGGGGTTGCTGAGCGCCGCATTGGTTTGGTCATGGAGGTCACGCGTACCTCCTTGGTCCATGCGGCTGCCCCCCACTTTCTGTGGCCGTTTTTGGTCCAGTACGCCGTGCATCAGCTCAACCTCTTGCCCCATGTCTCAGTTCCGGAGACCTCGCCGACAGTGCGTTGGACGGGAGAGGTTGGCGATGCGTCTGTGTTCTGTGTCTGGGGATCTTGCGCCTTTGTCCGCGATACGTCCGCAGAATAGCTCTCCTCCCGCGCCGTTCCTTGTGTCTTCCTGGGCTTTGTCCTTGACGCGCCTGGCTGGCAGTTTTACCACCCCACCTCGCGCCGTGTCTTCCCCTCTCAGGACGTCACGTTTGACGAGCGGTCCCCTTTTACCGTCTCTTCCCCTACCGCACTGCCCCACTCCCCCCTCCGCCGCTCTTCCTCATGCCAGGTGCTGCTTTAGTAGACCCCCCGCCTCCCCAGGGTCCTGCTCCCTAAGGTGTTTCCCAGGTAGACCCGGTCGAGCCTGTCAAGGTAGCTGTCGACTCTGGCCCTGCGCGAGATACTGAGCGTGCTGAGCCTGAGCGTGCTGAGCCTGGTGGTGCTGGGTCTGGGGGTACTAAGACTAGGGGTGCTGAGCCTGGGGGTGCTGTGCCTGGGGGTGCTGAGCCTGGGGGTCCTGAGCCTGGGGGTGCTGCGCCTGGGGGCGCTCTCTCTTCTCAGCAGCTGCGTGAGTGGTG
Organism: Closterium sp. NIES-65; assembly: GCA_948144175.1. NCBI lineage: Eukaryota > Viridiplantae > Streptophyta > Zygnematophyceae > Desmidiales > Closteriaceae > Closterium > Closterium sp. NIES-65. The sequence continues at coordinate 2,029,791 of CANXME010000160.1, forward strand.
CTCTCACTACTGTCGCCGCCGTAGTGGTGCTGTGGGCGCTGGAGGTGCTACTGGAACTGGAGCTGAGGGCGCTGGGCCTGCTGGAATTGGTGTAGCTGCTGACCCTGGGGTTGGCGCTGGAGGTACTGGAGCTGCTGGGACTTGAGGTGCTACTGGAGCTGCTGGAGGTGCTACTGGTACTAGGTCTGGTGGTGCTGCAAGGGCTGGAGCTGGAGGTGCTGACGCTCGTCCTCCTGCAAGTGCTGGAGCCGACGGTGCGGCTGGAGCTGGTGCTAGACGGTACTGGAGTTGGCACTACTGGAGCTGATGGTGGTGCTGTAGGGGTTGGAGCTTTTGATGGGGGTTCTGGTGCTATCTCTGCTGGTTCTGGGGGCACTCCACGACTGTGGCCGTACTTCGTTCTTCTCCTTCAGCAGGTTCTTGGTCAGCCGCCTCCTCGTTAGAGTGTCCTCCGCCAGTCCAGTCGCAGTCACAGTTACAGCCTGCCTCGCCACTTCCTAGTCCTTCTCCCTACACTGGTCTGACAGGAGGTCTTACGGAGCGTCGTGAGCCTGCGTCTCGTCCTGTGTTGCCTGAGTCGCGTTTTGCGTCACCTGTTTGTGCTGCCCGCACTGGTCGTCGTGTCCCGCGTTAGCGTCCTCCTGCTGTCCCAGGCACTCACCAAATGATGCTTCGTCTTTCCAGTGCTCCACAGCGTGTCTCTCTGCCTTCTCCTCCTGCGTCCTCTCTTCCTGCCCTTGCTGACCCGGAGTCTGACTCTCTTCGTGCTGCTAGTCCTACTGTCACGCGTCTCCTGACTACTGCTGTCATTGACCCTTCCTTTGAGTCAGCTGCTGCGTCTGCCTTAGTTGCTGAGCTTGTCGACTTTGCTGATCACTGTCGTCTAGGCTACGGTGCTAGTCTTGTTGCTGAGTGTGAGTCTATCTGTCCTCCATCCGTCGGAGGTGAGTGTGCTCTTACCACGAACGTCCTTGAGGACAGGCAGGAGGATTTTGAGTGCTTTTCTGCTGCTGTACCTCATCGTGCGTCCATGCTGATTGCACCTGATGGAGACCCGGATGCACCAGACATTCCGACCCCGCGCTCTTACGTTGAGGCGATTGCGGGTGAGTACTCCTCTCAGTGGCAGTCAGCCATGGATGGAGAGATGGCATCCAGGAAGTCCACAAGCACTAACGTTGACGACGTTCCCCCTCCAGGGGAGAACATCGTCAGTGGCATGTGGATTTTCAGGGTGAAGCGGTTACCAGGTTCTCCACCTGTCTTCAAGGCTCGTTACGTTGCTCGAGGCTTTAACCACCGGCAGGGAGTTGACTTCTTCCAAACCTTCTCCCCCACCCCGAAGATGACCACTCTTCGGGTGCTACTGCACGTTGCCGCTCAGCGTGACTACGAGCTTCACTCTCTTGACTTCAGCACAACTTTCTTGCAGGGCAGCCTGCACGAGGAGATCTGGTTGCGCCGCCCTCCTAGCTTCACTGGGTCGTTCCCTCCTGGTACCCAGTGGAGCCTCCGGCGGCCGGTCTACGGTCTCCGCCAGGCGCCCCGTGAGTGGCACGTCACACTGAGGACTAAACTTGCGGCTCTTGGGTTCACTCCTACTGCTGACCCGTCGCTGTTTCTGCGCACTGACACTTTACTACCGCCGTTCTACATCCTCGTGGACGTAGACGACTTGGTCTTTGCCACTGTTGACACTGAGGCTCTCGCCCACGTGAAGTCAGAGCTGCAGAAGAGACACACGTGCACAGACCTGGGTGAACTGCGCAGCTACCTTGGCTTCCAGATCACCCGGGACAGAGCACGCCGCACCATCACACTGACTCAGTCACACATGGTGCATCAGGTCCTTCAGCGCTTCGGCTTCACCTGGTCCTCGGCACAGGCCAATCCTCTAGCTACAGGTCACTCGCTTTCAGCTCCACCTTCGGACGAGTCCGTAGAGCCGAGTGGTCCTTACCCAGAGCTAGTTGGTTGCCTCATGTACCTGATGACTTGCACTCGTCCTGACCTCGCGTTCCCTCTTGGCCTTCTGGCTCGCCACGTGGCTCCTAGTAGGCACCGAAAGGTGCACATGGATGCTGTGAAGAGGGTAATGCGCTACTTGTGCAGTACATCGGGCATGAGGCTTGTGCTTGGAGGGCGGAGCTCAGTTGTTCTCACTAGACACTCAGACGCTTCTTGGGTTGACAACTAGGCTACACAGCGGTCGTCATAGGGTTACACCTTCAGCCTTGGCTCTGGTTCAGTTTCTTGGCGTTCTACACGCTCGTCTTTAGTTCTCAGCTCCAGTTGTGAGGCTGAGATCTACGCCACAGCCATGGCTGCACAGGAGTTACGCTGGCTCACCTACCTGCTGATTGACTTGGGAGAGCGGCCTCGTTCTCCTCTAGTGCTGTACATCGACAACAAGGCTACCATTGCCTTGTGTGAGGAGCACAGACTGGAGCACAGAACGAAGCACATTGCTTTGCGTTACTTTCTGGCTTAAGAGCTGCAGCAGCGTGGTCAACTTCGTCTATGTTACGTGGCCACTCGAGCCAACACTGCTGATATATTCACCAAGGCACTTCAGTCTGGTAATCATCAGCGTTTCTGTTCTATGCTAGGGCTTGTGCCCACTTTTCCTCACTTGTTGTAGGCTTTGCTTGTACTGTGATCTATATATATACCTGCATGCTTGCTTTGCTTGGTAGAGATCACTGTGTTGTTTGTGTTGCATATATGCCTCTGCATGTGAACTGGCCTTGTGGCTCTTTGCTTGTGGTGAGAGTGTCTGGTGACGTTGTGATCCACCCTGAGCTTGCTTTGCCTTTCTTGACTGGTCTTGTGACCTCTTGCTCTCCCCCACTTTGCCTATGGGGGTGTGTCAAATGTTATATCTGCTACAGTTTGTTTAGGCTGTAGTGGGGTAGTTACTACGGGGTACAGTAAGTTTAGGGTTTCCTACTTGTACCCAACACTTTCCTAGTGCAATCACTCGTTCATTTTGACAAGACAGAGACCGTTATGCCCGCCAGCGTGCTGACCTCACAGCGTGGAAGTCGCGTGACGCTGCGGCCTGCATCGCCCTCAGAAGCCTCCTCCTTGAGTCTGAGGAGGCCCACATCACTCAGGTTCACATGGCTAGTGAGTTCGTGACTGCGATCAAGGCCAGCTGCGCTACTCCCACCACTGTCTCTCTTGGTCGCCTATTCCTCCCGTTCCTGTTTCTTGACCTCGCCTCGTTTGAGCGCTCTGCTGACTTGATCACTCACCTGCGCTTGCTCGATTCTAGCTACCGCGCTGCCTGCACTTACGAACAACTTGCATTGCTCCCTCCCCCTATGGCGATTACTATCTATTTAATCGCCACTAGCCTCCCTGACCGTCTTGCCTTGGTTCGTGACGCACTTCTTCTGAAGCACCCTAGTGAGCTCACTATCGAGATCCTTGAGTCTGCCCTCAACAACAGCCCCTCCCCTCGCAGCAGCCACAGCAACAGCAACGGCAGCAGCAGGTTTCAGGGTAGGGGTCAGGACATCGTCAGCTGCAGCGCGGTGTCGTCCACCCTCCTTGCACCTATCACGTTCTGACAGGTGCTAGCCGCGGCCAGCCTTGTGGCCGCAGCCACCCACCGGGTCAGTGCTTTGCTCAGCTTACTGACACGGCTCGGTTGGCTTACGGCATTGACGGCCCTGCCCCAGACTGGCTTCCCCTTGTTCAGACGTACGGCCCCGCTCTATGGGGCATGTCGGCTTCCCAGTTGGTGGATCTCTTAGGATCTCCTCATGCTATGTATGCTGTTGTTGATTCTAGTGCTTCTGACTCTGTTTACTCGAGTGTTGTTAGCTTAGGTGCTAGTTTTGCTGACATGCCTGTTGCTAGTGTAGATACTTGTGTAGACACTAGTCCAGGAGCTTCTCCGGAGGACGCTTCGCTGTCTTTCACTTTGGGCTCCGGAGCTTCGCACTGTTTCTTCCGCGAGTGCACGACACTTACCCCGCTTCCTACGTCGGTCTCTGTAGCACTGGCTGATCCCACTTCGGGACCAGTCACTGCTCGCTACACTACTACGCTTCCGTGCCTGGCTGTTCCCTCCGGTTCTCTGACCGGCTTCCACGTCCCATCGTTCTCGAGGAACTTGGTGGGCGTCCGGCCGCTCGTGAGTCAGCACGTGGGTGTGTGGATTGAGCCTTTTGGCGAGACTGCGACTTGTGTCGACGGGGACACGTACGCGCCTCTTGCCACCTTTACCGCTGAGCCGGGCTCTGGTCTCTACACACTTCACACTGGCCCCCGAGGGCAGCAGCAGCAGCAGCAGCAGCAGCGGCAACAGCAACAGCGGTAGCAGCAGCAGCAGCGGCAACAGCTACTGCAGCAGCTACTGCCCCCGACCCTTGTCACTGTCCCCCGTCAGGTTCCCGCGTCTCACCAGGTTGCCGCGTCTCCCTAGGTAGCAATGTCTGGTCAGGTTCCAGTGTCGGGTCCAGTTGCTGCGTCGTGCTCCTGCTGGTCGCTTCCCACCCCACTGTTTTGTGGCACCACCGGATGGGGCAGCCGTCCATTTGTCGCCTGCGCGCTATGTCTAGTCAGCGTCTTGTCTTAGGCCACCCGCGTGTCTTGCCGTCGCTGCCGCCTTCGCTTGCGCCACCCTGCGGTCCCTGCGTCGAGGGTCGGCTGCGCGCCACCCCTCACTCCTCCTCCCTTCGTCCAGCCACCGAGTCCTTCGAGATTCTCTACTTGGACGTCTGGGGCCCCGCCTCGCGCCCTGGCCCTGAGCGAGAGAGTTTCTTTTTCATGGTCGTTGACGACTACTCCCACTACACCACAATGTTCCCGTTGGCAAAGAAGTCCGGCGTGACTTCTACGCTGATCCGGTGGTTACTTACTACTGCGGACACTCGTGGTCATCGTGACAGCTGTCTTCACTCTGACCGCGTGGGTGAGTTTCGCTCTGACAATCTCGCTGGATTCTGTCGCGAGCAGGGCATCCGACAGTCGTAGACGCTTCAAGAGTCCCCACAACAAAATGGGGTTGCTGAGCGTCACGTAGGCTTGGTCATGGAGATCGCCCGCACCTCCATGACTCACGCCCATGCCCCCCATTTTCTGTGGCCCTACGCGGTTCGGTACGCCGCCTGGACTATATTATGCTATTTCTAGCTTAGGTTTATTTTATCATGCATAGATATGCTTGATTTCCTACGTTAGGTTCATCCCTATATTTTATTACATATATAGCACCGAACCAGCCTACGTGTACCGAACTAGAGCCTATTCGATTTCCACCGAACTGCTTTCTACTGAGTTCAGGAAGGTTCTGTTCGTGGCACTTTGCGACCCTCAGAACATTCGCGTAACACCTAGGTAACTTGCCTTGTGTCGAGACTATATATAGCCTCGTATTGTACCAAGGTGGATAATTGAACTACAACTCTCTTTTCTGAGCTCGATGGGCCACATCGATCCAGTCAAGCGCTGAAGGACCTGCTGCACCATGTGTGACTGAGTCAGGGTAATGGTGCGCTGTGCTCTGTCCCGGGTGATCTGCAAGCCAAGGTAGCTGCGCAGTTCACCCAAGTCTGCGCACGTGTGTCTCTTCTGCAGCTCGGACTTCATGTGGGCGAGTCCAGCAGTGTCAGCAGTGGCAAAGACCAAGTCGTCGACGTACACGAGGATGTAGAACGGCGGCAGAGAGGTGTCGGTGCGCAGAAACAGCGACGGGTCGGCTGTACAAGGAGCAAACCCAAGAGCCGCAAGTGTAGTCCTCAGTGTGTCGTGCCACTCACGGGGGGCCTGGCGGAGACCGTAGACTGGCTGCCGGAGGCTTCACTGGGTACCACAAGGAAAAGTCCCAGTGAAGCCTGGAGGGCGGCGCAGCCAGATCTCCTCGTGCAGGCTGCCTTGCAGGAAAGCTGTGTTGAAGTCAAGAGAGTGAAGCTCGTAGTCACGCTGAGCGGCTACGTGCAGCAACACCCAAAGAGTGGTCATCTTCGGGGTGGGAGAGAAGGTCTGAAAGTAGTCAACTCCCTGCCGCTAACTGAAGCCTCGAGCCACGTAACGCGCCTTGAATACAGGCGGAGAACCCGGCGGCCGCTTCACCCTAACAATCCACATGCCACTGACGATGTTCGCCCCAGGTGGGGGAACCTCATCGACGTAGGTGCCTGTGGACTTCCTGGAAGCCATCTCTGCGTCCATGGCCGACTGCTACTGTGAGGAGTAGGGACCCTCGATCGCATCACCGTACGATCGAGGAGTCGAGATGTCTGGTACTTCCGGGTCTCCCTCAGGGGCAATCAGCGTGGACACGAGATGGGGCAAAGCAGCCGCAAAGCACTGGAACTCCTCCTGCCTGTCCTCAAGGACGTCCGTGCTAAGAGCACACTCACCCCCGACGGACGGAGGACAGACAGACTCAGACTCAGCAACGAGACTGGCAGCGTAGTCTAGACGACAACGAGCAGCAAAGTTGACAAGCTCAGCAACTAGGGTAGATGCAAAAGTGGACTCAAAGGAAGGGTCAGTGACAACAGTAGCAAGAAGGCGCGTGACCGAAGGACTAGCAGCACAAAGAGAGACAGACTCCGGGTCACCAAGAACAGGAAGAAAGGACCATGGAGGAGACGGCAACGGGACACGCAGAGGGGCAGTGGATGGACGCAGTGCCATCTGGTGTGTGCCGGGGACTGCAGGAGGACGAGGACGCGCAGCACGATGACTAGTGCGAGCAGCACGAAAAGGCGACGCGGGACAAGACGCAGGCTCACGACGCTCAGCAAGACCTCCAGTAGGACCAGTGTAGGGAGAAGGAGCAGGAAGAGGAGAGGCGGGCTGTAACTGTGACTGCGACTGGACAGGTTGCGAACACTCTAAGGGAGGAGCAGGACAAGTAGAGGGCGGGAGACAAGGAATCTGCTCCAGGAGCGGAACGAAGTACGGCCTCGGCCGCGCAGCGCCTCCAGAACCAGCATGGACGGCACTAGTACCCACACCGGCAGCACTAGCGCCAGCAGCACCTCCAGCTCCAACACCGCCAACTCCAGCACCCTTAGAAGCACCCGCGCCAGCAGGCACGCCAACGCCAACACCCCCAGCAGCTCCAGCTCCAGTAGCACCAACTCCAGGAGGACCGTCAGCACCAGCAGCCTCAGCAGCACCCCCAGACGCACCAGCACCAGTACAAACACCAGCGCCAACACCCCTAGCAGCTCCACCTCCAGTAGCACCAGTACCGCCAGCAACTCCAGTAGGACCAACCCCAGTAGCCCCAGGAGCACCCCCAGTCTCAGCAGCACGTCTCCAGCAGCAAGCAAACCTCTCGCGCAGCTCCTGTGGAGAGAGCGGCTCCCGCCTCGACGAAGCACCGCCGGCGGCAACACGAGCAGACCCAGCGCCCCCAAGCTCGGCACCCCCAGGCTCCGCACCCCCAGACCCAGCACCCCCAGGCTCAGCACTCCCAGACTCAGCACCCCTAGTCTCAGCACCCCCAGACCCGGCACTCCCAGTCTCAGCACCCCCAGACCCGGCACCTGCAGGCTCAGCAACTCTAGCAGCACCAGAGTCAACAGTTACCTCGACACGCTCGACTGCGTCTACCTGGGACACACCTGACGGGGCAGGACCCTGAGGGGGGAGGGGGTCTACCGGGGGAGGACCTGGTGCAAGGAAGATCGGCAGCGGGGGGAGAGGCGCAGTGCGGTAGGGGAAGAGACGGTAGTAAGGTACCGACTCGTCAAAGGTGACGTCCTGGGAGGACTGGACACGGCGCGATGTGGGGTGGTAAAACTGCAACCCAAGCGCGTCAGGGGGGAAGCCAAGGAAGACGCAGGGAACAGCACGGGGGGACAGCTTGTCCGCAAACAAGTCGCGGACAAACGCCCGAGATCCCCAGACCCAAAACGCAGACGCATCGCCAACCTTCCCGGTCCACCGCAAGGCGGGGGAGGTCTCTGGCAGGGAGACCCCGGGCTGAAGGTTGAGCTGATGGGCGGCGTACTGAACCGCAAATGGCCACAGAAAATGGGGGGCAGCCGCATGCATCATGGACGTAAGAGCGACGTCCATGACCATGCCAATGCGGCGCTCAGCAATCCCATTTGGCTGTGGAGAGGCCGGAAGCGTGAAGGTCTGGCGGATGCCCGGTGCACGACAGAAGGCTCCCAAACGGGCAGAGGAAAACTCCCCGCCTTTGTCTGAGTGCAGACGCAGAACAGGAAAGTCCGAGCCAAAACTCTCTCTGAGCTGGAGACGAGCTGCGTGGATCCAGTCGATCAACACCTGAGTGACGTCACCCTTGCTACACAAGGGGAAGACTGTGGTGTAACGCGAGTAGTCGTCAACCACCAACAGAAAGTACCACTCGCGCCCCTGCCCACTGACGTGGGCTGGGCCCCACACGTCCATGAGGAGAGTCTGCAGCGGAGCCTCTGTCGGATGAAACTCGGAGGAGTGAGGGGCGGCGCGCTGTCGCCGCTCGATGCAAGGGACGTAGGTAGGGCCAGGCCCCGGAGGAAGGGGAGGGAGAGACCGAGGGAGACCAGAGACAAGGACACGGAAGACCATTCCTCGGAGACGAGGCAAGGAGGGGTGACCAAGGCGGTGGTGCCAAAGGAGAGTCTGGTGGGACAGAAGACGACACGAGCAGGGAGCAGACTCAAGACCAGATCTGGACGCTGCAGCAAACACCTGACTTGACGCAGCTACCTGGGCAGACTCAGCACCCGGAGGAGACTCAGTAGTAAGGGTGTACAGGTTCGACCGTGGCCGACGGGAGATGGTGGCCAAGTGTCGGCCTGTCCGGACACACGTGCAATGGGTCACTCGCTGACTCGCAGGAGTGAACTGGTCAACCCCCCTATCCTGTAGGTCCGCTCCACTCACCAAGCTCGTAGAGAAAGAGGGGAGGTAGAGACCTGACAGGGTGCCAGAGGTGGCTGCCGGGCACGCTAAGACAGTGGAGAAGCTAGCAAGGACAGGACCCCCAGAGGGGTCTGCTAGGGAGACTGCAACCGGCCGACCGAGCGGCGTAAGAGTGGTGTGGTCTTGAAAGAAGGAGCGTGACGCACCCGAGTAAAGGGTGAAGGTGTGGAAGGCCTGAGCCGACGTAGTACCTAAGAGAGCAGACTCACCAGCACCTGGGGCAGCAGACGCACTAGCACCTGGGGCAGCAGACGCACTAGCATCTAGAGCAGCACCTTCACCAGCACCTAGAGCGGTGGCCTCAATGCCCGGGTCAGGCGGTACACACAGGTAACAGTCACCGTCAACACTTGTAGTCACAGAATCAATGGCAGCAAGGATAGCATCATAGTCAAGATCAAAGACGGCAACCCCCGTCCCAGACAGATCTCCCCAGCAGCGCCGACCGACTTGAAGCCAACGAGGTCGGCCGCAGCAGCAGAGGCAAGAGAGGGCAAGAGGCGGGAGGGAGAACACCCCTCAAAGACGGGGGTGCGAGGGTCACCACGAGAGGCTCCTATAGCGACTATGCTCTTCTCTCCAGCTAGGAGGGCCTTCTCCAGGAGGTCAACGGTGAGAGTGGTGGGGCAAACTGAGAGGAAGCTCTGATACCATGTGAAGATTAGAACGAGGGAATGGTATGAAATATGAAACAGTTGGGTACAAGTACTAACCCTAATTGGGTTGTACCCCTTATGGGCTACCCCACTACAGCCTACACAAATGTATAAGCTATAATGCTATGACATGTTTGACAAACATTCCAACTAATAAAGCCTTGAAGTCAACCAAATATAGGCTCTATGAGTCGGTGTGCAACATTTATGTATTGTGGATGAGATGTGGTGCACGAAATCGCCAAGGCATGCATCGTTCGACTCGGCTTGGTTAACATCATGCATCAAATTCACACGGTGGGTCATAAAACACCGTTCAGTATTGGTTCTCAACGGTCAGTATTTTCAATGGACTGAGGGCGCAGCCTGTTTATTTTCCGCTGCCCTCTCTCATTTTGCTTTCCTCGCGGTGTCCCTTTTCTACTATGTCGTGAATCAAAGAATGGAAACTTTGGTTCCACTTTGACTCAGGATGCCACCTAGGCACCCAGTTGCCTCGGGCTTGCAATGGAGGCTGCGTATGCACACGCCTTTTCCCGCCCAGTTCCATTTGCTGCTTATGCACCCACTCCGCTGGGCTGCCAAGTAGTGAACCCGATATCCCTCCCCTTTTTCACATCACCGCTCGCTGCATTCCCCTTTTCTCCCACCCACTATGGCTGCCCAGCTCCATAGCCCGGACGATGAGATGACCCTCGTCGACGATTTCCATTCCCGTTATGCCCCGCCGGAGACTCGCAGTGGTGGAAATTCTCTTTCCTGGGGCGGGTGCGGAGGCAATTCGCGCCGATCTGATCATGCGCATTTCGAAGCACTAGCAGCCGTTTCACTTATGCTCCAATGCCATCCCCGAGCTCCAGGCTTCATCTGGGAAGTCCTCCGTATCATCCGACATGCATACGCACGCCTCTACTTCGGCCTTCTTAGGACGGCTTTCGCGCACACGTTCCACCTCCCCAACTCCCGCTCGGTGCTGTTGAAAGTGTACGTTGATCGCAACCCGCGCTTCACTACTGCCAAGGCGAGAGGCACTGCCACACGGACTCTTCGTAATGTCCCACCGAGCTACACCCCAGAGGACATTCGCACCTTCCTGATGCATCCGGATGTTGCGGGCGAACCTTTGTGGCTCATGGACCGTCAGTTTTTCCACTAGGTCCAAGATCCGTATGAGGACATGTTGCTTCCCATTTTCATTGGCATCCCGCTCCCCCCGCAGGATGACCCTGGCTTCCTCCGCATCCCCACGGTCATCAACTTCGAAGATGACTCCCCCCCTGCTTTGCTCAACATCTCCTCCCACGTGTGCTCATTCTGTGGCAATAACCACCGCGACGTGGATCACGAGATCTTTCCCACCAAACGCAGGCAGCGCGATGATTGCAGCTCCTCCCTCACCCCCAACCCACCTCTACCCTCCCTGTCCTCCCTAACCCGTGTTCCGCCCCACCCCCCTCTCTGGCCAGCCTCTTGGCTCGCGGGTTGCACTTGCAACCCTCCTAGTTCCCCCAACCCGCCTCAACCCTCTCTTTCCCCCTTCTCCCAAGCTTTGGCTCACCTCCACCTCAGGACTGTCTCTTGGCTCACAGGATGTGCTTGCAGCCCTCCCCTTTCCCCAACCTGCCTATACCCTCCTTGTCCCACTCACCCCGTCCTATGCCCCAACTCCCTCTCGGGCCAGGCTCCAGGAACCCACTCCGCACCTGCAAGTTTCCCTTGTCCCCCACCCTGCCCTTTCCCACTCTATCCCCCCTCCTTCACCTGCTGCTCAATCTTCCTCTGATTCCCTCTCTCACCCTTCCTCTATTTTCGCTGTAATCTAACCCTTCCCTTACTGCTCTTGTTCCTCTTATCTCGTCCTCTACCCAACCTTCCTTCTAGGCCAGGTGCTTGGTTTGCGTGCCACGCATGCACTTTTCCGCAATGACCCCGGTTTGCTCTACATCGGCCTCGAAGCAGATGTCAAGCCTTGGACTTGTGCCTTGTGCAACCTGACATGCGTCGCCGCTCTCGACTCGCCTATGGCCCATATCGCTTCCGAGCTGCACTCTTCCAAGAAGCTCTCAACAACCCACCTCCATGCTGTGAAGGAGAAGAACACTGAGGGCTATGGCCTTCGTTGCTCTCCCCCATATCGCCGACTTTTTTGCCCAGCTATAGATCGGTGGCTGTTAGACACTTGCATTCTTCTATCTTTGCTCTGCTATTGATTTAACTCTGCTGCATACAACAAAGTGATACGCTATTTCATTATTGCTACGGCCTTCATTTCTCTCCCCTAGGCTGCCGACTTCCCTGCCCAAGTGTAGATCGGTGGTTGTTGGACACTTGCATGCCTATCTTGCTTTTGCTGTACGTTGTTGCGTACAACATAGTGTTATGCTACCTTTTGATACTTCTACCTGTTCAGCATCATGTGCACTCCAACATATCGAAAAGGAGAACCCCTATTCTACATTGTCTATTAGCCCATGGATTCACTCACCTTGGTGCGCGATGGGCTCTACCCTATCCACCACGATAAGATATCTCAGAATACTATACATCAATATCAACGGAATGAACGCCCCTTTTAAAATTAATGTTGTAAAAGGTTGGCTCAACTTCTACGGATGGAATATTGACATCGTTATACTTGTCCCGCCTCACTAACAATGTGAAAAGGCTCGACCTTCGCTTTCGCCCTCACGCCTCCCACACAATGGCCCGCCATTGTAAAACCCCCACGTCTAGAGCACGTCCCTCCCCCGAAGGCATCCCTGTCGTCGTCTTTAACAATTCCGTCTCGTTTACCTCTCATACACCGTCAATCGACGGACGTCTTCTCTCCGTCGATGTCAATTTTCACCACGAGCAAATAAGACCCATATCTATATGCGCCCCGTCTCATGCCACTAACAGACGCCCTTGGTGGCGCTCATGCCTTGCTCCGATGCTAGATGCTCCATCAGTTGCGTCTGCAACTTTACTTATTGGGGACTTCAACTCTGTAATCCACCATTCTGATCGCAACCGGCCCCTGAACCGTCATGAACAAAGTGAAGCCTCCGCCATCGAGGCTCTACTATCCGAACACTCGCTCGTTGATACCTTCCGAGCTCTCCACCCCAACGCCACCGTTTTTCCTAATTTGGACGTCCTCGCACTTCCCCCCGACGTGTGGTCCCCCGATCCGTAGTCCCCCGACCCACTATTACCCATGTTGTGGGCCCTCCGCATGCGGTCCCTGCTCCCGCAATATCCTGACCCACTATACCCCCATTTGCGGGCCCTCCGCCTGCAATACCACCACGCGCCTCTCGACTGGACCGAATGTACATCTCCACCTCTATCCAGAACTGACTCGCAACATTTCTAATAATTTCTATGCTCCATTATGCTCCCTAGCATTCGAGCTTCCCTCCAGAGCTCCCTGTCGATGGAGGCTCAACCCGTCCCTCCTTTCCCGTCCATACATAGCTAAAGCTTTGGACTATCTCATCCCCGCCTTGCCCCCCTCTCCGTCTCCGGAAGAATGGGACGCACGTTAACATGCCCTTGCATTGTGCATAAAAAAAATCTCCAACCGGGAAAGATGTCGTGTACACAAAATTCTTGAGCTCCTTCACCACCTCATTATCCAACTCCAACTACAATATATCGCCATGCCTTTAGACGCAGTGTCAGCCACTCGCCCGTGCAAGGCCCAGCAACACCTCGCGAATTACTATGTTGCTAAAGCCGCCCAACTTGCTCCCAAAGCTAAGCTCAAGATCCAAGGTCACCGCGATATGGGGATTTCCTCTCTCCTCGCAAGAACTAATGTGAAGAAACTACGAGAAATGAATTGACTAGGAATGAGAAAGGTACAAGTATGAAACCCTAGGAAAGCTGTACCCCATATTGTCTACCCCACTACAGCCTACACAGGCTATATCATATATGTCTGACACACCCCCATAGGCAAAGTGGGGGAGAACAAGGGGTCACAAGACCAGTCAAGCAAAGCGAAGCAAGCTCAGGGTGGATCACAACGTCACCACACATTCCGAGCACAAGTTCAAAGGCCACAAGGCCAGTTCACATGCAGGATTATAAATCAAGGTGAACAAGCAAGACAGTGATCCCAACCTAGCAAGAGTAAACATGCAGGAGCCGGTATCTATAGATCACAGTACAAGCAAAGCCAGGAGGTAAGCAAGTGAGGCCAGGTAGGCACAAGACCTAACATAGTACGGAACCGCTGATGATCACAAGGCTGAAGTGCCTTGGTAAAGATATCAGCAGTGTTGGCCTCAGAGGCCATGTAAGCAAGGCGCAGCTGACCACGCTACTATAGCTCATGTGCAAGAAAGTAATGAAGAGCAATGTGCTTCGTTCTGTGCTCCAGTCTGTGCTCCTGACACAAGGCCAGCATGGCCTTGTTGTCTACGTACAGAAGTGGAGGAGAACAAGGCAGCTCTCCCAGGTCGGTCAAAAGGTAGGTGAGCCAGTGTAACTCCTGTGCAGCCATGGCCCCTACGTAGATCTCAGCCTCATAACTGGAGCTGAGAACAGAAGACAAGCGGCGTGACCGCCAAGAAACAGAGCCGGAGCCAAGGCTGAAGGTGTAACCCTCTGACGACCACTGCGTAGCCAAGTCGTCAGCCCAAGAAGCGTCTGCGTGACCAGTGAGGACAACTCGAGCGCGTCCTCCAAGCACAAGCCCCACGCCCGACGTACTGCACAAGTAGCGCAACACCCTCAAGTCTAGGCTTGTAGCCAAGGGGTACCAGCAGAAGGAGAAGGTGGACTTCAAGGAGCTGTTTGACCCTGTGGTGAAGCCGACGACGCTGCGAACCCTATTCGCGGGAGCCGCCATCAAAGGATGGGTGGTGAAGCAAATGGACATTGTGACGGCATTCCTTAACGGCATCCTTGAGGAGGAGATTTTTATGGCACAGCCAGAGGGGTTTGATGATGGTAGTGGCAGAGTGTGGAAGCTGAAGAAGGCCCTCTATGGGCTGAAGCAGGCCCCTAGGCAATGGTACATGAAGCTGCGCGAAGTGTTGGAGGAGATCGGCTTCACTCCCTCAACGGCCGATCACTCCTTGTCCATGCTTGGCGAGGGGGAGCAGAGGAGCTTCATGGTGGTTTATGTGGATGACATTCTCATATTCTCACCCTCCTCTGACCTTGTGAAGGAGGTGATGCTGAAGCTGCATGACAAGTTCAAGTGCAAGTCCCTTGGTGACGTGAACTTCTACCTTGGGCTCCACATCGAACGAGACGTGGAGAAGCGGAGCATGCGAGTGCACCAACGGAAGTACCTGGAGGCGTTGGCTGCCAACTTCGGCCAGAGTGAAGGTCATGTGGCTACTCCCTTTCCCTCTGGGTTCAAGTGTGTGAAGGGGCCAGAGGAGGAGAGCGTTGGAGAAGAGGAGAGGCGCCGATTTCACTCGTTGGTGGGCAGCCTCATGTATGCGGCGGTAAACACCCGACCGGACGTCGCGTTTGCTACCGGGCAGCTGGCTAGGGTTGTGCAATGCCCTAATGAGGAGCAGGTAGCAGCTGGAATGAGGGTGTCCAAGTATCTTGGCCAAACAGCGACCGTTGGGCTGCAATACTCGGCGGCGGCACAAAGGCGCCAAAAGGGCGCGGATGGTGTTGAACCCGGGCGTTTGTTCCTCACCGCCTACTCGGATGCTTCATATGCATCAGAACCAGAGGACATGACAAGTGTGGGAGGCTTCATATGCTGTGTTGGTGGAGGCCCAACTGCTTGGGAGAGCAAGAAGCAGGTTGACCAAGCTTTGAGCTCGGTGGACTCCGAATACATGGCACTCTTCCGTGCCGTACGGGAGATTGTGTGGCAGCGGCGTTTGTTGGCTGAATTGGGGGAGGAGCAGCAAGGACCTACCCCATTGTATTGTGACAGCCAGGGTGCCATTGCTCTTGCTAAGAACCCTGTGTTGCATGGACGCACGAAGCACATGAGGGTGAAGTGGCATTGGACGAGGAGCATGGTAACCGCGGGTGAAGTTGAGTTGCGCTACGTGAAGACCACGGGGCAGCCGGCTGACATGATGACCAAGAGGCTGGTGGAGCAGCAGCATTGGAAGTGTTGCAAGCTGGCTGGGATGGCTCTGAACTGACAGAGCAACACATCCTAAGGCCAACAATCCGAGGGGGAGTTTGTTCGTGCAACCCTATGGTTTGCACTCGGCTTGTTGTCCGTGTGCGTGCATGTGTGTGTGTCTATGGAATGGTATGAGGGCATGGGATAATATATATTTAATGCTTATAATTGTGTGTGAATGTTGAGTCATGATGTCGAGTGTATGTGTCGAGTCAATAGCGAGTTATCGCTAGACGCGTGTTACGCGGTCGTTTGTGTCTCGCGCGCGGTTTCTATTTTGTCGTGCGCGGTTTCTCTTTTGTCCTGTGTCGAACGTTCGCTGTGTCGCAGGTGTGTGCAGCAGACCCATCAAGAACTCAAGGATGAGTTTGTGATGAAGAGCCGAGCCTTGGTGTCAATCCACAAGTGATTTCAAAGCTCGCCAAAAGGGTACACCTCAAGATATTGAAGATAGTTACATTACTTTGTGTAGTGTAACATTTCACTTGGTGTAGGCCCTAGTGAAGGGTAGTTTCGAGACCCTTCGTGGTTGGGGACAGTGTGGCACTGTTCCACATCACTGTACCTCGGCTCTTGGGGTTTGTAGGAGCTGGGAGTCATTCCCAACTCGTAACTCTTCCTAACTTTTCCTATCTTGTGTTCTAAGACCATAGTGGCTGCCATAGTGCCGTTCGTTCAAACCAACCCTGTGTCGTCAATACTTGGTCAAATCGTGCGATCTAAATTGCCTATTGTAGGCGACAATAAGGCGCTCCAGATCCAAGTTGAATCAAGTCATTTGAAGCTGTGACCAAAACGCTATGAACGTTTGAAGCCGCTGTGCAGAAATCCGACTGTGCACTCTATCTTTCGTTTTAGGCACATTGGAGCCTACTGTGACTATAACAAGTGGTATCAGAGCCCCTCGGAGCAGTTTCGACAATGGCTGGACCTGAGGAAAGGGGTGGCAGAGGTGCTGGTGGCAGAGGAGAAGCCCAAGCTCAAGGCCAACCCCGTGACTCAGCCATGGCGCCCGTGCAACCAAGTGTTGGCCCATCTAGGGATGAGCCTAGAGTGTTTGGCCTTGACAAGTTCAATGGTGACAACTTTGCTGAGTGGTCCTTCAGAATGGAGAACATATTTGACCACTATGACCTGCTGGAGGTGATGGAAGGAACGGAGAAGCGTCCCGAGAACGACCCGGAGAAGAGCCCGTGGGTGCGGAAGAGCGCACAAGGCTACCTCCTACTTGGGCAAGCGTTGGGGAGCAGCCAAATCCGTCACATCAAGCCCTTCCAGCGTGAACCAGAGAAGGGACCAAAAGCATGGGCTGCTCTCAAGGGTGTACACGCTCCTGCAACAGCGGCGGTAGCTGTGGTGTTGGAACGGCAAATGGCGACGTTACGAATTGAAGAGGATGAAGCGGTTGAAGAAGGGGTGCAGAAATTCTTCGACTTGTTGACGCGGCTTGAGGGAGCTGATTTGAACTATAGTGAGCTCCAAAAGAAGACCAAGTTGCTGGCCCTACTCCCGGAGTCATGGTCCTCGCTCATCATCAACCTTAATCGTGACTTGCCCCGCCTCTCGCTTGAAGACGTGAAGCGAGCTATCCTTCAAGAGGATTTCCGCCGCCGTGAATTGGCGAGTGCGGATGGTGCTGGGGCAGCGAGCATCGGCCGTGGATATGGTCGAGGAAGAGGCAGAGGACGAGGGGGAGGAAAGTTTGGTGGCAGCAACTTTGGCGGAGGCCGTGGAAGTGGCGGTTACGGCAGCGACGAGAAGAACTACGGACGCGGTCGCGGCCGATTCGACGGCGAGTGTCACTATTGCCACAAGAGCGGACACATGTGGCGCGACTGCTACAAACTCCCTGATGGTTGGACCCCTGCTCAAGGCCAAGAGGGTAGAGGAGCAGGAGGAGGGAGAGGAAGAGGCCGTGGAGGCCGTGGCGGTCGCGGTGGCGGAGCTGCAAACATGAAGAGCGGAGACAACGACAAGGACCCGAGCGACGATCGATACCCGGGTCTATTCTACTTCGTGTCGACGCAAGTACCGGCTGGTCCAGAGAAGGATGAAGGCTTTGAGGAGCCAGCAGCTGTGGGGAAGGTGACCCTACACCCCCTGGACTATTGGGTGATTGATAGTGGCGCTACCTATAGCATGACACCTCGCCCGGACTTGCTCACCGAACTCGAGCCGTCACCGGTGAAGCATGTCACATCGGCTTTGGGGCAGCGAGCAGAGGTGAAAGGCATGGGGAAGGCCATGTTCAAGGGTGCTGATGGGAAGATGGTGGGCCTCAAGAACGTGCTTTGGGTGCCCAGCCTTGCTGCAAACCTGATTTCCGTGCGGCGGTTGGCAAAGGCCGGCATGGACACTAACTCGAAGGGAGCCAAGACCTACACCGCAAGGCTTGGCGATCGGATTCTTTGGGACCTTCATGAGGACAGAGATGTCTACAACGAGATGTGGCAGATCCCTGTGGTCCCAATGCCTAAGGAGAGGCAAGTGGCAGCAAGCGTCAGCACTAAAGGTGGAGCGGTTGGTAGCGGCGATTGCGCGGACGGTCGCGCTAAGGAGAAGGAGTCCAAGAAGTGCAATCTTGGAGGGACCAGCAAGTTCAGTGAACCTAAGGAGAGTGGTGCAGCAACCAAGGAGCAGCAAAAGGGTGAGGAGAACCCCGAGGCAACAGCGGAGGAGGACTACGGAGAGAGTATGTGGGGCGCTATTGCGAGCGCGGCATTCTCCAATCCAACTTCGGCTACGGGGGAGTGTGATTGGCTCACCTTGCATCGGCGCATGGGGCATGTGGCCCTGCCCATCTTGCAGCAGCTAGTGAAGAATGAGATGGTTGCTGGCATACGTGTGAAGGGGGAGCCCGATGAGGTACTTGGCTGCCCGACGTGCATGCAAGCCAAGTTCACCCGTTTCCCATTCTCTAGTTCAGAGGCAACGGCTAAGGCACCACTTGATGAGGTGGTGATGGACGTGGTGGGCCCCCTGAAGCTTGGAGCTGCTGGAGCTGAGTACTTCCTCACTATTGTGGACGTCTACACCCGTATGACTTGGGTGTACGTGCTGGCCAAGAAGAGCGACGTGGCTGAAACGTTGAAGACGGATTGGTTCTCGATGGTGGAGCGGCAACAAGACCGTCTAGTCAAGTCAATCCGCACCGATCGAGGGGGAGAGTTCCTGAGCAAGGAGTTTGGGTTGTGGCTGAAGAAGAATGGTATTCGACACTCCCTCACCATGCCATACTCCCCTGCAATGAACGGCATCGCTGAGCGAGCGAACCGCACAATCACGGAGGCGGCACGCGGGTTGCTCATTGAAGCCGGGCTACCCGACTATTTCTGGCCTGATGCGGTGCGGAGCGCATGTGTGGCCAAGAACAGAGCCTTGACTCATGTGGGAGCAGACAAATGGGTGCCCTATGTGGAGTGGCTAGGAAGGAAGCCAAAGGTGGATATGCTTCGGGTGTTCGGGTGCATGTGCATGGCGCTTGTGCCTAAGCATCTTCGGCACAACAAGCTTGGTGCCAAGGCGGTGTGGGCCGTGCACTTGGGCATGGCTCAAAACAGCAAGGGATGGCTTCTTTGGGACCCATTCACCAAGAAGTTCTTGGTGAGCAGGGACTGCAAGTTCATGGAGAACTTCATGTACAAGGATTGGAAGGCGGAGAATGAGGCGAAGATAGGCGTGCGGTTTGGGGAGGTGAAGAGTTCCGGTTTGGAGCATGTGGAGCTGCCTTTGGAGCTGAGCAGCGGCAGCACAACCACGAGGCAATCCTCCCTTGTGAAAGGGGGAGAGGAGGCCACTGATGCAGTGGAAGAAGAGGAGGAGGTGCAGCAAGTGAGTGAGCGTGCACCGTCACTCCCTTCCCGTACCACGAGTGCTCCACGGAATCGAGCCACACCGCAGCAACGCCAAGGCCTTCAAGTCGCTGCAGCTGAGGAGGAAGGAAGGGGGAAGAGGAGAGTTCAACCCCCTAATAGGCTGACCTATGATGCACTTGGAAAGCAAGGCAAGACAGCCCTGGCCGGAGCGGCAATGATGGTCGGAGACGATGAGGAGAGTGACTACGAGGAGTGTGCCTTCGCGTTCTTCTCTCCGGTGGAGATGCCGGGAGAACCAGCAACTCTCAAGGAGGCTTTGGAGAGTAGTGATGCTGAGGAGTGGAAGAAGGCTTTGGAGAATGAGCTGAAGAGCATCGAGGAGAATGACACGTTTGAATTGGTGGAGCTACCGGAGGGGCGTACGGCGATAACGTCCAAGTGGCTCTTCAAAATCAAGTCGGATGCCGACGGCAAGATCGAGCGTTACAAGTCTAGGCTTGTAGCCAAGGGGTACCAGCAGAAGGAGAAGGTGGACTTCAAGGAGCTGTTTGACCCTGTGGTGAAGCCGACGACGCTGCGAACCCTATTCGCGGGAGCCGCCATCAAAGGATGGGTGGTGAAGCAAATGGACATTGTGACGGCATTCCTTAACAGCATCCTTGAGGAGGAGATTTTTATGGCACAGCCAGAGGGGTTTGATGATGGTAGTGGCAGAGTGTGGAAGCTGAAGAAGGCCCTCTATGGGCTGAAGCAGGCCCCTAGGCAATGGTACATGAAGCTGCGCGAAGTGTTGGAGGAGATCGGCTTCACTCCCTCAACGGCCGATCACTCCTTGTTCATGCTTGGCGAGGGGGAGCAGAGGAGCTTCATGGTGGTTTATGTGGATGACATTCTCATATTCTCACCCTCCTCTGACCTTGTGAAGGAGGTGATGCTGAAGCTGCATGACAAGTTCAAGTGCAAGTCCCTTGGTGACGTGAACTTCTACCTTGGGCTCCACATCGAACGAGACGTGGAGAAGCGGAGCATGCGAGTGCACCAACGGAAGTACCTGGAGGCGCTGGCTGCCAACTTCGGCCAGAGTGAAGGTCATGTGGCTACTCCCTTTCCCTCTGGGTTCAAGTGTGTGAAGGGGCCAGAGGAGGAGAGCGTTGGAGAAGAGGAGAGGCGCCGATTTCACTCGTTGGTGGGCAGCCTCATGTATGCGGCGGTAAACACCCGACCGGACGTCGCGTTTGCTACCGGGCAGCTGGCTAGGGTTGTGCAATGCCCTAATGAGGAGCAGATAGCAGCTGGAATGAGGGTGTCCAAGTATCTTGGCCAAACAGCGACCGTTGGGCTGCAATACTCGGCGGCGGCACAAAGGCGCCAAAAGGGCGCGGATGGTGTTGAACCCGGGCGTTTGTTCCTCACCGCCTACTCGGATGCTTCATATGCATCAGAACCAGAGGACATGACAAGTGTGGGAGGCTTCATATGCTGTGTTGGTGGAGGCCCAACTGCTTGGGAGAGCAAGAAGCAGGTTGACCAAGCTTTGAGCTCGGTGGACTCCGAATACATGGCACTCTTCCGTGCCGTACGGGAGATTGTGTGGCAGCGGCGTTTGTTGGCTGAATTGGGGGAGGAGCAGCAAGGACCTACCCCACTGTATTGTGACAGCCAGGGTGCCATTGCTCTTGCTAAGAACCCTGTGTTGCATGGACGCACGAAGCACATGAGGGTGAAGTGGCATTGGACGAGGAGCATGGTAACCGCGGGTGAAGTTGAGTTGCGCTACGTGAAGACCACGGGGCAGCCGGCTGACATGATGACCAAGAGGCTGGTGGAGCAGCAGCATTGGAAGTGTTGCAAGCTGGCTGGGATGGCTCTGAACTGACAGAGCAACACATCCTAAGGCCAACAATCCGAGGGGGAGTTTGTTCGTGCAACCCTATGGTTTGCACTCGGCTTGTTGTCCGTGTGCGTGCATGTGTGTGTGTCTATGGAATGGTATGAGGGCATGGGATAATATATATTTAATGCTTATAATTGTGTGTGAATGTTGAGTCATGATGTCGAGTGTATGTGTCGAGTCAATAGCGAGTTATCGCTAGACGCGTGTTACGCGGTCGTTTGTGTCTCGCGCGCGGTTTTTATTTTGTCGTGCGCGGTTTCTCTTTTGTCCTGTGTCGAACGTTCGCTGTGTCTCAGGTGTGTGCAGCAGACCCATCAAGAACTCAAGGATGAGTTTGTGATGAAGAGCCGAGCCTTGGTGTCAATCCACAAGTGATTTCAAAGCTCGCCAAAAGGGTACACCTCAAGATATTGAAGATAGTTACATTACTTTGTGTAGTGTAACATTTCACTTGGTGTAGGCCCTAGTGAAGGGTAGTTTCGAGACCCTTCGTGGTTGGGGACAGTGTGGCACTGTTCCACATCACTGTACCTCGGCTCTTGGGGTTTGTAGGAGCTGGGAGTCATTCCCAACTCGTAACTCTTCCTAACTTTTCCTATCTTGTGTTCTAAGACCATAGTGGCTGCCATAGTGCCGTTCGTTCAAACCAACCCTGTGTCGTCAATACTTGGTCAAATCGTGCGATCTAAATTGCCTATTGTAGGCGACAATAAGGCGCTCCAGATCCAAGTTGAATCAAGTCATTTGAAGCTGTGACCAAAACGCTATGAACGTTTGAAGCCGCTGTGCAGAAATCCGACTGTGCACTCTATCTTTCGTTTTAGGCACATTGGAGCCTACTGTGACTATAACAACTTCTACGCTGATCCGGTGGTTACTTACCACTGCGGACACTCGTGGTCATCGTGACAGCTGTCTTCACTCTGACCGCGTGGGTGAGTTTCGCTCTGACAATCTCGCTGGATTCTGTCGCGAGCAGGGCATCCGACAGTCGTAGACGCTTCAAGAGTCCCCACAACAAAATGGGGTTGCTGAGCGTCACGTAGGCTTGGTCATGGAGATCGCCCGCACCTCCATGACTCACGCCCATGCCCCCCATTTTCTGTGGCCCTACGCGGTTCGGTACGCCGCCTGGACTATATTATGCTATTTCTAGCTTAGGTTTATTTTATCATGCATAGATATGCTTGATTTCCTACGTTAGGTTCATCCCTATATTTTATTACATATATAGCACCGAACCAGCCTACGTGTACCGAACTAGAGCCTATTCGATTTCCACCGAACTGCTTTCTACTGAGTTCAGGAAGGTTCTGTTCGTGGCACTTTGCGACCCTCAGAACATTCGCGTAACACCTAGGTAACTTGCCTTGTGTCGAGACTATATATAGCCTCGTATTGTACCAAGGTGGATAATTGAACTACAACTCTCTTTTCTGAGCTCGATGGGCCACATCGATCCAGTCAAGCGCTGAAGGACCTGCTGCACCATGTGTGACTGAGTCAGGGTAATGGTGCGCTGTGCTCTGTCCCGGGTGATCTGCAAGCCAAGGTAGCTGCGCAGTTCACCCAAGTCTGCGCACGTGTGTCTCTTCTGCAGCTCGGACTTCATGTGGGCGAGTCCAGCAGTGTCAGCAGTGGCAAAGACCAAGTCGTCGACGTACACGAGGATGTAGAACGGCGGCAGAGAGGTGTCGGTGCGCAGAAACAGCGACGGGTCGGCTGTACAAGGAGCAAACCCAAGAGCCGCAAGTGTAGTCCTCAGTGTGTCGTGCCACTCACGGGGGGCCTGGCGGAGACCGTAGACTGGCTGCCGGAGGCTTCACTGGGTACCACAAGGAAAAGTCCCAGTGAAGCCTGGAGGGCGGCGCAGCCAGATCTCCTCGTGCAGGCTGCCTTGCAGGAAAGCTGTGTTGAAGTCAAGAGAGTGAAGCTCGTAGTCACGCTGAGCGGCTACGTGCAGCAACACCCAAAGAGTGGTCATCTTCGGGGTGGGAGAGAAGGTCTGAAAGTAGTCAACTCCCTGCCGCTAACTGAAGCCTCGAGCCACGTAACGCGCCTTGAATACAGGCGGAGAACCCGGCGGCCGCTTCACCCTAACAATCCACATGCCACTGACGATGTTCGCCCCAGGTGGGGGAACCTCATCGACGTAGGTGCCTGTGGACTTCCTGGAAGCCATCTCTGCGTCCATGGCCGACTGCTACTGTGAGGAGTAGGGACCCTCGATCGCATCACCGTACGATCGAGGAGTCGAGATGTCTGGTACTTCCGGGTCTCCCTCAGGGGCAATCAGCGTGGACACGAGATGGGGCAAAGCAGCCGCAAAGCACTGGAACTCCTCCTGCCTGTCCTCAAGGACGTCCGTGCTAAGAGCACACTCACCCCCGACGGACGGAGGACAGACAGACTCAGACTCAGCAACGAGACTGGCAGCGTAGTCTAGACGACAACGAGCAGCAAAGTTGACAAGCTCAGCAACTAGGGTAGATGCAAAAGTGGACTCAAAGGAAGGGTCAGTGACAACAGTAGCAAGAAGGCGCGTGACCGAAGGACTAGCAGCACAAAGAGAGACAGACTCCGGGTCACCAAGAACAGGAAGAAAGGACCATGGAGGAGACGGCAACGGGACACGCAGAGGGGCAGTGGATGGACGCAGTGCCATCTGGTGTGTGCCGGGGACTGCAGGAGGACGAGGACGCGCAGCACGACGACTAGTGCGAGCAGCACGAAAAGGCGACGCGGGACAAGACGCAGGCTCACGACGCTCAGCAAGACCTCCAGTAGGACCAGTGTAGGGAGAAGGAGCAGGAAGAGGAGAGGCGGGCTGTAACTGTGACTGCGACTGGACAGGTTGCGGACACTCTAAGGGAGGAGCAGGACAAGTAGAGGGCGGGAGACAAGGAATCTGCTCCAGGAGCGGAACGAAGTACGGCCTCGGCCGCGCAGCGCCTCCAGAACCAGCATGGACGGCACTAGTACCCACACCGGCAGCACTAGCGCCAGCAGCACCTCCAGCTCCAACACCGCCAACTCCAGCACCCTTAGAAGCACCCGCGCCAGCAGGCACGCCAACGCCAACACCCCCTGCAGCTCCAGCTCCAGTAGCACCAACTCCAGGAGGACCGTCAGCACCAGCAGCCTCAGCAGCACCCCCAGACGCACCAGCACCAGTACAAACACCAGCGCCAACACCCCTAGCAGCTCCACCTCCAGTAGCACCAGTACCGCCAGCAACTCCAGTAGGACCAACCCCAGTAGCCCCAGGAGCACCCCCAGTCTCAGCAGCACGTCTCCAGCAGCAAGCAAACCTCTCGCGCAGCTCCTGTGGAGAGAGCGGCTCCCGCCTCGACGAAGCACCGCCGGCGGCAACACGAGCAGACCCAGCGCCCCCAAGCTCGGCACCCCCAGGCTCCGCACCCCCAGACCCAGCACCCCCAGGCTCAGCACTCCCAGACTCAGCACCCCTAGTCTCAGCACCCCCAGACCCGGCACTCCCAGTCTCAGCACCCCCAGACCCGGCACCTGCAGGCTCAGCAACTCTAGCAGCACCAGAGTCAACAGTTACCTCGACACGCTCGACTGCGTCTACCTGGGACACACCTGACGGGGCAGGACCCTGAGGGGGGAGGGGGTCTACCGGGGGAGGACCTGGTGCAAGGAAGATCGGCAGCGGGGGGAGAGGCGCAGTGCGGTAGGGGAAGAGACGGTAGTAAGGTACCGACTCGTCAAAGGTGACGTCCTGGGAGGACTGGACACGGCGCGATGTGGGGTGGTAAAACTGCAACCCAAGCGCGTCAGGGGGGAAGCCAAGGAAGACGCAGGGAACAGCACGGGGGGACAGCTTGTCCGCAAACAAGTCGCGGACAAACGCCCGAGATCCCCAGACCCAAAACGCAGACGCATCGCCAACCTTCCCGGTCCACCGCAAGGCGGGGGAGGTCTCTGGCAGGGAGACCCCGGGCTGAAGGTTGAGCTGATGGGCGGCGTACTGAACCGCAAATGGCCACAGAAAATGGGGGGCAGCCGCATGCATCATGGACGTAAGAGCGACGTCCATGACCATGCCAATGCGGCGCTCAGCAATCCCATTTGGCTGTGGAGAGGCCGGAAGCGTGAAGGTCTGGCGGATGCCCGGTGCACGACAGAAGGCTCCCAAACGGGCAGAGGAAAACTCCCCGCCTTTGTCTGAGTGCAGACGCAGAACAGGAAAGTCCGAGCCAAAACTCTCTCTGAGCTGGAGACGAGCTGCGTGGATCCAGTCGATCAACACCTGAGTGACGTCACCCTTGCTACACAAGGGGAAGACTGTGGTGTAACGCGAGTAGTCGTCAACCACCAACAGAAAGTACCACTCGCGCCCCTGCCCACTGACGTGGGCTGGGCCCCACACGTCCATGAGGAGAGTCTGCAGCGGAGCCTCTGTCGGATGAAACTCGGAGGAGTGAGGGGCGGCGCGCTGTCGCCGCTCGATGCAAGGGACGTAGGTAGGGCCAGGCCCCGGAGGAAGGGGAGGGAGAGACCGAGGGAGACCAGAGACAAGGACACGGAAGACCATTCCTCGGAGACGAGGCAAGGAGGGGTGACCAAGGCGGTGGTGCCAAAGGAGAGTCTGGTGGGACAGAAGACGACACGAGCAGGGAGCAGACTCAAGACCAGATCTGGACGCTGCAGCAAACACCTGACTTGACGCAGCTACCTGGGCAGACTCAGCACCCGGAGGAGACTCAGTAGTAAGGGTGTACAGGTTCGACCGTGGCCGACGGGAGATGGTGGCCAAGTGTCGGCCTGTCCGGACACACGTGCAATGGGTCACTCGCTGACTCGCAGGAGTGAACTGGTCAACCCCCCTATCCTGTAGGTCCGCTCCACTCACCAAGCTCGTAGAGAAAGAGGGGAGGTAGAGACCTGACAGGGTGCCAGAGGTGGCTGCCGGGCACGCTAAGACAGTGGAGAAGCTAGCAAGGACAGGACCCCCAGAGGGGTCTGCTAGGGAGACTGCAACCGGCCGACCGAGCGGCGTAAGAGTGGTGTGGTCTTGAAAGAAGGAGCGTGACGCACCCGAGTAAAGGGTGAAGGTGTGGAAGGCCTGAGCCGACGTAGTACCTAAGAGAGCAGACTCACCAGCACCTGGGGCAGCAGACGCACTAGCACCTGGGGCAGCAGACGCACTAGCATCTAGAGCAGCACCTTCACCAGCACCTAGAGCGGTGGCCTCAATGCCCGGGTCAGGCGGTACACACAGGTAACAGTCACCGTCAACACTTGTAGTCACAGAATCAATGGCAGCAAGGATAGCATCATAGTCAAGATCAAAGACGGCAACCCCCGTCCCAGACAGATCTCCCCAGCAGCGCCGACCGACTTGAAGCCAACGAGGTCGGCCGCAGCAGCAGAGGCAAGAGAGGGCAAGAGGCGGGAGGGAGAACACCCCTCAAAGACGGGGGTGCGAGGGTCACCACGAGAGGCTCCTATAGCGACTATGCTCTTCTCTCCAGCTAGGAGGGCCTTCTCCAGGAGGTCAACGGTGAGAGTGGTGGGGCAAACTGAGAGGAAGCTCTGATACCATGTGAAGATTAGAACGAGGGAATGGTATGAAATATGAAACAGTTGGGTACAAGTACTAACCCTAATTGGGTTGTACCCCTTATGGGCTACCCCACTACAGCCTACACAAATGTATAAGCTATAATGCTATGACATGTTTGACAAACATTCCAACTAATAAAGCCTTGAAGTCAACCAAATATAGGCTCTATGAGTCGGTGTGCAACATTTATGTATTGTGGATGAGATGTGGTGCACGAAATCGCCAAGGCATGCATCGTTCGACTCGGCTTGGTTAACATCATGCATCAAATTCACACGGTGGGTCATAAAACACCGTTCAGTATTGGTTCTCAACGGTCAGTATTTTCAATGGACTGAGGGCGCAGCCTGTTTATTTTCCGCTGCCCTCTCTCATTTTGCTTTCCTCGCGGTGTCCCTTTTCTACTATGTCGTGAATCAAAGAATGGAAACTTTGGTTCCACTTTGACTCAGGATGCCACCTAGGCACCCAGTTGCCTCGGGCTTGCAATGGAGGCTGCGTATGCACACGCCTTTTCCCGCCCAGTTCCATTTGCTGCTTATGCACCCACTCCGCTGGGCTGCCAAGTAGTGAACCCGATATCCCTCCCCTTTTTCACATCACCGCTCGCTGCATTCCCCTTTTCTCCCACCCTCTATGGCTGCCCAGCTCCATAGCCCGGACGATGAGATGACCCTCATCGACGATTTCCATTCCCGTTATGCCCCGCCGGAGACTCGCAGTGGTGGAAATTCTCTTTCCTGGGGCGGGTGCGGAGGCAATTCGCGCCGATCTGATCATGCGCATTTCGAAGCACTAGCAGCCGTTTCACTTATGCTCCAATGCCATCCCCGAGCTCCAGGCTTCATCTGGGAAGTCCTCCGTATCATCCGACATGCATACGCACGCCTCTACTTCGGCCTTCTTAGGACGGCTTTCGCGCACACGTTCCACCTCCCCAACTCCCGCTCGGTGCTGTTGAAAGTGTACGTTGATCGCAACCCGCGCTTCACTACTGCCAAGGCGAGAGGCACTGCCACACGGACTCTTCGTAATGTCCCACCGAGCTACACCCCAGAGGACATTCGCACCTTCCTGATGCATCCGGATGTTGCGGGCGAACCTTTGTGGCTCATGGACCGTCAGTTTTTCCACTAGGTCCAAGATCCGTATGAGGACATGTTGCTTCCCATTTTCATTGGCATCCCGCTCCCCCCGCAGGATGACCCTGGCTTCCTCCGCATCCCCACGGTCATCAACTTCGAAGATGACTCCCCCCCTGCTTTGCTCAACATCTCCTCCCACGTGTGCTCATTCTGTGGCAATAACCACCGCGACGTGGATCACGAGATCTTTCCCACCAAACGCAGGCAGCGCGATGATTGCAGCTCCTCCCTCACCCCCAACCCACCTCTACCCTCCCTGTCCTCCCTAACCCGTGTTCCGCCCCACCCCCCTCTCTGGCCAGCCTCTTGGCTCGCGGGTTGCACTTGCAACCCTCCTAGTTCCCCCAACCCGCCTCAACCCTCTCTTTCCCCCTTCTCCCAAGCTTTGGCTCACCTCCACCTCAGGACTGTCTCTTGGCTCACAGGATGTGCTTGCAGCCCTCCCCTTTCCCCAACCTGCCTATACCCTCCTTGTCCCACTCACCCCGTCCTATGCCCCAACTCCCTCTCGGGCCAGGCTCCAGGAACCCACTCCGCACCTGCAAGTTTCCCTTGTCCCCCACCCTGCCCTTTCCCACTCTATCCCCCCTCCTTCACCTGCTGCTCAATCTTCCTCTGATTCCCTCTCTCACCCTTCCTCTATTTTCGCTGTAATCTAACCCTTCCCTTACTGCTCTTGTTCCTCTTATCTCGTCCTCTACCCAACCTTCCTTCTAGGCCAGGTGCTTGGTTTGCGTGCCACGCATGCACTTTTCCGCAATGACCCCGGTTTGCTCTACATCGGCCTCGAAGCAGATGTCAAGCCTTGGACTTGTGCCTTGTGCAACCTGACATGCGTCGCCGCTCTCGACTCGCCTATGGCCCATATCGCTTCCGAGCTGCACTCTTCCAAGAAGCTCTCAACAACCCACCTCCATGCTGTGAAGGAGAAGAACACTGAGGGCTATGGCCTTCGTTGCTCTCCCCCATATCGCCGACTTTTTTGCCCAGCTATAGATCGGTGGCTGTTAGACACTTGCATTCTTCTATCTTTGCTCTGCTATTGATTTAACTCTGCTGCATACAACAAAGTGATACGCTATTTCATTATTGCTACGGCCTTCATTTCTCTCCCCTAGGCTGCCGACTTCCCTGCCCAAGTGTAGATCGGTGGTTGTTGGACACTTGCATGCCTATCTTGCTTTTGCTGTACGTTGTTGCGTACAACATAGTGTTATGCTACCTTTTGATACTTCTACCTGTTCAGCATCATGTGCACTCCAACATATCGAAAAGGAGAACCCCTATTCTACATTGTCTATTAGCCCATGGATTCACTCACCTTGGTGCGCGATGGGCTCTACCCTATCCACCACGATAAGATATCTCAGAATACTATACATCAATATCAACGGAATGAACGCCCCTTTTAAAATTAATGTTGTAAAAGGTTGGCTCAACTTCTACGGATGGAATATTGACATCGTTATACTTGTCCCGCCTCACTAACAATGTGAAAAGGCTCGACCTTCGCTTTCGCCCTCACGCCTCCCACACAATGGCCCGCCATTGTAAAACCCCCACGTCTAGAGCACGTCCCTCCCCCGAAGGCATCCCTGTCGTCGTCTTTAACAATTCCGTCTCGTTTACCTCTCATACACCGTCAATCGACGGACGTCTTCTCTCCGTCGATGTCAATTTTCACCACGAGCAAATAAGACCCATATCTATATGCGCCCCGTCTCATGCCACTAACAGACGCCCTTGGTGGCGCTCATGCCTTGCTCCGATGCTAGATGCTCCATCAGTTGCGTCTGCAACTTTACTTATTGGGGACTTCAACTCTGTAATCCACCATTCTGATCGCAACCGGCCCCTGAACCGTCATGAACAAAGTGAAGCCTCCGCCATCGAGGCTCTACTATCCGAACACTCGCTCGTTGATACCTTCCGAGCTCTCCACCCCAACGCCACCGTTTTTCCTAATTTGGACGTCCTCGCACTTCCCCCCGACGTGTGGTCCCCCGATCCGTAGTCCCCCGACCCACTATTACCCATGTTGTGGGCCCTCCGCATGCGGTCCCTGCTCCCGCAATATCCTGACCCACTATACCCCCATTTGCGGGCCCTCCGCCTGCAATACCACCACGCGCCTCTCGACTGGACCGAATGTACATCTCCACCTCTATCCAGAACTGACTCGCAACATTTCTAATCATTTCTATGCTCCATTATGCTCCCTAGCATTCGAGCTTCCCTCCAGAGCTCCCTGTCGATGGAGGCTCAACCCGTCCCTCCTTTCCCGTCCATACATAGCTAAAGCTTTGGACTATCTCATCCCCGCCTTGCCCCCCTCTCCGTCTCCGGAAGAATGGGACGCACGTTAACATGCCCTTGCATTGTGCATAAAAAAAATCTCCAACCGGGAAAGATGTCGTGTACACAAAATTCTTGAGCTCCTTCACCACCTCATTATCCAACTCCAACTACAATATATCGCCATGCCTTTAGACGCAGTGTCAGCCACTCGCCCGTGCAAGGCCCAGCAACACCTCGCGAATTACTATGTTGCTAAAGCCGCCCAACTTGCTCCCAAAGCTAAGCTCAAGATCCAAGGTCACCGCGATATGGGGATTTCCTCTCTCCTCGCAAGAACTAATGTGAAGAAACTACGAGAAATGAATTGACTAGGAATGAGAAAGGTACAAGTATGAAACCCTAGGAAAGCTGTACCCCATATTGTCTACCCCACTACAGCCTACACAGGCTATATCATATATGTCTGACACACCCCCATAGGCAAAGTGGGGGAGAACAAGGGGTCACAAGACCAGTCAAGCAAAGCGAAGCAAGCTCAGGGTGGATCACAACGTCACCACACATTCCGAGCACAAGTTCAAAGGCCACAAGGCCAGTTCACATGCAGGATTATAAATCAAGGTGAACAAGCAAGACAGTGATCCCAACCTAGCAAGGGTAAACATGCAGGTGCCAGTATCTATAGATCACAGTACAAGCAAAGCAAGGAGGTAAGCAAGTGAGGCCAGGTAGGCACAAGACCTAACATAGTACGGAACCGCTGATGATCACAAGGCTGAAGTGCCTTGGTAAAGATATCAGCAGTGTTGGCCTCAGAGGCCATGTAAGCAAGGCGCAGCTGACCACGCTACTATAGCTCATGTGCAAGAAAGTAATGAAGAGCAATGTGCTTCGTTCTGTGCTCCAGTCTGTGCTCCTGACACAAGGCCAGCATGGCCTTGTTGTCTACGTACAGAAGTGGAGGAGAACAAGGCAGCTCTCCCAGGTCG
The DNA here is from genome assembly GCA_948144175.1 of Closterium sp. NIES-65. NCBI lineage: Eukaryota > Viridiplantae > Streptophyta > Zygnematophyceae > Desmidiales > Closteriaceae > Closterium > Closterium sp. NIES-65. Next base: position 2,061,179 of record CANXME010000160.1, read on the forward strand.
GTCAAAAGGTAGGTGAGCCAGTGTAACTCCTGTGCAGCCATGGCCCCTACGTAGATCTCAGCCTCATAACTGGAGCTGAGAACAGAAGACAAGCGGCGTGACCGCCAAGAAACAGAGCCGCAGCCAAGGCTGAAGGTGTAACCCTCTGACGACCACTGCGTAGCCAAGTCGTCAGCCCAAGAAGCGTCTGCGTGACCAGTGAGGACAACTCGAGCGCGTCCTCCAAGCACAAGCCCCATGCCCGACGTACTGCACAAGTAGCGCAACACCCTCTTAGCAGCATCCATGTGCTCCTTCCTGTATCGGTCAGGAGCGACAAAGCGTGCTAGAATGCTAAGAGGGTAGGCTAGGTCAGGTCGAGTGCAGGTCATCAGGTACATGAGGCAGCCCACAAGCTCTAGATACGAGCCACTCGGCTCTACGGACTCGTCCGAAGGTGGAGCTGAGAGCGAGTGACCGGTAGGCAGAGGAGTGGACTATGGCGAGGAGTACGTGAAGCGAAAGCGCTAAAGGACCTGCTGCACCATGTGTGACTGAGTCAGGGTAATGGTGCGCCGTGCTCTGTCCCGGGTGATTTGCAAGCCAAGATAGCTGCGCAGCTCACCCAGGTTTGCGCTCGTGTGTCGTTTCTACAGCTCCGACTTCACGAGGGCCAGTCCAGCAGTGTCACCAGTAGCAAAGACCAAGTCGTTGACGTACACGAGGACGTAGAACGGCGACAGAGTAGTATCGGTGCGGAGAAACAGCGATGGGTCAGCAGTGCAAGGAGCAAACCCAAGAGCCCCAAGCGTAGTCCTAACTGTGTTGTGCCACTCACGGGGCACCTGGCAGAGACCATAGACTAGCCGCCGGAGGCTCCATTGGGTACCAGGAGGAAACGACCCAGTGAAGCCAGGTTGGCGGCGTAGCCAGATCTCCTCGTGCAAGCTGCCCTGTAGGAAGGCTGTGCTTTAGTCAAGAGAGTGAAGCTCGTAGTCACGCTGAGCGGCTATGTGCAGCAGCACCCGAAGAGTGGTCATCTTCAGGGTAGGAGAAAAGGTCTGAAAGTAGTCAACTCCCTGCCGCTGACTGAAGCCTCGAGCCACGTAACGCGCCTTGAAGACAGGCGGAGAACCCGGCGGCCGCTTCCCCCTGAAAATCCACATGCCACTGACGATGTTCGCCCCAGGTGGGGGAACCTTGTTAATGTAGGTGCCTGTGGACTTCCAGGAAGCCATCTCTGCGTCCATGGCAGACTGCCACTGAGAGGAGTAGGGTTCCTCTGTCCCCTCTGCGTAAGAGCGCGGGGTCGGGATATCTGGTGCATCCGGGTCTCCCTCAGGGGCAAGCAGCATGGATACGAGATGAGGTAAAGCAGCAGCAAAACACTGGAACTCCTCCTGCCTGTCCTCAAGGACGTCCGTGCTAGGAGCACACTCACCCCCGACGGACGGAGGACAGACGGACTCAGACTCAGCAACAAGACTAGCGGCGTAGTCTAGAGGGCAGTGAGCAGCAAAGTCGACAAGCTCTGCAACAAGAGCCGACGCAGCAGTAGACTCAAAGGAAAGGGTCAGTGACAGTAGTAGCTTGAAGACGTGTGACAGTAGGACTGGCAGTGCGAGGAAGGTCAGACGGCCGGTCAGCAATGTCAAGAAGAGAGGACGCTGGAGGAGACAGCAGATGGACACGCTGTGGAGCAGTGGAAGGACGGAGTGCCATCTGGTGCGTGCTTGGGACAGCAAAAGGACGTTGACGCGGAACACGACGGCCAGTGCGAGCAGCACGAACAGGCGACGCAGGACGAGACTCAGGCTCACGACGCTCCGTAAGACCTACGGTCGGACCAGTGTAGGGAGAAGGACCAGGTAGTGGCGAGGCAGGCTGTAACTGTGACTACGACTGGACAGGTAGAGGACACTCTAAAGAGGGAGCAGGACCAGTAGCATGTGGGAGACCAAGAACCTGCTGAAGGAGCGGAACGAGGTATGGCCGCGGCCGTGTAGCGCCCCCAGAACCAGCAGAGGCAGCACTAGTACCCCCAGCGTCAGCTCCAACTCCTGCAGCACCACCAGCAGCTCCAGCAGCGCCAGCTCCAGCACCCGTAGGAGCACCAGCTCCAGGAGCATTGCCAGCGCTAGTATCTTCAGCAGCACCAGCTCCAGTAGGACCACCAGAAGCCCCAGCAGCTCCAGCTCCAGCACCTCCAGCAGCACCTCCCGCTCCAGCACCAGCTCCAACAGCACCACCACGCCGAGCAGCTCCTGTACCTCCAGTACGAGCACCTCTAGGACCAGCAACTCCAGAGCTCCCATCACCTCCAGCGACTGCAGCACCTCCAGCACCAGTAGCACCTCCAGCCCCAGCAGCACGGCTCCAGCGCCGAGCAAACCTCTCGCGCAGTTGCCGTGAAGAGAGTGGCTCACGCCTGGACGAGGCACCTGTAGGACTCCCAGACACAGCACCACCAGGCTCCACACGTGCAGGCTCAGCACCCTCAGGCTCCGCACCCCTTGACTCAGCAACCCCAGGCTCAGCACCCCCAGGCTCAGCACCCCCAGGCTCAGCACCCCCAGACTCAGCACCCGCAGGCTCAGCACCCCCAGGCTCACCACCCCCAGACCCGGCACCCGCAGGCTCAGCAATCCCAGGCTCAGCACCCCCAGGCTCAGCACCCCCAAACCCGGCACCCGCAGGCTCAGCACCCCTAGCAGCACCAGAGTCAACAACTACCTTGACAAGCTCGAGTGCGTCTACATGGGACACACCTGACGGGGCAGGACCCTGTGGGGGGAGGGGGTCTACCGGGGGGGGACCTGGCGCAAGGAAGAGCGGCGGCGGGGGAAGGGGGGCAGTGCGGTAGGGAAAGAGACAGTAGTAAGGAACTGACTCGTCAAACGTGATGTCCTGAGAGGACATAACATGGTGCGAGGCGGGGTGGTAAAACTGCCAACCAGGCGTTTCAAGGGGGAAGCCAAGGAAGACGCAGGGAACAGCACGGGAGGACAGCTTGTCCGCAGACAACTCGCGGACGAAGGCTCGAGATCCCCAGACACGGAACGGAGACGCATTGCCAACCTTCCCCGTCCACCGCAGAGTAGGGGTGGTCTCCGACATGGAGACCCGGGGCTGGAGGTTGATCTGATGCGCTGCGTACTGAACCGCGAACGTCCACAGAAAATGGGGAGCAGCCGCATGGATCATGGACGTACGAGCGACGTCCATGACCATGCCAATGCGGCGCTTAACAATCCCATTTTGCTGTGGAGAGGCCGGAAGCGTGAAGGTCTGGGGGATGCTCTCCGCCTGACTGAAGGCTCACAGAATGTCGGAGGAAAACTCTCCACCTCTGTCGGAGTGCAGACGCAGAACAGGAAAGTCCGAGTCGAAACTCTCTCTGAGCTGGAGACGAGCTGCGCGGATCTAGTCGATCAACACCTCAGTTACCTCACCCTTGCGGCGCAAGGGGAAGATCGTGTCACGATATATATAGTTCGGAAAGTACAAATATGCAAGACAGGCATGCAAAAGGTGCACCACCAACAAGAAGGAAACATAACTACACTAAAGCTAAAGCTACAGGCAGTTATGAACAAATATAAAATATATATCATAAGACACCCCCTTAACTGCCTGCAGCACACAGCTAGAGTGAGTCACACCCCCTTAAGTTGCTTGCGATAGGAGCTTGGAAAGCCACGGAGGGGTAGAAGAAGCAAAGGAAGCAACAACACGCATCAGCCATGAGAAATGCAACCACGGCAGGTGCAGGACCCGAAAGGTGGGCGTGAGAGCAAGCGCCATGGCCGCAACGAGCAGCAGGACAGCGCAGGTCAGCACCTCCCAGGCGTGCCTGCAACAGGCAGCAGTTGCAGTGATGGCAGATGGAGCTACAGTGACCTCAGCCACGGCAGATGCAGCAGCGACAGGTGCAGGACCTGGCAGGTGGGCGTGAGAGCAGGCGCCGTGGCTGCAACGAGCAGCTGGACAACGCAGCTTAGCACCTCCTGGAGCATGCCTGCTACATGCAACGGCTGCAGATGCCCGACTTGCCTCTGCCACCCCCTCAACCACTGTCCCCCCTACTTTGGAAGCTACGGAAGGAGGCGGGGCGGCGTACGGTGCTGCTGGCGGGGTCTCTACTGGCGGGGTCTTTGCTGGCGGTGTATCTGCTGGCGGGGACTCTGCTGGCGCTAACGCTGCTGGCGGGGTCTGGTGCTGGCGGCTGGCGCTGGTGCTGGGGTTGGCGCTGGTGCTGATGCCTGGTGCTGGCGAGACGGCCTGCTGGCGGGGGTCTCTGCTCGCGGGGGTCTCTGCTGGCGGGGGTCTCTGGTGGCGGGGGTCTCTGCTGGCAGGGGTCTCTGCCGGCGGGATCTCTGTTGGCGGGGGTCTCTGCTGGCGGGATCTCTGCTGGTGGGGGTCTCTGCTGGCGGGGATCTCTGCTGGCGGGGGTCTCTGCTGGCGCGGGTCTCTGTCGGCAGGGTTCTCTGCTGGCACGGTCTCTGCCGGCGGTGTAGCTGCAGGCGGGGTCTGGTGCTGGGGCTGGTGCTGGTGCCTGGTGCTGGGGCTGGCGTTGGTGTTGGTGCTGGTGCTGCTGCTTGGTGCCTGGTGCCTAGTGCTGGGGCTGGCGCTGGTGCTTGGTGCCTGATGCTGGGGCTGGCGCTGGTGCCTAGTGCTGGGGCTGGCGCTGGTGCTGGTGCCTGGTGCTGGCGTGACGGGGCTGGTGCGGGTGTTGGCGCTATTGCTGGTGCTGGTGCCTGGTGCAGGCGGCTGGCGCTGGTGCTGGTGTTCCGCCGCCACTCCCTTCCCCCTTTCCCACTCTCCCCCACAGCATTCCGCCGCCACTCCCTTCCCCTCCTCCCTCTCCCACCCACAGCGACCGCCTCTGCACACGCGAACAGTCGCGACGGGGGGGGGGGGGGGGTAAACGGGCAAGGGGCCGGGGAAATGCGACGGGCGGCGCGAGGCGACGGGAGGGAAGAAAACGGGACAGGGGGGGAAGGGCCGCGACGACCGCCATGGACGCCGTCCCCTTCATTCCTGATGCTGCGTCCCCCCCCCCCCCCCCCCCCCCCTTGCGCAAACTCGGCAGCAGGCGTAGGCGCGGGCAGAGGTGGTGATGGGGGGGAAACGCGACAGGCTGGCGACCGGGATGAAACGTTGACAGCGCGCGTAGGTGCTGGCGCGTTGGCGGGCTGGTGACGGAATCGCTGGCGTGCTGGCGTGTCCGCTGGCGGGCTCGTCGGCGGGCTCGTCGGCGGACTTGTCGATTCGCTTCCACCCCCCCCCCCCCCCCCCCCCCCCCCCCCCGTCGTTGGTGTGCTCGCTGGCGGTTCTGTCAGCGGATTCACTGGCGGGCTCGCTAGCGCGTTCGCTATGGGCTGTGGATGCCATGGGCAGAACACGACGATCTTGGGCGGACTGAACGGGAAACGCGCTACGAACTGGGGACGCGAGGATTACGGGTTGGTGGGCCCATAAAATCGCAGGTCCTAGAAGGAACTACGCTCTGTTACCATCTTACGACACGATCTGAGCTGGTAACCGGGTTTAACTAAGGGGCCTAGGCTTAGTAGCCTAGGCCAAGCGGGTGACGAGGGTCAAGGCCAAGGACGATCGAGAATATTGACCAAACAAGTTGGTTTCACTATAGTTCGGCAAGTACAAATATGCAAGACAGGCATGCAAAAGGTGCACCACCAACAACAAGAAAACATAACTACACTAAAGCTAAAGCTACAGGCAAATATAAACATATATAAAATATATATCACGACAGGCCGTGGTGTGACGCGAGTAGTCGTCAACAACCATCAGGAAGTAACGCTCGTGACCCTGTCCACGGACGCGGGCTGGGCCCCACACCTCCATGTGGAGAGTCTGCAGCGGAGCCTTTGTCGGAGGAAACTCGGAGGAGTGAGGAGCGGCGCGCTGCCGGCCCTCGACGCAGGAAACGCAGGTAGGGGCAGGCCCCGGAGGAAGGGGAGGGAGGGATCGGGGGAGACCAGAGACAAGGATACGGGAGGCCATGCCTCGGAGACGAGGCAAGGAGGGGTGACCAAGGCGGTGGTGCCAGAGGAGAGTCCGGTGAGACAGGAGGCGACACGAGCAGGGGGCAGACTCAGGACCAGACCGGGACGCTGCAGCAAACACCTGACCGGACGCGGCTACCTGACCAGACTCAACAACCAGAGGAGACACGGTAGTCAGGGTGTACACGCTCGACCCAGGCTGATGGGCGAACGTGGCCAGGTGCCGGCCCGTCCAAGTACACGAACAGTGAGTCACCCTCTGACTGCCTAGAGTGAACTGGTCAACCCACGCGTCCAGAAGGTCAGCTCCACTCACCAAATTCGTGGAGAACGAGGGGAGGCGAAGGCCCGATAGGGAGCCAGACGGGACCGCCGGACACGGCAGGACTGTGGAGGAGTGTGCAAGGACTGGACCCCCAGAGGGGTCAGCCAGGGAGACTGCCACTGGCCGACTGAGCGGCGCGAGAGTGGTGGAGTCGCAAAAGAAGGAGCGGAAAGCACCCGAGTCAAGAGTGAAGCTGTGCAAGACCTGAGCCGATGCGGTACCTGAGAGAGCAGACTCACCAGCACCTAGGGCAGCAGACGCACTAGCACCTGGAGTAGCAGACACACTAGCGCCTAGAGCAGCAGCCCCAATGCCCGGGTCGGGCGGAACACACAGGTAACAGTTACCCTCAGCACTAATAGTCACAACATACATAGCAGCAAGAATAGCATCATAATAAAGATCAAAGATAGCAACACCTGACTTGAGGAGATCACTCCAACGAGGGATCTCAATGGCGTGAGGGAACTGCGTACGCAAGGCGTCAGTTAGGCGGCCGAAGCAGCGCTGCGTTGTGTGCGGGCCGCCGCACGTCTCCCCAATGCCGCTACCTCCGCCGCCTCCACCTCCACCGCCGCCACCGAAGCCCCCACTCTCGCCACCACTCCCACCACCACCCCCACCCCCTCCGCCGCCTCCACTGCCACCACCGCCGCCCCCACCATCCCCTCCACCACCCTTGCCCCCCTTGCCCTTGCCGTAGCGGCACCTCCCACTAGGAGCAGACGCAGCGCCGACCGAGTCGGTGCCAACGAGGTTGACAGCAGCAGCAGAGGCAACAGAGGGCAAAAGAGGGACGGGGGAGCACCCCTCAAAGAAAGGGGCACGGGGGTCCCTACGAGAGGCTCCTACAGAGACTATACTCTTCTCAGCTGCAAGGAGGCGCTCCTCGAGGAGGTCAACGGTGAACGTGGTGGGGCAAAGAGAGAGGAAGTGGTCCCTGACCGAGCGAAGGGAGTCAGGGAGACGGGTGACGAGGTAGTAGAGAGTGATGTACATAGGGGGGGGGGGGGTTCTTGGCGGAGAACTCGGTAGGAAGCGCAGCGCGGTAGCAGGTGTCACTAGTGCGGAGGTGCGTAATGAGGTCAGCAACAGTGGTAAAAGCGGCTAGGTCAGGGAACAGGTACGGTAGCATGAGGCAGCTAAGGGCAGCAGTGGCAGGGGAGGAGTAGCGCACAACAACAGCCTCATACAGAGTCCTAGCGGTCTTGTACTAGCTAAAGTGCGCGCGCTCAGCAGACGGCAGGTGACTACGAATAGCAAGACGGGCAGCAGCATCGCGCGTAGTCCACTGTGAGCGAACAGCACTGTAAGCATCAGTAGTAGGTGCAGCAGAGGCGCGAGACGTGAGATCGAACAAAGAGACTCCGCCCCTAGAGTCGCACTGCAGAAAAAGCTGCAGATCATCAACCCAAACCTTGAAATTGATTGCTCGACCCTCAGCATCAAAGGTGAGCACATTAGGGTTAGCTATGGTGGCAGTAGCAGTAGTAGTAGCAGCAGCAGTAGCAGTAGCAGTAGCAGGAGCAGCAGCAGTACTAGCGCGACTTGGCAGAGCGGCGCGGCTCGGCAGGGCGGCACGGCTCGGCTGGGCGGCGCAGGTGCGGCGGTGCGCTTACCAGAGTGGGGTAGGGCCGCGACCAGTAGGGCAGGGCCGTGGCGTGCCGGCAGGGCAGGGGCCGCGACAGGCGGGGCCGCAACGAGGCGGCAGGGCAGGGCCGCTTCAACCAGGGCCGCGAGAAGGCGGCAGTGGAGGGGCCGCGACAAGACGGCGGGGCCAGGCCGCGACTGGGCGACTGCAGGGCGGGGCCGCGTCACAGCTGCTGCAGGGTAGGGCGGCACCGAGGCTGCGGTAAGGCAAAGCCGCGGCAGGGTAAGGTCGTGCGGGCGGCGAAAGCGAGTTGCAGTAGGCGGGTGGGGCATGGTCGCGACGACAGCGCGGGCGGGCTGCTAGGGGTTGGCAACAACGAGGGTGGGCCGCGAAGGGCAGGGCCACTAAGGGCGGGCCGCTAAGAGCAGCGCGCGCGACGGCAGGGCAGGCGCACGGGGCGCAAATAAGGCAAGCTCGAGGCGCGCGACAGGGGCAGAGGCGCGCTTCGGGCAGAAGAAAAAAAGTCTCAATGGTGGGCCCTTAAAAAAAAAACGGTCCCACTGGGGAACCCGCTCTATACCATGTGAAGAAACTACGAGGAATGAATTGACTAGGAATGAGAAAGGTACAAGTATGAAACTGTAGGAAAGTTGTACCCCATATTGTCTACCCCACTACAGCCTACACAAGCTATATCATATATGTTTGACAATTAACACCCGCATTAAATCATCTTTCATCTCCTCCATCACCCTTCCCAATAGGCAAAACATTAGCGATTTTCCAATCCCTTGACAGCGGCATCCCGTCCGCCTCCCCAAATCCAGACTTCTAGCGACACATCCCTCGCTCCTCTCCCTCCCCCGTGCTCTCACTTCCGCTCCCGCAACCCCATTTTCCCTGCTTGAAATTGGCAAAGCCCTGAGTCAGGTCTCGCACGGGAAGACCCCAAGTCCGGGTGGAATCCTTGTAGAATGTTAAGAAAGGAGCTTAGGCTAAGAAGCCATAGCTAGGTTTTAGGGTATATGAAAGAGAAATAGGAGAAGGAGTTGAACTAGAAAGGAGGGGGATACAAGTAGCAAGCCCAAAAGGTTTATACTCACTTTTGAGTACCCCACTACAGACTAGACAAGCATTATAATCTGACACACCCCCATAGTCAAAGTGGGGTATAATCAGTACAGCATGCAGGCATAGAGCAAGAGTTCACAATGATAAGCAAAGCTAGAAGCTATCACAGAGGGCAAGTGAGGAGGAGGAGAGACTGTGTAGGGAGAGAAGATGCGAGGCAACGACTGAAGCTGCAGAGGCACGGGCACAGGAGCGGCTGCCTCAGTGGCTACCGAAGCAAGGGCGACGGACTACTAGAGTGACTGTCCCCGCGGCTATAGACGAGCGGCAGGAGCAACGGACCCACTGGCGACTGGTGCAACAGGCTCACTGGCTACCGAAGCAAGGGCGACGGACTACAGGCGCTGCACGCGACACGACTACTACCTTCACACAACCTCCCCCAGCTGCCCCACTCCCCTCTCACACACCCCCTGTTCAAACCCTAGCTCCACTCCCACAGCACCCCCCTTAAACCCTAAACCCTAGGTTCCCACACACCCACCCCCCTCAGCGACAGCTGCAGTAGTGGGAGATGAGGGAGGAGGGGGAGGAGCAAGGGGAGGAACACATAACCACCACCCCCACACCCGCCGCCCCCATGCTCGGTACCCCACACCCCCAGCACCACGGAATGCACGGGGGGGGGGGGGGGGGGGGGAACGGGATGGGCTGCAGGTGCGGGCTGCTCTAGGGGCGGCCGCTGCAGGTGCGGGCTGCTCCAGGGGCGGCTGCTGCAGTTGCTGGCTGCTCCAGGGGCAGCTGTTGCAGGTGAGGGCAGCTCTAGGGGCGGCTGCTGCAGGTGCGGGCTGCTCCAGGGGCGGCTGCTGCAGTTGCGGGCTGCTCCAGGGGCGGCTGTTGAAGGTGAAAAGTAGGAGGGAGGGGAGGGGAAGGGCGTGCCCCCCAGGGCGCCCTGACGGGCGACGAGCTAGGGAGCCGCGCGGGCCCCCGAGAGCGCCTCGACGGGCGACGGAAGGGGACCGCGCGCGGGCCCCCAAGGCGCCGTGACAAGGCGACGGTTGGGGCCGGTGCGCGGTGATGGAAAGCGCGTGAATCTGGAGAGCGTACAAGAGATTAAGTCCGCCGACTTCGACGGAACATTGCGTGCAGCTCACGTAACCTTAAACTATGAGCAGGTACGCGTTGGAACGGTCTTAATCTCTACGTTCCAGAATGGTAACGCACGCTTTCAACCAAGATCTAGGCCGATTGCTATCGCGATTTAAGTGCGACGGTGTATTCTGGCGGAATTAGTAGGCAGCCATGGATTAGACCAAAAGACTAGCTTTAGCAATAGTTCAGATCTGATAAGTGACGAGTTGTTCAAACCCTACCAACCCAATCCTCGCCCTACAACAATCCCCAACAACCCAAAGTGCTAAACTAGCAACACCAAAGGTGTTGTAGTGAATAGCAAAGGTTTGTTAGTGCTTGTTGGGTGCGAGATCAATACCAGCCCGCAACAAGTCTAACCACCACATTTTGCCCAAACCCTTAGCCCACAACCAGCTAGAGAAAAATACCACAACCACCTACACAATCAACACTCCCCCTTGCTCGTGCTGGAGGTGGCTGAACACCACTGGGTAAAATCCTTCACTTCACTCCCCCTTGCCCAGGGAAGGGCGCCATCCACAGCATGAGGTCGTCAATGCAGAGAAGCACCAGTCCTTCCACATCCTGCTCAGGCACCATGCTGACATGGGGCTGCATCCCCATCAAGGACATGCACACACTATGCCGCTCAAAAGGGAGGGGTTTGGTGAGTATATCTGCTGCTTGACGGTTGGTGGGGCACCACCGGAGGATCACCTCGCCGCACGCCACCATCTCCCTGATGAAATGCCACCGAACCTGCATGTGTTTGGTGCGGCCATGCAAGCATGCATTCTGTGCAAGGGCAATGGCAGACTGGTTGTCCACAAACACAGGCACACCACCAGCAAACTCATGCCCAAACTCCCCAAACAAATGCTTCAGCCACACACCCTCCTAAATGCACTGACACAGACTGATGTACTCACTCTTAGTGGTGGACAATGCAACCACTGGGTGCCTCTTGCTCTGCCAAGAGATGGCTGCACCATTAAGGCAATAGACATAGCCGGTGTGACTCTTGCGATCAGCTGAATCTCCAGCATAATCAGCATCACTAAAGCCCACCAACTCAACCTGAGGCTTGTTGTGTGTGGGGTAGAAGATACCGGACTTGACACAACCTTTTAGGTACCTTAGCACTCTCTTAGCAGCCTGCAAGTGAAATGCCTTGGGACAATACACGACCTTGGACAGCTGTGACACTGCATAAGCAATCTGGGGCTGTGTGGTCGTGCTTGCATACATGAGAGACCCCACAATGCTTTGATAGAGCTTGACCAGCTCATCTCGCAGCAAGGGCTCCTCAGCATATGCATGCACGTCGAACCCTGTAGGAAGAGGGGTACGCACGGGGTTAGCCTCAGAAAGGCCAAAGGACCTAAGCATGTTGAGAATATACCTCTCTTGATGAATCAGAATGCCACTCTCATCACGCTCAATCTGCACCCCCAAATAGTACTTGGCCTCCCCCAAGTCCTTCATGCGGAAACGAGAGGACAAGAGACCCTTCACATCCTCCAGCAAGACCATGCTCGAAGACATGAGCAGAATGTCATCCACATAGAGGTAAAGGGACAGCCTGCCCTCATGCCTCACCAAGTGGTACAAGGCGGGGTCACACTCCGACCTCTCAAACCCAAAATCTATCAGCGCCTCATCAAACTTGAGGTACCACTGTCTTGGAGCTTGCTTTAGCCCATAGATTGATTTCTTGAGTCGGCAAACTCTGCCGGACCCATCATCAAAACCAGGTGGCTGCCTCATGTAAAGCTCCTCCTTCAAGACCCCATGAAGATAGGCGGTGGTCACATCCATGTGATGGATGTGAGACCCCGAGGATGCTGCCATCCCAAGGGAACCTCTCAGGGTGGTAGTTTACCCACCGGGGTATATACCTGGTCATAGTGAACGCCTCGTGTTTGAGTGTTCCCCATGGCCACCAACCTGGACTTAGGCCTCTCAATACTCCCATCAGCCATGTGCTTATACTTCCACACCCACTGACACCTCAAGACCTCCATTCCAGGTGGCACACAAGCTGGATCAACCAGCTCAAAAGACTCGTTCACCCTATGAGACTCAAGCTCCTCACGCATGGACTCGACCCACTCAGGACGGGACAAGGCGTCCTTGACCGACTTAGGCTCATGCACCTGACCCATGAGACAGAAATCAAGCCCAAGCTCACCCCCCTTAGCATCCACAAGCATGCACTCCTCCATATCATGCACCTCATGATCATGCATGCAAGCATACTGTGCACTTGGTGTGAACCTTTCGGGTGGCCGGGAGATGCGTGTGGTGCGGCGCAGAGGTGATGCCTCCCCTTGCTCCAAACTTTGCAGCTTCTCCTTCCAAGTCACTCTCTTCATGGGGGACCGTGGTGACTTGGACAGCTGCTGCTGCAGTATTTGCTGCCACCTACCCACAGGAACAGGTGGTGTATTCTCCTGTGGTGGCTGCTGCGGCTTCTCTTGTTGCTGCTGCTGTCCCTGTGTCTGCTCCGGGTCATGGGCTGGTGCGTTAGGGTCAGGGGTAGAACCAGCAGTTGGTGACTCCTCATGGTGAGATTCACCTGCCTTTTGTTCCTCTTGCTGCTCCTCTACCTCCTCTCCAGGGTCCTCCCATGCCCCCTCAAAGATGGAAGAGGTGTATGGATCCTGAAGAGTGTTCCCAACTGTACTAGCACCATGCTCTTTCCACCCCTTATAGCTCAGCCCCTCGTGGAAAACCACATCCCTGCTTTCCACCACCCGCTGATCCGCCACACTCCACAACATCCAAGCTTTGCTCCTCTCCGACACCCCAAGAAAAATGCCCCATTGTGCCTTAGGATCCAGCTTCCTCCGTTGCTGGTCGGGCACTTTGTACTGCGCCATGCACCCCCACACTCGTGCCATGGACACACTGGGCACCTTCCTGGTCCACATGAAGTAAGGGCTCTTGCCCCCTAGCCCCTTGCTGCCCATTCTGTTCTTAACCCAGTTGGCATATTGCACTGCTGCCCCCCACCAAGTATGGTCCAGCTGCGCATGAGCAAGCATGGCTCGGGCAAGGTCAATGAGGGTCTGGTTTAGCCGCTCCGCTGCCCCATTTTGCTGCGGTGTGTAGGCGACTAAAAGCTGGTGGGTGATGCCCTTGTCTTCAAGGAAAGACTCCAGATCCTTCCCCATGTACTCCCCACCCCGATCAGACCTAAGTATTTTCACCTTGGCCCCGGCTTCCCTCTCCGCATAGCGTATCCAACGCTTGAACACCTTGGCCACCTCATCCTTGGTTTTCACCAAGGTAACCCAACTTAGGCGGCTGAAGTCATCCAAGAAGGTGATGAAGTATTTGCTGCCCTTCTCCCTATCCGGTGTTTGCATGGGGCCACACACGTCCGTGTGCACCAACTCAAGAGGTGCGGAGGCTCTAGTGGTGGAGGTAGGGAAAGAGGTCCTTGGCAGCTTCCCGGTCGTGCAATCAGGGCACTTGCTTAGCTGCCCACCACCCTCCTTGATCTCCACACCCTTCAGCTCCCCCTTCTTCACACACTCCACAAGTTGCTGCCTTCCTGCATGCCCCATGCGTAGGTGCAGCAAATCTGTCGTCACCTGCTCCACGTCCCTCCAACGGCTGCTACAAGCGGCTTCCTCAGCTTCAACTCCATGTGCCCTCTCCACCTGAGGCACACAAACTGGAACAAGGTATAGGCCCTTCTCTAATTTGGCCTCCATCACCACAGCTCCACCCTTGCGAACGGTGCCACCTTCCATGGTGAAGGTGCATATACATTCTTGCCTTGCAAGTTGAGAGCATGAGAGAAGGTTGGCTGCCAAATCAGGAACATGAAGCACACCCTTCACATTCAGCACCTCTTCCTCCTTCCCCATGTCGGTGATGGTGCCGATGCCGATTGCTTGCAGCGTATCTCCGCTCCCCACAATGACATTTCTGGAGTTAGGTGGGAGGGAGTGATAAGTGGTGAAGAGGTCGCGCCGAGGTACCATTCCACAGGTTGCTCCAGAGTCTAGAATGAGCTGATTGGGGTCAGACAACGTACGACCAGTAAGTGCCGTCTCCTTCTCTAAGGATAAGAAGGAGAAGCCATCATCCGATAAGTCCTCCTTTCCCTTCTTATCCTCGTTTGCCGCCACTGCTGCCGCTTTCTCTTTGCTGCCCTTCTTGTTCCATGCTCCGTTCTTCATCCTCCTCTCCACCCACTCAGGCCTAGTGACAGGTGGAGCCTCTCCTGGGTACCCTTGAGGCTTCCACCCATCTGGTCGACTCCAGCACTCCTCCCAAGAGTGCTTCCGGTTGCATCCATGGACGAGGCACTTGTCGAGCTCCTTCTTCTTCCCCCCACCTCCGTGCCGCTGCTGGTACTTCTTGGAGGCAACCCTATCACCTGCCCCCATTCCCCTTCAACTCCTCTACCAGCATTACGCTTGCGAGCCTCATCAGAAACCAACACCTCCCATATCCAGGTCTTGGTCCATTTCTGCTGCTCTAGGTGAAGGTATTGTAGTAGAGCCTCGTTTGCTTCTTGGTCCAGCCCCTGGAGTGCGGTGTAGATGATCTCCTTCTCATCTACTTCATAGTTCAGCTCCTCCAATGCCCTCACATACTCATCCACCCTCTGGAGGTACTGCACCATGGTCTCCCCATCGCCATAGTTGCGTTCCATGGTGTAGAACCGCTTCCTCCAGGTGAGTATGCTTAACAACCCTTTTTGCAAATGTCGATCTTGAACTCTCTTCCATGCTAGTGCAGCTGCTCGTTGCTTGCCCTTCAGTTCAATCAGCATCTTTAGGAGCTCTAGTTGGCCTTCCAAGGCCCAACAAAGGTACTGGAACGCTTGCTTGTCCTTGCAGTCCCATGCTTCTTGTGCCTTAAGAAGCTCCTCTTAACTAAGCCGTTGCCTTCCGGTTCGCGGTGCTGCTGGTCCACCTCCACTTCCCTCAGTTATAGATGAGCTAGAGGCTCCCCCAGCCCCTTCTCCCACTTGGCTAGAGACTCCATTAGATGCCTTTCCTTCATCAGCTTCAGGTCTTCGCTCCGATCCCTCCAAAACGCCTTCTAGGTCTTTGATACCTAGCCAAAGCGTAAACTGGAACCGCCATAGCGAAAAATCTGAGCCGGTGAACCTAGGAGGGCCATCTAATTTATGGGCCATAACCAACCCTAGATCTGGAGATTCTTAAGCCAATTCGTAATATGATAATAGGAGGGAATGTCGCAGGCCTAACCAGCTCTGATACCACTGATGGAAAGCGCGTGAATCTGGAGAGCGTACAAGAGATTAAGTCCGCCGACTTCGACGGAACATTGCGTGCAGCTCACGTAACCTTAAACTATGAGCAGGTACGCGTTGGAACGGTCTTAATCTCTACTTTCCAGAATGGTAACGCACGCTTTCAACCAAGATTTAGGCCAATCGCTATCGCGATTTAAGTGCGACGGTGTATTCTGGCGGAATTAGTAGGCAGCCATGGATTAGACCAAAAGACTAGCTTAAGCAAGAGTTCAGATCTGAAAAGTGACGAGTTGTTCAAACCCTACCAACCCAACCCTCGCCCTATAACAATCCTCAACAACCCAAAGTGCTAAACTAGCAACACCAAAGGTGTTGTAGTGAATAGCAAAGGTTTGTTAGTGCTGGTTGGGTGCGAGATCAATACCAGCCCGCAACAAGGCTAATCACCACATTTTGCCCAAACCCTTCGCCCACAACCAGCTAGAGCAAAATACCACAACCACTTACACAATTAACACGCGGCCCCCAAGGCGCCGCGACGAGGCGACGGGAGGGCCGGCTGGCGGGCCCCGAAAGCGCCGCGACGAGGCGACGGGAGAGGCCTGCGTGCGGGCCCCCAAAACGCCGCGACGAGGCGACGGTCGGGGCCGGCGCGCGGGCCCCCAAGACGCCGCGACGAGGTGACGGGAGGGGCCGGCGCGCGGACCCTCAGGGCACCGCATGAAGTAGGAACCCGCTGCGCGCCTCGGGGTGCACGCCGGGCAGAAAACTGCCACGCGCTCTGAGCGTGTGGCGGGAAGAAAAAATAGGAGGTCGCGCGCCACGGGGCACGCGACACACAGTAGGGCAGCGGAAGCAGGTGGGCCCACAGGCCAGGAGCTTTTTGCTCTGATAGCATGTGAAGAATGAGGAACTTAGGCTAAGAAGCCATAGCTAGGTTTTAGGGTATATGAAAGAGAAATAGGAGAAGAAGGAGTTGAACTAGAAAGGAGGGGGATACAAGTAGCAAGCCCAAAAGGGTTATACTCACTTTTGAGTACCCCACTACAGACTAGACAAGCATTATAATCTGACATAGAACATTTCCAAATATACAGTTTTTGCTTTGCTCCAGCCTTCCTGTCCCTCCTGGCCCCATCCTCCCTGCCCCCTTCTTTGCCCCCCTTTATGCTCTTTGGTCGGACTGTGCTCGTTCCCAAAAAGGGGGACGCCTCCCTAGTAGACAATCTCCGCCCCATCACCTTTATGGTTGCGGAGTACAAGGTGTTAGCCTTCTGCTTGGCTAACCGTCTCCAACGTCTCCTTCTTCACATCATACACCCTTCTCAAACAGCCTTCATCAAATACTGAAACAAAGGCGACACGTTTAATGATACGCTATATAGTAGAGATTGGGCTACTTTCACACACACTCCCCTCTTTGTCCTGACGGTAGACTTCTGTAAGGCTTATGACCTGCTCGACCGATCCTTCTTATTCCAGGCTCTCTCCCACCTCGGCACCCTGGAATACATTCTTGACTGGATTCGTCTTGATACACTCCAACGCTTCTACCTGCATCCCTGTGAATAATATGGATGGTGCCCTCTTTTTTGTGCACAGTGGCGTCCAACAAGGATGCCCACTCGCCCCCTTGTGTCCGTCTATGCTATCAAGATTCTACATCGTTACATGTATTTATACCTCCCTGACTTCCCCCTATCGCCCACGAACAATCGTCTCATTGTTTGTTATACAGACGATATCACGATCTTTCTTTCACTAGACAAAGAGCTCAACACTTCCATTGCCCATCTCATGATCTTTGCGTCAATCTCTAGCGAACGCCCCAACTAGAATAAATGCCCCATCATCCCTTTCAATATACCAGAAAGCCTCATTACTGACGCAGGGAAAATCCCCATCCAGGCTTCCAATGAAGCTGAGCGTATTCTTGGAATATTTCGAGAAAACTTATCAAACACTACTACATGGACCACCACTCTCTCTCGCATTGAACGCTCCGCCAAATTCTTAGCGGCCCTCCGCGTGATCGCCACGTGTCACAAATCTCATGCCTCAACCTTCTTTAATTCCATTCTCTCTTTCCCTGGTCGCTTCCAACCTCCTCCCCGTGACATACTTGCCATACAATATACTGTTGTGAGCACCTTCCTATCATCGTCTCGGTTTAAGGAAACTAGTTTCGCCATGCCCATCATCCCATACCGGATTCTTTGCAATTCGACGCAACACGGTGCTACCCGCCCATCCATTCAAATCAAAGCTCCCACCATCCAACCCGCCCCCCGTTGTTTTGGTGCAACGCCCTCTGAGGAAGTTGCACGTTGTGCAATCTCCCTCCCTTGTGGCTCTCAAACTCAACGGCAGGCCCTTCAGTACCACGAAGGCTGAACGATTTTTGGAGGCCATAAACCGAAACTGGTTACCACCAAATATTTCTCTACAAGAGATTTCAAGCAAACCTGTTAACTAACAACAACGTCACAGTTGAATCAGTCGCAACCACGTAAAGAAATGGCTCCTATCTGGGGCTCCATTGGAGTCGACGGGCTCGGCCCCATTCCCGAAAGTGAATTCACCATCTATTTCCCCCTCACCGACCTTCAATCCGGTTACCAAGTCATCTCTGCTGTTCTGGAAGCGGTTCTCAAACTGTGGAAGGATGAGATTCTTGCCCCCTCCTTTGCCTCTGCCTCCCCAGGGGACTGGTTTATCCCACACTCCGACCTATGCTATGCCCCTTCCCTCATACTCCAAACGACATCGTTCACCCCTCCTTTCTCGGTCTCCGCCACTCTTCACCGGGTATTGCCAAACGAATTCTTTGAGCGTACTCCTCTCGGTTCCGGTATCTTCCATATCAAAGACGTCGTAGCGGTCCACATCAGAGGTGATTGGGTGGCCGGTCCGTTTTATACAGGTGCAGGGTTTGGCGCACGGTTGGAGATCCTTCGCAATGGTGTCCCATGGCTCTCTGCTTTCCCGCAACTACTCTATACGCGGCACCCGTTTAACCAAGACTCCCGTTGGATCCATGCCCTCTCCTCCCCCTTACCCATCGCCCTCCCCGACCTCTCCCACGCCTTCCTTCGCGAACAGCCTAGCCTTCAGCACGATGTTCTCTACAATTTCTACACCCGCTCTCTCCCTTCGGGCTCCCGGTTCATCTTTTCAACATATAGGGGGCCGATGCTCGCAATGCCCCTCTCACGAGATTGAGTCTACCTCACACATTTTCTTCACCTTCGGGGCACCCCTCGATGTGACGATGGTGTTGGGTTCAATTGCTCGTCGCCACATGGGCTGCTCCCCCCCCGACCGAGCACATCCTTTTCCTGCTCCCCTCTCGAGTTGGACAGACGAACGAGGAAGGTGGAGTGATAAGAAAAGGAAGAAGAATATCCGAATTTCGAGCAACGTCTTTTACGTGAGCACAAAGTGAGAGGAGGTTAAACGAAGGGGAAATGGAGGAGGACAGAAGGGGGGGGGGGGGGGGGGGTGGGGGAGGGGGAAGAGGCAGAAAGCAGGGGGGCACAGGGAAACTGACCCCCATGGACTCAAATATCGCCACATTTTCGCCCCTCCACAAAAAGTATGAAGTAGTGCATGCCAATCGTGCGGTGGTACATAATCTACAGCAGAATCTGCTGTGCGCCGCTCAACGTGGTCATAGTTATTAGTAGCTTCGGACTACCCTTTAGGTTCCCAAGCACTTTAATCGACGAATTCGGGTACATGTCCGGTTTAAAGCTCCTTGGTGTGTCTCACAGTTAATCCGATGGTGTCCTGAGGCTCTCTTCCGGTTTTCTAGAGTCCACCTGATGCCATCTACGCGGCCACGGCTGCCTGTCGTCTAACATATCAAAATCACTGTGCCAGTGGAGGATAAAAGCGAATGCGGCCAGGTGTGAAAGTTAGAACGAGAGAATGATTGAACTATGAAAGAGTTGGGCACAAGTACTAACCCTAATTGGGTTGTACCCCTTATAGGCTACCCCACTACAGCCTACACAAACGTATAAGCTATAATGTTCTGACACACCCCCATAGGAAAACTGGGGGAGAACAAGTGGTCACAAGACCAGTCAAGCAAAGCAAAGCAAGCTCAGGGTGGATCACAAAGTCACCACACAGTCCGAGTACAAGAGTAAGGCCACAAGGCCAGTTCACATGCAAGATTATATATATAAAGGTAAACAAGCAAGTGCAGGTATAGAAAGAGTACAGTACAAACAAGATCAAGAAGTGAGCAAGTGAGGCCAGGTAGACACAATACCTAGCAAAGTACGGAAGCGCTAATGATCACAAGGCGGAAGGGCCTTGGTGAAGATATCAGCAGTGTTGGCCTCAAATGTCACGTAGGTGAGGCGGAGCTGACCACGCTGCTGCAGCTCACGAGCCAAGAAGTAGCGGAGAGCAATGTGCTTCGTTCTGTGCTCCAGTCTGTGCTTCCGACACAAGGCCAGCATGGCCTTGTTGTCTACGTACAGAACTGGAGGAGAACAAGGCGGCTCTCCTAGGTCAGCCAGCAAGTAGGTGAGCCAGCGTAGCTCCTGTGCAGCCATGGCCCCTGCGTAGATCTCAGCCTCATAGCTGGAGCTGAGAACAGAAGACGAGCGGGTAGACCGCCACGAAACAGAGCCGGAGCCAGGACTGAAGGTGTAACCCTGTGACGACCATTGCAGAGCCTGGTCGTCAGCCCAAGAAGCGTCAGCGTGACCTGTGAGGACCACTCGACGTCGCCCTACAAGCACTAGCCCCATGCCCGACGTACTGCACACGTAGCGCAACACCCTCTTCGCTGCAGCCATGTGCTCTGGTCGGTGTCTCCCAGGAGCAACATAGCGTGCCAAGATGCTAAGAGGGTATGCAAGGTCAGGTAGTGTGCAGGTCATCAGGTACATGAGGCAGCCAACAAGCTCTGGGTACGGGCCACTCGGCTCTACGAACTCATCCGAAGGCAGAGCTGAGAGCGAGTGGCGAGTAGACAGAGGAGTGGCCTGAGGCGAGGAGTACGTGAAGTCGAAGCGCTGAAGGACCTGCTGCACCATGTGTGACTGAGTCAGGGTAATGGTGCGCTGTGCTCTGTCCCAGGTGATCTGCAAGCCAAGGTAGCTGCGCATTTCACCCAGGTCTGTGCACGTGTGTCTCTTCTGCAGCTCGGACTTCACGTGGGCGAGTCCAGCAGTGTCAACAGTGGCAAAGGCCAAGTCGTCGACGTACACGAGGATGTAGAACGGCGGCAAAGAGGTGTCGGTGCGTAGAAACAGCGACGGGTCGGCTGTAGAAGGAGCAAACCCAAGAGCCGCAAGTGTAGTCTTCAGTGTGTCGTGCCACTCACGGAGTGCCTGGCAGAGACTCTAGACTGGCCGCCGGAGGCTCCATTAGGTACCAGGGGGAAACGACCTAGTGAAGCCAGGTGGGCGGCGCAGCCAGATCTCCTCGTGCAGGCTGCCCTGCAGGAAAGCTGTGCTGAAATCAAGAGAGTGAAGCTCGTAGTCGCGCTGAGCGGCTATGTGCAGCAGCACCCGAAGAGTGGTCATCTTCGGGGTGGGAGAGAAGGTTTGAAAGTAGTCAACTCCCTGCCGCTGACTGAAGCCTCGAGATACATAACGTGCCTTGAAGACAGGCGGAGAACCCGGCGGCCGCTTCACCCTGAAAATCCACACGCCTCCGACGATGTTTGCCCCTCGTGGGGGAACCTCGTCAACGTCGGTGCCTATGGACTTCCACGAAGCCATCTCTGCATCCATGGCTGACTGCCACTGAGAGGAGTCGGGATGTCTGGTGCATCCGGGTCTCCCTCAGGGGCAATCAGCGTGGACACGAGATGGGGCAAAGCAGCCGCAAAGCACTAGAACTCCTCCTGCCTGTCCTCAAGGACGTCCGTGCTAAGAGCACACTCACCCCCGACGGACGGAGGACAGACTGACTCAGACTCAGCAACGAGATAGGCAGCATAGTCAAGACGATAGCGAACAACGAAGTCGACAAGCTCAGCAACTAGGGCAGACCCACCAGAGGACTCAAAGGAAGGATCAGTGACAACAGTAGCAAGGAGAAGCGTGACCGAAGGACTAGCAGCACGAAGGGAGTAAGACTACGGGTCAGCAAGAGCAGGAAGAGAGGACTCTGGAGGAGACGGCAACGGGACACGCAGAGGAGCAAAGGAAGGACGCGGCGCCATCTGGTGTGTGCCAGGGACCGCAGGAGGACGCGGACGCGCAGTACGACCACTAGTGCGAGCAGCACGAACAGGCGACGCAGGACGAGACGCAGGCTCACGACGCTCAGCAAGACCTCTAGTAGGACTAGTGTAGGGAGAAGGAGCAGGAAGAGGGGAGGCTGGCTGTAACTGTGACTGTGATTGGACAGGCGGTGGAAACTCTGAGGGAGCAGCAGAACCAAGAGAGGGCGGGAGACCAAGAACCTGCTCCAGGAGCGGAACAAAGTACGGCCTCGGCCACGCAGTTCCTACAAAACCAGCAAGGACGACACTAGTACCCCCAGCAGCAGCACCAGCGCCAGCAGCACCTCCAGCTCCAACAGCGCAAACTCCAGCACCCTTAGAAGCACCAGCGCTAGCAGCACCACTAGCGCCAACACCCTGAGCAGCTCCAGCTCCAGTAGGACCGTCAGCACCAGCAGCCTCAGCAGCACCCCAAGACGCACCAGCGCTAGTGGAAACACCAGCGCCAACACCCCCAGCAGCTCCAGCTCCAGCAGCACTAGTATCGCCAGCAGCTTCAGCAGGACCAACTCCAATAGCCCTAGCAGCACCCCCACTCTCAGCAGCACGTCTCTTGCAAAGGGCAAACCACTCGTGCAGCTCCTACGGAGAGAGTGGCTCCTGCCTCGACGAAGCACCGCCGGCGGCCACACGAGCAGACCCAGCGCCCCCAGGCTCCGCACCTCCAGGCTCCACACCCCCAGGCTCCGCACCCCCAGGCTCAGCACCCCCAGACTCAGCACCCCCAGTCTCAGCACCCCTAGTGTGAGCACCCCCAGACCCGGCACCCGCAGGCTCAGCACCTCTAGCAGCACTTGAGTCAACAGCTACCTCGACAGGCTCGACTGTGTCTACCTAGGACACACCTGAGGGGGCAGGACCCTGAGGTGGGAGGGGGTCTACCAGGGGAGGACCTGGTGCAAGGAAGAGCGGCGGCGGGGGGATGGGCGCAGTGCGGTAGGGGAAGAGACGGTAGTAGGGCACCGACTTGTCAAAGGTGACGTCCTGGGAGGACAGAAGACGGCGCGAGGTGGGGTGGTAAAACTGCCACCCAGGCGCGTCAGGGGGGAAGCCAAGGAAGATGCAGGGAACATCACGGAGTGACAGCTTGTCCGCAGACAAGTCGCGGACAAACGCCCGAGATCCCGAGATCCGAAATGCAGCCGCATCGCCAACCTTTCACGTCCACCGCAAGGCGGGGGAGGTCTCTGGCAAGGAGACCCGGGGCTGAAGGTTGAGCTAATGCGCGGCGAACTGAACCGCTAACGGCCACAGAAAATGGGGGGCAGCCGCATGCATCATGGACGTACGAGCGACGTCCATGACCATGCCAATGCGGCGCTCAGCAATCCCATTTTGCCGTGGAGAGGCCAGAAGCATGAAGGTCTCGCGGACGCCCTGTGCACAACAGAAGGCTCCCAGACGGCCTGAGGAAAACTCCCCGCCTCTGTCCGAGTGCAGACGCGGAACAGGAAAGTCTGAGCCAAAACTCTCTTTGAGGTGGTGACGAGCTGCGCGGATCCAGTCGATCAACACCTCAGTGACGTCACCCTTGTTGTGCAAGGGGAAGACTTTGGTGTAACGCGAGTAGTCATCAACCACCAGCAGGAAGTACCGCTCGCGCCCCTACCCACTGACGTGGGCTGGGCCCCACATGTCCATGTGGAGAGTCTGCAGCGGAGCCTCTGTCGGAGGAAACTCGGAGGAGTGAGGGGCGGCTGTGGTGTCGCCCCTCGACGCAGGGGACGCAGGTAGGGCCAGGTCCCAGAGGTAGGGGAGGGAGAGACCGAGGGAGACCAAAGACAAGGACACGGGAGGCGATGCCTCGGAGACGAGGCAAGGAGGGGTGACCAAGGTGGTGGTGCCAAAGGAGAGTCTGGTGGGACAGGAGACGACACGAGCACGGAGCCGAGTCAGGACCAGTCCTGGACGCTGCAGCAAACACCTGATTCGACGCAGCTACCTGGGCAGACTCAGTAGTCGGAGGAGACTCAGTAGTAAGGGTGTATAGGCTCGACCCTGGCCAATGGGTGAACGTGGCCAAGTGTCGGCCTGTCCGAGCACACGTGCACTGGGTCACTCGCTCACTCGCAGGAGTGAACTGGTCAACCCCCCCAATCCTCTAGGTCCGCTCCACTCACCAAGTTCGTAAAGAACGAGGGGAGGTAGAGACCTGATAGGGTTCCAGAGGTAAGACAGTGGAGAAGCTTAGCAAGAACAGGACCCCTAGAGGGGTCCGCTAGGGAGACTGCAACCGGCCGACTGAGCGGCGTAAGAGTGGGGCGGTCTCAAAAGTAGGAGCGGGACGCATTCGAGTCAAGGGTGAAGGTGTGGAAGGCCTGAGCCGACGTAGTACCTGAGAGAGCAAACTCACCAGCACCTAGGGTAGCAGACGCACTAGAGCAGCAGCCTCACCAGTACCTAGAGCGTTTGCCTCAACGCCCGGGTCACGCGGTACACACAGGTAACAGTCACCCTCAACACTAGTAGTCACAGAATACATGGCAGCAATGATAGCATCATAGTCAAGATCAAAGATGGCAACCCCCGCCCTAGACAGATCTCCTCAGCGAGGGATCTCTGACGCCTCAGGGAACTGGCGATGCCACGCGTCCGTCAGGCGACCGATGCAGCGCTGGGTGGAGTGCGAGCCTCCGCACTGCTCACTAGCTCGGTCGCCGGTACAGAGGACGTAAGTGTAGGGACCAAAACCCCCACTGCGCTGACGCATAGTGTACCACTCATGAAGCTGCTGAGGGGACAAAGTCACACCACTCCGCTGCTGCTGTCGCGGACCACAACCTGAGCCACTCCTCTGCGCAGAGTCGCGACCCGCTCCACCACCGCCGCCGCCGCCGCCGCCTCCGCCGCCTCCTCCACCTCCGCCTCCTCCTCCACCTCCACCTCCTCCGCCACCTCCGCCGCTTGCGCTCCCTCCGCCACCACCATTGCCTCCGCCGCCTCCACTGCTGGCGCCGCCGCCACCAACCCCAGCACCACTCCCACCACCACCCCCACTACCTCCACTGCCTCCACCACCACCTCCACCGCCCCCGCCAGCCCCTCCAGCGCCCTTCCCCCCCTTGCCCTTGCCGGTGCGGCGTTTCCTGCTCGGGGCAGACGCAGCACCGACTGACTCAAAACCAACGAGGTCGGCCGCAGCAGCAGAGGCAACAGAGGGCAAGAGGGGGGAGGGAGAACACCCCTCAAAGACGGGGGTGCGAGGGTCACCACGAGAGGCTCCTACAGCGACTTAGCTCTTCGCTGCCGCTAGGAGGGCCTTCTCTAGGACGTCAGCAGTGAGAGTGGTGGGGCAAACAGAGAGGAAGTGGTCCCTGACTACGCGGAGAGAGTTAGGGAGCCGGGTGGCTATGTAGTAGAGGGTGATGTACATGGTGGGGGGTGGTTCTTGGCGCAGAACTCAGCAGGAAGCGCAGCGCGGTAGCGAGTGTCACTAGTGCAAAGGTGCGTAATGAGGTCAACGTCTGTGGGAAAGGCAGCAAGGTTAGGGAAGAGGTACGGTAGCATGAGGCGGCTCAGTGCAGCAGTGGGAGGGGAAGAGTAGCGTGCAACTACAGCGTTGTACAAGGTCTGAGCACTCTTGTACTGGCTAAAGTGTGCACACTCAGTGGTCGGTAAGTGGCGGCGCACAGCAAGGCGAGCAGCAGCATCGCGCGTGGCCCACTGTGAGCGAACAGTGGCATCAGCATCAGCAGCAGGGGCAAGAGAGGCACCAGAAGTGAGGTCAAACAGGGAGAGACCGTCTGCCCTATCGCATTGTAGGAAAAGCTGCAGATCATCTACCCAGACCTCAAAGTCAACTGCCCGACCCTCAGCGTCTAAGGTGAGAACACTAGGGGTGGCCATGACAGCAGTAGAGAGGCAGTGAGTACACTGGGGCAGGGCAGTGCAATGGCAGAGGCGCTGCTCTTACCAGGTAAGTGAGGCGGACCCGGGCAGGCCGACAGGTGGCGGGGCCTCAGCTACAGTGCGGCTCGGCGGCAAAACGCGGCTCAGCGGCTCGGCGGCAAAGGCGGCTCGGCAGCACAGGCTGCTCGGCGGCTCGGCGGTGCAATGGCTCGGCAGCTCGGCGGGGCCGCCGAAGGGCGGCGACTGGGCCGCTGAAGGGCGGCGACTGGGCCACTGAAGGGCGGCGTCGGGGCCGCTGAAAGGGCGGCGACGGGGCCGCAGGTAGGGGCGGCGATGGGGCCGCTGAAAGGGCGGCTACAGGGCCGTTGAAAGGCGGCTACGGGGCCGGTGAAAGGGCGGCGACGGGACCGCGAAAGGGCGGCGACAGGGCTGCGAAAAGGGTGGGCGGCGACGGGGCCGCTGAAAGGGCGGCGACGGGGCCGCAAAAGGGCGGCGTCGGGGCCGCTGAAGGGCGGCGACGGGGCCGCAGAAAGGGCGGCGACGGGGCCGCGGAAAGGGCGGCGATGGGGCCTCGGAAAGGGCGGCGTCAGGGCCAGTGAAGGGCGGCGATGGGGCCGCAGGTAGGGGCGGCGATGGGGCCGCTGAAAGGCGGCGACACGACTGGTGAAAGGGCGGCAACGGGGCCGCGACAAGGCGGCAACAGGGCCGCTGAAAAGGGCGGCGATAGGGCCGCCTAAGGGTGGCGACGGGGCCGCAGTAAGGGGCGGCGACCTGGCCGCTTAAAGGGCGACGCGATGGGGCCGCAAGGGCGGCGCGACGGGGCCGCAAGGGCGGCGCGACGGGGCCGTGAGGGGCCGTAAGAGGGGCCGCTAGAGGCCGCGAGGGGGAACGACACGGGGCGCGACTCGGGCAGGGGCCAAGCGCGCTCCGGGCAGGAAAAAAAAAGGATCGGTGGGCCCTAGGAACAGTTCCCACGAGGGAACCAGCTCTATACCATGTGAAAGTTAGAATGAGAGAATGATTGAACTATAAAAGAGTTGGGTACAAGTACTAACCCTAATTGGGTTGTACCCCTTTTGGGCTACCCCACTACAGCCTACACAGATGTATAAGCTATAATGTTTTGACACCAGGCCAAACGGTAAAGCGGCGATGAGCATCATAACGTGGTTGTTATTACCGCGTGACGGGTCATGCGATAGCGACTGGATAGAGCCGGAGGAGGGAGATGCTAACATGGAGCCCTGCGCGGGACCAGATGCTCCTGCCTGCATACGCGGTTCCGTGGAAGCCATCATTATTATATTGAGTAATCTTCTCACGGATGCTCTAATAACATGCACAACCTTTGCTAATGGAGGTCTTCCTAGGATACTAGTTCTGTCAGGTTATTCTTCGGGGATGGATCCATACAAGATTGGCCCAAGATTCGACGGACTCGATAAAGGCGAGAATCCCAATGTGGTTGACTTGGAAAAGGATGCACAAATGAGAGATTTGACTTCGGTGGGAACAAAGCAACGGGAAAGTGTGGCTGAAGCGGCGAGACAGGGACAACATCTGTTAGCATTGAAGGTGATCCGCAAAAACAAAAAGCTTCGCTATAAGTGTCAGAATGTTATAATTGTCTAGCCTGCAGTGGGGTACTCCATAGCGAGTACAACCCAATTAGGGTTTTCTATATGTATGCCAACTGCTGCTAGTGCAAACCCTCTCTTCTTCATTCCTCATTCGTCACATGCTATCAGAGCATCTACGCTCCTGGCCTGTGGGCCCACCCAACTGCTTCCGCTGCTACTTTGTGTGCTTCACGCCCCGTGGCATGCCCCTAGCGGCCCCGTCGCCGCCCCTATCGGCCCCGTCGCCGCTCTTAGTGGCCCCGTCCCCGCCCCTATTGACCCCGTCGCCGCCCTTCGTGACCACCTCGCCGCCTCCATCGGCCCCATCGCCGCCCCTAGCGGCCCCGTCGCCGCCCTTCGCGGCCCCGTCGCCACCCCTCGCGGCCCCGTCGCCGCCCTTCTTGGCCCCTCGCGGCCCCTTCGCGGCCCCGTTGCCGCCCTTCCAGGCCCCTCGCGGCCCCTTCGCGGCCCTGTCGCCGCCCCTAACGACCCTGTCGCCGACCTTTCAGGCCCCTCGCGGCCCCTTCGCGGCCCCGTCGCCGCCCCTAGCGGCCCGTCGCCGCCTTTCCAGACCCTCGCGGCCCCTTCGCGGCCCCATCGCCGCCCCTATCGGCCCCGTCATCGCCTCCAGCGGCCCCGTCGCCGCCCCTAGCGGCCCGTCGCCGCCCTTCCAGGCCCCTCGTGGCCCCTTCGCGGCCCCGTCGCCGCCCCTTTCGGCCCTGCCTCGACCCTGCCCCGGCCCCGCCCCGGCCATGCTCCGTCGCCTGTCGCGGCGCACCGGGGGCACGTGCACCGCCCCCCCCTCCTCTCCCGTCGCCTGTCGAGGCGACCTGAGGGGCTACCTAGGGGGGGGGGGGGGGGGGGGGGGTGCGAGCGTCGCCCCTTCTGCCGCCTGCTTTGGCGCCCTGGGAGGCCGCGCATCGCCCCCCCCCCCCCTTCCCTCCCCCCCCCCCGTAACATCCCTACCCGCCATCCTGCCCTGCCGTGTGTTAGGGTTTGGGGGTGGGGAGTAGGGGGTGGCGGGTGTGTGGTCTCCCTTGCTCCTCCTCCTCCTCTATCTCCCACTACTGCAGCTACCGCTGAGAGGGGTGGGTGTGTGGGAGTCAACGGAGTGGTGCTAGGGGGTGGGGTATGAGTGAACCTAGGGTGAAGCAAGGGGTGTGTGAAAGGGGGGTGCTGTGGGAGTGGAACTAGGGTTTGAGCAGGGGGTGTGTGTCGGAGGTGTGGGGCAGCTGGAGGAGGTTGTGTGAAGGTAGCTGTCGTGTCGCCTACAGCGCCTCCCTCCCTACGCGGCCCCGTTGCCGCCCCTACGCGGCCCCGTTGCCGCCCCTAGCGGCCTTGTCGCCGCCCCTACGCGGCCCCGTCGCCACCCCTAGCGGCCCCGTAGCCGCTTCCCTCCCTACGCGGCCCCGTCGGCGCCCCTAGCGTCCCCGTAGCCGCTCCCCTCCCTACGCGGCCCCGTTGCCGCCCCTACACGGCCCCGTCGCCACCCCTACGCGGCCCCGTCGCCGCCCCTACGCGGCCCCATCGCCGCCCCTAGCGGCCCCATCGCCTCCTCCCTCCCTACGCGGCCCTGTCGCCGCCCCTACACGGCCCCGTTGCCGCCCCTAGCGGCCCCGTCGCCGCCCCTAGCGGCCCTGTCGCCGCCCCTACGCGGCCTCGTAGCCGCCCCTACGCGGCCCCGTCACCGCCCCTAGCCAGCACCCGAGCCGCCGAGCCGCCCAGCAGCTGAGCCGCCGAGTCCCCCAGCAGCCGAGCCGCCCTTGGAGCAGTCGCCACTGCAGCAGCCACCCCTGGAGCAGCCGCCACTGCAGCAGCCGCCCCTGGAGCAGTCGCCACTGCAGCAGCCGCCCCTGGAGCAGCCGCCACCGTAGTAGCCACCCCTAGAGCAGCCTCCACTGCAGCAGCCGCCCCCAGAGCAGCCGCCACTGTAGCAGCCGCCCCTGGAGCAGCCGCCCCTACAACAGCCGCCCCTGGAGCAGCCGCCCATGCAGCTGCCGCGGAGCTCTCGCTCTAAAGTGGTAGCGGCCTCGTCGTTGCCGCCATCCTACGCCTGCCCTTCTCGCCACTGGTGAGCACTGCCCTGCCCATACTGCTCTTACTGCTGCTCTTACTGCTGCTGCTCTTTCTACTGCTACTGCTGCTCCTGGCGTGGCCAGATGCAGCTCCAGCGTCGCCCGCGTGAGTCCCTCACCCCCCAACAGCTTCGTGCGTGGTACGCTAGTTGGGGTTGTCAGGGTGGCCTTAGTGGGAGTCATCCTGGAGTGAGTACTTCCACAGCTGCTTGTAGTGGCCAGGTGCAGCTGCAGCATCGCCCGCGTGAGTCCCTCACCCCCCAACAGCTTCGTGAGTGGTACGCTAGTTGGGGTTGTCGGGGTGGCCGTAGTGGGAGTCGTCCTGGAGTGAGTAGTTCTGCAGCTGCTTGTAGTGGCCAGATGCAGCTTCAGCGTCGTCCGCGAGCGGTCCTTTTGCCAGAGCAGCTTCGTCAGTGGTACGCTCAGCGTGACGAGTCACGGGGTACTGCTCGCTGTCCGTACGTCATTTGCACTGGTGCTCGGACAAGTCAGACTTGCGGGACGTTTGGTCACGCAGAGTACCGCTGCTTCGCCCGTTTGAGCGACGCCTGCCGTACAGAGTTTGGCGACGCGGCAGAGCTCCCCGACTGGGTGGAGCTGCTTCGGCTGCGGGTAGATATCTATACTCTTGACTATGGTGCTATCCTCAGTGCCATGTATGCATTGCCTACTAGTGATGAGGGTGTCTGTTACCTATGTGTTCCGCCTGACCCAAGCATTGAGGCTGCTGCTCTAGGTGCTGGTGAGGCTGCTGCTCTAGGTGCTGGTGAGGCTGCTGCTCTAGGTGCTAGTGCGTCTGCTGCCCCAAGTGCTGGTGAGTCTGCTCTCTCAGGTACCACGTCATCTCATGCCTTACACACCTTCACTCTTGACTCGAGTGCTTCCCGCTCCTTCTTTCGAGACCGCACCATGCTTACGCTGCTCAGCCGGCCGGTTGCGGTCTCCCTGGCGGACCCCTCTGAGGGTCCTGTCCTTGCTCGCTTCTCCAGTGTCTTACCCTGTCCAGCAGCCCCCTCTAGCACCCTGTCAGGTCTCTACCTCCCCTCGTTCTCTACAAACTTAATGAGTGGTGTTGATCTACAGAATCGGGGGGTTGACCAGTTCATTCCTGCGAGTCAGCAGGTGACCCACTGTACTTGTGCGCGGATGGGCCGCCACTTGGCCACGTTTACTCGTCGGCCGGGGTCGAGCCTGTACACACTTACTACTGAGTCTCCTTCGGTTGCTAAGTCTGGTCAGGTAGCTGTGTTGAGTCAGGTTTTTGCTGCAGCTCGTCACCGGCTCAGAGAGAGCTTCGGCTCGGACTTTCCTGTTCTGCGTCTGCACTCTGACAGAGGCGGGGAGTTTACCTCTGCCCGTCTAGGAGCCTTCTCTCGTGCACAGGGCATCCGCCAGACCTTCACGCTTCCGGCCTCACCATAGCAAAATGGGATTGTTGAGTGCCGCATTCGCATCGTCTTGGACGTCGCTCGTACGTCCATGATGCATGCGCCTGCCCCCCATTTTCTGTGGCCGTTAGCGGTTCAGTACGCCGCGCATCAGCTCAACCTTCAGCCCCGGGTCTCCTTGCAAGAGACCTCCCCCGCCTTGCGGTGGACGCAGAAGGTTGGCGATGCGTCTGCGTTTCGGGTCTGGGGATCTCGGGCATTTGTCCGCGACTTGTCTGCGGACAAGCTGTCCCCCCGTGCTGTTCCCTGCGTCTTCCTTGGCTTCCCCCCTGACGCGCCTGGGTGGCAGTTTTACCACCCCACCTCGCGCCGTGTTCTGTCCTCCCAGGACGTCACCTTTGACAAGTCGGTGCCTTACTACCGTCTCTTCCCCTAAGGCACTGCGCCCCTCCCCCCGCCGCCGCTCTTCCTTGCGCCAGGTCCTCCACAGGAAGGCCCCCTCCCCCCTCAGGGTCCTGCCCCGTCAGGTGTGTCCCAGGTAGACGTAGTCGAGCCTGTCGAGGTAGCTGTTGACGCTAGTGCTGCTAGAGGTGCTGAGCGTGTAGGTGCCGGGTCTGGAGGTGCTGAGCCTGTGGGTGCGGAGCCTGGGGGTGCTAAGTCCAGGGGTGCGGAGCCTAGGGGTGCTGAGCCTGGGGGTGGTGAGTCTCGGGGTGCTCAGCCTGGGGGTGCTGAGTCTGGGGGTGCTGAGCCTGGGGGTGTGGAGCCTGAGGGTGCTGGGTCTGCTCTTGTGGCCTCTGGCGGTGCTTCGTCGAGGCGGGAGCCACTCTCTCCATAGGAGTTGCGCGAGTGGTTTGCCTATCGCTGGAGCCGTGGTGCTGGAGCTGGAGGTACTACTGTTGCTGCTGGTACTGGTCGTACTCGTACTGGCGGTGCTAGAGCTGCAAGGACTTGGGGTGCTGCTGGGGGTGCTAGAGTTGGTCCTGCTGGAGGTACTACTGGAGCTATTGGCGATACTGGAGCTACCGGTCTTACTAGGGTTGGTGCTGCTCGAGCTGGAGCTACTGGGGGTGTTGGCGCTGGTGGTTCTGCTAGCGCTAGTGCGTCTGAGGGTGCTGGAGTTGGCGCTGTTGGAGCTAGAGGTGCTACTGGCGCTGGTGCTGCCGCTGGGAGTACTGGTGCTGTCCCTGCTGGGTCTGGAGGCGCTACGCGGCCGCAGCCGTACTTCGTTCCGCTCCTTGAGCAGGTTCTTGGTCTCCCGCCCTCTTCTGGTCCAGCTCCTCCCTTAGAGTGTCCACAGCGTGTCAATTCGCAGTCATAGTTTTAGCCCGCCTCACCCCTACCCGCTCCTTCTCCCTACACTGGTCCTACTGGAGGTCTTGCTGAGCGTCGTGAGCCTGCGTCTCGGGTTCTCGTGAGCTCGTCTTGTCACTGACCCTTCCTTTGAGTCCACTGCTGCGTCTGCCTTGGTTGCTGAGCTTGTGGACTTTGCAGCTCGCTGTCGTCTAGACTACGCCACTAGTCTTGTTGTTGAGTCTGAGTCTCACTGTCCTCCGTCCGTCAGGGGTGAGTGTGCTCTTAGCACGGACGTCCTTGAGGACAAGCAGGACGAGTTCCAGTGTTTTGCTACTACTTTTCATCTCGTGTCCAAGTTGATTGCCCCTGAGGGAGACCCGAATGCACTAGACATCCCGACTCCTCGATCGTACGTTGAGGCGATCAAGGGTCCCTACTCCTCACAGTGGCAGTCAGCCATGGACGCAGAGATGGCTTCCTAGAAGTCCACAGGCACCTACGTCGAAGAGGTTCCCCCACCTGGGGCGAACATCGTCAGTGGCATGTGGATTTTCAGGGTGAAGC
This sequence comes from Closterium sp. NIES-65, assembly GCA_948144175.1. Lineage (NCBI taxonomy): Eukaryota > Viridiplantae > Streptophyta > Zygnematophyceae > Desmidiales > Closteriaceae > Closterium > Closterium sp. NIES-65. The sequence goes on from CANXME010000160.1 coordinate 2,093,594, forward strand.
GGCCGTCGGGTTCTCCGCCTGTCTTCAAGGCGCGTTACGTGGCTCGAGGCTTCAGTCAGCGGTAGGGAGTTTTGTACTTTTAAACCTTCTCCCCCACCACGAAGATGACCACTCTTCGGGTGCTGCTGCACATAGCCATTAGAGCGACTTCGAGCTTCACTCTCTTGACTTCAACACAGCTTTCTTGCAGGGTAGCCTGCACGAGGAGATCTGGCTGCGCCGCCCACCTGGCTTCACTGGGTCGTTTCCTTCTGGTACCCAGTGGAGCCTTTAGCGGCCAGTCTACGGTCTCCGCCAGGCGCCCCGTGAGTGGCACGACACACTGAGGACTACACTTGCGGCTCTTGAGTTTGCTCCTTCTACAGCTGACCCGTCGCTGTTTCTGCGCACCGACACCTCTTTGCCGCCGTTCTACATCCTCATGTACGTCGCACCATTACCCTGACTCAGTCACACATGGTGCAGCAGGTCCTTCAGCGCTTCGGCTTCACGTACTCCTCGCCTCAGGCCACTCCTCTGTCTACTCGCTGCTTTGCTGCTACTTTGCCCCATCTCGTGTCCACGCTGATTGCCCCTGAGGGAGACCCTGATACACCTGACATCCCGACTCCTCGATCGTACGCTGAGGCGATAGGGTCCCTACTCCTCTTAGTAGCAGTCAGCCATGGATGCAGAGATGGCTTCCTGGAAGTCCATAGGCACCTACGTCGACGAGGTTCCCCCAGCTCGGGCAAACATCGTCAGTGGCATGTGGATTTTCAGGGTGAAGCGGCCGCCGGGTTCTCCGCCTGTCTTCAAGGCGCGTTATGTAGCTCGAGGCTTCAGTCAGCGGCAGGAAGTTGACTACTTTCAGACCTTCTCTCCCACCCCGAAGATGACCACTCTTCGGGTGCTGCTGCACATAGCCGCTCAGCACGAGTACGAGCTTCACTCTCTTGATTTCAGCACAGCTTTCCTGCAGGGCAGGCTGCACGAGGAGATCTGGGTGCGCCTCCCACCTGTCTTCACTGGGTCGTTTCCCCCTGGTACCTAGTGGAGCCTCCAGCGGCCAGTGTACAGTCTCCGCCAGGCACCCCGTGAGTGGCACGACACACTGAGGACTACACTTGCGGCTCTTGGGTTTGCTCCTTCTACAGCCGACCCGTCGCTGTTTCTACGCACCGACACCTCTTTGCCGCCGTTCTACATCCTCGTGTACGTCGACGACTTGGTCTTTGCCACTTCTCACACTGCTGGACTCGCCCACATGAAGTCCGAACTGCAGAAAAGACACACGTGCACAGACCTGGGTGAACTGCGCAACTACCTTGGCTTGCAGATCACCCGAGACAGAGCACAGCGCACCATTACCCTGACTCAGTCACACATGGTGCAGCAGGTCCTTCAGCGCTTCGACTTCACGTACTCCTCGCCTCAGGCCACTCCTCTGTCTACTCGCCACTCGCTCTCAGCTCTGCCTTCGGATGAGTACAGAGCGCCGAGTGGCCCGTACCCAGAGCTTGTTGGCTGCCTCATGTATCTGATGACCTGCACACGATCTGACCTGGCATTCCCTCTTAGCATCTTGGCACGCTATGTTGCTCCTGGGAGACACCGACCAGAGCACATGGCTCCATCGAAGAGGGTGTTGCGCTACTTGTGCAGTACGTCGGGCATGGGGCTAGTGCTTGTTATAGTCACAGTAGGCTCCAATGTGCCTAAAACGAAAGATAGAGTGCACAGTCGGATTTCTGCACAGCGGCTTCAAACGTTCATATCGTTCTGGTCACAGCTTTAAATGACTTGATTCAACTTGGATCTGGAGAGTCTTATTTTTGCCTACAATAGGCAATTTAGATCGCACAATTTGACCAAGTATTGACGACACAGCACTGGTTTGAACGAATGGCACTATGGCAGCCACTATAGTCTTAGAACACAAGATAGGAAGAGTTAGGAAGAGTTACGAGTTGGGAATGACTCCCAGCTCCTACAAACCCCAAGAGCCGAGGTACAGTGATGTGGAACAGTGCCACACTATCCCCAACCATGAAGGGTCTCACCAAGTGAAATGTTACACTACACAAAGTAATGTAACTATCTTCAATATCTTGAGGTGCACCCTTTTGGCGAGCTTCGAAATCACTCGAGGCCTGACACAGAGGCTCGGGCTCTTCATCACAAACTCATCCTTGGGTTCTTGATGGGTCTTCTGCACTTACCTGCGACACGCCGAACGTTCGACACAGGACAAAATAGAAACCGCGCGCGAGACACAAACGACCGCGTAACACGCGTCTAGCGATATCTCGCTATTGACTCGACACACACACTCGACATCATGACTCAACATTCACACACAATTATAAGCATGAAATATATATTATCCCATGCCCTCATATCATTCCATACACACACATGCACGCACACGGACAACAAGCCGAGTGCAAACCGTAGGGTTGCACCAACAGTGCTTGGAGTGTGAAACTTAGCTATGCTAAGAAGTCAAAGCTAGTAGTTTGAGTGAGTTGAGTATCAAGCAAGTTGAAAAGGAGAGAAATGTCGAGAGGAATGTTGAATAATAGCAAAGAGATACAACATATAGTCAAGAAACTAGAGGTGCACCACCAAACAGAAGACAAGATAAATACACTACACCTAAACCACAAGCAGTTACATTAAATAACATTGACAGGGAGGGCGACGTCGATTGGTCCTCACAGGTCACGCTGACGCTTCTTGGGCTGTCGACCAGGCTCTGCAACGGTCGTCACAGGGTTACGCCTTCAACCTTGGCTCCGGCTCTGTTTCGTGGCGGTCTACCCGCTCGTCTTCTGTTCTCGGTTCCAGCTGTAAGGCTGAGATCTACGCGGGGGCCATGGCTGCACAGGAGCTACGCTGGCTCACCTACCTGCAGACTGACCTAGGAGAGTCGCCTTGTTCTCCTCCAGTTCTGTACGTAGACAACAATGTCAGAACATTATAGCTTATACATTTGTGTAGGCTGTAGTGGGGTAGCCCATATGGGGTACAACCCAATTAGGGTTAGTACTTGTACCCAACTGTTTCATAGTTCATTCATCCATTCTCACTTCTCGTCATGGTATCGAGCAGGTTCCCGAGTGGGAATACTGCCTAGGGCCCACCACGTACTTTTTTCTCCTCTGCCCGGAGCGCGCTTACCTCCTACTCGAGTAGCGCCTCGAGACACCTTTTGGCCGCTCTTACTACCCCTCGAGCCGCCCACCGTTGGCCCCGCAACAGCCCTGTTGGCCCTGCTTAGGCCCCGTTGGCCCCGCTTAGGCCTCGCTATGGCCTCGTTGCGGCCCCGCTTAGGCCCAGTCGGCCCCTCACTGCGGCCCCGTCGGCCTCGCTTAGCCCACCGTCGGCCCCGCTTAGGCCCCGTTGGCCCCGCTATAGCCTTGCTTAGGCCCCGCTACGGCCCCAATTGGCCCCGCTTAGGGCGCGTCGGCCCCGTTGCGGCCCCTGCTTAGGCCCCGTCGTCCCCACTTCGGCCCCGTTGCGGCCCCGCTATAGCCCCGCTACGACCTCGTCGGCCCCGCTTAGCCCACCGTCGGCCCCGCTTAGGCTTCATCGGCTACGCTATGGCCCCGCTTAGGCCCCGTCGGCCCTGTTGCGGCCCCACTTCTCGTCAAACAAGGCCATGCTAGCCTTGTGTCGGGAGCATAGACTGGAGCACAGGACGAAGCATATTGCTCTTCGCTACTTCCTTGCTCGTGAGCTGCAGCAGCGTGGCCTGCTGCGCCTTGCTTACGTGGCCTCTAAGGCCAACACTGCTGATATCTTTACCAAGGCACTTCCGCCTTGTCATCATCAGCGCTTCTGTACGATGCTAGGTCTTGTGCCTACTTGGCCTCACTTGCACACTTCTTGATCTTGCTTGTACTGTGATCTTTCTATACCTGCACTTGCTTGTTTACCTTCATATATGATCTTGCATGTGAACTGGCCTTCTGGCCTTGCTCTTGTGCTCGGACTGTGTGGTGACGTTTGTCAGATTTGTATGACAGAGCTGTTGTAGGCTATAGTGGGGTAGCACATATGGGGTACAACTTTCTAGGGTTGTATTTGTACCCAACTTTCACTTAGTCATTCCATTCTCATTTCAGTTTTCTCATGGTATCGAGCAGGTTCCCTAGTGGGAACTGTGCCTAGTGCCCACCAAGTCGATTTTTTTTTTTTTTTTCCTGCCCGGAGCACGCTCAGCCCGAGTCGCGCTCCTCTCTCTCATCGCGTCGCGCCGCCCTAGCGGCCCCGTCACCCTAGCGGCCCCATCACCCTAGCGGCCCCGTCGCCTAGCCCTACGGCCCCGACGCCGCCCTGTCCCGGCCCCGCCGCCCTTCGCTGCGGCTCCGCCGCCCTTCGCTGCGGCCCCGCCGCCCTTCGCTGCGGCCCCGCCGCTCTTCGCTGCGGCCCCGCCGCCCTTCGCTGCGGCCCCGCTGCCCTTCGCTGCGGCCCCGCCGCCTCTCTCGCTGCGGCCCCGCCGCCTACCTTGCGGCCCCGCCGCCCTTCGCTACGGCCCCGCTGCCCTTCGCTGCGGCCCCGCCGCCCTTCGCTGCGCCCCCGCCGCCCTTCGCTACGGCCCCGCTGCCCTTCGCTGCGGCCCCGCCGCCTCTCTCGCTGCGGCCCCGCCGCCTACCTTGCGGCCCCGCCGCCCTTCGCTACGGCCCTGCCGCCCTTCGCTGCGGCCCCGGCGCCCTTCACTACGGCCCCGCCGCCCTTCACTGCGGCCCCGCCGCCCTTCGCTGCGGCCTCGCCGCCCTTCTCTGCGGCCCCGCCGCCCTTCGTTGCGGCCCCGCCGCCTCTCTCGCTGCGGCCCCGCCGCCTACCTTGCGGCCCCGCCACCCTTCGCTGCGGCCCCGCCGCCCCTCTCGCTACGGCCCCGCCGCCCCTATCGCTACGGCCCCGCCGCCTACCTTGCGGCCCCGCCGCCCTTCACTGCGGCCCCGCCGCTCCTCTCGCTGCGGCCCCGCCACCGACCTTGCGGCCCCGCCGCCCTACCAGCGGCCCTGCCGCCCTACGCCACCAAGCCGCCCGCACCGCTAAGCAGCCCGAGCCGCCCGTTCCGCCCGAGCTGCCCGAGCCGCCCGAGCCGCCCGAGCCGCCCAAGCCACCCGAGCCGCCCGAGCCACCTGAGTCGCTGAGGAGCCGAGCCGCTGGTGCCGAAGAGCCGTAGTTGCTGCTGAGCCGTCCGAGTCGCCCGAGCCGCCGTGTTGCCGAGCTGCTGTGCTGCTGAGCTGCCCGAACCGCCCTGTCTGGTGAGAGCAGCGCTTCTGTCACTACACTGCCCCTGTCCTACCTTCAGTGTTGCTAGTCTACTACTATCATGGCTACCCCCAGTGTTCTCGCTTTTCACGCTGAGGGTCGGGCCATTGACTTTGAGGTCTGGGTTGATGAACTGCAGCTTTTCCTACAGTGCGATAGGGTAGACGGTATCTCCCTCTTTGACCTCACCTCTGGCGGCTCTCCTGCCCCTGCTGCTGACGCTGACGCCACTGTTCGCTCCCAGTGGGCCACGCGCGATGCTAGTGCACGTCTTGCTGTGCGTCGCTACCTGCCTACAACTGAGCACACGCACTTTAGTCAGTACAAGAGTGCTCAGACCTTGTACGACGCTGTAGTTGCACGCTACTCTTCCCCTGCCACTGCTGCACTGAGCCCCCTCATGCTACCGTACCTCTTCCCTGACCTTGCTGCCTTTCCCACAGTCGCTGACCTCATTACGCACCTCCGCACTAGTGACACTCGCTACCGCGCTGCGCTTCCTGCTGAGTTCTGCGCCAAGAACCCCCCCCCCATGTACATCACTCTCTACTACATAGTCACCCGCCTCCCTGACTCCCTTCGTGTAGTCAGGGACCACTTTCTCTCAGTCTGTCCCACCACTCTCACTGTTGACCTCCTAGAGAAGGCCCTCCTAGCAGCGGAGAAGAGCATAGTCGCTGTAGGAGCCTCTCGTGGTGACCCTCGCACCCCCATCTTTGAGGGGTGTTCCCCTTCCCCCCTTTTGCCCTCTGTCGCATCCGCTGCTGCGCCCGACCTCGTTGGTCTTGAGTCGATCGGTGCGGTGTCTGCCCCTTGCGGGAGACGCCGCTCTGGCAAGGGCAAGGGGGGCAAGGGCACGGGTGGAGCTAGCGGGGGTGGTGGAGGTGGCGGTGGAGGCGGCGGAGGGAGTGGGGGTGGCGGTGGGAGTGGTGGCGGGGGTGGAGGTGTCGGTGGCGGCACTGGAGGCGGCGGAGGCGGTGGCGGTGGGAGCGGAGGCGGCGGTGGTGGCGGAGGTGGAGGCGGTGGTGGAGGAGGTGGAGCCGGTCAAGGTGGCGCTTCGAAGCGGAGCAGCTCCGGTGGTGGTCAGCGCCAGCAGCAGCAGCAGCAGCGTTCTCGGGACATCCCCCCCCCTCAGCAGCTCCGTGAGTGGTACGCGCAGCGTCAGCGTGGTGGGGGTTTTGGTCCGTGCACCTACGTCCTTCGCACCGGCGACCGCGCGGTTGAGCAGTGTGGGGGTGCCCACCCCACCCAGCGCTGCTTTGGCCGCCTGACGGACGCTTGGCGTCAGCAGTTCCCGAAGGCTACTGAGATCCCCCGCTGGGGAGAGCTGACTAGGGCAGGTGTAGCTATCTATGATCTATCATAGATAGCTATCCTTGCTGCCATGTATGCAGTGATAATTAGTGATGACGGTGACTGTTACCGGTGTTTCCCTGCCCGACCCGGGCATTGGGACTGCTGCTCTAGGTGCTGGTAAGGCTGCTGCTCTAGGTGCTGGTGCGTCTGCTGCCCTAGGTGCTAGTGCGTCTGCTGCCCCAGGTGCTGGTGAGGCTGCTGCTCTAGGTGCCAGTGCGTGTGCGTCCTCAGGTGCTGGTGAGTCTGCGCTCTCAGGTACCACGTCGGCTTCGGTCTCCCTCACCTCCACACTTGACTCAGGGGCTTCTCGCTCCTTCTTTCGGGACCGCACCACAATCACTCCGCTTGGTCAGCCTGTTGCAGTCTCCGTGGCAGACCCCTCTGGGGGTCCTGTCCTCTCTCACTTCTCCACTCTCCTCCCGTGTCCGGCTGCCCCCTCAGGCACCTTGTCTGGTCTGTACCTCCCCTTGTTCTCTACGAACTTGGTGAGTGGTGCTGACCTGCAGGATGCGGGGGTTCACTAGTTTAGTCCTGCGAGTCAGCGGGTGACCCACTGCTCGGACGCTCGCATAGGCCAGCACCTGGCCACGTTTACTCGTCGGCCGGGGTGGAGCCTCTACACCCTGACCACTGATTCTCCTCCTGTCCCTGCGTCTGGCCAGGTAGCTGCGTCAGGTCAGGTGTTTGCTGCAGCGTCCAGGTCTGGTCCTGAGTCTGCCCCCTGCTCGTGTCGCCTGCTGTCTCACAAGACTCTCCTGTGGCACCACCGTCTTGGTCACCCCTCCCTGCCTCGTCTCCGAGGCATGGCTTCTTGTGTCCTTGTCTCTGGTCTTCCCCGGTCTCTCCCTCCCCTTCCTCCGGGGCCTGGTCCTTCCTCCGTCCCCTATGTCGAGGGGCGGCTCCCGGCTGCCCCTCACTCCTCTCAGTTTCCTCCGACAGAGGCCCCGCTGCAGGCGCTTCACATGGACGTGTGGGGCCCGGCCCGCGTCCGTGGACAGGGTCACGAGCGCTACTTTCTGCTGGTGGTTGACGAATACTCGCGTTACACCACAGTCTTCCCCTTGCGCAGCAAGGGCGATGTCACTAAGGTGTTGCTCGACTGGATCCGCGCAGCTCGTCTCCAGCTCAGGAGGAGCTTTGGCTCGGACTTTCCTGTTCTCCGTCTGCATTCTGACCGAGGCGGAGAGTTCTCCTCTGGCCTCCTGCGAGCCTACTGCCGTGCGCGAGGCATCCGCCAGACCTTTACACTTCCAGACTCTCCACAGCAAAATGGGATTGCTGAGCGCCGCATTGGCATGGTCATGGACGTCGCTCTTACGTCCTTGATGCATGCGGCTGCCCCCCATTTTCTGTGGCCGTTTGCGGTTCGGTACGCGGCGCATCAGATCAACCTTCACCCCTAGGTCTCCATGACGGAGACCTCCCTAGCTTTGCTGTGGACGGGGAAGGTAGGTGATGCGTCTGCGTTCCGTGTCTGGGGATCTCGGGCGTTTGTCCGCGACTTGTCTCCAGACAAGCTGTCCCCTAGTGCTGCTCCTTGTGTCTTCCTTGGCTTCCCCCCTGACACGCCAGGGTGGCAGTTCTACCACCCCTCCTCTCGTCGTGTTCTGTCCTCCCAGGACGTCACGTTTGACGAGACGGTGCCCTACTACCGTCTCTTCCCCTACCGCACTCCTTCCCTCCCCCCGCCCCCGCTCTTCCTTGTGCCAGGTCCCCCCCCGGTAGACCCCCTCCCCCCTCAGGGTCCTGCCCCTTCAGGTGTGTCTCAGGTAGACGCAGTCGAGCCGGTCGAGGTTGCTGGTGACTCTGGTACTGCTGCGGGTGCTGAGCCTGGAGGTGCTGACTCTGGGGGTGCTACGCGAGTGGGTGCTGAGACTGGGGGTGCTGAGCCTGGGGGTGCTGAGATTGGGGGTGCTAAGCCTCGGGGTGCTGCGCCTGGGGGTGCTGACTCTGGGGGTGCTACATCAGGAGCTGCTGAGCCTGGGGGTGCCACGTCTGGAGCTGCTGAGCCTGGAGGTGCGGAGCCAGCGGCCGCAGGACCTGCTCGTATAGTGTCTGGCGGTGCTGGGCCTAGAGGTTCTCCGGGTGCGCCGTCTCGGCGGGAGCCGCTCTCTCCACAGGAGCTGCGCGAGTGGTTTGCCCGGCGCTGGAGGCGTATTGCTGGAACTAGAGCTTCTTCTGCTGCTGAGGGTGCAGGTGCCGCTGGTCCTGGAGGTGCTCGTCCAGGGGGTGCTGGAGCTGCTGTACCTGCGGGTACGACTGGAGCTAGACCTGCTGAGGATGTTGGCGCTGAGGCTAGTGCTGTCAGTCCTGCCGGTAGTCCTGCTGCGGGTGCTGTTGGTGCTACTGGAGGTACTGCAGCTGGTGGTGCTGGTGGCGCTGGTGTTGCCGCTGAGGGTGCTAGTGCTGTCCCTGCTGTGCCTGGAGCCGCCGCGCGGCCTCCGCTGTACTTCGTTCCGCTCCTTCAGCACGTTCTTGGTCTTCCTCCTCCCTTAGAGTGTCCACTGCATGTCCAGTCACAGCCACAGTTTCCGCCGGCCTCCGCACTGCCTGCTCCTTCTTCTTACACTGGTCCTACAAGAGGTCTTGCTGAGTGTCGTGAGCCTGCGTCTTATCCTGCGTCGCCTGTTCGTGCTGCTCGCGCTAGTGGTCGCGGTTCGCGTCAGCCTCCTCCTCCTGTTCTTGGCATGCACCGGATGTCTCTGCCTCCGTCCACTGCTCCTACGCGTGCCTCTTTGCCTTCCCCTCCTGAGTCCTCTCTTCCTGCACTTGCTGACCCGGAGTCGGACTCTCTTCGTGCTGCCAGTCCTAGTGTCACGCGTCTCCTTGGTACTCTCATCACTGCTCCCTCCTATGAGTCCACTGCTGCGTCTGCTCTTGTTGCTGAGCTCATTGACTTTGCTGCTCGCTGTCGTCTAGACTACGCTGCTAGTCTTGTTGCTGCATCTGCGTCTATCTGTCCTCCGTCCGTCGGGGGTGAGTGTGCTCTTGGCACGGACGTCCTTGAGGACAGGCAGGAGGAGTTCCAGTGTCTGGCTGCTACTTCACCTCATCTCGTGTCGGTACTGCATACCCCTGAGGGAGACCCGGATGCACTAGACATCCCGACTCCGCGCTCTTACGCGGAGGCCGTAGAGGGTCCCTACTCCTCTCAGTGGCAGGCAGCTATGGATGCAGAGATGGTTTCCTGGAAGTCCACAGGCACCTACGTTGACGCGGTACCCCCACCTGGGGCGAACATCGTCAGTGGCATGTGGATCTTCAGGGTGAAGCGGCCGCCGGGCTCTCCACCTGTCTTCAAGGCGCGGTACGTCGCTCATGGCTTCAGTCAGCGGCAGGGAGTTGACTACTTTCAGACCTTCTCTCCCACCCCAAAGATGACCACTCTTCGGGTGCTGCTGCACTTAGCCGCTCAGCGTGACTACGAGCTTCACTCCCTTGATTTCAGCACTGCTTTCTTGCAGGGTAGCCTGCACGAGAAGATCTGGCTGCGCCGTCCACCTGGCTTCACTGGGACTTTTCCTCCTGGCACCCAGTGGAGCCTCCGACGGCCACTCTACGGTCTCCGCTAGGCACCACGTGAGTGGCACGACACACTGAGGACTACGCTTGCGGCTCTTGGGTTTGCTTCCTCTACTGCCGACCCGTCGCAGTTTCTACGCATCGACACCTCTTTGCCGCCGTTCTACATCCTCGTGTACGTCGACGACTTGGTCTTTGCCACTGCTGACACTGCTCGACTCGCCCACGTGAAGTCCGAGCTGCAGAAGAGACACACGTGCACGGACCTGGGTGAACTGCGCAGCTACCTTGGCTTGCAGATCACCCGGGACAGAGCACGCCGCACCATTACCCTGACTTGGTCACACATGGTGCGGCAGGTCCTTCAGCGCTTCGGCTTCACGTACTCCTCGCCTCATGCCACTCCTCTGTCTACTCGCCACTCGCTCTCAGCTCTGCCTTTGGATGAGTCCGTAGAGTCGAGTGGCCCGTACCCAGAGCTTGTTGGCAGCCTCATGTACCTGATGACCTGCACGCGACCTGACCTTGCATACCCTCTTGCATTCTTGCACGCTATGTTGCTCGTGGGAGACACAGACAAGAGCACATGGCTGCAACGAAGAGGGTGTTGCGCTACTTGTGCAGTACGTCGGGCATGGGGCTAGTGCTTGGAGGGCAGAGTCTTGTGGTCCTCACTGGGCACGCAGACGCTTCTTGGGCTGACGACCAGGCTACACAGCGGTCGTCACACGGTTACACCTTCAGCCTTGGTTCCGTCTCTGTTTCGTGGTGGGCTACTCGCTCGTCTTCTGTTCTCGGCTCCAGTTGTGAGGCTGAGATCTACGCCGGAGCCATGGCTGCTCAGGAGCTACGCTGGCTCACCTACCTACTGACTGGCCTCGGAGAGCCGCATCGTTCTCCTCCAGTGCTGTACGTAGACAACAAGGCCATGTTGGCCCTGTGTCGGGAGCAGCGCCTGGAGCACAAAACGAAGCACATTGCTCTCCGCTACTTTCTTGCTCGTGAACTGCAGCAGCGTGGTCAATAACGACTTGCGTATGTGGCCTCTGAGGCCAACACTGCTGATATCTTCACTAAGGCTCTTGCGCCTTGTGATCATCAGCGCTTCTGTACTCAGCTTGGTCTTGTGCTTGTCTTGCCTCGCTTGCTCACTTCTTGACCTTGCTTGTACTGTCACATGTATACACTTCTGCTCTTGCTTTTTAGCCTTTTGAATATATATGTGTGCTCCTGCATGTGAACTGGCCGTCTGGCCTTGAACTTGTGCTCGGACTGTGTGGTGACTTTGTGATCCACCCTGAGCTTTGCTTTGCTTTGCTTGACTGGTCTTGTGACCCCTTGTTCTCCCCCACTTTGCCTATGGGGGTGTGTCAGATTTGTATGACATAGCTGTTGTAGGCTATACTGGGGTAGCACATATGGGGTACAGCTTTCTAGGGTTGTATTTGTACCCAATTTTCACTTAATCATTCCATTCCCGTTTCAGTTTTCTCAACGTTGTGATCCACCCTGAGCTTGTATTGGTTTGCTTGACTGGTCTTGTGACCTCTTGCTCTCCCCCACCTGCCTGCTAGTTCTTACATTCCTCATTTCTTCACACGGCGTGCGGGCCCCTTAGGCGCCGCGACGAGGAGACGGGAGGGGGGCGACGCGCGGACCCCCAAGGTGTCGCGACGAGGCGACGGGAGGGGGGGGGGGACGCGCGAGCCCCTAAGGCGCCGCGACGAGGCGACGGGAGGAGGACGACGGGGGGCAGCGTGCAGGTCCCCAGGGGCGCCACGACGGGCAGGAAACAGCCGCGCACCTCGGGGCGCACGGCGGGCAGAAAACTGCCGCACGCCCCGAGCGCACGGCGGGATGAAAAACGCCAAAAAATTGCGCCGCGCGCGGAGCGCGCTGCAGGAAGAAGACGGCACGCGCTCGAGGCGCGCGAGAAGCAGAACAGCAGCGGAAGCAGTAGGTGGCGGGCCCACCCACAGGATCGACCCAAGGGGGTCGACCTGCTCGGATAGCATGTCAAAATCAACAAGAGTGTGCGAAAGACGAATGACGAAAAAGAGGGGTTTCACTAGCAACAGTTGGGGTACATATAGCAAACCCTAACTGTCAGAATGTTATCTTTGTTCTCTAGCCTGCAGTGGGGTACTCTATAGCGAGTACAACCCCTTGGGGTTCCCTATATGTATCTTGCTGCTTGCTAGTGCAAACCCTCTTCTTTCTTCTAAACTTTGACATGGTATCAGAGCAGGTCGATCCCATTGGATCGATCCTGTGGGTGGGCTTACCACCTCCTTGCTTCCGCTGCAACTACTACCACTACTCTCGGTGCCGCACGCCTTGTGGCGTGTGGCAGTTTTTCTTCCCGCCGTGCGCCCCGAGGCGCGCGGCGGTTCTCTGCCCGCTGTGCGCCCCGAGGCGCGCGGCGGGCTTCTGCCCCATCATTTGGCGTGTCGCCCTCGGGAGGCGACGCGACGGGCGACGGGGACCCGCGTGTGGCCCCCCCATCGCCCGTCGTGGCCTGCGCGCGGCCCGTACAGGCAGCGCGCGGCCCGTACGGGCTGCGCCAGGCCCGCGCGCGGCCCGTACTGGCGGCGCCAGGCCCGCCTGCGCGCGGCTCGGGCCGCCTGCGCGCGGCTTGGGTGACTGTACCAGGCCCGTGGTGGGCCCGTTTCTTGCTGCCCCTGCCCTCCCCGCTGTCCCCCAGTGCTTCTACTAGCGCCCCTCCCCTCCTACGCCCCATTCTCCTGGATTAGGGTTTGGAGGTGGGGGGTATGGGGGTGAACCTACTGTGTGTCGTTCCCTGCTCCTCCTCCTCCTCCGTCTCCCTGTGCTGCAGCTACCGCTGAAGGGGGGTGAACTTGTTGGAGCCGGTGGAGTGGTACTAAGGGGGGGTGAAGGGGGAGTGGATCTAGGGGTGTAGCAGCCGGTGTGTAAGAGGGGCGTTGGGCAGCTGGGGGAGGTTGAGTGGAGGCAGCAGTCTTGTCGTCAGCAGCGGCAGCAGTCCGGAGGCTATAATCTCCGGTAGTCGCCAGTCGCCCGTGGGTCCGTTGCTCGTCTGCCGCTACTTTTAGCCGCGGGGCCAGTTACTCCAGTATTCCGGAGCGCTGTTCCGGTAGCCACTGAGCCAGCAGCTCGTCTATGTGTCTGCAGCGTCAGCAGTCGCCTCCCATCTTCTCTCCCCCATAGTCCCTCCTCCAAACATGCCCTCTGCGATAGCCTCTAGCTTTGCTCATAATTGTGAACTTTGAACTATTGCTTCTTGAACTTGTGCTCAGAATGTGTGGTGACATTGTGATCCACCCTGAGCTTATACTGCTTTGCTTGCTCTGCTGATTACACCCCACTTTGGCTATGGGGGTGTGTCAGAATGTTATCTTTGTTCTCTGGCCTGCAGTGGGGTACTCTATAGCAAGTACAACCCCTTAGGGTTCCCTATATGTATCTTGCTGCTTGCTAGTGCAAACCCTTTTCTTTCTTCTAAACTTTGACACTAACTGGGTTGTACTCGCTATAGAGCACCCCACTACAGTCTAGATAATAACATTCTGACAAGTCGTAATTTAACTTCTGTCGCTTCGCGACAATCGTGTCTCAGCCAGAAGTACAGTATTTGACATAATTTGACTTCTGTACACTTATAAGGCTTCTGACGCTTTGCCAAATTCGTGTTTCGCAATGCAATCTTAGTAACTCATGTCACACGTTCAACTCGTATCATGTGTTTGGTCACTAATTACTGCCAAAAGATCACGCGAAAAGTAATTAGCAACAGTTTCATTTTAGTGAGATGTAACTCACAATTTTAAGATCTTAAAACGGTTCTCACATCGCTATTTCGGAAAGGCATTTATGTTTATTTCCATGGACCAATAATTTTCAAGCATTTTCATTTCTCTGATCCCTAACACTTCTTTCATGATGCGATCCTCTGAATGCCACAAACATTTAGGTCTCGAAATGTTCAAATAGTTAAATCATGGTTATATTATACATAACGGATAAAACTAAATCCCTCTCGGATAGCATGCTTTAGCGAATCCCACAAGGCGCTTAGAGTTGATGCTTTCAGATTCGCATGCCATCTGAGAGGGGTTTTTATTTTTGCAAGAAAAAATGATTGGTACAGCTATCAATATGGATGTATTGCAACATTTGAACTAAAAACTGCTTGTAATTGTCTTGCGCTATATGCTAAACAAAAAATGAGAATCAAAAAAAAAAAAAAAATGGTATTCTGAAAGGGTGCGGCGATAGTGATTCATTTTGCGAAATATGTGCATCGCAATTAGAGCGCGTAATTTCTGCTGAATGGAGACAGTTTAAAAGAGCATGGTAAGTTAGGATTCGTCGATCAAGTTTGGCGCAAGCAGGAAAACCTTGAAAGAAGTGTCAGGTCGGGCGGGGCTTTCTTCGAGTTATCATTGGGGTGAACATTGCCAGTGTTGCAGTTATCAAATGCATGAAACCAGTTACATGACGCGTGAAACCTCGTTTAAATTGTTCACGTGGGCTTTATTTAGCCCTCTTTTGGTTACCATGTACCCAATTTCCCCTATTGCATGGGGTTTACGTCAATCGAAATACTAAGTCATCTCTGCTGTTCTGGAAGCGGTTCTCAATCTGTGGCAGGATGAGATTCTTGCCCCCTCCTTTGCCTCTGCCTCCCCAGGGGACTGGTTTATCCCACTCTCCGACCTACACTATGCCCCTTCCCTCATACTCCAAACGACCTCGTTCACCCCTCCTTTCTTGCTCTTCGCCAATCTTCACCAGGTATTGCCAAACAGATTCTTTGAGCGTACTCCCCTCGGTTCCGGTATCTTCAATATCAAAGAAGTCGTAGCGGTCCACTTCGGAGGTGATTGGGTGGCCGGTCTGTGAAGTTTAGAACGAGAGGATGAAGAGAGGGGTTCACTAGCAAGCAGTTGAGTACATATAGGAAACCCTAAGTTGGGTTGTACTCACTATTGAGTACCCCACTGCAGGCTAGACAAACATAACATTCTGACACACCCCCATAGCCAAAGTGGGGTGTAATCAGCACAATGAGCAAGCAGGCATAGAGCAGGAGTTCACAATAGCGAGCAAAGCTAGTCATTCACAAAGGGCAAGTGAGGAGTAGGAGGCGAGACAATAAGAGGAGAGGAGATAGGAGGCGACGGCTGAAGCTGCAGACACACGGGCAACAGGAGTCACACTAGCACAGCGGCTACCGGAACAGCGCTCCGGACTACTGGAGTAACTGGCTCCGCAACTAAGACTAGCGGCAGACGAGCAACGGACCCACGGGCGACTGGCACAGCTGGCTACGACTGGGCTACCGGAGCAGCGCCCCGGACTACTGGTGCTGCTGACGACACGACGACAACCTCCGTTCAACCAACCTCCTCCAGCTGCCCCACACCTCTTGACACACACCCCCTGCTCAAACCCTAGCTCCACTCCCATAGCACCCCCCTTACACCCTAAACCGCAGGCTCACACACATCCACCTCCCTCAAAACCCTAGCTCCACTCCCACAGCACCCCCCTTCAACCCTAAACCCCAGGCTCCCGCACATCCACCCCCCTCAGCGACAGCTCCAGCAGTGGGAGACGAAGGAGGAGGAGGAGCAGGGGAGACCACACACCCGTCACCCCCTATTCGCCACCCCCAAACCCTAACACAGGGCGGCAAAACAGGCGGCAGAAGGGGCCACGCTCGCCCCCCCCCCCAGGTCGCACGCGGCCCCCTCAGGTCGCCTCAACAGGCGACGGGAAAAGGGGGGGGGGGGGGGGGGGGCAGTGCACGTGCCCCCGGTGCGCCGCGGCTGGCGACGGGGCGTGGCCGGGGCGGGGTCGGGGCCGCAAGTGGCGGCGACGCGGCCGCTGGAGGCGGCAACGGGGCCGCTGGCAGTGACGACGGGGCCGCTGGCGGCGGCGATGGGGCCGATGGAGGCGAGGACGGGGCCGCTGGCGGCGACAACGGGGCCGCTGGCGGCGACGACGGGGCCAATAGGAGCGGCGACGGGGCCGCTAGGGTCGGCGACGGGGCCGCTGGCGGCGGCGACGGGGCCGCTCGCGGCGGTGACGGGGCCGATGGAGGCGGCGACGGGGCCGCTGGCGGCAACGACGGGGCCGCTGGTGGCGGCAACGAGGCCGATAGGAGCGGCAACGGGGCCGCTAGGGTCGGCAACGGGGCCGCTGGCGGCGGCGACGGGGCCGCTAGCGGCAGCGACGGGGCCGCTGGCGGCGACGACGGGGCCGCTGGCGGCGGCGATGGGGCCGATAGGAGCGGCGACGGGGCCGCTAGGGTCGGCGACGGGGCCGCTGGCGGCGGCAACGGGGCCGCTGGCGGCGGCGACGGAGCCGATGGAGGCGGCGATGAGGCCGCTGGCGGCGACGACGGGGCCGTTGGCGGCGGGGACGGGGCCGATAGGAGCGGCGACGGGGCCGCTAGGGTCGGCGACGAGGCCGCTGGCAGCGGCGACGGGGCCGCTGGCGCCGGCGACGGGGCCGATGGAGGCGGCGACAGGGCCGCTGACGGCGACGAGGGGGCCGCTGGCGGCGGCGACGGGGCCGATAGGAGCGGCGATGGGGCCGCTAGGGTCGGCGACGGGGCCGCTGGCGGCGGCGACGGGGCCGTTGGCGGCGGCGATGGGGCCGATAGGGGCGGCGACGGGGCCACGAAGGGGCCGCGAGGGGCCTGGAAGGGCGGCGACAGGCCGCGAAAGGGGCGGCGACGGAGCCGCAAAGGGGCTGCGAGGGGCCTGGAAGGGCGGCAACGGGGCCGCAAAGGGGCCGCGAGGGGTCTGGAAGGGCGGCAATGGGGCCGCTAAGAGTGGGGCGAGGGGCACGCCACGGGGCGTGCCGAACACAGAGTAGCAGCGGAAGCAGTTAGGTGGGCCCACAGGCCAGGACCGTAGATGCTCTGATAGCATGTAAAGAAACGAAAATGAGAAATGAAGAAGAGGGGGGTTCACTAGCAAGCAGTTGAGTACATATAGGAAACCCTAAGCTGGGCTGTACTCACTATTGAGTACCCCACTGCAGGCTAGATAAACATAACATTGTGACACGCTCCGCTCCATACAGGTGCAAGGCTTGGCGCACGGTTGGAGATCCTTCGAAACGGTGTCCCACGCCTCTCTTCTTTTCGACAACTACTCTATACGCAGCGCCCGCTCTAAATCCCTCTCGGATGGCATGCTTTAGCGCAAAAAAAAAAAAAAAAACCCACAAGGCACAGCGGGCTGGGGAGGGTGCTCCGCCGCCCACAAAGCGCGGATGCCCACCTCGACGATCGCCAGGGGGAGTGTCTCCCCGTATTCGTTAGCCAAGTGGCGTCTCCTCGCATCCTCCAACCGTGCCCCCAAAGTGTCCACCACCTCTGCGTCACCTACGGCGCCTACCATGGTGACTAACACAGCTGCCGGCCTACGAACGAAATAGGTATCGTGCCACAAAGTCGGCTAGACTGAAGGACGTCCACACTCACCACACCATGCGAAGATAACTCAATCAATGGGTGCTGGTCTACGGGCTAGGCACAGGTGTGAGAGGGATCTCTACGTTCGTTCCCTTAGTCCTTTACTCGTGCTCTTACTACTTGAGTATTCACTGGGAGATTCGGCAAGAGTTTCACTAGCAAAAGTTCACAACAATGGTTCAGAATGATAGCAACAACATTGGCAAGGTCGACTACATCAGAGACAGTAGGCATGCAGGTCGACTTACAGCACAGCACGGTCGACGGCGATCCAGCGTTGCAAAGCT
Source organism: Closterium sp. NIES-65 (assembly GCA_948144175.1). NCBI lineage: Eukaryota > Viridiplantae > Streptophyta > Zygnematophyceae > Desmidiales > Closteriaceae > Closterium > Closterium sp. NIES-65. The sequence continues at coordinate 2,111,492 of CANXME010000160.1, forward strand.
CGCATTGCTCCAGCGCTGCAGAGAAGCGGCTTGCCAATGTTGCAAGTCGACAGTGTGCCAACGCTGCAGTAAGTCGGCTGCACAGTGTTGCACCCGCATGACAATGGTGCACCCGCTTTGCATGTGCGCGCAGCTGGTTTGTGTACCACGCCTCGTCATGCACAGCGCAGACGTCAGGCCGAGAATATGCCAGCGAATGCACCCACCAGCCACGTCGACCTCGGGATACCACTTCTGAAGTCGGCCTCGAAGATGCCACCCGGTCGACCATTGTACCCGTCGCCCGGGTAACTCGGTTGACCAGGCAACCACGCCTGGTTGGTCGCCGCCAACAAAAGGCCGGCGTCCCCAAAGTCGGCGCCAGCTGGTCGACACCCGGTGGCCTCCCAGGTCGGCCACACCGACTCGGCGCCCTGCTACCCGGCGCCCTCCAGCTCCCCTGTCCAGGTTGACGTCGGCGCCCCGCTCTCGTCGTCCACCGAGTCAGTCGGCCGCCGGCTCCCTATTGTCGGTGACGTGGCAGTGGCCTCGTGCAGGTCGACCAAACCCGTCGATCTGCGTGCCGAACTCGGCGTCGCCCACCGTAGCTGATCGGGTGCACTCCCCGTACACCCGACGGCGTAGTCGGCTCTGCCCAAGCGAGGACGGGGCCAACCACAACTCCCATTGACACTGTGAACGGCCGCAATCTTTCAAATTTTCTGAACTATAACACGCCCTCAAGTTCAGGCCTCTTGTCCTGCTTCTCTAGTCGTACTGGGGGGCTTCGTTGGTTGCCAAAGTGGAAGCAGTGTGCGGCATTCATCCCCCCCTTGGTGCGTACAGTACTTTATTCTGGACGATTTTCACCGACCAGGCGCCAGACTAAGAGGTGCGTTCGCTCTTGCTGGTACCATGACATAATCGCCAATCAAGGAAGTTGGTAAATTACCACATAGGAGTGCAACGCCAGTAGTTAGCTGCACAACCCCACACCTCGCATTGTTGATACCTAGGAATTATCTAAAAATCGGTTTTCTAGACTAGGGTCCACAGCCTACGTCTCGAAACTTAAAACTTCGACGGATTTGGGTTGCGCTAGCAAGAGAATCTAATCTTCCAATCTTCAACTTGAAGGCTCTTATTGGCAAAGTTGCAAACCTTGTTTCCAAGTTCCAACTGTGGAGATAACTACCACAACGGGAGCTAGTCTACTGGCTAGGCACGTGTGCTCGTGTGATCTCTGTGTTCGTTGGTCCTTAGACGTTTTCCTAGTGCTCACACTACTTGCTAATTCACGGAGCAATTTGGCAAGAGTTTCACTAACAAAAGATGACAACAATGGTACAATGAAGTTGGCAATGCAAGACTACATCAGAGCTAGCATTCAGGTCGGTCAACTGCCAGCACAGCATGGTCGACCGCGTTCCAACACGACTTGGTCGACCGCGCTCCAGCAGTGCAAAGTCGACAGCTTGCCAACGCTGCAGGTTGACGGTGTGCCAGCACTGCACCCGCTTTGCAGGTGCGTGCAGATGATTGGTGTGCAGAGTCTCGTCACCTGCACAGCACACACACCACGTCAGCCTTTGGCTGACGACTACCTCTGATCTGCCACGACGACCTCGGGATACCATCACCGAGGTCGGTCTCGCCAACTTCGCATGGGCGACCGTCACACTCCTCCGCAGCACTTCGTCACCCAGGTAACCTGGTCGACCGGGCAACCTCATCGACCAGCAACTCCCGTACGTGCCCGTCGACCTCCCAAGTCGACGACCACCTCCATGTCAACCAGCAACTCCCGTACGTGCCCGTCGACCTCCCCGAAGTTGGCGCCACCCTGAAGTCGGCGCCCGTGCAGTGGTCCCCGTGCAGGTCGACCTCCTCGTCGACCAGCTCGCCCACTGCTGCAGGTCGGCTGCTCCCCTAACACCCGACCACGATGTCGGCTCCGCCCAAGCGTGGACGGGGCCAACATACAACTCCCGTTGACACCAACCTGCACGAGCGAAGCTGATGCGGCGCGAATTAGAAACTCGCATTAGGGCTCGTGTCGCTCCTTTGTTGAGGATATTCTTGTGTTGGCACCCATTGTTGAAATGGGTGGGTACCACGGGAAGGTGTGAAGAAGTGTTTCTTCTGTAGGCGACGGAGGTGAGTATTGATGTTTGAGGTGTGGTAGATAAGCTGTAATCAATTGGTCATCCTCACAGCACATGACAAAGTAGGATCTTCGCCCCTCACCAGTCCGCTATAAAGCAGTTACTAACTGATCCTGAAAATCCCATGGCTTGTGGTGGTAAAAACGTAGCTTGTTTGCTATCCGTGATTACGCTTAGTAATCTTATGGTGCTGTCGGGAAACCATAATGGGTTACTTTGACCCACGTCCCACCTCTTAGTCTTAGCCACTCTAACACCACCATTCTATGATCACTTATATCACACCCACCTACCTCGCGGTTCGACTGGCAATCAACAACATCGCATCGCACGAAGAGTTGCGATGGATCAGCCAAGGGAAGGACCTGGGAGAGGAGTTCAGAGGCACCTAAGAAACGAAGAGGCAAGTGAGCTTGTGAGTTAGGCACCTTAAAGACAACCTTACTAGTAGACGGTGATAAGTGTCACAACAGCTTGCAGGGAGACGAGCCGACGCAGCTTGGTGTCTCGAGAAACCGCTTGTGAGTGCCTCACATGGTTGGCTGTATACGTTTTGTTGCAACTGAGTCTCGCGTGATTGAGAGAATTGGCCTAGTTCTCGTTGCCTAATACTTCTATCAGCTATTCAAGGCTTTTTCTTTGGTTATTTTCTAATCCCATTTCATCTCGGCTTGTACTAGCGTCGAGGAGTGATGTGGCATGTCTAATACCAATTGTGCTTGTTGTTTTTCCTTACCTCTTGGTCACATTGCAGACCACTTGAGGTCGGATGTGAGTCCTGCCAGGTACAAGGGGCGTGTGACGCATCGCGAGATGGCAAGAGAAAATATTGACTTGTCAAAATTATCGGTTAAACATCTCTTAAGCTGCAAATGCCTGACATACTTCTGAAAGGTTTTGTCATATCTCGGTGCTCCATGAAATGAACATGGTAGCACTGTTAGACGAGACATTACTGCATCTATGATAGTTCAATAAAATGATTACTTTATTTCTTTTCGCTTTCGTGCCTCTTATGCCATGCATTTTTTCCAGGAGACACTGGGTGGTATGTCATTTATGCGCATGTCTACAATGTCCGGTCGAAGGGGATCAAGCCTGCTTACGTTGGCTTCACTACAGCCTGTCCGGCGGTACAGCGTCGGTACAGTGCCTGGAAATATAAGATCGGAATGGTACAGAAACCCCTGAAACACTACAACTTCAAGGGGACAGCGGAGATTGGTTCGAACGGTAGTCCCGGCCAGTTGCTTCAAGCGGTCCTAGACAAGCAGAATTTGTACCGCGGCGTTATCAAGGTTGAAAGCGACATTTTCTGCGGCATGATCAAGCATGTGATGAAGAAGTAGATGCTGGACAAGGCACGGGGGTAGTCCCAACCAGGCGGTTCAAGAAGTTTTGGATAAGCCTATCATCCCGTGACGTTATCAAAGTTGGAAACCGCGGAGATAAACTACACGACTAAGGGAAAGGCACGGGTGTGTGGGTGATCGTAGCGTTCCTTGCGTGTTTGCTTGTGTTCTCTCCATGCACATATTCAAGGGAAGAATCGGCAAGAGTTTCACTAACAAAGATACACAACAATGATTGAACTAGGCAAAGCAACACTGACTACATTAGAAGATAGCATGCAAGCAAGTCGGCCTCCAGCACAGCACGGTCGACCGCGCTCCAGCATAACAATGTCGACTGTGCTCCAGCAGTGCAAAGTGGCAACCTGCCAACGTTGCAAGTCGACGACGTGCCACCACTGCAGCAAGGCGGCTGCACAGCGTTGCACTCGCATGATAGCAATGCACCCGCTTTGCAGGTGCTCGCAGCTGGTTGGTGTGCTGTGCTCCGTCACGTGTACAGCGCAGACACCAAGTTGTCCACGTGCTGTTGACTGCGCTTGATCAACCACGTTGACCTTAGGATACCACCTCCGAGGTCGCCTTCGCCATAACCACCTGGGTGACTATCACGTGCTTCCACAGATCCCCGTCGCCCGGGTAACTCGGTCGACCGGGCAACCACGTCGACCAAATGCTACTCCATGTGCCCATCAACCACCCACATCGACGACCACCTCCTGCCGACTCCGCAAAGTCGGTCACATCCCCAGGTTGACCATTTCTGGTCGACCAGCTTGCTGGTCGCCCACTGCACCCACCCGGCTTCCCCAGGTCAGCGTCACGAAGTCAACGCCCTCCCAGGTCGACCTCCCAAGTCGACCTCCCAAAGTCGGCGCCCCCTTTCAGGTCGACATCTCCCCTCGTCGACCACCGGGCTTAAGCCCGCCGCCGGCTCCCCGTCGTTGGCAGCGTAGCAGTGGCCCCGTGCAGGTCGACCAAGTCTGTCGACCTGCGCACCCAAATCGGTGTCATCCACTGCAGCTGGTTGGCCACACCCAACAATTAAGTCAGCTCCGCCCAAGCAAGGATGGGGCCAACACACAAACGACTTGTTCTGCGGCAATATCAAATATTTGGTGAAGAAGTAGATGCTTGAGGCATGGGGAAGGGGTGGGATCACGACGTGAACACGCTGTACTTCCCTCTACCAGGAATTACACAGCAAGGTGGAGGAAGATTGGGGTACGGTGTCTGATCACACCAGGTTTTTAAGGGAATTTCAGTAGAGAATCTGAGATACTGGGGTTTTAGTATGGAATCTCTTGCATAGGGACTTTTCCTTATCATTGCATTAGTGAGTCACAGTTTTTTTAGTAGATCGAAGCTAGTGGTGTCTGGGTGTGATGCAGCGTTCCTCTAATTATTGCAGATTGTCTTGACTCCATTGCATCTCTTGAACAGTCATTGGCAGCAAGTGCTTTGAATTGGTCCAACCAGTTCTATTTTAACCCTAACAATTCCCTTGGTAATTCTCATGTTCTCTTCTCTTCTTGCTTTCCCTACCTCCTGATGTAGCATCCAAATCTTATCAGCTCGCACTCTTTGAAATCAGGCCACAGCTCTGCTCCAGTTACCACGCTCAGGCACCCCAACACCAATTGAGAAGCGGTGCTTACAACTCACAAGTTCCCTGTCCATGACAAGAAGTTGTGTTGTATGAGCTACACCAAATGCTTTTTTTGTTTTGTTTCCTCGAAGGTGGGTGTCACAACGGAGCTTACTATTGGGAGGTTTCGTCGCCCATCCAGACCGCGTTCCGCACCATGTCGAGACTTGCCCAAACCTTCTCAACCGTTACACCCAAACTAGTCTCAAATAACTGATGGGTGCGAAGGCTTCGACGACGTTGACGAAACTTTTGTCGCTTCGCAAAGGTCCCCCTCAACCGGAGAAATACAACGTCTCATGTCGTTTCGCTAAGTTCATGTTTCGCAGCCCACTGTTTTGCCGTGGGTTTCTGTCGGCCTCTCACTCCACCGCCACCACCACACCACTGACACCATCCTCTTGCTCGTCTGCTCGCCGTCGCGAAGCTTGATTTGGAAAGCCTCCCTTGTCACACTGCTTGTAGATCCGTAAGGGTCGTTGGTGGTGTCAAACTTCTATGCTATAGTCTCTGTAGGCTGTAGTGGGGTAGACAATATGGGGTACAACAATTCTAGGTTTTCCTACTTGTACCCACCTCTTTCCTAGTTCATTCATTCCTCATTTCTTCACATGGTATAGAGAAGGTTCCCTAGTGGGAACGCTTCTTAGGGCCCACCACTGAAATCAAACTTTTTTTCCTGCCCGAGACGCGCCCCGTGGGCCGCCTTCTCGTCGAGTCGCCCCTGCCCTTAGCGGCCTGTCGCGCCCTCCTAGAGGCCCATCTCACGGCCTCTCGCTCCACCCTTAGCGGCCCCGTCGCCACCCCTAACGGCCCCTTCGCCGCCCTTTGCGGCCCCGTCAACGCCCTCCTAGGCCCCTCGCGGCCCCGTCGCCGCCTCTAGTGGCCCTGTCGCCGCCCCCCTCGAGGCCCCTCGCGGCCCCTTTGCAGCCCCGTCGCCGCCCCTAGCGGCTCCGTCGCCGCCCCTATCGGCCCCGTCGCCGCCCTACGCGGCCTCGTTGCCGCCCCTCGCGGCCCCGTCGCCGCCCCTCGCGGCCCCGTCACCGCCCCTCGCGGCCCTGTTGCCGCCCTTCGCGGCCCCGTCCTTGCCTCTAGCGGCCCCATCGCCGCCCTTCCCGGCCCCGTCGCCACCCTCTCGCGGCCTCGTCGCCACCCTTAGTGGCCCCGTCGCCGCCCCTTGCGGCCCCGTTGCCGCCCCTGTCGGCCCCTCCCCGGCCCCTTCACCGACGGGCAGCCGAGCAGTCGAGCCGCCAAGCAGCCGAGCCGCCGAACCGCGGAGCCGCTCACCAGCCGAGCAGCCAAACCGCCGAGTAGCCGAGCCGCCGAACCGCCAAGCCGCCGAGCTGCCCAGTAGCCGAGCCGCCGAGCCGCCAAGCAGCCGAGCCGTCGAACCGCCGAGCCGCCGAGCCGCCGAGCAGCCGAGCCGCCGAGCCGCTGAGGCCGCCATCGAGCCACCACTGCCGAGCCCCGGCCACAGCGGTTGCCGCCCTGTTTCTTTCGGCGCGCCCCGGCCCTACCTACCCGGACTGGTGAGAGCACTCCCTGCTAGACCACTGCTGTCATGGCTACCCCCAGTGAACTGACCTTTGATGCTCAGGGTCGTGCTGTTGACTATGAAGTCTGGGTCGATCACCTCCAGCTCTTCCTACAGTGCGATAGGGCAGACAGACTCTCCCTGTTTGATCTCACCTCTACTGCCTCTCCTGCCCCGCCTACTGATGCTGACAGCACTATTTGGTCACAGTGGGCCACCCGCGATGCTGCTGCCCATCTTGCTGTGCGTTGCCACTTACCGACCACTAAGCGTGCGCACTTTAGTCAGTGCAAGAGTGCTAAGACCCCATGTACATCACCCTCTACTACATAGTCATCCGGCTCCCTGACTCCCTTCGCTCAGTCAGGGACCACTTCTTCTCTGTTTGCCCCACCATATTCACTGTTGACCTCCTCGAGGAGCGCCTCCTGGCAGCTGAGAAAAGTATAGTCGCTGTAGGAGCCTCTCGTGGTGACCCTCGTGCCCCCTTCTTTAAGGGGTGCTCCCCCTCCCCCCTTGTTGCCCTCTGTTGCCTCTGCTGCTGCCGTTGACCTCGTTGGCTTCGAGTCGGTCGGAGCTGCGTCTACCTCTAGCGGGCGATGCCGCACCAGCAAGGGCAAGGCGGGCAAGTGCGCTAGAGGGGCTGGCGGGGGCGGTGGAGGTGGAGGTAGAGGAGGCGAAGGGAGTGGGGGTGGTGGTGGGAGTGGTGGAGGGGGTGGGGGCTTCGATGGCGGCAGGGGCGGCGGTGGCGGTTGCGGTGGGAGCGGAGGAGGAGGCGGTGGCGGCGGTGGCGGAGGTGGCGGCGGAGGAGGTGGAGCTAGTCGAGGTGGCTCTGCGCAGCGGGGCGGCTTAGGTGGTGGTCAGCGCCAGCAGCAGCAGCGCACTCGTGAGACCCCGTCCCCCCAGCAGCTGCGTAAGTGGTACGCTGGGCGTCAGCCAGGTGGGGGTACTGGTCCTTGTACCTACGTCCTCCGTACCGGCGACCGCGCTGGTGAGCAGTGCGGGGGCTCGCACTCCACCCAGCGCCGCTTCGGCCGCCTGACGGATGCTAAGCGTCACCAGTTCCCTGACGCCACTGAGATCCCTCGCTGGGGAGAGCTGTTTAGGGTGGGGGTTACTATCTCTGGTCACCCCATCAGCACCCTGCTGTGTCTACTAGTGATGAGGGTGACTATTACCTGTGTGTTCCGCCTGACCCGGGCATTGAGGCTGCTGCTCTAGGTGCTGGTGAAGCTGTTGCTCTAGGTGCTAGCGCGTCTACTGCCCCAGGTGCTGGTGAGTCTGCTCTCTCAAGTACGACATCGGCTCAGGCCTTACACACCTTTGCCCTTAACTCGGGTGCTTCCCGCTCCTTCTTTCGCGACCGCACCACGCTTACGCCGCTTAGTCGGCCGGTTCCAATCTCCCTGGCGGACCCCTCTGGGGGTCCTGTCCTTGCTCGCTTCTCCACTGTCTTACCGTGTCCGCAAGCTCCCTCTGGCACCCTGTCAGGTCTCTACCTCCCCTCGTTCTCTACGAACTTGGTGAGTGGTGCTGATCTACATGATGGGGGGGTTGACCAGTTCACTCCTGCGGGTCAGCGGGTGACCCACTGCAAGTGTGCTCGGACGGACCGACACTTTGCCACGTTTACCCATCGACCGCAGTCATGCCTGTACACACTGACTACTGGGTCCCCTCCGGTTGCTGAGTCTGGTCAGGTAGCTACGTCGAGCCAGGTGTTTTCTGCAGCGTCCAGGTCTAGTCCTTAGTCTGCTCCCTGGTCGTGTCGTCTCCTGTCCCACCAGACTCTCTTTTGGCACCACCATCTTGGTCACCCCTCCCTACCTCGTCTCCGAGGTATGGCCTCCCGTGTCCTTGTCTCTGGTCTCCCTCCGGGGCCTGCCCCTACCTGCGTTCCCTGCGTCGAGGGGCAGCAGCGCGCCGCCCCTCACTCCTCCGAGTTTCCTCCGACAAAGGCTCCGCTGCAGACTCTTCACATGGACGTGTGGGGCCCCACCCGCGTCCGTTGCAAGGGTCACGAGCATTACATCCTGTTGGTGGTTGACGACTACTCGCGTTACAGCACGGTGTTCCCCTTGCACAGCAAGGGTGACATCACTGGGGTGTTGATCGTCTCGATCTGCGCAGCTCGTCTCCAGCTCAGGGAGAGTTTCGGCTCAAACTTTCCTAATATGCGTCTGCACTCTGACAGAGGCGGGGAGTTTTCCTCTGCCCTTCTGGGAGCCTTTTGTCGTGCACAGGGCATCTGCCAGACTTTCACGCTTTCGGCCTCTCCACAGCAAAATGGGATTGCTGAGCGCCGCATTGGCATTATCATGGACGTCGCTCGTACGTCCATGATCCATGCGGCTGCTCCTCGTTTTCTATGGCCGTTTGGGGTTCGGTACGCAGCGCATCAGATCAACGTTCAGCCCCGTGTCTCCTTGCCGGAGACCTCCCCCACTCTGAGGTGGACGGGGAAGGTTGGCGATGCGTCTGCGTTCCGTGTCTAGGGATCTCGGGTGTTTGTCCGCGACTTGTCTGCGGACAAGCTGTCCCCCCGTGCGGTTCCCTGCGTCTTCCTTGGCTTCCCCCCTGACGCGCCTGGTTGGCAGTTTTACCACCCCACCTCGCGCCATGTTCTATCCTCCCAGGACGTCATGTTTGACAAGTCGGTGCCTTACTACCGTCTCTTCCAATACTGCACTGCGCCCCTCCCCCCGCCGCCGCTCTTCCTTGCACTAGGTCCTCCCCCGGTAGACCCACTCCCTCCTCAGGGTCCTGCCCCGTAAGGTATGTCCAGGTAGACGCAGTCGAGCCTGTCAAGGTCGCTTTTGACTCTGGTGCTGCTAGAGGTGCTGAGCCTGCGGGGGCTGAGTCTAGGGGTGCTGAGTCTGGGGGTGCTGAGTCTGGGGGTGCTGGGCTTGGGGGTCCTGAGTCGGGGGTGCGGAGCCTAGGGGTGCTGAGCCTGGGGGTGGAGAGCCTCGGGGTACGGAACCTGGGGGTGCGGAGCCTGGGGGTGCTGGGTCTACTCGTGTGGCCTTTGGCAGGAGCTACCCTCTCCACAGGAGCTGCGCGAGTGGTTTGCCCAGTGCTGGAGCCATGCTGCTAGAGCTGGAGGTGCTACGGTCGCTGCTGACCTTGGGGTCGGCACTGGAGTTATTGGAGCCACTGGTCCTCGAGGTGCTCGTACTGGCGGTACTGGAACTGCTGGGACAGGGGATGCTGCTGAGGCTGCTGGAGTTGGTCCTGTTGGAGGTAGTGCGGGAGCTGCTGGCGGTACTGGAGCTGGCGGTCCTGCTGGTGCTGCTGGAGCTGGAGCTGCTAGAGCTGCAGGAGCTGGAGCTGCTGGAGGTGTTGGCGCTGGAGGTGCTGCTGGCGTTTGTGCTTCTGAGGGTGCTGGAGTTGGCGCTTTTGGAGCTGGAGGTGATGCTAGCGCTGGTGCTGCCGCTGGGGGTACTGGTGCTGTTCCCACTGGTTCTGGAGGCGCTGCGCGGCCGCGGCCGTACTTTGTTCCGCTCCTTGAGCAGGATCTTGGTCTCCCGCCCTCTACTGGTCCTGCTCCTCCCTTAGAGAGTCAACAACCTGTCTAGTCACGGTCACAGTTACAGCCCGCCTCCCCCCTACCTGCTCCTTCTCCCTACACTGGTCCTACTGGAGGTCTTGCTGAGCGTCGTGAGCCTGCGTCTCGTCTTGCATTGCCTGTTTGTGCTGCTCCCACTAGTAGTCGTGCTCCGCGTCCGCGTCCTCCTGCGGTCCCAGGCACACACCAGATGGCACTGCGTCCTTCCACTACTCCTCTGCGTGTCCCGTTGTCGTCTCCTCCAGAGTCCTCTCTTCCTGTCCTTGTTGACCCGGAGTCTGATTCTCTCCGTGCTGCCAGTCCTGCTGTCACGCGTCTCCTAGCTACTATTGTCACTGACCCTTCCTTTGAGTCCACTGCTGCGTCTGCCTTAGTTGCTGAGCTTGTCGACTTTGCTGTTCGCTGTCGTCTAGACTACGCTGCTAGTCTCGTTGATGAGTCTGAATCCGTCTGTCCTCCGTCCGTTGGGGGTGAGTGTGCTCTTAGCACGGACGTCCTTGAGGACATGCAGGAGGACTTCCAGTGTTTTGCTGCTGCTTTGCCTCATCTTATGTCCACGCTGATTGCCTCTGAGGGAGACCCGGATGCACCAGACGTCCTGACTGCTCGATCATACGTTGAGGCGATCGAGGGTCCCTACTCCTCTTAGTGGGAGTCAGCCATGGACGCAGAGATGGCTTCCTGGAAGTCCACAGGCACCTACGTCGACGAGGTTCCCCCACCTGGGGCGAACATCGTCAGTGGCATGTGGATTTTTAGGGTGAAGCGGCCGCCGGGCTCTTCGCCTGTTTTCAAGGCGCGTTACGTGGCTCGAGGCTTCAGTCAGCGGCAGGGAGTTGACTACTTTCAGACCTTCTCTCCCACCCCGAAGATGACCACTCTTCGGGTGCTGCTGCACATAGCCGCTCAGCGTGACTACGAGCTTCACTCTCTTGACTTCGGCATGGCTTTCCTGCAGGGCAGCCCGTCACTCCTCTGTCTACTCGCCACTCGCTCTCAGCTCTGCCTTCGAATGATTCCGTAGAGCCGAGTGGCCCGTACCCAGAGCTTGTTGGCTGCCTCATGTACCTGATGACCTGCACACGACCTGACCTCGCATACCCTTTTAGCTACTTGGCACGCTATGTTGCTCCTGGGAGACACCGACCAGAGCACATGGCTGCAGCGAAGAGGGTGTTGCGCTACTTCTGCAGTACGTCGGGCATGGGGCTAGTGCTTGGAGGGCGACGTCGAGTGGTCCTTACAGGTCACGCAGACGCTTCTTGGGCTGATGACCAGGCTACGCAGCGGTCGTCACAGGGTTACACCTTCAGCCTTGGTTCTGGCTCTGTTTCGTGGCAGTCTGCCCGCTCGTCTTCTGTTCTCGGCTCTAGCTGTGAGGCTGAGATCTACGCGGGGGCCATGGCTGCACAGGAGCTACGCTGGCTCACCTACCTGCTGACTGACCTAGGAGAGCCGCCTCGTTCTCCTCCAGTTCTGTACGTAGACAACAAGGCCATGCTGGCCTTGTGTCAGGAGCACAGACTGGAGCACAGAACGAAGCACATTGCTCTTCGCTACTTCCTTGCTCGTGAGCTGCAGCAGCATGGTCAGCTGCGCCTTGCTTACGTGGCCTCTAAGGCCAACACTGCTGATATCTTCACCAAGGCACTTCCGCCTTGTGATCATCAGCGCTTCTTTACGATGCTAGGTCTTGTGCCTACTTGGCCTCACTTGCTCACTTCTTGACCTTGCTTGTACTGTGATCTTTCTATACGTGCACTTGCTTGTTTACCTTTATATATGATCTTGCATGTGAACTGGCCTTGTGGCCTTGAACTTGTGCTCGGACTGTGTAGTGACGTTGTGATCCACCCTGAGCTTGTTTTGCTTTTCTTGATTGGTCTTGTGACCTCTTGTTCTCCCCCACTTTGCCTATGGGGGTGTGTCAAACTTATATGCTATAGTCTGTGTAGGCTATAGTGGGGGTAGACAATATGGGGTACAACATTTCTAGGTTTTCCTACTTGTACCCACCTCTTTCCTAGTTCATTCATTCTTCATTTCTTCACAGGTGGCCAACGCGGGTGCACCGCATTCGTCCCCCCTTCATGCACTGCGCATGCTACATTGTCCCCGTATTTCGGCCTTCAAAAAAAAAAAAAAAAAAAAAAACGAAGCGCCTTTAACAACGTCGCATGAAGAACCATGACGGCTAAGAAGAGGGGATTTATATGCGCCTTAAACGTGATGGCTCAACCGAGGGAGGGACCTACGAGACGAGTTACGAGGCACCTAAAGAAACGAAGAGGCGGGTGAGCATGTGAGTATAAAAACTATTCATCGGCCATTCTGTGGCACAGAAGCATTCCCCCTCTTTCTTTGAGCTCCTACTGGTAGTGTCATGCTCAAAGAGCTGGTAGGTATCCAGCTTCTCTAAAATACCTGTTTCAAGGCTACGCCCACTGACGTTGGGGTTACATCTTCCGACTTTTGATGCCCCTCAAAAAAAAAAAAAAAGGCTCTCCCCACTGACTTCGGAGGTTACATCTTCGGCGTCTACCGTTGTTCCCATCGTCATGGCCAGGAACGTGCTTCTTCTGCTGCTCCGTGAATTGCCTCTCTGATCATGCTTCGTCGCCTATCCCGGAGGCATCACCACTTTGCCTGCATAATAATAACCGCGTGTTCTAGACCGCACCCTTTTTGCTGCCATGGTCTAGCTTCTTGCTGTTCGTGGTCTTTCATGTGTTGTTTTTCTTGCTATTTTGGCGTACTGCCTGCCAGTTGCGGTGCTCCTCTGGGGCGTGGCGTCAACGAAGGTCACAACCACAAGGACGGCTGCCATGATCTTAGGGCTTAGTTGCGGTGTTTCTTACACTTCTTGTTTCACTTGGTGTTTCTCTTGCTGGTTGTTTCTCTTCGTCCCGTCATGCCTGCCAGTTGTGGCGCTCCCCTGGGGCGTGACAGCAACGAACGTCACAACGGCTCTTGGGGAGATGAACCAGTGGAGCTTGATATCTGGAACAACCACGTGTGAGTGCCTCAATTCACATGCTGTTGCCAGTATATGTTGTATTATCCAGGCGCCTCAAACATAGGATTTTGGGGTGACTAGCAGGTGTCAAACTCATATGCTATAGTTTGTGTAGGCTGTAGTGGGCAAGACAATATGGGGTACAACACTTCTAGGTTTTCCTACTTGTACCCACCTGCTTGCTAGTTCATTCATTCCTCATTTCTTCACATGGTATAAAGCAGGTTCCCTAGTGGGAACGCTTCCTTGGGCCCACCACTGAAACTTTTATTTTTGACCGGAGCGACAGTTGCTCCTGCCCGAGGCACGCCTTGTGGGCTGCCCTTCTATCGACCTCTCTTAGAGGCCCCTCTCATGGCCCCTCGCGCCACCCTCACCGGCCCCGTCGCCGCTCCTAGAGGCCCCGTAGCCGCCCTTCCAGGCCCCTCGCGGCCCCTAGCGGCTCCGTCACAGCCCCTCCGCGGCCCCTTCGCCGCCCTTACGCGGCCCCGTCGCCGCCCCTAGCGGCCCCGTAGTCGCTCCCCTCCCTACGCGGCCCCGTCGCCGCCCCTACGCGGCCCTGTCGCCGCCCCTAGGTGGCCCCGTCGCCGCCCCTAGCGGCCCGGTCGCCACCCCTAGCGGCCCGGTCGCCGCCCCTAGCAGGCAGCCGAACCGCCCAGCAGCAGCAGCCGCCCCTGGAGAAGCCGCCACTGCAGCAGCCGCCCTTGGAACTGCCGCCACTGCAGCAGCCGCCCCTGGAGCAACCGCCCCTGGAGCAACCACCACTGCAGCAGCCGCCCCTGGAGCAGCCGCCACTGCAGCAGCCGCCCGTGAAGCAGCCGCCACTGCAGCACCCGTCCCTGGAGCAGCCGCCACTGCAGCACCCGCCCCTGGAGCAGCCGCCACTGCAGCAGCCACCCCTGGAGCAGCCGCCACTGCAGCAGCCGCCCCTGGAGCAACCGCCACTGCAGCAGCCGCCCCTGGAGCAGCCGCCACTTACGGCAGCCGCCCCTGGAGCAGCCGCCACTGCAGCAGCCGCCCCTGGAGCAGCCACCCCTGCAGCTGCCGCGGAGCTCTCGCTCTAAAGTGGTAGCGGCATCGCCGTTGCCGCCGTCGTACGCCTGCCCTTCTCACCACTAGTGAGCACTGCCCTGCCCGTACTGCTATTACTACTGCTCTTACTACTGCTGCTATTTCTACTGCTACTGCTGCTCCTGGCGTGGCTAGATGCAGCTCTAGCGTCACCCGCGTGAGTCCCTCACCCCCCAACAGCTTCGTGAGTGGTACACCAGTTGGGGTTGTCGGGGTGGCAGTAGTGGGAGACGTCCTGGATTGGGTAGTTCGAGAGTTTCTTGTACTGGCCCAGTGCAGCACCAGCGTTGTCCGCGCGAGACTCTTTTACCACAACAGCTTCATGAGTGGTACGCTCAGAGTGGAGGGTCGCTGAGTACTGCTCGCTGCCCGTACGTTATTAGCACGGGTGTCTGGACTGGTCAGACTTGCAGGACGCGTGGTCACACAGAGTTGCGGGACTGCTGCTGCCGGACTGGTCAGACCTGCTGCTTCGCGCGTCTGAGCGACACTTGGCGTACAAAGTTTGGCGACGACGCTAAGCTCCCCGACTGGGTGGAGATGCTTAGGCAGAGGGTAGATATCTTTGCTCTTGACTATGATGCTATTCTCACTGCTAATGTATGCATTGTCTACTAGTGCAGAGGGAGTCTTTCACCTGTGTGTGCCGCCTGACCCCGGTATCCAGTCTGCTGCTCTAGGTGCTGGTGAGGCTGCTGCTCTAGGTGCTAGTGCGTCTGCTGCCCCAAGTACTGGTGAGTCTGTTCTCTCAGGTAAGACGTCGGCTCAGGCC
Source organism: Closterium sp. NIES-65 (assembly GCA_948144175.1). Taxonomy (NCBI): domain Eukaryota; kingdom Viridiplantae; phylum Streptophyta; class Zygnematophyceae; order Desmidiales; family Closteriaceae; genus Closterium; species Closterium sp. NIES-65. The sequence goes on from CANXME010000160.1 coordinate 2,126,594, forward strand.
TTACACACCTTCATCCCTGACTCGATGCTTCCCGCTCCTTCTTTCGAGACCGCACCACGCTTACGCCGCTTAGTCGGCCGGTTGCGGTCTCCCTTGCGGACCCCTCTGGGGGTCCTGTCCGTGCCAGCTTCTCCACTGTCTTACCATGCTCGGCAGTCCCCTCTAGCAACCTGTCAGGTCTCTACCTCCCCTCGTTCTCTACAAACTTGGTGAGTGGAGCTGATCCACAGGATAGGGGGGTTGACCAGTTCACTCCTGCGATTCAGCGGGTGACCCACTGCACGTGTGCTCGGACAGGCCGACACTTGGCCACATTCACCCGTCGGCCGGGGTCGAGCCTGTTCACACTTACTACTGAGTCTCCTCAAGTTGCTGAGTCTGGTCAGGTAGCTGCGTCGAGTCAGGTGTTTACTGCAGCGTCCAGGTCTGGTCCTGAGTCTGCTCCCTGCTCGTGTCGTCTCCTGTCCCAACAGACTCTCCTTTGGCACCACCGCCTTGGTCACCCCTCCCTGCCTCGTCTCCAAGGCATGGCCTCCCGTGTCCTTGTCTCTGGTCTTCTCCGGTCTCTCCCTCCCCTACGTCCGGGGCCTGCCCCTACCTCCGTCCCCTGCGTTGAGGGGCGACAGCGCGCCGCCCCTCACTCCTCCGAGTTTCCTCCGACAAAGGCTCCGTTGAAGAATCTTCACATCAACATGTCAGGCCCCGCCCGCGTCCGTGGCCAGGGGCACGGGCGTTATTTCCTGTTGGTGGTTGATGACTACTCGCGTTACACCACAGTCTTCCACTTGCGCAGCAAAGGTGACGTCACTGAGGTGTTGATTGACTGGATCCGCGCAGCTCGTCTCCAGCTCAGAGAGAGTTTTAGCTCGGACTTTCCTGTTATGTGTCTGCACTCTAACAGACGCGGGGAGTTTTCCTCTGCCCGTCTGGGAGCCTTCTGTCGAGCACAGGGCATCCGCCAGACCTTCACGCTTTAGACCTCTCCACATCGAAATGGGATTGCTGAGCACCGCATTGGCATGGTCATTGACGTCACTCGTACGTCCATGATCCAAGAGGCTGCCCCCCATTTTCTGTGGCCGTCTGTGGTTCAGTACGCAGCGCATCAGCTCAACCTTCAGCCCCGGGTCTCCTTGCTAGAGTTCTCCTCCACCTTGCGGTGGTTGGGGAAGGTTGGCGATGCGTCTACGTTTCGGGTCTGGGGATCTCGGGCGTTTGTCCGCGACTTGTCTGAGACAAGCTGTCCCCCCGAGCTGTTCCCTGCATCTTCCTTGGCTTCCCCCGTGACACGCCTGGGTGGCAGTTCTACCACCCCACCTCGCGCCGTGTTCTATCCTCCCATGACGTCACCTTTGATGAGTCGGTGCCTTACTACCGTCTCTGCCCCTACCGCATTGCGCCCCTCCCCCCGCTGCCGCCCTTCCTTGCGCCAGGTCCTCCCCCGGTAGACCCCCTCCCCCCTCAGGGTCCTGCCCCGTCAGGTGTGTCCCAGGTAGACGCAGATGAGCCTATCTAGGTAGCTGTTGATTCTGGTGCTGCTAGAGGTGCTGTGCCTGCGGGTACCGGGTCTGGGGGTGCGGAGCCTGGGGGTGCTGAGTCCAGGGGTGCGGAGCCTGGGGTTGCTAGGTCTGGGGGTGCTGAGCCTAGGGGTGCTGGGTCTCCTCGTGAGACCTCTCGCGGTGCTTCGTTAAGGAGGGAGCCACTTTCTCCGGAGGAGCTGCGCGAGTGGTTTTCCCGGCGCTGGAGCTGTGCTGCTAGAGCTAGAGGTACTACTATTGCTGCTGGTCCTGGAGGTGCTCGTACCGGCGGTACTGGAGCTGCTGAGGCTGGGGGTGCTGCAGGAGGTACTGCTGGTGCTCCTGGAGCTGCTGGAGTTACTGGAGCTGGAGCTGCTGGGGGTGTCGGCTGTGGTGGTTCTGCTGGCGATGGTGGTTCTGCTGGCGCTGGTGCGTCTGAGGGTGCTGGAGTTGGCGCTGTTGGAGCTGGCGGTGCTGCTGACACTGGTGCTGCCGGTGGGGGTACTGGTGCTGTCGCTGCTGGTTTTGGAGGCACTTCGCGGCCGCGGCCGTACTTCGTTCCGCTACTTGAGTAGGTTCTTCGTCTCCCGCCCTCTACTGGAACTGCTCCTCCCAAAGAGTGTCCACATCCTGTCCAGTCGTAGTCACAGTTACAGCCCGCCTCCCCCCTGCCTGCTTCTTCTTTCTACACTAGTCCTACTCAATGTTTTACTGAGCGTCGTGAGCATGCGTCTCGTCCTGCGTCGCGTGTTCGTGCTACTCGCACTAGTCGTCGTGCTGCGCGTCCGCGTCATCCTACGGTCCCAGACACACCAGATGGCACTTCAACACCTTAGTGACGTCACCCTTGCTGCGCAAGGGGAAGACTGTGGTGTAACGCGAGTAATCGTCAACGACCTGTAGAAAGTACCTCTCTCGCCCCTGCCCTCTGACGCGGGCTGGGCCCCACACGTCCATGTGAAGAGTCTGCAGCGGAGCCTCTGTCGGAAGAAATCGGAGGAGTGAGGGGCAGCGCGCTGTCGCCCCTCGACGCAGGGGACGCAAGTAGGGCCAGGCCCCCGAGGAAGGGGAGGGAGAGACCGAGGGAGACCAGAGACAAGGACATGGGAGGCCATGCCTCGGAGACGAGACAAGGAGGGGTGGCCAAGGCGGTGGTGCCAAAGGAGAGTCTGGTGAGACAGCACACGACATGAGTAGGGGGCAGACTTAGGACCAGACCTGGACGCCGCAGCAAACACCTGACTCGACGTAGCTACCTGGGCAGACTCAGCAGCAGGAGGAGACGCAGTAGTAAGGGTGTACAGGCTCGACCCTGGCCGACGGGTGAATGTGGCAAAGTGTCGGCCTGTCCGAGCACACGTGCAGTGGGTCATTCCCTGACTCGCACGAGTGAACTGGTCAACCCCCCTATCCTGTAGGTCTGCTCCACTCACCAAGTTCGTAGAGAACGAGGGGAGGTAGAGACCTGACAGGATGCCAGACGGGGATGCTGGGCATGGAAGGACAGTGGAGAAGCTAGCAAGGACAGGACCCCCAGAGGGGTATGCCAGGGAGACTGCAACCAGCTAACTGAGCGGCGTAAGAGTGGTGCGGTCTCGAAAGAAGGAGCGGGACGCACTTGAGTCCCGGGTGAAGGTGTGGAAGGCCTTAGCCGACGTAGTACCTGAGAGAGCAGACTCACCAGCACCTGGGGCGGCAGACGCACTGGCACCTGGGGCAGCAGACGCACTAGTACCTAGAGCAGCAGCCTCACCAGCACCTAGAGCAGCAGCCTCAATGCCCAGGTCAGGCGATACACACAGGTAACACTCACCAGCAACTCTAGTATCAACAGCATACATGGCAGGAAGGAGAGCATCAAAGTCAAGATCAAAGATAGCAACCCCGGCCTTAGCCAGATCTCCCCAGCGAGGGATCTCCGATGCCTCAGGGAACTGGCGACGCCACACGTCCGTCAGGCGACCAAAGCAGCGCAGGGTGGAGTGCGGGCCCCCGCACTGCTCACCAGCGTGGTCGCCGGTACGGAGGACGTAAGAGCAGGGACCAAAACCCCCACCGTGTTGACGCTCAGTGTACCACTCACGAAGCTGCTGAGGGGACAGGGTTACACCACTCCGCTGCTACTGCTGGCGCTGACCACCACCGCCGCCACTCCTCTACGCAGAGTCGCGACTTGCTCCACCACCGCCGCCTCCGCCGCCTCCTCCACCTCCGCCTCCTCCACTACCTCCGCCGCCTCCGCTCCCTCCGCCACCTCCACCGCCTCCGCCGCCTCCACTACTGCCGCCGCCGCCGCCACCCCCAGCACCACTCCCACCACCACCCCCACTCCCTCCACTGCCTCCACTACCACCTCCACCGCCCCCTCTAGCCCCTCCAGCGCCCTTGCCCCCCTTGCCCTTGCCGGTGCGGCGTCTCCCGCTCGGGGCAGATGCAGCGCCGACCGACTCGAAACCAACGAGGTCGGCCACAGCAGCAGAGGCAACAGAGGGCAAGAGGGGGGAGGGAGAACACCCCGCAAAGACGAGGGTGCGAGGGTCACCACGAGAGGCTCCTACAGCGACTATGCTCTTCTCTATCGCTAGGAGGGCCTTCTCGAGGAGGTCAACGGTGAGAGTGGTGGGGCAAACTGAGAGGAAGTGGTCCCTGACTACGCGGAGAGAGTCAGGGAGCTGGGTGACTGTGTAGTAGAAGGTGATGTACATAGGGGGGGGGGTTCTTGGCGCAGAAGTCAGCAAGAAGCGCAGCACGGTAGCGAGTCTCACTAGTGCGGAGGTGTGTAATGAGGTCAGCGACTATGGGAAGGGCAGCAAGGACAGGGAAGAGGTACGGTAGCATGAGGCGGCTCAGTGCAGGAGTGGCAGGGGAAGAGTAGTGTGCAACTACAGCGTCGTACAAGGTCTGAGCACTCTTGTACTGGCTTAAGTGTGCACGCTCAGTGGTCGGTAAGTGGCGGCACACAGCAAGGCGAGTAACAGCATCGCGCGTGACCCACTGTGAGCGAACAGTGGCGTCAGCATCAGCAGGAGGGGCAAGGGAGGCACCAGAAGTGAGGTCAAACAGGGAGAGGCCGTCTGCCCTATTGCACTGCTGGAAAAGCTGCAGATCATTTACCCAGACCTCAAAGTCCACTGCCCTACCCTCAGCGTCAAAGGTGAGAACGCTAGGGGAGGCCATAACAGCAGTAGGCAGGCAGTGAGGACAGTGGGGGAGGGCAGTGCAGTGGCAGAGATAATGCTCTTACTAGGCAAGTGGGGCGGTCGGGCGACTCGGAGGTCGGGCGGCTCGGCTGCTCGGCGGCTCGGTTGCTCGGTGCTGGGCGGCTCGGCGGTCGAGCGGCTCGGCTGCTGGGCGGCTCGGCGGTCGGGCGGCTCAGCTGGCCGGCGGTTCGGCTGCTCGGCGGTGCGGGCGCTGGGCGGCAGGGATGCAAGTAGGCGGCGGGGCCGCAGGTGGCGGCGGGGCCGTAGGTGGTGGCGGGGCCGCAGATGGCGACGGGGCCGTAGGTGGCGGTGGGGCTGCAGGTGTCGGCGGGGCCGCAAGTGGCGACGGGGCCGCAGGTGGCGACGCGGCTGCGGGTGGCGACGAGGCCGCAGGTGGGGACGGGGCTGTAAGGGGGGGGGGGGCAGACGGGGCCAGAAGGGGCCGTAGCGGGGCCAGACAAGGCCGCGGAGGGGCCTATACGAGGCTGTAGCGGGGCCAGAAGGGGCTAGACGGGGCCGCGGAGGGGCCTAGGCGAGGCCGTAAGGGGCCGTAAGGGGCCAGGCGGGGCCGCGGAAGGGCCTAGGCGAGGCCGCGACGGGGCCGTAAGGGGCCGAAGTGGGGGCGTAAGGGGCCAGACGGGGCCGCGGAGGGGCCTAGGCGAGGCCGCGACGGGGCCATAAGGGGCCTAAGTGGGGCCGCGACGGGGCCGTAAGGGGCCTAAGCGGGGCCGCGACGAGGCCGTAAGGGGCCTAAGCGGGGCCGCTACGGGGCCGTAAGGGGCCTAAGCGGGGCCGCGACGGGGCCGTAAGGGGCCTAAGCGGGGCCGCGACGGGGCCGTAAGGGGCCTAAGCGGGGCCGCGACGGGGCCGTAAGGGGCCTAAGCGGGGCCGCGACGGGGTCGTAAGGGGCCAGACGGGGCCGTAAGGGGCCGTAGAAGGCAGCGCGAGGGGCCGTAAGGGCGGCCAACGGGGGCCACTAAGGGCGGCTCGAGGCGCTACTCGGGTTAGGAGCGAAGCGCGCTACGGGTTGGGAAGGAAAAAAAAAGTTCGTGGTGGGCCCTAGGTAGTATTCCCACTCGGGAACCTGCTCGATACCATGACGAGAAGTGAGAATGGATGAATGAACTATGAAACAGTTGGGTACAAGTACTAACCCTAATTGGGTTGTACCCCTTATGGGCTACCCCACTACAGCCTACACAAATGTATAAGCTATAATGTTCTGACATGCCTCACATCACATGTTGTTGGCTGTATTTCTTAGGCGCCTCAAAAGATGAACTGACGAAGTTCGGTGTGAGTGAGTCACATTTGAGTGCCTCACATCACATGCTGTTGGCTGTATTTCTCAAGCGCCTCAAAAGATGAACCGGCGAAGTTCGGTGCGGGTGAGTCACATGTGAGTGCATCACATGATGTTGGCTCTAAACGTTGTAACTGAGTCCCGCCAATGGAAGGAAAGTATTGGTGAGTCTTGCCAGATACAAGTGGTGTGACTGTTGCGCTGTCTTACCCCTTCCTGCCTTACCTCCACTGTGCCTTAACCCTTCTGTGCCTTACCCCTTCTGTGCCTTACCCCTTCTGTGCCTTACCCCTTCTGTGCCTTACCCCTTCTGTGCCTTACCCCTTCTGTGCCTTACCCCTTCTGTGCCTTACCCCTTCTGTGCCTTACCCCTTCTGTATCTGAACTCTTCTGTGCCTTACCCCTAATGTGCCTTACCCCTTCTGTGCCTAAATCTTTCTGTGCCTTACCTCTTCTGTGCCTTACCCCTTCTGTTCCTTACCCCTTCTGTGCCTTACCCCTTTTGTGCCTTACCCCTCCTGTGCCTTACCCCTTCTATGCCTTACCCCTTCAATGCCTTACCCCTTCTGTGCCTTACCCCTTCTGCGCCTTACCCCTTGATCACAATCCAGATCAAGTCGATCGTGAGTCCTGCCAGGTACAAGGGGCGTGTCACGTGTCCCAAAATGGCCAGAGGAAAGCTTGACTTCAAAATTTTCAAGTACAGGACTCTCTTTAGCTACACATACATGTCTTGTTTTAGAAGTGTTTTGTGGCATCATCTAGTGCATGATGTACGGCATTTTGTTGGACGGGACACTAAATGCACCTTGGAGAGAACTGCATGTCAGAACATATAGCTTACTTGTTTCTGTAGGCTATAGTGGGGTATCCCATAGGGGGTACAACCCAATTAGGGTTTCCTATTTGTACTCACTTCGTTCATAGTCATTCCATTCTCGTTCAATTCTTCTCATGGAATCAGAGCAGGTCCCCTCCTAGGGACTGTTCCTAGGGCCCACCGAAGCGCGCCCCGAGGCGCGCGTTCTTTTTTTTTAGCGACCCTGCGTGTCGCCCCTACCGTCGCGCTCCCGCCGCTCCCTCCTCTGACGGCCGCCCGCCCTAGCGCCCGAGCGCCAACCGCCCTAGCGCCCTGACGGCCGCCCGCCCTAGCGCCCTGACGGCCGCCCGCCCCAGCGCCCGAGAGCCGCCCGCCCTAGCGCCCGAGCGCCGCCCGCCCTAGCGCCCGAGAGCCGCCCGCCCTAGCGCCCGAGCGCCGCCCGCCCTAGCGCCCGAGCGCCGCCCGCCCTAGCGCCCGAGCGCCGCCCGCCCTAGAGCCCTGACGGCCGCTCGCCCTAGCGCCCCGACGGCCGCCCGCCCTAGCGCCCGCGCGCCACTCGCCCTAGCGCCCTGACGGCCGCCCGCCCTAGCGCCCGCACGCGGCCCGCCCTAGCGCCCTGACGGCCGCCCGCCCTAGCGCCCTGACGGCCGGCCGCCCGCCCTAGCGCCCGAGCGCCGACCGCCCTTTCGCCCTTACGGCCGCCCGCCCGCACGCCTGAGCGCCGCCCGTCGTCGCCCCAACGCCCTAGCGCCCGACGCCCGCGAGCCGCCCGTCGCAGCCGTTCGTGAGCTCCCTGAGCCGCCCGCGCCGCCGTCCCTGAGCCGCCTGTGCAGCCGCCCGCGAGCCGCCAGCGAGCCGCCCGTCGCGACACCAGCGCCGCACGAGCCGCCCGAGCCGCCCGAGCCGCCCGAGCCGCCCGAGCCGCCCGAGCCGCCCGAGCCGCCCGAGCCGCCCGAGCCGCCCGCGCCGCCCCAGCAACCCGAGCCGCCCGAGCCGCCCGAGCCACCCGAGCCGCCCGAGCCGCCCGCGCCGCCCCAGCAACCCGAGCCGCCCGAGCCGTGCCGCTGTTCCTGAGCTGTGTTCCTCTGCTGCTGACCTACCCGACTCTCCCAGCCCGGTGAGACTTTCAGCTGCTGCCATGGCCACCCCCAATGTTCTTACTTTTGACGCTGAGGGGAGGGCCATTGACTTTGCCGTCTGGATTGAAGACCTGCAGCTGTACTTACTGTGTGATGCGATAGATGAGGTCTCTCTCTTTGACTTTGTCTCTGGCGCTGTCCCTGCCCCACCTGCTGATGCTGACTCTGCCGTTCGCTCCAAGTGGGCGACCCGCGATGCTGCTGCACGTCTTGCTGTGCGTCGCCACCTCCCTTCCTCTGAGCGTGCCCACTTTAGTCAGTGCAAGACCGCTCAGGCCTTGTACGACGCTGTAGTTGCACGCTACTCCTCCCCTTCCTCCGCTACCCTTAGCCGCCTCATGCTACCGTTTCTCTTCCCTGACCTCGCCTCCTTTCCCACTGTTGCTGACCTCGTTACCCACCTCCGTGCTAGTGACACCCGCTACCGCGCTGCCCTTCCTGCTGAGTTCCGCGCTGCGAACCCTCCTCCCATGTACATCACTCTCTACTTTCTCGTCACCCGTCTCCCTGAGTCCCTTCGTGTCGTTAGGGACCAGTTTCTCTCTGTCTGTCCCACCACTCTCACTGTCGACCTCCTTGAGGAGTCCCTGCTAGCGGCTGAGAAGAGTATTGTCGCTGTAGGGGCCTCTCGAGGTGACCCTCGCACCCCCATCTTTGAGGGGTGTGGTCCTTCCCCCCTGCTGCCCTCTGTCGCCTCTGCCGCTGCGGCCGACCTCACTGGTTTTGAGTCGGTCGGCGCGGCGTCTGCCCCCAGCGGCAGACGCCGCTCTGGCAAGGGCAAAGGGGGCAAGGGAGCGGGTGGAGCTAGAGGGGGCGGTGGAGGAGGCGGTGGGGGTGGCGGGGGGAGTGGGGGTGGCGGTGGGAGTGGTGGCGGGAGTGGAGGTACTGGTGGTGGCGGTGGAGGCGGAGGTGGCGGCGGAGGTGGTAGCGGAGGAGGCGGTGGGAGCGGTGGGAGCGACGGTCCTGGTGGGGGAGGTGGCGGTGGAGACGGGGGTGGCGGTGGAGGCGGGGGTGGCGGTGGAGGCGGGGGTCGGGGTGGCTCATCCCAGCGGAGCAGCTCTGGGGGTGGTCAGCGCCAGCAGCAGCAGCAGCAGCAGCTACAGCAGCAGCCACAGCAGCAGCAGCGCTCTCGCACCGTCCCCGGCCCTCAGCAGCTCCGTGAGTGGTACTTGCAGCGTCAGCGTGGTGGTGCGCTTGGTCCCTGCCCCTACGTTCTTCGCACCGGTGACCGTGCAGGGGAGAGGTGTGGAGGCGCCCACACAGCCCGCCGCTGCTTTGGCCGCCTGACCGACGCCTGGCGTCAGCAGTTTCCGGAGGCCGCTGAGATCCCCCGCTGGGGAGAGCTGTCTAGGGCTGGTGTAGCTATTTATGATCTTGATTTTGATGCTATTCTCTCTGCTATGTATGCTGTGACTGGTAGTGATGAGGATGACTGTTACCGGTGTTTCCCGCCCGACCCGGGCATTGGTACTGCCGCGTCAGGTACTGGTGAGGCTGCTGCTCTAGGTGCCAGTGCGTCTGTGCTCTCAGGTGCTGGTGAGTCTGCCCTCTCAGGTACTGTGTCGGCTTCGGCCTCTCACACCTTCACCCTTGACTCTGGAGCGTCTCGCTCCTTCTTTCGGGACCGCACCACTCTCACGCCGCTGAGTCGGCCGGTTGCGGTGTCCCTGGCTGACCCCTCTGGGGGGCCTGTCCTGTCTCGCTTCTCCACTGTCCTCCCGTGTCCGGCGGCCCCCTCTGGCACCCTGACTGGTCTCTACCTCCCCTCGTTCTCGACGAACTTGGTGAGTGGTGCTGACCTCCAGGATGCGGGTGTCCACCAGTTCACCCCTGCTCGTCAGCGGGTAACCCACTGCACGGAGGCGGATACAGGTCGCCACCTGGCTACGTTTACACGTCGGCCCGGGTCGAGCCTGTACACACTGACCACTGCTTCTCCTCCAGGTGCTGAGTCTGGTAGGGTCCTTTCGTCTGGTCAGGTGTTTGCTGCAGCGTCCAGGTCTGGTCCTGAGTCTGCCCCCTGCTCGTGTCGTCGTCTGTCTCACGAGACCCTCCTCTGGCACCACCGCCTTGGCCACCCCTCTCTGCTTCGGCTCAGAGGCATGGCCTCGCGAGTCCTTGTGTCTGGTCTTCCCCGGTCTCTCCCTCCCCTTCCTCCGGGCCCTGGCCCTACCTGTGTCCCCTGTGTCGAGGGGCGCCAGCGTGCTGCCCCTCACTCCTCCCAGTTTCCTCCGACAGAGGCCCCGTTGCAGACGCTTCACATGGACGTGTGGGGCCCAGCCCGCTGTCCGTGGACAGGGTCAGGAGCGCTACTTCCTGCTGGTGGTTGACGACTACTCGCGTTACACCACAGTCTTCCCCTTGCGCAGCAAGGGTGAGGTCACTGAGGTGTTGATCGACTGGATCCGCGCAGCTCGTCTCCAGCTTCGGAGGAGCTTTGACTCTGACTTCCCTGTTTTGCGTCTGCACTCGGACAGAGGCGGAGAGTTCTCCTCTGGACTCCTGAGTGCCTACTGTCGTGCGCGAGGCATCCGTCAGACCTTCACGCTTCCGGACTCACCACAGCAGAATGGGATTGCTGAGCGCCGCATTGGCATGGTCATGGACGTCGCTCGTACGTCCATGATGCATGCGGCTGCTCCCCATTTTCTGTGGCCGTTTGCGGTCAGGTACGCTGCGCACCAGATCAACCTCCACCCCAGGGTCTCTCGACCGGAGACCTCCCCAGCCCTGCTGTGGACGGGGAAGGTTGGCGATGCGTCGGCGTTCCGGGTCTGGGGATCTCGGGCGTTTGTTCGCGACCTGTCTGCGGACAAGCTGTCCCCTCGTGCTTCTCCCTGCGTCTTCCTGGGGTTCCCCCCCGACGCTCCTGGGTGGCAGTTGTACCACCCCACCTCTCGACGTGTTCTGTCCTCCCAGGACGTCACGTTCGACGAGTCGGTACCCTACTACCGCCTCTTCCCCTACCGCACTCCGTCCCTCCCCCCACCCCCGCTCTTCTTGGTGCCAGGTCCCCCCCCGGTAGTCCCCCTCCCCCCTCAGGGTCCTGCCCCTTCAGGTGTGTCCCAGGTAGACGCGGTCGAGCCTGTCGAGGTCACTGGTGACTCTGGTGCTGCTGCGGGAGCTGAGCCTGGGGGTGCGGAGTCTGGGGGTGCTGAGCCTCGGGGTGCTGTGCCTGGGGGTGCTGAGCCTGGAGGTGCCGAGTCTGGGGGTGCTGTGCCTAGGGGTGCTGAGCCTGGGGGTGCTGTGCCTGGGGGTGCTGAGCCTGGAGGTGCCGAGTCTGGGGGTGCTGTGCCTTGGGGTGCTGAGCCTGGAGGTGCTGCGCCTGGGGGTGCTGTGTCTAGGGGTGCTGAGCCTGGGGGTGCTGAGCCTGGAGGTGCTGTGCCTGGGGGTGCTTCGTCTCGCCGGGAGCCACTCTCCCCACAGGAGCTGCGTGAGTGGTTTGCCCGGCGCTGGAGGCGTGCTGCTGGTGCTGGTGGTTCTTCGGCTGCAGAGGGTACTGCTGCCGCGCGTCCCGCCGGTGCTCGTACTGTGGGTGCTGGAGCTGCTGGGTCTGAGAGTTTTCCTGGAGCTGGTACTGCTGAGGGTATTGGCGCTGAGCCTGCCGTTGGCGGTCCGACTGACAGTGCTCCTGGTGGTGCTGCTGGAGGTTCTGGAGCTTCTGGTGGTGCTGCTGGAGGTGCTGCTGGAGTGGGTGCTCCTGCCGGGGCTGCTGGTGCTGTTCCTGCTGTTTCTAGCGTCGCCGCGCGGCCCCGACCGTACTTCGTTCCGCTCCTTCAGCAGGTTCTTGGTCTTACACCTCCTCCTCCTCCCTTAGAGGGTCCGCAGCCTGTCCGGTCGCAGCCACAGCTACAGCCTGCCTCCCCTTTGCCTGCTCCTTCTCCCTACGCTGGTCCGACTGGAGGTCTTACTGAGCGTCGTGAGCCTGCGTCTCGTCCTGTGTCGCCTGTTCGTACTGAGCGCGCTAGTGGTCGCGGGTCGCGTCAGCGTCCTCCTCCTGTCCCTGGCACGCACCGGATGTCTCTGCGTCCGTCCACTGCTCCTCTGCGTGCCCCTTTGCCTTCTCCTCCTGCTTCCTCTCTTCCTACTCTTGCCGACCCGGAGTCGGACTCTCTTCGTGCTGCCAGTCCTACTGTCACGCGTCTCCTTGCTACTGCTGTCACTGACCCTTCCTTCGAGTCGTCTGCTGCGTCTGCCCTTGTCACTGAGCTTGTCGACTTTGCTACGCGCTGTCGTCTAGACTACGCTGCTCGTCTTGTCACTGAGTCTGAGTCCGCCTGTCCTCCGTCCGTCGGGGGTGAGTGTGCCCTTGGCACGGACGTCCTTGAGGACAGGCAGGAGGAGTTCCAGTGTCTGGCCGCCGCTTCACCTCGTCTCGCGTCTGTACTGCTAGCCCCTGAGGGAGACCCGGATGCACCAGACATCCCGACTCCGCGCTCTTACGCGGAGGCGATAGAGGGTCCCTACTCCTCTCAGTGGCAGGCAGCTATGGATGCAGAGATGGCTTCCTGGAAGTCCACAGGCACCTACGTTGACGCTGTTCCCCCTCCTGGGGCGAACATCGTCAGTGGTATGTGGATTTTCAGGGTGAAGCGGCCGCCGGGTTCTCCGCCTGTCTTCAAGGCGCGTTACGTGGCTCGTGGCTTCAGTCAGCGGCAGGGGGTTGACTACTTTCAGACCTTCTCCCCCACCCCGAAGATGACCACTCTTCGGGTTCTGCTGCACGTTGCTGCTCACCGTGACTACGAGCTGCACTCTCTCGACTTCAGCACAGCTTTCTTGCAGGGCAGCCTGCACGAGGAGATCTGGCTGCGTCGCCCACCTGGCTTCACTGGGTCTTTCCCTCCTGGCACCCAGTGGAGTCTTCGGCGTCCAGTCTACGGTCTCCGCCAGGCGCCACGTGAGTGGCACGACACACTGAGGACTACGCTCGCGGCACTTGGGTTTGCTCCTTCTACTGCCGACCCGTCGCTGTTTCTGCGCACCGACACCTCTCTGCCGCCGTTCTACATCCTCGTGTACGTCGACGACTTGGTCTTTGCCACTGCTGACACTGCTGGACTCGCCTACGTGAAGTCCGAGCTGCAGAAGAGACACACGTGCACAGACCTGGGTGAACTGCGCAGCTACCTTGGCTTGCAGATCACCCGGGACAGAGCACGCCGCACCATTACCCTGACTCAGTCACACATGGTGCAGCAGGTCCTTCAGCGCTTCGGCTTCACGTACTCCTCGCCTCAGGCCACTCCTCTGCCTACTCGCCACTTGCTCTCAGCTCTGCCTTCGGATGAGTCCGTAGAGTCGAGTGGCCCGTTTGCAGAGCTTGTTGGCTGCCTCATGTACCTGATGACCTGCACACGACCTGACCTCGCATACCCTCTTAGCATTCTCGCACGCTTTGTTGCTCCTGGGAGACACCGACCAGAGCACATGGCTGCAGCGAAGAGGGTGTTGCGCTACTTGTGCAGTACGTCGGGCATGGGGCTAGTGCTTGGAGGGCGCAGTCCAGTGGTCCTCACTGGGCACGCAGACGCTTCTTGGGCTGACGACCAGGCTACGCAGCGGTCGTCACAGGGTTACACCTTCAGCCTTGGTTCCGGCTCTGTCTCGTGGCGGGCTACCCGCTCGTCTTCTGTTCTCGGCTCCAGTTGTGAGGCTGAGATCTACGCTGGGGCTATGGCTGCACAGGAGTTACGCTGGCTCACCTACCTGCTGACCGACCTTGGAGAGCAGCCTCGTTCTCCTCCAGTCCTGTACGTAGACAACAAGGCCATGCTGGCCTTGTGTCGAGAGCAGCGACTGGAGCACAGAACGAAGCACATTGCTCTCCGCTACTTTCTTGCTCGTGAGCTACAGCAGCGTGGACAGCTGCGACTTGCGTACGTGGCCTCTGAGGCCAACACTGCTGATGTCTTCACCAAGGCACTTGCGCCTTGTGATCATCAGCGTTGCTGCACGCAGTTGGGTCTTGTGCCTGTCTTGCCTCACTTGCTCTCCTCTTGACCTTGCTTGTACCTTCGCATATATATACTCTTGCTCTTGCTTGCTTGACTCTTGTATACCTCTATATATGATCTTGCATGTGAACTGGCCGTGTGGCCTTTGAACTTGTGCTCGGAATGCGTGGTGACTTTGTGATCCACCTTGAGCTTTGCTTTGCTTTGCTTGACTGGTCTTGTGACCCCTTGTTCTCCCCCACTTTGCCTATGGGGGTGTGTCAGAACATATAGCTTACTTGTTTCTGTAGGCTATAGTGGGGTATCCCATAGGGGGTACAACCCAATTAGGGTTTCCTATTTGTACTCACTTCGTTCATAGTCATTCCATTCTCGTTCAATTCTTCTCACTGCAGATTTCTGCTTTCTAACAGCTCTCGTGTGTCTGCTGCTACAATTTCGGATTATCATATTGCATTTTTTCAGGGTCAGAAATAGTGTGTACATAGTTGTTGCAAACGCGTACAATGTCCGGTCAAAAGGACTCAAGCTAGCATGCGTTGGCTTTGCGAAATCTTGCCCAGTACCAGGGACGAGCATGCCTTTTCGGCGGAATGACTTGGAAAATTTGCCCGGGCTCAGCCCTGAAACCCTACAACTTCAAGGGCACATCACAGTATGGTCCGAACGGTAGTCCGGATGGGGCTGTTCAAGCGGTCTTAGCTAACTCGAAATCGTTCCGCGGCGTCATGAAAGTCGGAATCCACTTGTTCAGTGGCAGATTTAAGGATATTATGAAGAAATAGAGGGTGGGTGCAACAGGGAGGCTGTTCCGTGGCGTTACCAAGTTCAAGGATGTGATGAAGAAGTAGAGGCTGGAGAAGGGTCACAGGGTAGGGGTGGAATCTCAAACCCACAGCCTTCCTGTGAGTAGATGTGACTCGAGTGTTCCTTTCAGGGGTACTAGATGAAATATGGAGAAAAAATTGGGACAGCTGATTACACCAGCCCTTTCTTTCTTGGAGTTTGTGTACGAGACTCTTTGTGTGGGGGCATAATTGTGCAAGGGCTTTTCTTTGTCTCTGCTTTAGTAGAACATACGATACCGTACTTTGTGTAAGGAAACGAATGCTAACATATGCTAATAACCGATGCTACTGACATATTCATGCTTTGTGAGCAGCATTTTTCCAATAATCGCATGTCACCTAGGAAGTATCATGCAGCGAGAAAGCAAGTTAGCAGCAACACAATACATTGCTGCAATTAATGGAGAGAGCTATCACATGCGGCCCATGCTCCAACATTAACAGTCATTAACGTTTTGTTCCGAGGTAACGACTAAGCATTCTCCCCGTGCCATGCCACCACATGGTCCACGAACGACCTACCAGGGACACCAGTAAGAAACGGTGGAAAGAGGTGGACTCCAGTCGAGGTACTTCTTCCATGGGTCCCCTCCCTCCCCTGTTCTGAAGCCTAATTTAGGCTGGTGTAACTTCTCTAGGTCTACGATGAGACCACGATACGATGAGACTATGCTCTATGACTACGGTTTACTACATGAGAATAAGATGCCGGCAAGAATGGTTGGCTGAAGAGGGCTTCAGCTGATAGTAGCTTCTATAGAGCCTTCCTCCCCTCCCCTTTCCAGCTCTGAAGCCTCAAGCTGGTGACCACCGGTACCACTATCTGTATGGTGCACGGTGCATTGAGGTGACTTTTGAGTCGACCCAAAAGTCAGCTTCTATAGAGGCTTCCTCCTCTCTCCAACTCTAAAGCCTCAAGCTGGTAACCACCGGTACCACTGTCTATGGTGCCTGTGTGCATTGACGCATCAACACATGCTCTATGATGTCAGAATCAAGTGGCATGAATTAGTTCACTAGCTTGGATGCGAATTATAAGTAGGCAATCCTAAAAGGGTTGTACCCTATATGGACTACAGTACTACAACCGACAGACATACCCCCATAGGCACAGTGGGGGATAGCAAGAACAACCAACAGTCACAAGACCAGTCAAGCAAGAGAACAAAGCAAAGAAAAACTCAGGGTGGATCTCAAGATCACCACGCAGTCTGAGCACAAGCAAGCGGCCACAAGGCCAGTTCACATGCAGGAGTTATAAAAGCATAAGCAGTACAGTGATCACAACCTAGTAAGATTAAGCATGGAGGTATAAATATATAGATCACAATACAAGACAAAGTTTCGCAGCAAGCAAGTGAGGCAGAGTAGGCACAAGGCCTAGAGCAGTGCAAAAACGCTGATGATCACCAGACCCAAGGGCCTTGGTGAAGATATCAGAAGTGTTGGCCACGTAAGCAAGGCAAAGTTGACCATGCTGCTGCAAATCTCGAGCAAGAAAGTAACGAAGAGCAATGTGCTTCGTTCTGTGCTCTGGTCTCTGCTTCCAACACAAGGCGATCGTGGCCTTGTTGTCGACGTACAGAACCGGAGGAGAACGAGGCAGCTCACCCAAGTCGGTCAGTAGGTAGGTCAGCCAGCGCAACTCCTATGCAGCCATAGCCCACGCGTAGGTCTCGGCCTCACAATTGGAACCGAGCACAGAAGACAAACGAGTCGACCTCCACGAGACAGAACCACAGCCAAGACTGAAAATGGAACCCTATGACGACCGCTGAGTCGCCTGAGAAGCGTCTGAGTGTCTTGTGTCTATGGCGCCATCGCCACGGTACCTGCGTATGGGCGACCAGGAGACCGCGACCGACTACTGCAACCGAGCTCGGCGAATTCTCGCCACCACATGGATGGCCGGCGCGCGGTACTCAACGACATCTTACGTCACGCACGTTATGCAAGGCTTCCCAAGCAGCTACAACCTACTGAAGCGGCTGTTGATGGTGCCGAGCACGCAGGCAACGCTCAACGAGGACACCTTAATCTCGTACATCTTGCAAGACGAGGCGATGCAGGAGGTTGAGCGGTCCTAGGAGCTTCTGGCGCAGGTGAACTACGTCGCCCTGGCGAAGCAAGGTGGTCGACCGGGGCAGCGTGGGCAGTCTGGCGGCGGTGGTAGCGGCGAGTGGAAGCCGGCGAAGGTCGCCGACAAGCAGAAGTCGGCCACGGGTGGCGGTCAAGGAGGAGGAAGTCGGCGTCAGGAGTGTTGGATCTGCCGCAGCCCCGACCACCTCTCCTTCGACTGCCCCGACCGCAGTGACTCTGACGACGACGACGCCAAGGGAGGCCGCGGGAGGTCGGCGAGCCTTCGTCTACGACGAGGAAATCAGCCGCGCAAGGAGAAGCAGTCAAACAAGTCGACCCCAGCGAAGGACGCCGACTCCTCAGCTGTCGGCAAGGGGCGAGACGACAAGGAGGCGTCGTGCTCGCTGGTCGGCGTCATGGAGCCGACTGTCTCACTGGCGCCGGAGGCTAGCGAGGACTTCCAGGCGATGGCGGCAGCTGTGCAGTCGAGCCCAGCGGTGGTCTTGCTCGATAGCGGCTGCTCCCACCACCTGATGGGGACAAAGGAGGTCTCCGTAGACCTGCAGCCAAGCGGCGACGTCAAGCACGTACGCGGCTTCAATGGGGCGCTGCAGGACGTCTAGTGCCGAGGCAGTGTCACCCTGCAAGGGGAGGCCGGGAAGCGGGTGCTCATCCCCGACGTGCTCTACGTCCCGGGCGTACGAGCGAACCTGCTTTCGGCCGGCCAGCTGAAGGAAAATGGCGTGAAGCTGCGGGAGGACAGTGATGGGATATTGCTCGTCTCGGCAGCGGGAAACGTCCTCGGTCGGGCGCTTTTACACCGGCCGAGTCCTCTGCACTGAATCGCGTCCCTGCTCAGCGAAGTCGACAACGCCCGCCACGAAGGTGGTGGCCCTGGGGGCGATAGTCTCGGCGACGAAATCGCCGCCGGACAGGCTGCATGCGAGGCTTGCACACGTCAACATAGACACCATCTGGAGCTCGGCGAAGCACGAGGTCGCCACTGGGCTGGAACTCAAGTCGGCATCGGCCGCCGACTCACCAAGTGTCTCATGCGTCGGCGGGAAGCTGGCGAGGCACACCTTCCCCGATCAGGGCTCCGACGCCGACGACGTTCTGGCTGTCGTGCACATCGACTTGTGCGGTTTGTTTCGGGTGGTGGCCAAGGACGGAAGCCTCTACTTGTTGTTGCCGAAGGACTGGAAGACCCGCTACATGTGGGTGAAGTCTGTCGCCAGGTAGTCGGATGCGCTGCTGGAGTTCCAGAAGTGGTTGGCGCTGGCTGAGCGGCAGACGAAAAAGTCGGTGTTGATGCTGCGCTCTGATTGGGGAGGGGAGTTCCTCACAAAGCAGTTCACTGACTTCGTGAATGGAAAGAAGATCGTCCACGACCTGACCTGCCCCTACACCCTGCAGCTGAATGGCATGGTGGAGCGGGAGATGCGAACGGTGATGGAGTTGGTGCAGACGATGCTGCTGCACATGGGTGTGCAACATCATTGGTGGCACCTCGCTCTGCGGTAGGCCGTCTGGGTCCGCAACTGCCTGAAGCGGTCAGCGCTGCCGCCGGGGGCGACACCCAGTTCCTCGTCCCCGAGCAGCAGCGCGGTGGGAAACTGAAGCCGAAGGCCCTGTAGGGCCTTCATCTCAGTGTGTCGGAGGAGAGCAAGGGTTGAGAGCTCCTCAACATCGTCGACAACCGGGTGGTCACCACATCGGACATGGTGTTCTACAAAAACATGTCGCTGGAGGTGTGGAAGTCGGAGTACGGGCCGGCGCGGGGCAACCATCGACCACCCCGCCGACGGACACCTCGACGCCGACATTGCCCCTGCTCGCCGAGGTCGGTGAGCTTGATGAAGAGGATGCCGAGGTCGCCCGCCCTCGTTCCCCTACCCCTGCCCCTTCTAATCCTCCGCTTGTCACTGATCTGCATGGGCTGGCTCCGTTGATGGCCGCCGGCGATGAGGGGAGAAGTGGGGCGTCACCTGTGGTGCCGGCCAAGAGCATCGCCGGTGGCTGACTTGGCGTCTAGCAAGTCGGCGTGAAAGTGAAGTCAACGCCGGCAAGGGAGGAGCAAGCTGAGGAGGTGAAGTCGGCGCTGGGGGTAGCAGCAGGGCAGCAGCGGACAGGGGAGCAAGCATCAGCAAAGCCGACCGAGGAGCAGTCAGCGACCGGGCAGTTGGCAGGGGAGCCGACCGCAGGGGAGAAGTCGGCAGGGACGCCGAGTGTGGTGCAGCAGGACGCTGAGGGCAGCGACACCGGTGATGATGGGGAGTCCACCGACAGCGACGTTGTAGAAGCCCCGTCTGGACCACGGCGTACAGGCCGGATTCGGAGGCCGCCTGACTTCTTCGTCCTCGCTGCCTTCACCACGGTGTACGACATGGACGACGATGACCTGGCGTATGATGACGCCGAGGACGATGAGGACCTGCCGGAGCTGGACCCCGATATGCACGCCGACCCCGAGCCCCGTTGGGACATCTCGACGATGACGGTGAAGGAGGCGTTGGCGAGTTGGAAGGGCGAGGTGGTGAAGGCTGCCATGGAAGAGGAGATCCACAGCCTCATCGGCATGGGGACATGGGAGCTGGTCGAACGACCGCCGGGAGTGAACATCATGAAGAACCGGTAGGTGTTGACGACGAAGTACCACATTGACGACACGGTCGAGTGCGAGAAGGGCTTCACGCAGGTGTATGGCACCGACTACGACGAGACGTACGTGCTGGTGAGGATCTTCCTCAGCATCGTCGCCATCCTCAACTCAACCTGATGCAGCTCGACATGAAGAACACCTTTCTACAGAGCAAGCTCGACCGGGTGTTGTACATGTACCAGCCTGACTACTTCAACGACGGAAGCGGCCGGATGTGCAAGCTACTGAAGAGCCTGTACGGGCTGAAGCAGTCGCTGCTGCTGTGGTACAAGGCTCTCAACGACGTGCTGGTCGGCGCCAACTAGAAGAAGATTCAGGTCGACACGGCACTCTACTTCAAGGTCGGCGACGACAAGGTGGCCTGCTAGGTGCTGGTCTACGTTGACGACCTGCTTGCCGTAAGCAGTAGTGCCGAGATGCTGAAGGAGCTGCTGGAGGCCGCCTTCGAGCTGCGCGAGATCTCGCTGGTGCAGAAGTACCTCGGGCTGGACGTCGTGCGCGACATGCCGGCGAGGATGTTGTGGCTGCACTACCAAAGCTACGCCGACAAGCTGCGTAGGCGGTTCATCGACGAGGAGTAGACTGGGCGCACCTCAAAGACGCCGGTCTCGGTCGACGCCTACGCCAAGCTCACCTTTGACGACGACGAGGTGCAGGAGCGCCAAGATGTAGAGTACTGGCATAAGGTCGGCTCACTGCAGTTTGCGGAGACAACGACGAGGTTGGACATCGCCTTCGCCTGCAGCAAGCTAGGGAGCAGCCTCACGGTGAGGAGCGACCAGCACTGGCACGAGGCCGACCGCTGCCTCACCTACCTCGCCAACACCCGCGACACCGCCCTGGAGTTTGGCGGTGGACCAGAGTCGCTGGAGCTGGCCGGTTACGTGGACGCCGACAACGCCGGCGACAAGGAGAAGAGGACGAGCACGGGAGGCTACGTGTTCGTCTACGGGGGGGGGCGCAGTCTCTTGGTCGAGCCAGCGCATCAAGTGCGCGACGTTGTCGTCGACCGAGTCTGAGTACATGGCGACCACCAAAGCCGGCAAGGAGGGACGCCACCTTCGCTTCCTCCTTGCAAAGTGTCAAACATTGTATATGTTTCTATTCTGTAGGCTATAGTGGGTTTAGCCTTAGGGGGTACAACATTCTAGGTTTTCCTACTTGTACTCCCAATGTTGTTAGTTCATTCATTCCTCACTCATTCTGACATGGTATTACGAGCCTAGGTTAAGAACCTAGGACCGCTTGTTCCTAAGGGCCCACCGTTCCGCTAGAAGCGCCCTCGTGCGCCCTACCTTCCTCGTGCCCTCGTGCGCCTCTTTAGTAGTGCGCCCTCACGCGCCCTCCCTCTCATGCTGCCCGTGCGCAGCCCGCTAGCCGCCCGCACGCGGCCTGTTTTTTCTCGCGCACAGCCCGCTAGCCGCCCGCGCGCGGCCCGTTTCTTGTGCGTGCGACCCGCTAGCCGCCCGCGCAATCGACGCCGCCCACGCGCAGCCCGCCTTGGCCTCGCGCGGCCCCTAGCACAGCCCTCGACCGGCGTGCGCCGCCGCCTCGCGCTCGTAGGCCGCTGCCCGTACGTAGGCCGCCGCGCGCACGTAGGCTACCGCCCTCACGTAAGCCACCACCCGCACGTAGGCCGCCGCCTCGCACAACCGCAGACCGCGCACCGGCCCACCCTCCCTGCCCAAGCCGCGCCGCGCCATCCTACCCTAGTCACGCCGCCTTGACCGAGCCGCGCTGCCCTACTGTGCACCACCTGCAGCAACTGCTGCACCTGCTCCTGCTGTCACTACTTCTACTGCTGCTATTGTTCCTACTGCTGCTACTGCCACTATGGCCAGTCCTACCGTTCTCACATTTGACGCTGAGGGCCGTCCGATTAAGATTGACGTTTGGCTCGATGACCTGCACCTGTTCCTCCAGATCACTACAAAGGACGATGTTTCCCTGTTTGTGACGAGAAGTGAGAATGGATGAATGAACTATGAAAGAGTTGGGTACAAGTACTAACCCTAATTGGGTTGTACCACATATAGGCTACCCCACTACAGCCAACACAAATGTATAAGCTATAATGTTCTGACACACCCCCATAGGCAAAGTGGGGGAGAACAAGTGGTCACAAGACTAGTCAAGCAAAGCAAAGCAAAGCAATGCAAGCTCAGGGTGGATCACAAAGTCACCACACAGTCCGAGCACAAGAGTAGGGCCACAAGGCCAGTTCACATGCAAGAACATATATATAAAGGTAAAACAAACAAGGAAAGGTATAGTAAGAATACAGTACAAACAAGATCAAGAAGTGAGCAAGTGAGGCCAGGTAGGCACAAGACCTAACACAGTACAGAAACGCTGATGATCACAAGGCGGAAGGGCCTTGGTGAAGATATCAGCAGTATTGGCCTCAGAGGCCACGTAGGTGAGGGGAAGCTGACCGCGCTGCTGCAGCTCACAAAACAGGAAGTAGTGGAGAGCAATGTGCTTCGTTCTGTGCTCCAGTCTGTGCTCCCAACACAATGCCAGCATGGCCTTGTTGTCTACGTACAGAACTAAAGGAGAACAAGGCTGCTCTCCTAGGTCAGTCAGAAGGTAGGTGAGCCAGCGTAGCTCCTGTGCAGCCATGGCCCCTGCGTAGATCTCAGCCTCACAGCTGGAGCCGAGAACAGAGGACGAGCGGGTAGACTGCCACGAAACAGAACCGGAGCCAAGGCTGAAGGTGTAACCCTGTGACGACCGCTGCGTAGCCTGGTCGTCAGCCCAAGAAGCGTCAGCGTGACCTGTGAGGACTACTCAACGTCGCCCTCCAAGCACTAGCCCCATGCCTGACGTACTGCACACGTAGCGCAAAACCCTCTTCGCTGCAGCCATGTGCTCTGGTCTGTGTCTCTCAGGAGCAACATAGCGTGCCAAGATGCTAAGAGGGTATGCAAGGTCAGGTCGTGTGCAGGTCATCAGGTACATGAGGCAGCCAACAAGCTCTGGGTACGGGCCACTCGACTCTACGCACTCATCCGAAGGCAGAGCTGAGAGCGAGTGGCGAGTAGACAGAGGAGTGGCCTGAGGCGAGGAGTACGTGAAGCCGAAGCGCTGAAGGACCTGCTGCACCATGTGTGACTGAGTCAGGGTAATGGTGCGCTGTGCTCTGTCCCGGGTGATCTGCAAGCCAAGGTAGCTGCGCATTTTGCCCACGTCTGTGCACGTGGGTCTCTTCTGCACCTCGGACTTCACGTGGGCGAGTCCAGCAGTGTCAGCAGTGGCAAAGACCAAGTCGTCGACGTACACGAGGATGTAGAATGGCGGCAAGGAGGTGTCGGTGCGTAGAAACAGCGACGGGTCGGCTGTAGAAGGAGCAAACCCAAGAGCCGCAAGTGTAGTCCTCAGTGTGTCGTGCCACTCACGGGGCGCCTGGCGGAGACCGTAGACTGGCCGCCGGAGGCTCCACTGGGTACCAGGAGGAAACGACCCAGTGAAGCCAGGAGGGCGGCGCAGCCAAATCTCCTCGTGCAGGCTGCCGTGCAGGAAGGCTGTGCTGAAGTCAAGAGTGTGAAGCTCGTAGTCGCACTAAGCGGCTATGTGCAGCAGCACCTGAAGAGTGGTCATCTTCGTGGTGGGAGAGAAGGTCTGAAAGTAGTCAACTCCCTGCCGCTGACTGAAGCCTCGAGCCACGTAACGCGCCTTGAAGACAAGCGGAGAGCCAGGCGGCCGCTTCACCCTGAAGATCCACATGCCACTGACGATGTTCGCCCCAGGTGGGGGAACCTTGTCGACGTAGGTGCCTGTGGACTTCCAGGAATTCATCTCTGCGTCCATGGCCGACTACCACTGTGAGGAGTAGGGACCCTCGATCGCCTCAGCGTACGATCGAGGAGTGGGGATGTCTGGTGCATCTGGGTCTCCCTGAGGGGCAATCAGCGTGGACACGAGATAGGGCAAAGCAGCCGCAAAGCACTGGAACTCCTCCTGCCTGTCCTCAAGGACGTCCGTGCTAAGAGCACACTCACCCCCGACGGACGAAGGACAGACAGACTCAGATGCAGCAACAAGACTAGCAGCGTAGTCTAGACGACAGCGAGCAGCAAAGTCGACAAGCTCAGAAACTAGAGCAGACGCAGCAGTGGACTCAAAGGTAGGGTTAGTGAAAACAGTAGCAAGAAGGCGCGTGACCGAAGGACTAGCAGCACAAAGGGAGTCGGACTCCGGGTCAGCAAGCGAAGGAGAAGAGGACTCCGGAGGAGATGGCAAAGGGACACGCAGAGGAGCAGTGGACGGACGCAGTGCCATCTGGTGTGTGCCGCGGACTACAAGAGGACGCGGACGTGCAGTACGACCACTAGTGCGGGCAGCACAAACAGGCGACGCAGGACGAGACGCAGGCTCACGACGCTCAACAAGACCTCCAGTAGGACCAGTGTAGGGAGAAGGAGCAGGTAGCGGGGAGGCGGGATGTAACAAGGACTGTGACGGGACAGGCTGCGGACACTCTAAGGGAAGAGCAGGACCAATAGAGGGAGGGAGACCAAGAACCTGCTCCAGTAGGGGAACGAAGTACGGCCTCAGCCGCGAAGCGCCTCCAGAACCAGCAAGGACGGCACCAGGACCCCCAGTGGCAGCACCAGCGCCAGTAGAACCTCCAGCTCCAACTAGCGCCAACTCCGGGACCCTCAGAAGCACCAGCACCAGCAGCACCGCCAGCGCCAACACCCCCAGCAGCTCCAACTCCAGTAGGACCGTCAGCACCAGCTGCCTCAGCAGCACCCCCAGACGCACCAGCACCAGTAGAAACACCAGCGCCAACACCCCCAGCAGCTCCAACTCCAGCAGCACCAGCACCAACAGCAGCTCCAGCAGGACCAACTCCAGTAGCTCCAGCAGCATCCCCAAACTCAGCAGCACGTCTCCAGCGGCGGGCGAACCACTCGCGCAGCTCCTGTGGAGAGAGCGGCTCCCGCCTCGACGAAGCACCGCTGGTGGCCACACGAGCAGACACAGCACCCCCAGGCTCAGCACCCCCAGGCTCAGCACCCCCAGGCTCAGCACCCCCAGGCTCAGCACCCCCAGTCTCAGCACCCCCAGTCTCAGCACCCCCAGACTCAGCACCCCCAGACCTTGCACCCGTAGACCCGGCACCCTTAAGCTCAGCACCTCTAGCAGCACCAAAGCCAACAGCTACCTCGACAGACTCGACTGCGTCTACCTGGGACACACCTGAAGGGGGAGGACCCTGAGGAGGGAGGGGGTCTACCTGGGTAGCACCTGGCGTTAGGAAGAGCGGCGGCGAGGGGAGTGGCTGAGTGCGGTAGGGGAAGAGACGATAGTAAGGTACCGACTCGTCAAAGGTGACGTCCTGGGAGGACAGAACACGGCGCGAGGTGGGGTGGTAAAACCGCCAACCAGGTGCGTCAGGGGGGGAAGCCAAGGAAGACGCAAGGAACAGCACGAGGGGAC
Source organism: Closterium sp. NIES-65 (assembly GCA_948144175.1). NCBI lineage: Eukaryota > Viridiplantae > Streptophyta > Zygnematophyceae > Desmidiales > Closteriaceae > Closterium > Closterium sp. NIES-65. The sequence continues at coordinate 2,151,564 of CANXME010000160.1, forward strand.
ACCTTGTCAGCAAACGAGTCGTGGACAAACGCCCGAGATCCCCAGACCCGAAACGCAGACGCATTGCCAACCTTCCCGGTCAACCGCAAGGCGGGGGAGGTCTCTGGCAAGGAGACCGGGGGCTGAAGGTTGAGCTGATGCGCGGCGTACTGAACCGCAAACGGCCACAGAAAATAGGGGGCAGCCGCATGCATCATGGACGTACGAGCGACGTCCATGACCATGCCAATGCGGCGCTCAGAAATCCCATTTTGCTGTGGAGAGGCCGGATGCGTGAAGGTCTGGCGGATGCCCTGTGCACGTCAGAAGGCTCCCAGACGGGCAGAGGAAAACTCCCCGCCTCTGTCAGAGTGCAGACGCAGAACAGAAAAGTCCGAGCCGAAACTCTCTCTGAGCTGGAGACGAGCTGCGCGGATCTAGTCAATCAACACCTCAGTGACGTCACCCTTGCTGCGCAAGGGGAAGACTGTGGTGTAACGCGAGTAGTCCTCAACCACAAGCAGAAACTACCGCTCTCGTCCCGGCCCACTGACGCGGGCTGGGCCCCACACGTCCATGTGGAGAGTCTGCAGCGGAGCCTCTGTCGGAGGAAACTCGGAGGAGTGAGGGGTGGCGCGCTGCCCCCCTCGACGCAGGGGACGCATGTAGGGCCAAGCCCCAAAGGAAGGGGAGGGAGAGATCGAGGGAGACCAGAGACAAGGACACGGGAGGTCATGCCTCGGAGACGAGGCAAGGAGGGGTGACCAAGGCGGTGGTGCCAAAGGAGAGTCTGGTGGGACAGGAGACGACACGAGCAGGGGGCAGACTCAGGACCAGACCTGGACGCCACAGCAAACACCTGACTCGACGCAGCTACCTAGGCAGACTCAGCAGCAGGAGGAGACGCAGTAGTAAGGGTGTACAAGCTCGACCCTAGCCGACGGGTGAACGTGGCCAGGTGCGACCTGTCCGAGCACACGTGCAGTGGGTCACTCGCTGACTCGCATGAGTGAACTGGTCAACCCCTCGATCCTGTAGGTCCGCTCCACTCACCAAGTTTGTAGAGAACGAGGGGAGGTAGAGATCTGACAGGGTGCCAGAGGGGGCTGCCGGGTATGGAAGGACAGTGGAGAAGCTAGCAAGGAAAGGACCCTCAGAGGGGTTTGCCAGGGAGACACTAACCGGCCGACTAAGCGGCGTAAGAGTGGTGCGGTCTCGAAAGAAGGAGCGGGACGCACCCGAGTCCAGGGTGAAGGTGTGGAGGGCCTGAGCCGAAGCAGTACCTGAGAGAGCAGACTCACCAGCACCAGGGGCTGCAGACGCACTAGCACCAAGGGCAGCAGTCTCACCAACACCTAGCGCAGCAGTCTCACCAGCACCTAGCGCAGCAGCCTCAATGCCCGGGTCATGCGGTACACACAAGTAACAGGCACCCTCAACACTATCAGCAACAGCATACATGGCAGCAAGAATAGCATCAAAGTCAAGATCAAAGATAGCAACCCTTGCCTTGGCCAGATCTCCCCAGCGAGGGATCTCTAACGCCTTAGGGAACTGGCGACGCCACGCGTCCGTCAGGCGACCGAAGCAGTGCTGGGTGGAGTGCGGACCTCTGCACTGCTCACCAGTGCGGTCGTCGGTACGGAGAACGTAGGAGCAGGGACCAAAACCCCCACCTCGCTGACGTGCAGTGTACCACTCACGAAGCTGCTGAGGGGACATGGTCACACCACTCCGCTGCTGCTGCTGGCGCTGACCACCACCGGAACCACTTCTCGGTGTAGAGTCGCGACTCGCACCACCGCCGCCGCCGCTGCCTCCGCCGCCACGGCCGCCTCCGCCGCCTCCTCCACCTCCGCCTCCTCCACTACCTCCGCCGCCTCCGCTCCCTCCGCCACCTCCACCGCCTCCACCGCCTCCACTGCCGCCGCCGCCACCACCACCCCCGGCACCACTCCCACCACCACCCCCACTCCCCCCAACGCCTCCACCACCACCTCCACCGCCCCCTCCACCCCCTCCAGAGCCCTTGCCCCCCTTGCCCTTGCCGGTGCGGCGTCTCCCACTCAAGTCAGAGGCACCGCCGACCGACTCGAAACCAATGAGGCCGGCCGCAGCAGCAGAGGCGATAGAGGGCAAGAGGGGGGAGGGAGAACACCCCTCAAAGACGGGGGTGCGAGGGTCACCACGAGAGGCCCCTACAGCGTCTATGCTCTTCTCTATCGCTAGGAGGGCCTTCTCGAGGAGGTCAACGGTGAAAGTGGTGGGGCAAACAGAGAGGAAGTAGTCCCTGACTACGCGAAGAGAGTCAAGGAGCCGGGTGACTATGTAAAAGAGGGTGATGTACATGGGGGGGGGGGGGGGGGGGGGGTTCTTGGCGCAGAACTCAGCAGGAAGCGCAGCGCGGTAGCGAGTGTCAAGAGTGCGGAGGTGCGTAATGAGGTCAGCGACAGTGGGAAAGGCAGCAAGGTCAGGGAATAGGAAGGGAAGCATGAGGCGGCTCAGTGCAGCAGTGGCAGGGGAAGAGTAGCGTGCAACTACAGCGTCGTACAGGGTCTGAGCACTCTTGTACTGGCTTAAGTGTGCACGCTCAGTGGTCGGTAAGTGGCGGCGAACAGCAATGCGAGCAGCAGCATCACGTGTGGCCCACTGTGAGCGAACAGTGGCGTCAGCATCAGTAGCAGGGGCAGGGGAGGCACTAGAAGTGAGGTCAAACAGGGAGAGGCCGTCTGCCCTATCGCACTGCAGAAAAAGCTGTAGATCATCTACCCAGACCTCAAAGTCCACTGCCTGACCCTCAGCATCAAAAGTGAGAACGCTAGGGGAAGTCATAACAGCAGTAGGGAGGCAGTGAGCGCAGTGAGGCAGAGACTGAGCTCTTACCAGGCAGGTGGGGCGATCGGGCTGCTCGGCGGCTCGGCTGCAGGGCGGCTCGGCTGCACGGGCGGCTCGGCTGCTGGGCGGCTCGGCTGCACGGTGCTGGGCAACTCGGCTGTTGGGCGGCTCGGCTGTCGGGCGGCTCGGGTGCTGGGCGGCTCGGCTGCCTGGCGGCTCGGTTGCTGGGCGACTCGGACGGTAGGGGCGGGGCCGTAGCATGGGCTTTAGTGGGGCCGCAGTGGGGCCGAAGTGGGGCCGACGGAGCCTTAGCGGGGCCGGAGCGGGGCCGACGGGGCCGTAGCGGGGCTGTGGCGGGGCCTCAACGAGGCAGACGGGGCGGTAGTTGGGCTGTAGCGGGGCCGCAACGGGGCCTAAGAGGGGCCGACGGGGCCGAAGTGGGGCCGTAGCGGGGCCAACAGGGCCGACGCGGCCGTAGTGGGGCCGAAGTGGGGCCGACAGGGCCGTAGCTGGGGCCGTAGCGGGGCCGACAGGGCCGTAGCGGGGCTGTAGCGGGGCCGCAACGGGGCCGAAGTGGGGGCCGACGGGGCCTAAGCGGGGCCATAACGGGGCCGACGGGGCCGTAGCGGGGCCTAAGCGGGGCTGTAGCGGGGCCGACGGGGCCTAAGCCGTGCTTTAGCGGGGCCGTCGGGGCCTAAGCGGGGCCGACGGTGGGCTAGGCAGGGCCGACGGGGCCGTAGCGGGGCTGTAGCTGGGCCGCAACGGGGCCAAAGTGGGGCCGACGGGGCCTAAGCGGGGCCACAACGGGGCCGACGGGGCCGTAGCGAGGCTGTAGCGGGGCCGCAACGGGGCCAAAGTGGGGCCGACGGGGCCTAAGCGGGGCCGAAGTGGGGCCGACGGAGCCTAAGCGAGGCCGCAACGGGGCCGACGGGGCCTAAGCGGGGCCAATCGGGGCCGTAGCGGGGCCTAAGCGGGGCTGTAGCAGAGCCGACGGGGCCTAAGCGGGGCCGACGGTGGGCTAAGCGGGGCCGACTGGGTCGAAGTGGGGGCCGACGGGGCCTAAGCAGGGCCGACGGGGCCTAAGCGGGGCCAAAGCGGGGCCAACGGGGCCGTAGTGGGGCCGACGGTGGGCGGCTCGAGGGGCAGTAAGGGCGGCCAAAAGGCGTCTCGGGGCGCTACTCGGGTTAGGAGGTAAGCGCGCTCCGGGCAGAGAAGAAAAAGTACGTGGTGGGCCCTAGGCAGTATTCCGACTCGGGAACCTGCTCGATACCATGACGAGAAGTGAGAATGGATGAATGAACTATGAAACAGTTGGGTACAAGTACTAACCCTAATTGGGTTGTACCCCATATGGGCTACCCCACTACAGCCTACACAAATGTATAAGCTATCATGTTCTGACAGTTTGACCACACGTCCGGCATCGCTCCCGCACCTGCTGCTACTGCTGACAGTGCGGCTCGCTCACAGTGGCAGACCCGTGACGCTCACGCTCGCCTAGCCATTCACAGGCACCTGCCGTTAGATAAGCGCGAGCATTTTGGCCAGCATAAGACCGCTCATGAGCTGTACAATGGTGTAGTTGCGCGCTACTCCTCCCCTACTACTGCTGCGATAGGCCGTCTCTCGCTGCCCTATCTCTTCCCCGATCTATCCGCCTTTGCCACTGTAGCTGACCTTATCACCCACCTCCATACTAGTGATCTCCGCTACCGTGCCGCGCTTCCTCCCAATTTCCTCGCCAAGAACCCTCCCCCGATGTACCTCACACTCTACCACCTAGTCACTCGCCTCCTTGACTCTCTTTGCGCTGTCAGGGACCACTTTCTCGCCCTCTCCCCTACTGACCTCACTGTCGACCTGCTCGAGAAGGAACTCCTTGTAGCTGAGACTAGTTTTGTAGCTGTAGGTGCCTCTCGTGGCGACCCTTGCACTCCCTTCTTTGAGGGATGTTCCCCCTCCCCCCTTCTCCCCTCCATTGCATCTGCTGTTGTTGTCGGCTACCTCGGTGCTGAGGAATTCGGGGCTGCGTCTGCTCCTAGTGGGAGGCGCAAGGGCGGCAAGGGCAAGGGGGGCAAGGGTGGCGGAGGTGGCGGCGGTGGCGGCGGTGGTGGAGGGGGTGGAGGGGGCGGGGGTGGTGGCGGTGGTGGGAGTGGTGCTGGAGGTGGGGGGGTCAGTGGCGGAGGTGGGGGTAGTGGCGGCGGCGGTGGTGGGGGTGGCGGGGGTGGTGGTGGCAGTGGTGGCGGCAGTGGAGCTGGTGGCCGGTGCGGTGGAGCGGTGCAGCGCGAGGGGTTCGGCGGTGGCCAGAGGCTACAGCAGCAGCGTCCCAGCAAGACCCCGTCGCCCCAGCAGCTCCGTGAGTGGTTCTCTCAGCGTGGGGGGTCTGGGGGTGGAGGTAGCTGCGCGTACATCATCCGCACAGGTGACCGCACTGGCCAGACCTGTGGGAGGTTCCACACGGCGCAACGCTGCTTCTTTCGTCTCGACGACGCCTGGCGCGAGCAGTTTCCTGACGCCTCTGAGCTGCCCCGCTGGGCTGATCTACTGAAATAAAACATTGATATCTTTGCTCTTGATTTTGATGCTATCCTTGGTGCCATGTATGCATTGACTGTTAGTGTTGAGGGTGGCTGTTACCTGCGTGTACCGCCCGACCTGGGTATTGGGACCAGTGAGGCTGCCGCTCTATGTGCTAGTGAGTCTGCTGCCCTAGGTCCTGGTGAGGCTGCTGCTCTAGGTGCTAGTGAGTCTGCTGCTCCAGGTGCTCGTGCGTCTCCGCCTGCTGGTACTGCGTCTACTGAGGCACTGCACACCTTCACACTGGACTCAGGTGCTTCTCGCTGCTTCTTTCGTGACCGCACTGTCCTTGAGCAGCTAGCTCGGCCTGTTGCTGTCTCCCTAGCTGACCCCTCTGGGGGCCTGGTCCTTGCGACCTCCTCCACTGTCCTCCCTTGTCCTGTGGTCCCGTCCGGCACCCTGTCAGGTCTCTACCTCCCCTCGTTCTCTACGAACTTGGTGGCGGGCTCTGTTCTCCAGGACGGGGGTGTTCATCATTTCACCCCTGCCCATGAGCATGTGACCCACTTCACGTGTGCTCGGTCGGGTCGCCACCTGGCTACCTTCACTAGGCAGCCGGGGTCCGACCTGTACACATTGACCGCTGAGTCCCCTGAGGTAGCTGTGTCTGCGTCTGCGTCATGTCAGATGTCGGCCCCCTACTCGTATTGCACCTTGTCGCACCAGACCGCCCTCTGGCACCACCGCCTTGGTCACCTGTCAGAGCAGCGCCTTCGTGGCATGCACTCCCGGTACCTTGTCTCTGGTCTTCCCAGGACCCTGCCTCCCCTGCCACCCTCCCCTGCCCCTCCTTGCCTTCCCTGTATCAAGGGGCGGCATCGCGCCGCTCCTCACTCCTCCTCGTTCCCCCCAACAGAGGCTCCCCTGCAGACTCTCCACCTGGACGTGTGGGGCCCAGCCCACGTCCGTGGACAGGGTGGAGAGCGCTACTTCCTGCTGGTGGTTGACGACTACACGCGTTACACCACGGTCTTCCCCTTGCGCATCAAGGGTGAGGTCCCTGATGTTTTGATCCCTTGGATCCGCAACAGTCGTCTCCAGCTGCACAAGCGCTTCCACACGGACTTTCCTATCCTGCGCCTACACTCTGACAGAGGTGGTGAGTTTTCCTCTGACCTCTTGAGGGCCTTTCGTCAGGGGGAGGGCATTGAGCAGTCGTTCACGCTTCCGGCCTCTCCTCAGCAAAATGGGGTTGCTGAGCGCCGCATTGACTTAGTCATGGAGGTCGCTCGTACCTCCCTGATCCATGCGGTTGCCCCCTATTTTCTGTGGCCGTTTGCAGTTCAAAACGCTGCGCATCAGCTCAACCTCTGGCCCCGTGTCTCCGTTCCGGAGACCTCGCTGACACTGCATTGGACGGGAGAGGTTGGCGATACGTCGGTGTTTCGGGTCTGGGGATCTCGTGCTTTTTTCCGGGATACGTCCGTGGACAAGCTCTCCGCCCGCGCTGTTCCCTGTGTCTTTCTTGGCTTCCCCATTGACGCGCCTGGCTGGCAGTTTTACCACCCCACCTCGCGCCGTGTCTTCGCCTCTCAGGACGTCACTTTTGACGAGTCGGTACCCTTTTACCGTCTTTTCCCCTACCGCACTGCCCCGCTTCCCCCCTCCCCGCCGTTTTTCCTCACCCTAGGTGTCCCTTCGGTAGACCCCATCCCTCCCCAGGGTCCTGCTCCCTCAGGTGTTTCCCAGGTAGACCCAGTCGAGCCTGTCGAGGTAGCTGTCGACTCTGGTCCTGCGAGGGGTACTGAGCCTGGGGGTGCTGAGACTGGGGGTGCTGAGCTTGGGGGTGCTGAGACTGGGGGTGCTGAGCCTGGGGGTGCTGAGACTGGGGGTGCTGAGCCTGGGGGTACTGCGACTTGGGGTGCTGAGACTGGTGGTGTTGAGCCAGGGGGAGCTGAGGCTGGAGGTTCTGAGACTGGCCGTGTTGCGCCTGGTGGCGCTCCCTCTTCACAGCAGCTGCGTGAGTGGTACTCTCAGCATTGCAGCCTCCAGCGTGGGGCTGCTGGAGCTGGGGGTTCTGCTAGAGTTGGAGCTGGTGGTGCTGCGGGTGTCGTGTCCCGGCCGGAGCCTCCCTCCCCACTGCGGCTGCGTCAGTGGTACGCTTGACGCTGCAGCCTCCGGAGCGGCGCTCCTAGCGCTGGGGTGCTGCCCGCTGGAGGCCCTGGTGCTGCTGGAGGTGCTGAAGCCTTTGGTCCTGGAGGTGCTCGTACAGGCGGTACTGGAGCTGCTGGGACTGGGGGTTCTGCTGGAGCTGGTGCTTGAGCTGCTGGAGCTGCTGGTGGTGCTGCTGGAGGTGCTGCTGGTGCTGGAGCTGCTGGAGGTGCTCCTCGTGCTGGAGCTGCTAGAGGTGCCACTGGTGCTGGAGCTGCTAGAGGTGCTGGAGCTACTGGAGCTGCTCGTGGTGTTGCGGGAGTTGTAGCTAGAGACCCTGGGGCTGAGGGTGCTGGTGCTGTCTCTGCTGGTTCAGGAGGTGCTGCGCGGCTGCGGCCGTACTACATTCTCCGCCAGGCACCCCGTAAGTGGCACGACACACTGAGGACTACTCTTGCTGCTCTTGGGTTTGCTCCTTCTATTACTGACTCGTTGCTGTTTCTACGCAACGGCACCACTCTGCAGCCGTTCTACGTGCGGAGATAACTACTACAACGGGAGCTAGACTACTGGCTAGGCACGTGTGCTCGTGTGATCTCTGCGTTCGTTGGTCCTTAGACGTTTTCCTAGTGCTCACACTCCTTGCTAATTCACGAGATAATTTGGCAAGAGTTTCACTAAGGAAAGATCACAACAATGGTACAATGAAGTTGGCAATGCAAGACTACATCAGAGCTAGCATTCAGGTTGGTCAACTGCCAGCACAGCATGGCCGACCGCGTTCCAACACGACTTGGTCGACCGCGCTCCAGCAGTGCAAAGTCGACAGCTTGCCAACGCTTCAGGTCGACAGTGTGCCAGCAGTGTACCCGCTTTGCAGGTGTGTGCAGATGATTGGTATGCCGAGCCTCATCACCTGCACAGCACACACACGACCACGTCAGCCTCGGGCTGACGGCTGCCTCTGATCTGCCACGACGACCCCGGGATACCATAACCGAGGTCGGTCTCGCCAACTTCGCCTGGGCGACCGTCGCACTCCTCCGCAGCACTTCGTCACCCAGGTAACCTGGTCGACCGGGCAACCACATCGACCAGCAACTCCCGTACGTGTCCGTCGACCTCCCAAGTCGACGACCACCCCGTTGTCGACCTCACCGGGTCGACCAAGCCCCTCGGTCGACGACCATGTCACTCGACGTCCTGACTGCTCGACGCCCGATTGCTCGACGCCCGACTGCTCGACGTCGGCCCCTCCTTCGTCGACCACCAGGTCAAGTCGACCACCCGCAGATCGACCAGCAGTCCATCAACCGACTACCGAAGTCGGCTTCCCCAAGTTGACGTCCTCCGCAGGTCGACGCCTAAGTCGACCTCTCCGAAGTTGGCGCCACCCTGAAGTCGGCGCCCGTGCAGTGGTCCCCGTGCAGGTCCACCTCCTCGTCGACCAGCTCGCCCACTGCTGCAGGTCGGCTGCTCCCCTAACACCCGACCACAATGTCGGCTCCGCCCAAGCGTGGACGGGGCCAACATACAACTCCCGTTGACACTACGCTCTAGTGTACGTAGACGACTTGGTCTTTGCTACTGCTGACACTAGGGCACTCGCCCACGTGAAGTCGGAGCTGCAGAAGAGACATACGTGCGCAGATATGGGTGAGCTGACAAGCTATCTTGGCTTGCGGATCACCTGGGACAGAGCACAGCGCACCATTACCTTGACCCAGTAACACATGGTGCAGCAGGTCCTTCAGCGCTTCTGCTTCACGTACTCCTCGCCACAGTCCACTACTCTGCCTACCGGTCACTCGCTCTCAGCTCCACCTTCGGACGAGTCCGTAGAGCCGAATGGCCCATATCCAGAGCTTGTGGGCTGCCTCATGTACCTGATGAACTGCACTCGACCTGACCTAGCCTTCCCTCTTAGCATCCTAGCACGTTATGTCGCTCCTGGCCGACACAGGAAGGAGCACATGGATGTTGCTAAGAGGGTGTTGCGCTACTTGTGCAGTACGTTGGACATGGGGCTCGTGCTTGGAGGACGGGCTCGAGTTGTTCTCACTGGTCACGCAGACGCTTTTTGGGTTGACGGCTTGGCTACGCAGCGGTCGTCACAGAGTTACACCTTCAGCCTTGGCTCTGGCTCTGTTTCTTGGCAGTCTACCCGCTCGTCTTCTGTTCTCAGCTCCATTTGTGAGGCTGAGAGGGGCCATGGCTGCACAGGAGTTACGCTGGCTCACCTACCTGCTGACCGACCTTGGAGAGCTGCCTCGTTCTCCTTTAGAGCTGTACGTCGACAACAAGGCCATGATTGCCTTGTGTCAGGAGCACAGACTGGAGCACAGAACGAAGCACATCGCTGTGCACTACTTCCTTTCTCGAGAGTTGCAGCAACGTGTGTTGGAATAACGGAACATGAATGATTGAACTAGCAGTGAAAACAGTACAAGTACCTAACCCTAGAATTGTGTACCCCCTATAGGCCAACCCACTGTAGTCTAAACAAACATAACAACATATATAATGTTTGACACACCCCCATAGGCAAAGTGGGGAGAACTAGGGGTCACAAGACCAGTCAAGGCAAAGCAAGGCAAAACAAGCTCAGGGTGGATCTCAAGGATACCACACAAATTCCGAGCACAAGCAAATGGTCACAAGACCAGTTCACATGCAGGTTTATAATAGAACAAGAGGTACAATGATCACAACCTAGCAAGAGTAGACATGCAGGTATATATATAAAGAGATCACAGTACAAACAGACTCAGGAAGTAAGCAAGTGAGGTACAGTAGGCACAAGGCCTAGAAGAGTGCAAAAGCGCTGATGGTTACAAGGCTGAAGCGCCTTGGTGAACACATCAGCAGTGTTGGCCTCAGAGGCCACGTAACGCAGGCGAAAATGACCACGCTGCTGCAGCTTTCAAGCAAGGAAGTAACGCAGAGCAATGTGCTTCGTTCTGTGCTCCTGACACAAGGCAATGGCTGCCTTGTTGTCAACGTACAGCACTGGAGGAGAACGAGGCTGCTCTCCAAGGTCGGTCAGCAAGTAGGTGAGCCAGCGTAACTCCTGAGCCGCCATGGTTGTGGTGTAGATCTCAGCCTCACAACTGGAGCTGAGAACAGAAGAAGAGCGAGTAGAACGCCAAGAAACAGAATCAGAGCCAAGACTAAAGGACTAACCCTGAGACGACCGCTAAGTAGCCTGGTCGTCTGCCCAAGAAGCGTCTGAGTGCCCAGTGAGAACAACTGGGACTCGCCCTCCAAGCACTAGCCCAATGCCTGACGTACTACACAAGTAGCGCAACACCCTCTTAGCTGCATCCATGTGCTCCTTCCGGTGACGGCCGGGAGCGACATAGCGTGCAAGAATGCTGAGAGGGTATGCAAGGTCAGGTCCAGTGCAGGTCATCAGGTACATGAGGCAACCCACAAGCTCTGGATACGGGCCACTCGGCTCTACGGACTCATCCGAAGGCAGAGCTGAGAGCGACTGACCGGTAGGCAGAGGAGTGAGCTGAGGCGAGGAGTACGTGAAGCGGAAGCGCTGAAGGACTTGCTGCACCATGTGTGACTGAGTCAAGGTGATGGTGCGGCGTGCTCTGTCCCGGGTGATCCGCAAGCCAAGATAGCTTGTCAGTTCACCCAGGTCTGTGCACGTGTGTCTCTTCTGCAGCTCGAACTTCACGTGGGCGAGTGCCTCAGTGTCAGCAGTGGCAAAGACCAAGTCGTCGACGTACACGACGATGTAGAACGGCGGCAATGAGGTGTCGGTGCGTAGAAACAGCGACGGGTCAGCAGTAGAAGGCGCGAACCCAAGAGCCGCAAGTGTAGTCCTCAGTGTGTCGTGCCACTCACGTGGCGCCTGGCGGAGACCGTAGACTAGCCGTCGGATGCTCCACTGGGTACCAGGAGGGAACGACCCAGTGAAGCCAGGTGGACGACGCAGCCAGATCTCCTCGTGCACGCTGCCTTGTAGGAAAGCAGTGTTTAAGTCAAGAGAGTGGAGCTCATAGTCACGCTGAGCGGCGACGTGCAGCAGAACCCGAAGAGTGGTCATCTTCGGGGTCTGGGAGAAGGTCTGGAAGAAGTCAACTCCCTCTTGCTGACTGAAGCCTCGTGCAACGTAACGCGCCTTGAAGACAGGCGGAGAGCCCGGCGGCCACTTCACCCTGAAAATCCACATGCCACTGACGATGTTCGCCCCAGGTGGGGGAACCTCGTCGACGTAGGTGCCTGTGGACTTCCAGGAAGCCATCTCTGTGTCCATGGCGGACTGCCACTGAGAGGAGTAGGGACCGGCCATCGCCTCTGCGTAAGAGCGTGGGGTCGGGATGTCTGGTGCATCCGGGTCTCCCTCAGGGGCAACAAGCATGGACACGAGATGGGGCAAAGCGGCAGCAAAGCACTCAAACTCCTCCTGCTTGTCCTCAAGGACGTTAGTGCCAAGAACACTCTCACCCCTGACGGACGGAGGACAGACAGACTCAGACTCAGCAACCAGGCTAGCAGCATAGTCTAGACGACAGGTGGCAGCAAAGTCGACAAGCTCAGCAACTAAGGCTGACGCAGCAGCAGACTCAAAGGAAGGGTCAGTGACAACAGTAGCCAGGAGACGTGTGACAGTAGGACTGGCAGCACGAAGAGAGTCTGACGCAGGGTCAGCAAGAGCAGGAAGAGAGGAAGCAGGAGGAGACGGCAGTGGGAAACACTATGGAGCAGTGGACGGACGAAGCGCCATTCGGTGAGTGCCTGGGACAGCAGGAAGACGCTGACGCTGGACACGACTACCAGTGAGAGCAGTACGGACAGGCGACGCAGGACGAGACTCAGGCGACGCAGGACGAGACTCAGGCTCACGATGAGCACACTCACCCCCGATGGACGGAGGACAGACAGACTCAGACTCATCAACCAGGCTAGCAGCGTTGTCTAGACGACAGGTGGCAGCAAAGTTGACAAGCTCAGCAACTGAGGCAGACGCAGCAGCAGACTCAAAGGAAGGGTCAGTGACAACAGTAGCCAGGAGACGCGTGACAGTAGGACTGGCAGCGCGAAGGGAGTCTGACTCAGGGTCAGCAAGAGCAGGAAGAGAGGAAGCAGGAGGAGACGGCAGTGGGACACGCTGTGGAGCAGTGGACGGACGAAGCGCCATCCGGTGAGTGCCTTGGACAGCGAGAAGACGCTGACGCTGGACACGACTACCAGTGAGAGCAGCACGGACACACTACGCAGGACGAGTCTCAGGCTCACGACGCTCAGTAAGACCTCCAGTCGGACGAGTGTAAGGAGCAGGACCAGGGAGAGAGGAGGCAGACGGTAGCTGCGACGGCAGCTGGGCAGACGGAGGACACCCTAAGGAAGGAGGAGGACACGGAGGAGGGAGCGAACCAAGAACTTGCTGAAGGAGTGGAACAAAGTACGGCCGCGGCCGTGCAGCGACACCAGAACCAGTAGAGACACCCGCACCAGGGTCCGCAGCACCAGCAGCAGCTCCAACACCCGGGTCCGCAGCACCAGCAGCAGCTCCAACGCCTAGGTCCTCAGCACCAGCAGCAGCTCCAACACCCGGGTCCTCAGCACCAGCAGCAGCTCCAACACCTGGCAGCACCAGTAGCAGCTCCAACACCTGGGTCCGCAGTACCAGCAGTAGCTCCAACACATGGGTCCGCAGCACCAGCAGCAGCTCCAACGGCAGCGGGGTCCGCGACACGAGGCGCGCCACTCCGAAGAGTGCAGCGCCGCTCGTACCACTCACGGATCCGCTCACGGGAGGGGAGCTCCCGACTAGGAGGAGAAGTACTAGCACCAGTCCCAGTAGCACGCCCGGCTCCAAAGGTGCCTCTCCTGAGGCTGCAGTACTGTAAGTACCACTCACGCAGCTGCTCTGAGAAGAGGGATCCCCCAGGAGTAGGACTCCCAGGCTCAGTACCTTCAGACTCAGAAACTCCAGACACCGGACTCTGCTGCTCAGCTCTCGGAAGCTCAGCACCCCCAGGCTCCGCACCCCCAGGCTCCGCACCTCCAGGCTCAGTACCCCCAGGCTCCGCACCCCCAGGCTCCGCACCCCCACGCTCAGCACCCCCAGTCCCTGCACCCCCAGGCTCAGCACCCCCAGACTCCGCACCCCCAGTCCCGGCACCCCCAGGCTCAGTACCCCTAGCAGGATGAGAGTCGACAGCTACCTCAACAGGCTCAACGGGGTCTACCTGAGACACACGTGAGGGAGCGGCACCCTTAGGGGGGAGGGGGTCTACAACAGCAGCACCTGGGGCGAGGAAGAGAGGCGGGGGGGGGAGCGGGGCAGTGCGGTAGGGGAAGAGGCGGTAGTAGGGGACGGACTCGTCAAAAGTGACATCCTGAGAGGGCAAGACTCGGCGCGAGGTGGCGTGGTAAAACTGCCAACCAGACGCGTCCGGGACAAAGCCGAGGAAGACGCAGGGAACAGCACGGGAGGAGAGCTTGTCCGCAGACGTATCGTGGACAAAAGCTCGAGATTCCCAGACTCGGAAACGCGACGCATCGCCAACCTCCCCCGTCCTCAGCAGTGTGGGCGAGGTCTCCGGCAAGGAGACATGGGGCCAGAGGAGCTGATGGGCAGCGTACCGGACCGCAAACGGCCACAGAAAGTGGGGGGCAGCCGCATGGATCAAGGAGGTACGGGCGACCTCCATGACCAGGCCAATGCGGCGCTCCGCAACCCCATTCTGCTGTGGAGAGGCCGGAAGCGTGAACGAGTGCTCAATGCCGTGGTCAGCACAGTAGGCTGCCAAGAGGTCAGAGGAGAACTCACCACCTCTGTCAGAGTGCAAGCGCAGGACAGGAAATTCCGAGTGAAAACGCTCGCTGAGCTGGAGACGGGCTCTGCGGATCCAAGGGATCAAGACATCAGGGACCTCACCCTTGGTGCGCAAGGGGAAGACCGAGGTGTAGCGCGAGTAGTCGTCAACAACTATCAGGAAGTACCTCTCATGACCCTGACCACGGACGCGGGCTGGGCCCCACACGTCCATGTGGAGCGTCTGCAAGGGAGCAGTCGTCGGGGGAAACGAGGAGTGAGGAGCGGCGCGTTGCCGTCCCTCGACACAGGGGAGACAGGTAGGATCAGGTGAGGGTGGGAGGGGAGGAAGGACCCTGGGCAGGCCAGAGACAAGGACCGGGAGTGCATGGCACGAAGCCGCTGCACAGACGGGTGGCCAAGGCGGTGGTGCTAGAGGACAGTCTCGTGTGCCAAAGAGCAACACGAGCAGGGGGTGGACAACTGACCTGACGCGGACGCAGACGCAGACGCAGCAACCTGAGGGGACTCTGTAGTCAGTGTGTACAGGTCCGACCCCAGCTGCCGAGTGAAGGTAGCCAAGTGACGGCCCGTACGAGCACACGTACAGTGTGTCACGCGCTCGTAGGTAGGGGTGAACTGGTGAACACCCCCGTCTTGGAACGCACATCTTGCCACCAAGTTCATAGAGAACGAGGGGAGGTGGAGACCTGACAGTGTGCCCGACGGGACCGCAGGACAGGGAAGGACAGTGGAAGAGGTCGCAATGACCGGACCCCCAGAGGGGTCAACAAGGGAGACAGCAACTGGCCGAGCAAGCGGCTCAAGGGCAGTGCGGTCACGAAAGAAACAGCGACAAGCACCTGAGTCCAGTCTGAAGGTGTGCAATGCTGCAGTCGACTCTGTACCAAGGGGGGCAGACGCACAAGCACCTAGAGCAGCTGCCTCACCAGCACCTGGGGTAGCCGACACGCGAGTACCTGGAGCAGCAGACGCACTAGTCCTAATGCCCGGGTCGGGCGGCACACACAGGTACTCAGCACCCTCTCCACTGGTAGACATCACATACATAGCAGATAGAATAGCATCAAAGTCTAGAGCATAGATATCAATCCCCTCCTTTTGGAGATCAATCCAGCGGGGCAGCTCAGTGGCCTGAGGGAACTGAACACGCCAAGCGTCGTCGAGACGAGCGAAGCAGCGCTGTGTGGCGTACGGTCGTCCACACTGCTGACCAGTGCGGTCACCAGTGCGAATGACGTACGTGCAGCTAAGGCCACCCCCCCCCCCCCCCCCCCCCCCCCGTGCAGAGAGTACCACTCACGGACCTCATGGGGCGACGGGGTGTGCTGCTGGCCCTGGCCAGCGCCAGCGCCTCCACGACCACCACCGCCGGCGCCACCTCCTCGACCACCCCAACCCCTGCCGCCGCCTCGTCCACCGCCACCCCAACCACCGCCTCCGCCCCTGCCACCTCCCCCGCCGCTGCCGCCACCACCCCACCGCTGCCACTAGTCCCTCTGGTCGCGCCACCACTCCCACCGCCTCCACCGCCCCCACCACCACCTCCCCCGCCATCACCGCCACCACCCTTGCCCCCTTTGCTCTTGCCGCTGCGGCGCCCGCTCGAAGCAGACGCAGTACCGACCTTCTCAGCACCAAGGAGGTCGACAGCAGCAGTAGAGGCGACAGAGGGAAGAAGGGGGGAAGGAGAACACCCCTCAAAGAACGGGGTACGGGGGTCGCCACGAGAGGCACCTACAGCGACTATGCTAGTCTCAGCTACAAGTAGGTCCTTCTCGAGGAGGGCAATGGTGAGCTCAGTGGGGCAGCAAGCTAGGAAGTGGTCCCTGACAGCACGCAGTGTGTCAGGGAGGCGGGTGACTAGGTGGTAGAGAGTGAGCCAGAGCGGGGGGGGGGGGTAAGTGGCAAGGAACTCAGCGGGCATGGCGGCACGGAAGCGGGCCTCACTAGTACGGAGGTGCGTGATGAGGTCAGCGACTGTGTGGAATGAGGCCAGGTAGGGAAATAGGTAGGGGAGGGAGAGACGGCCTAGCGCGGCAGAGGCAGGTGAGGAGTAGCGAGCAACGACAGCTGTGTACAGTGCTTGTGCAGTCTTGTGCTAGCCAAAGTGCTCGTGTTCGTCTATCGGCAGGGAGTTACGAATAGCGAAGCGAGCGTGGGCATCACGAGTCTGCCACTATGAGCGAGCACTGCTGTCAGCAGTAGCAGCAGGGGCAGTGACATGGCCTAGGGCGTGGTCGTACAGTGAGATGTCGTCCTTGGCTGTGAGCTGTAAGTAGAGGTGCAGGTCATCTAGCCAGGTGTCAAACTTCACTGGGCGGCCCTCAGCATCGAAAACTAGAACCTGTGGGCTAGCCATAGGATCAGTAGAAGTAGTAGCAGTAGCAGTAGTAGAAGCAGTTAGGCCGGCTCGGTTCGGGTAGGGCGGCGCGGCTCGGGTGGGGCGGCTCGGTTCGGGTCGGGTCGCGCGGCTCGGCTGGGTTCGCGCAGCTCGGCTCGGGTTGCGCAGCTCAGTTCGGTCGCGCGGCTCGGCTCGGTCCCGGGCTGTGGCGGTAACGGGCCGCTCGGGGCCTCTAGGGGCGGTGGGCGCGGGGCCGGTTGGGGCCTCTAGGGACGGTGGGCGCGGGGCCGGCGGGGCCGTTCGGGGCCTTAGGGAGGTGAGTGTGGGGCCGTTCGGGGCCTAAACGGGGCCTCTAGGGGCCGACGGGGCCATTCAGGGCCGCTAGGGAGGTGAGCGCGGGGCCGTTACGGGGCCTCTTAGGGGCCGACGGGGCCGTTCGGGGCCGCTATGGAGGTAAGCGCGGGGCCGTCAAGGGGGCCTCTAGGGGCCGACGGGGCCCTTCGGGGCCTCTAGGGAGGGGAGCGCGGGGCCGACGGGGCCTTAGGGGACCTCTAGGGAGGTGAGCGTGGGGCCGACGAGGCCGTTCTGGGCCTCTAGCGAGGTAAGCGCGGGGCCGACGGGGCCTCTAGGGGCGATCGCGGGACCGAAAGGGGGGGCCTCTAGGGGCGGGCCGTCGGGGCCTTAGGTGGCCGTGAAAAAACCGAGGCGCCCTAGGGCGCAGGTAGGTAGGTAGGTAGGTAGGTAGTGGTGGGCCCTTGAAGAAATTCGGTCCTAGGAAGGACCTGCTCTATACCGTGTTGGAATAACGGAACAGGAATGATTGAACTAGCAGTGAAAACAGTACAAGTACCTAACCCTAGAATTGTGTACCCCCTATAGGCCAACCCACTTTAGCCTAAACAAACATAACAACATATATAATGTTTGACAGCGTGGTCAGCTTCGTCTTGCTTACGTGGCCACTCGGGCCAACACTGCTGATGTGTCCACTAAGGCGCTTCAGCCTTGAGATCATCAGCGTTTCTGTACTGTTATAGGCCTTGTGCCTACTGTGCCTCACTTGCTTACTTCCTGACTCTGCTTGTACTGTGATCCTTAAATATGTCTACCTGCATGTTTACACTTGCTAGGTTGTGATCACTGTATTTCTTGTTGTATTATCAACCTGCATGTGAACTGGTCTTGTGATCGCTTGCTTGTGCTCGGAATTTGTGTGGTATCCTTGAGATCCACCCTGAGCTGTGCTTTGCTTTGGTTTGTTTAGACTGGTCTTGTGACCATCTGGTTGTCTTCCACTTAGCTTATGGGGGTGTGTCAAACATTGTATATGTTTCTATTCTGTAGGCTATAGTGGGTTTAGACTTAGGGGGTACAACATTCTTGGTTTTCCTACTTGTACTCCCAATGTTGTTATTTCATTCATTCCTCACTCGTTCTGACACAGAGTTCCGGCAGCTGGATGCTAGGAAGTAGACCGTCCTTCGGGTGGACAACAAGTCCGCCATCACGGTCGCCGAGGGCATGGGGTTGATGGGCAACCTCAAGCACATGGAGCGGCGATAGGCCTGGCTGCAGCACGTGGTGAAGCGCGGGAAGTTTTCACTAAAGTACATCCCAACCGCCGAGCAGCCGGCAGACTTCCTGATGAAGGCGCTGCACTTTCCGACCTTCAATCGGTGCTCCGTCGCAATCGGCCAAGTGCGCCTGGCCGACGTGGGCGACGGCGACGACACCGTGCAGTAGTAGGTGCCATGCCCTCTTGCATGGCTGGTGCGGTGACCGGCGTGCTGTGTGTTTGGTGCACGCCGACGGGCTATTCTCGGAGCTGTGCTGCCGTGTGTGGGTTAAGAGCCCAAGCGTGAACGCGGCAGGGGAGTGTCAATGGGAGTTGGATGTGGCCCCGTCCTCACTTGGGTGGAGCCGACCTCGTGGTCAAGTGTACGGGGGAGTGCAGCCAACCTGCAGTAGTGGGTGAGCTGGTCGACGCGGAGGTCGACCTCCACGGGGACCATTGCGATGGGAGCCGACTTCGGGGCGCCTAGTTTGGGGTGGTCGACCAGGAGGTCGATCGAACCTAGTGGTCGACGGAGGAGGGGCCGACGTCGACCTCGAGAGGGGAGGCTGGGGACGTCGAGCTGGAGGGCGTCGAGTAGGACGCCGAGCAGCCGGACGTCGAGCAGCAGGACGCCGAGGTGGGTGGCCAACGACTTGGCGAAGTCAGCTGCCTAGTCCCGGAGTGGTCGATAGGGGGCCGTCGACCAGAGAGGACGGCGTCGACCTGGTTGCCCGGTCGACCGTGTTACTCGGGCGACGGACTTCTGCAGAAGCATGCGAAGGTCGTCGGGGTGGTTCCTGCGAGGCCGACCTCGGGGGTGGTATCCTGAGGTCGACATGGCCGGTGGGCGCAGTCGCTAGCGTGGAGCCTGCTAAGCGTCTGCGCTATGCTCGTGACAAAGCGTGGAGCGCCAACCAGCTGCACGCACCTGCGAAGCAGGTGCGCCGGTGTTCTACGGGTGCAACGTTGTGCAGCCGACTTGCTACAGCGTTGGCACGCCGTGGACTTGCAACGTTGGCAAGCCGCGACTTTGCTATGCTGGAGCGCGGTCGACCGTGCTGCGCTGGAGGTCGACCAGCAGCTTTGCTAGGTTCGATGTAGTCTTGCATGCCAATGTTGTTGCCACCATTGTTCTCAACTTTTGCTACTTCAACTCTTGCGGTTTTGCCCCCTAAATGCACAAGTGCTAGAGAACGACTAAGAAACGAACGCAAAGATTCCTCCTACCCCGTGCCTAGCATGTAGTCTAGCTCCTGCTGATAGAGTTATCTCCGCATCCCCTACTTCCCACCCCCTTCTTTCACCCTCTTCCTCCTCCCCGCCCTCGTCCCCCTTCCCTCTGTCACCCCTTTTCCCTGCATTCAATCACCCCCCTCTTTGGTCTCCTTCACTCTATCTGATGTCAACTTGTCATTTTCTCCCTGCATGTGAAGCATTTCTTACACGCACATGCATCCGAATGCATCGATGCAGCCCTTATCCATTTTCCCCTCCCCATGGGATGGACACGAGATTCAAACCATAATTGCAAAATGCGTGAGACATTGTCCCAGCTTTTGAGCCTGGAGAGGCAGTAATACATCCACCTCATGGTAAGGTCCAGCAGTGCACGACCAAGTTTAGTTCGAGTCTTCTCCGTGGACTGCAAGTGTTGTGAAGGACTTGCAACAAGCTGCTTTCTCGGCCAGCATGCAATTCGCATTGCACCCAACCACGTGAAGGAAATGGACTGCAATGCAACCGATGCTGTGGCTGCTGCAAGGCAGGGAAATCGCTGTGCTAATGCCTGAAAGTGGATGCATGACACAAGCTAGGCAGCACCTACGTGGCCTCTGAATGGTGTAAAGGATGTTATGCTGTAGCTTCAAACTTATGACCATCTGAATGGTTCGATGTTTGCAGTTCGATGTTCGATGCCTGCTCTGCTGGGAACAGGACTGCAATGGTTCGATGTTTGCAGTTCTACATACCGTACCAATAACAATTACCGTATCCAAATCCTTTTTAAATTCTTTTGAGACTTCTTAGATGTTCAGACAAGAGAATGCACTACTTGAAGTACCGTACCGCTTGCAAACCGCTGCTGGCTGCAGTCTTGCCACAGCGCCAGCTACAACCATGCCACGCGCTGCTGTGCCTGGACGAGAAAAAATGACATGGGTTTGACAGAACATGGAAATCACGCAGAAAGGTGAGGCCGATCGTAATGATTTGAGAATGCACAAAAGGCGAGAGGAGAGAAAATAATGGTTAGCCAAGCATAGAGTAAGGAGTGGAAGAGGAAGAGACAGAGTGAGTGCTTCAGAGAGGTCTCAGAGGTGGGAGAAGATTAAAAGAGCGGCAAAATATATGGAGATGGGGAGCACCTAAAGAAGGAGAAGGTGTTAATATTGGAAAAGAGAAGCTCACATGGACAAATCAGGTTGGTGCGGCAGACACAGACACACGTTTGGCTACCTCAAAAGCACCTGAGCTCGCCTGACCGAGCCAGGTGGATAAGGCAGATGAGTGCTCCCCTGACCATGCGCCTCTCAGAAGGCAAGAGAGGAAGTGGGGGTAGTGGAAGAAGCATCACAAGTTGAAATTGAAACAAAAAGCTCACCTGATTGAGCCAGATGGGTGAGGCAGGTGAGTGCTTCCTTGATCGTGCGTCTCTCCGAAGGCGAGAGAGGAAGGGGGGCGAGTGGAGGAGGAGCAAGCGGAGGAGGATGGGAGGAGGGAGGAGGGGTAGATTCAGTGTGGTGAAAAGGGGATTTGAGGAGGAGCAGGAGGTGTGGAAGGGCTCCGGCTTCCATGATTTTCATGCGAGTCTCATCTGGTGGGGGAGAGAAGGAAGGAACGAAGAGGAATAGGGAGAGAGCAGCAAGGTGAGTAACATGCTGCAGGTGCCAAGGGGCTTGGGATGGATGAGGCTAGGGAAAGAATCTGCTAGTCTGACTCACACTATGTTGGCCTTTCATAATATCAGTTGTGCAGGCAGAAGCGTTTGAGGCAGCCACATGCACTTGGTTTTTTAGTCAAACTTGACTTTTGGGTCAAACTTGGCTTTTGACCAGAACTTGACTTCTGGGTCAGAACTTGGTTTTGACAAACGAAAAAGAGGTTCTGGGTAGGAACTTGGCTTTTGGTTCCACGCTTGGCGTTCACTTCATAACTTTCCTTTTGGTTCAGAACTTGGCTTTTGTGTAAAACTAGGCTATTGGGACAAAATGTGGATTTTTGTAGCAGAACTTGGCCCTTATGTTTGGGTTTTGGGCCAAAACTTGGTATTGGGCCAAAATTTGGTTTCTGGGTCACAACTTGGTTTTTGAGTCACAACTTGGTTTTTGGGTCACAACTTGGGTGTGATCGAACCCTGGCTTTTGCGTAAAAGCTGGAGCTCACAATTGGAAGCAATGAAGGCGAGGCGGTACGCTCCTGATCGCCTGAGGAAAGGGTCCTTTGCCCTGAGGAGAGCAACTGAGTGGTGAATGAGCGAGTCTCCTGAGTGCACGGGAGGGAGCATGCGGACGGGAAATCAGCCTGCAGAATTGCATGAGCTGAGATGGCACTCACGAAATAAGATGAGATGGTACTGACATAGCTGAAATGGCACTGACTTGACACTCGCATGAGCTGAAAGACACTTGCATGCGTTGAGATGACATGGCACCCGCATGAGCTGAAAGACACTTGCACGAATTGAGATGACATGACACTCGTTGCATAAGCTGAAAGACACTTGCATGAGCTAAGATGACATGGCACCCGCATGAGCTGAAAGACACTTGCACGAATTGCGATGACATGGCACTCGTCGCATGAGCCGAAAGACACTTTCATGAGTTGAGATGACATGGCACTTGCATGAGCTGAGATGACATGGCACTTGCATGAGCTGAAAGACACTTGCATGAGTTGAGATGAGATGGCACCCGCATGAGCTGAATGACACTTGCACGATTGAGATGACATGACACTCGCATGAGCTGAAAGACACTTGCATGAGTTGAGATGACATGACCCTCGCATGCGATGAGATGACACTCATCCATGAGCTGAGATGACACTCACCCATGAGCTGAGATGACACTTACCCGCGAACTGAGATGACACTCACCCATGAGTGGAAACGCGTTAATGGCGACCTCAACAATGGTGGCAGCAACAATGAGCTTAAAGCCCCAGTGCGACCGCCACCTCAGATTTTCCTCGTCCGTCGACTCATATTCCTCCCTCTCCCCTCCTTCCCCCCTGCTCCTGCCATCTCCTCCCCTCTCTGCTTCCCCCTCGTCTTGCGCTCCTCGTTGCTACTTGTATATCTCTCTCCCTGCTCCCCCCCCTTGATTTTTTTCTCTCCAACTGATCGCGCCTTCGCTGCGTCCGGCGAGCTGGTGCTCACGAGGCTGGTTACCAGACGCCTCTGCTGGCCAATAAGCAGACATTCGCTACCTGCTTCGCCATTCACGATTCTGGTAACCACTGAGCTCTGTCGTGACAGGGAGACAACAGAGGGTGTCGCCGCAACGCTGGATCTTCTTTCTAGATGTTGTCTTGCGAGCCGGGGACCTACTCTAGTCCAGCGGCAAGACTCCTTCGCCTCGACAACCCACTGCGCGTACGGGGAGCGGTGGCGACGGAGATCAGACGCGGGGATGCAACCAGAGAGGCCTCCATGGTCCGCTGGTCCTCCTGCTCGCGCTATTGTGTCGCATGATCGAGCAATAGCGGCCAAAAGCGGTGCTCCTGCTCCCTCCCTTGCCCCCTCTCTTGCTTCCTCGGCCCCGTGAGCAGAGCTTCCAAGCCGCTCACACGCCGCAGGAAGATCGACGGATGTCTGAGGCCGAGAAGCGCAGAGACGATCTGATCCGTTCACAGCAAACCCACAAACCCCTTGAAGCGACGCGCGTACGGAATCGGAACAAAGACGCTTTGTTACGGAATATGAGGATAAGCTAACGAGAGATCGGTCTACGAGATCGATTGCCTGCCTGCTCTGGGTGCATGTTCGGCGAGAGATTCTGGCAGCAGCTATGGATCCAAGGCGAGGGAGCGCTGGTTGCAGAAACCAGATTTGACATATACTCGTACATTCCAGGCGGTGGTTCGAGCCATTTTACATTTCAGGCAGTGGTTCGAGTCATTTTCCTTGTGAAAGGATCTTCATATGTTCAGATCCGAATGCCTGAGTTGCTCTGTAACTGCACGGTAACATGTGTAGACACAAACTGCTCCGAGTACATTTGGAAGCGAATGTTGGTACATAGGATCGTCGGAAAACCGCAATGCATCATGTGCTGTACAAGAATTCGATTAATTGGTTTTTTTCGTGGACCCATGTACCTTCTTGAACACAAATGTACCGCGTCCTTAGCACACATCCAAGGGAACTCCTTAGAGTGCAGAACGGCAGAACCAGTGCCAACCACAAGCCGTTGATGCATACCTGCATAGCAAAAATCGGGAACACCGATTCTGTTCGGCATTTCCCCTAAAATTGCTGGGGGTTGCCTTGGTTAGGCCATAACTTTAGTATCCCAACATATTCTAGCTTGCGGTGCCATAGACAGTGTTCGATACGCGCGGTGCACGCGGTGACTAACGCGGCATGGAGGACGAGATGGAGGAGATGAACTGGGGGGTGAGCAACCATCCCTTAGCGTGGTAGCTTTGCTCGTTCTAATCGTTAGCCTGCTCTCTTAGTCGTTGGAATGGCTTCGCTTTGCGCTCCGCGACTCGATATGTCGCTATCGATTAAGAGCTGATTGTCTGATGGGATAGTAAGATACATCGCGGAACGGTTGAACTTTTTATTTTTGTTCCTTCATTCTATGTTTTCATTGCTCTAACTCGGTAGTGACAAGCGAAGTTTCCGGTTGACTTTTCGCGCATGAGTCGTAGCGTCGTCCTGTCACTTCCACACTCGTCGACTCCAGTCGTCGTGCTCTTGTCGCGGGGCGATTCGCTGCTTGCACCACAACAAAGCAGCGCTAGTCGAAAGAGAATACTGTGCCCGGGAACGTTTCTTAAATCATGGCAGCGTTTAAACAGGGAAAAAGTTCTCACATTGCTTCGATTAAAAAGAGCTGCACCTATTTCCCTTGACTATATATTTTGCTTTTCCCCGACTAATGACTCTCTCGTCAATGGTGAAACCAGACCAGACTGACACGTTTCTTTCTGAACCATAATTTTGCGCTTCCTCTCCCGTTCCTTTATCAAATTCTTCTGCGTTTTCGCCTTCCCCATAACGCTCGTCTGTGTTCCGTTACCCTCGCCTCACCCTTCGACCCGCGCGGTGGAGCTTCGGCTGGATGGCACTAACAACGTCCCCGTCTCATCCTATTCCCTCTTTCTCAGCCCATTTCCCCATTTTCTACCGTTTCCCACCTTTTTCCCCCTTCCCCCTCCCCCCCTCTTCTCTCCTTCCCGCCGCCTCCCCTCAACCGCACATTTTCCCCTCGTTCCCCCCTTTCCCCCCCCCCCTCCGCTTTCGTGTTCAGGCGGTAGAGGACTGGCCGTCCGTACATCCAGGACGTGTGGAAGGAGCCACGATTAGACGCACCGCTTTTTCTTTGCCCGTGTCATTTTGACTGACCTTCTTTTCTCACCCGAACTCCCACCCCACCCTCCCCTCCCCCCACCACCTGCTCCCCCTATTTTCCTCTCCACTTCCCGCTAAGGACGTGGAGGACCAGCGACCGGGCATTCAAGAAGTGTGGAAGTGGAAGGAACCAACCACGGTTCAACACACTTTGATATTTATTTGAGGCAATTTCCTTCTTCCATTCTTGTTCCCGCCTACTTCCTTCCCCATCTCCCCCCAGGCCGTGGAGGACCAGCTATCGGGCATCCAGGACGTGTGGAAGGAGCCGCGGTTTGACACGCTGCCGCACGTGGTGGCGGTGCTGACGTCAGGGTATCCTCAAGATGACATGGCGAGCCTGGCGAAGCTGAGAGACACCATCGAGGTGCTCGTGGACGACGTCGTGCAGGCGTATCATCAGGGCTTTAACAAGGCCATTCACAACTACTCGCAGGTGGGTTGCTTGCTGTTGTAACTTGTAAGTACGTGTGTAGGTATGTGTGTTACTAGATCGAGGTGCTCGTGGACGACATCGTGCAGGCTTACCACCAGGGCTTTAACAAGGCCATTCACAACTACTCGCAGGTCGGTTGCTCGCTGTTGTATGTGTGTATGTGTGAACCTATGTTATAGTGTTACCATCGAGGTACTTGTGGACGACGTCGTGCAGGCTTACCACCAGGGCTTTAACAAGGCCATTCACAACTACTCGCAGGCCGGTTGCTCGCTGTTGTATGTGTGTATGTGTGAACATATGTTCTAGTGTTACCATCGAGGTGCTTGTGGACGACGTCGTGCAGGCTTACCACCAGGGCTTTAACAAGGCCACTCACAACTACTCACAGGTCGGTTGCTGTTGCACGAGTATATATGCTAAAACTATATAAATTTGGACATACATAATACGTATATGAGACTCCGCCTCCTCACTCCCACCCCCAGATTTGGATCGGAAGCTGTTTGTCAAGTCAGCAGAGCAGGCGAGCTTGCTGAAGGCGAGTCTGGCGGAGAGGCTGCAATGGCTATCATATCCGTGCGCATGACCATGCACCATTCACCACCACACACCGTCTCTCTGTCTCCTTCCACCGCTCGGCCCCTTTCCCTTGTCTCCCCCACCCACCCGCTCCTCCCACCAGATTCTGAAGCTGTTCAGCGAGTCGGCGGAGCAGATGAGCGAGCTGAAGGCGAGTCTGGCAGGGAGGGTGTCACGGCTGTCCACACTCATGACCATGCATGCACCATGCACCGTCCATGTCCCCTCCCCTCTCTGCCCCGCTCCCGCTACCTCCAGATTCTGAAGCTGTTCAGCGAGTCAGCGGAGCAGATGAGCGAGCTCAAGGCGAGTCTGGCGGAGGCGAGGCGGCTGCTGAGCAACCGGCACAAGCAGCTGCAGCAGCTGTGGTGCCGATCAATCACGCTGCGCCACGTCATCTCCCTTATCGACCAGATCGACAGCGTCTCCAAGGCACGTGCATGCATACACATGTGATGCACAAGCACTAGTGACTTCTCAGCAGCGAGTTACGTCATATCTCATATCATATGGTATCTTATATCATATCATATTGCGTCGTGTCGTATCGCATCGTATCATATTGTTTCGTATCGTATCGTACTCGATTGTTCAATCCAACCACCACGCCATGCCAGCATCCATTCATGGACCACCAAATTGTCAGCCTCGTGAACTGCGGCAATGGCACCGCTCCGCGTTCTCCCACACTGCCATTTTTTGGCATCCAGTAGTATCTATCTGCACCGCACAGTGCCGTGCCACCAGGTCGACAGCCTCATGTCTTCTCTCCCCCCATTCTCCCCTGCAAACTCCCTTCTCTCCCCCCATTCTTTCCTGCCAACTCCCTTCTCTCCCCCCCGTTCAAATCCATCCAACTTCTCCGTCCCCTTCTGTGCAGGTGCCGCGCATAGAATAGCTGGTGTCGTAGGGGCAGCTGTAT
Organism: Closterium sp. NIES-65; assembly: GCA_948144175.1. Taxonomy (NCBI): domain Eukaryota; kingdom Viridiplantae; phylum Streptophyta; class Zygnematophyceae; order Desmidiales; family Closteriaceae; genus Closterium; species Closterium sp. NIES-65. The sequence goes on from CANXME010000160.1 coordinate 2,178,267, forward strand.
GCTACTGTGCAAAATCTTCTCTCCCATTTTCCATTCTTTCCTGTATCCGCCCTATGAACCTCCCCCCCTTCCTCCCACGCCCCCCTTCCACCCACACCCCTCCCCTCCCTCTTTCATTCCCTCCTGTGCAGGTGCCAGCGCGCATAGAACAGCTGGTGGCGGAGGGGCAGCTGTATGCTGCCGTGCAGATTCACCTGCAGTCCATCTCCACGCTCGACAGAGAGGGCATCTCCCAGGTGAAAACAACAGACAGCATGGTTGCCAGGTGAAAACCAGAGAAACAACATCTGCCAGGCAAGGCTTCACTAACAAGCGCCTACCTTGATTGTGGTAGTCATATGATACGACAGTTCTTGATTGTGCCATGGCCCATTGAGCGAGTGAGTGCATGACATGTGGGTCCATGGGGGGACACATGCGGGGAGAGTTGGCGCATGAGTCATGACATGTGGGTCCAGACTCCAGTGACTTGCAGCCTCTCATCCCAAGCTAGGGAGACACTGCTTCTGATTATTGGGGAGATCTTCAGTCTTTTCAAGATTTCAGTCTATTCAAAAGATTCAGTCTATTCTATGCTCTCAGAGTCCCCCCCACTCTCCATATTCCACTCCACTCCATGCAGATCGGAGCGCTGAGGGACATTCGCAACGAGCTGGCGAACACGAAGCTGCTGCTGTTCAACCGCGTGATAGAGGAGCTGCACGCGCACCTGTACAACAAGGGGGAGCACAGGTGGGTGGGTGTGGTGGGGCATGGACGTTTGGGTATACACGCATGCACACATCTATGCTGCTGCTGTTCAACCGCGTGATAGAGGAGCTGCACGCGCACCTGTACAACAAGGGGGAGCACAGGTGGGTGGGTGTGGTGGGGCATGGACGTTTGGGTATACACGCATGCACACATCTATGCTGCTGCTGTTCAACCGCGTGATAGAGGAGCTGCACGCGCACCTGTACAACAAGGGGGAGCACAGGTGGGTGGGTGTGGTGGGGCATGGACGTTTGGGTATACACGCATGCACACATCTATGCTGCTGCTGTTCAACCGCGTGATAGAGGAGCTGCACGCGCACCTGTACAACAAGGGGGAACACAGGTGAGTGGTGGTGTGAACCGGTTTGTGTGTGTGCTGTGCACGTGCATGTGTGTATCTGTGCCACCAACCTGCTGCTGTTCAACCGTCCATGTGACAGAGGAGCTGCATGCACACCTGTACAACAAGGGGGAACACAGGTGGGTGGTTTGGTTTGTGTGCGTGCGTGGTGGGACCGTGGAGGTGCATTGCATACATAGGTACACGTGCATACACGCGCATGCATGTATGGACGCGCACATGCATGTGCGCATTTGTGCCTAGCTGCTGCCGCTCAACCCTATGACAGAGGAGCTGCTTACGCACCTGTACAACAAAGGGGAGAACAGGTGTGAAAGGGTGGGCAGAAGAGGGACTTGGACTTGGACCCCCAGCACATGGATGGAGTTGTGTCCAAAAACTTATTCAATACCCGTCCCTTCCAACAGGACAGATTCCCACTTTCACTAATGCTTTGCCTCGCCCCCCGTCCCTCTCCACCCCAATCCACTCGGCCGCGCAGTTTGACAAAGGACGATGACGACGACGATGACATCAGCAGCGATAGCTATAACTCTTGTTCCTTCTCGTCCGCCTTATCTCCCCCAATCTTCTCCCACGTTTTCCCCTGCCCTCTCCCTCCCACCTCCCCCAACCCCTTCTTTCCCCCTCCGTCACCCTTCCATGATCCATCCATTCGACTTCGCAGTCTGAAAAAGGAAGCTGCAGCAGACAGCGATGAAAACGGACGACGATGATGACATCAGCAGCGAAGCGACAGCATTCCCTCTCCTTCTCACCCCTTCTCTTGGGTCCGTTCTCTCCGCACCGCACCCCTCCTTTCCCATTGACTGCGCAGTTTGAAGAAGGAAGCTGCAACGGACGACGATGATGACATCAGCAACCTCGTGCCTGTAACCGTGCCGCCCGCCGCCCCGCTACATCCGTCCCTTGCCGCCCAGGGCATCTCTCTGCCCGCCCCTTCCAAGCCCTCCCGCACCCGCGGCCGCAGCGCCAGGGCCCGCGGGGGGCTGAACGTGGAAACTGGGTAAGACGCGTGGTGTGGAGGATAAGAAACAGAAGATATTTACGAGCAATTTGCATGCATGCATTTCCTTGGAGATTCTTTATTATTTGACCACTGTGGCCGCCACATGTGTGTTGCGTGGCGTGAGCATGGAGGCGCGGTAAGGCTAGAGACAGGTGTGGGAAATGGGTGGGAGAACGGACCAACGAGGAATCCACATGCATCCATGCAATGCAAGCATTTCGTGGGAGATGGAAAGGCACATGGGAGATAAGATGAGTCAGCATCACGAACCATGAGTGAGTGAGGGTGGCGATGGCACTGTCAGTCAGCTCTCCTGCGCACAGCAACACCCTTTCCCAAGGGCTTACTCCCCCGTCCATTCCGCCACTTCTCCCTCTCCAACCTCCCTCTCCCCCATGAGCGAATCTGTTTTTTGAGAATTCTCAAATTTGAGGGAGGGGAATTGTATGCCGAATCTGCTTTTTGAGATTTCTCAAAAAGCAGATTCAGCATACAATTTTCCGTCCAATACCCCACTTCTCCATTTCCCACGCGCAGTGAGGCGTCCCTCTTCCCTTTCCTCACTGCCACCCCCGCTTCTTCCCCTTACCGCTTCCCTCTCCAGGTGCGCTAAGAGTGAGATGATGATGGCACAGTGAGTGAGCTCACCACCTGCTCTCACCCAAAGGTATTGAGACTTCATTCATCCGCTCCCTTCCCCACCTTCTCCATCCCCCAGGAGTGCGGTGAGTGAGGACGATGATGGCACAGTGAGCTCGCCCACTTGCAGTGAGGTGTCGGGCACTCCGCATCCCCTTCCCCATCCTCCCCCTCCCTCCCCCTCCCTCCGCATCCCCTTCCCCATCCTCCCCCTCCCTCCCCCTCCCTCCGCATCCCCTTCCCCATCCTCCCCCTCCCTCCCCCTCCCTCCGCATCCCTCCGCCCCCCCTTCTCTCCCCAGGAGCGCGGTGAGCGAGGATGATGACGGCACGGTGGGCTCGCCCACGCGCAGTGAGGCGTCGGGCACGTCCGCGCCGGGGGGAGAGATGGTGGTTAGGCGCGCGCACGTTCCCCCGCCCAAGTGGCTCACTGAAGCCACGTCCAACGAGTTTGTGGTGCGTGGCTGGTGGGGGATTGGGGATGGGATGGATGTTGGTGGTGATGGGGAGAGCGGGATGGGTGTCTGTGGTGGGTGGGTGCGGAGGTGATTCTGATCTGAATTCCAGACGGTGGTGAGGGGCAGCACCATCGCCCACACGCAGTGAGGCATCGGGCATGTGTCAGCCCCGGGAGGGGAGGTGGTGGTGAGGCGCGCCCACGTGCGCCCAAGTGGCTCACTGAAGCCACGTCCAACGAGTTCGTGGTGTGTAGTGGGTGGGGGATGGGGGATGGGGGATGGGATGAGAGTTGGTTGGTGGAGACTCCAGGGTGAGTGAATGTTGTGAGTGGGGGAGCGCCCCAGAGCACGACAAGTACACGCAGACACAGGTGGAGTGTGTGGATCTTCCTGCATGCATGCATGCATTCATTCACACCCCCTTCCTTTCCTACCCCACACCCACCCACCCACCCACCCATTCACGCCCACCCATCCATCCCAACAGGAGTCGTTGACCAAGAGGGAGGCCCCAGAGCACGACAGGTACATGCAGACGCGGGTGGAGTGCATTGCTTGGCATTCATTCACCCGTGCACCCACTCATGTTCACACCACCCCATGGCGTCTCACACAGGAGTCGTTGACCAAGAGGGAGGCCCCAGAGCACGACAAGTACATGCAGACGCTGGTGGAGTGCATCGCTCTGCTGGGCAAGGTGGCGGCTGCTGGTGCTGTGCTCAGGTGAGCCCTTTGTACCTTCCAGCTGGGTCCTCTCAGGTGGGCTGCTCCCGCCTCTCAGATGGCCCTCTCAGGTGGGCCGTTCGCCCTTCTCTCAGGTGAGCTGTTCGCCCCCCTCAGATGGACACTTTGTGCCTCCCAGGTGGAGCCCTGCCCTGCGCCTCCCCAGGTGGTCTTTCCCCCCTCCCAGGTTAAAATTTCCTCCACAGCTTTGATTCCGGCTCCTCTCAGGTAGGCTGCTCACCCATCCGTCTCTAATATTCTCCATACGTGGTGCTGCCCTGGCTTGTGCTCTGGTACTGCCCTGGCTTGTGCTCTGGTGCTGCCCTGGCTTGTGCTCTGGTGCTGCCCTGGCTTGTGCTCTGGTGCTGCTTTCCATGCATTGCCATCGCCTCATGCTGTGTTACGCCTCTTTGTGTGCGCGCACGTGCGCATGTGTGTGTGTGTATGTTCATGCGTGCATGCGTGTGTGTGCGTGTGTGAGTGTGTGTGTGTGTGTGTGTGTGTGTGTTCATGGATGTGTGTGTGCGTGTGTGCGTGTATGTGTGTGTGTGTGTGTGTGTGCGTGTGTGTGTTTGTGTGTGTGTGCGTGTGTGTGTTCATGCATGTGTGTGTGTGCGTGTGTGTGTTCATGCATGTGTGTGTGTGTGTGTGTGCGTGTGTGTGTTCATGCATGTGTGTGTGTGCGTGTGTGTGTTCATACATGTGTGTGCGTGTGTGTGCATATGTGAGCATGTGAGCATGAGAGCAGTCAGCGTGTGCGGGGGTCGGTGCGCGAGATCATCCTTCATGAGATCAAGGACTGTGCAGCTGCAGCAGATGCAGCGCGGTGAGTCAGGGAGTTTCGTTTCGAGATTCAGGCCTGGATGCGGCTTGCTTCCAGATTGAATGACCAGCATTTTCCGTCCGCTGTCCGTAGCACTCCTGTGTCTGCCGGCATTCATTCTTTAATGCTGGAGAAAAGGTCAGCGGCAGGCAAGTCCAGCTGTGAGCGTCTGTTGCGCATGCATCTTGGCGCAGTGCGGTCAGAATCGGTTGAGAGTAACCTTAGCAGCAGATTCCGCTTTTTCACTGCCAAGCCGTTCTTATGCGGAGCAAGCATGGAAGGTGGCGCATTCACTCAAACATCTCTTCCTCGTCGTTCATTCCCGAGTCATTCTTGGGACATTCTGTTGGTGATTAACTGAGCCAGTAGTCGACCTTCTTCACCTATTCGCCCATCAACCCAACCTCCCTCTTCAACCCACCTCCTCCCCCCAGTCCCTGGGTGGAGCAGGTGAGCAAGCACTCCCAAGCTACATCCATGCCTCACTCCCTTCCTTTCCTCTTTTTCCCCCATCAACCCAACCTTCCTCCTCCACCCCCCCCCCCCTGTGGCCCTGCCCCTTTTCCCCAGTCCCCGAGTGGAGCAAGTGAGCAAGCGGTCGCAGGCGGCCACCACGCCCCACTCAGCCGCCTCCACGCCCTCCTCCCACTCCACCGCCTCCTACTGCTCCACCTCCCACAACACATTCCCTTAGGCTTCTCTTCGTTTTTCTTCATTCTTTCTGTGATTCATCAGTTCAATCCTCGACCTCTCCTCCTCTCTCCTCTCCCCCTTTCCCCCCCAGTCCCCGAGTGGAGCAGGTGAGCAAGCGCTCACAGGCGGCCACCACTCCCCACTCAGCCGCCTCCACGCCCTCCTCCCACTCCACCGCCTCCTACTCCTCCACCTCCCGCGCCTCCTCCTACTCCTCCTACCCTCTCCGCTCCTCCAACCCCCGCGGCGGAGCAGTGGTGGTGGCGGGAGGGGGAGGTGCGGGCGGAGGGGCGGGAGGAGGGGCAGGGGCGGGGCTGCATGCTCCGAACGGGGTGGCGCAGGTGGTGGCCCAGGAGCTGCTGGAGTCGATTATGAAGAAACTCACCATCATTCTAGGTGGGTGTGAGTGTATTCAGGGTGTCTGTGTGTGTGGTGGGTGGGTGTGTGCTGGTAGGAGGGGGAAGGAGAGGGTGAGTTGCGGCGGGGGGAGGGGCAGGGGCAGGGCTGCATGCACCGAACAGGGTGGCGCAGCGCAGATAGTGGCTCAGGAGCTGCTGGAGTCGATAATGAAGAAACTGACCGTCATTCTTTCTAGGTGCGTGTGTGAATGTATGAAAGGCTTTCTATGCATGTGTTGGTGTGTGTGCCAGTAGGGGCGCAGGGGGGGGGCTGCATGCTTGGAATGGGGTGGCCCAGGTGGTAGCTCAGGAGTTGCTGGAATTGATTATGAAGAAACTGACCGTGATTCTAGGTGTGTGTGTTTGGTGGTGTATGCTGGTAGTGGGAGGGGAAAGGAGAGGATGTGTTGCTTGGGGGGGAGGGGCACGGGGGTGTGCATCCTTTAAACAGAATAGAGCAATGTGGTTCTCGTGATGGTGGGCGTGGGCGATTTCATGAAGGCCCAGGCGTCGGACCACTCAGGAGGTGACTTTTGAGTCGACTCAAAAGTCACCTCATGAAGGCCAAGGCGTCGGACCACTCAGGAGGCGTGCAGCGCACCTCCTCTCCTCTCCTCTCCAACTCCTCTCCAATGTACCGCATCCCACCTGACTGTTACCGCAGAGAACCATATTGTGGTGGGGGATCTCATGGAGGCGAAGGCATCGGACCGCTCGGGGGACGTCCGGCGCACGCCGGATGGGGACGAGGCGGTCAGCAAGTTCAGCGCCAGCACGGGCGGCTACAGCGTCGCTTTCGTCTGGTCCTGTATGCAGGTGGGCGGCAAGCTCTGGACTGTTATGCACAGGTGGACGGTTGGTTACTGGCCTGTCCCGCTTGCAGGTGGGATGCACTTTTTGTTTGATCAATGATCCTGCATGCACGGGTGTGGCTGTTTGTTGTCCTCATGGCACTGTGTGTTTGTGTGTGTGGGAACGTTTGGTTGCTCTGTTGTAGAGTGCTGTACAGTGTACTACAGTGTTTGTACGGTAGTCTACACGGTGGGTTCATGATTAATCGCGTGCTGGACATGCTCTCTTACTTCCCTTTTCTCTCTAAACCCGCTCACCAGAGCGAGTGCCAGCAGTTGCTGTGCGACATCCCCAGGGCCAACCCAACCTTTGAATCTTCCCCCTATTCCCCCCTTTTCCCCCCCGTTCCCCCCTCTCCCCCCCCCCCCCCTTTTCGCCCTGGATTCCCCCTTTTCCCCACATTTAATCTCTCACCAGAGCGAGTGCCAGCAGTTGCTGTGCAACATCCCCAGGGCCAACCCAACCTTTGAATCTTCCCCCTATTCCCCCCTTTCCCCCCCCGTTCCCCCCCTCCCCCCCCCCCCCCCTTTTCGCCCTGTATTCCCCCTTTTTCCCCCATTTAATCTCTTACCAGAGCGAGTGCCAGCAGTTGCTGTGCGACATTCTCAGGGCCAATCCAGACGGCGGCTCTTCTGAGACGTCAGGGCGCACCGCCCAGCTCAAACTCGACTCCGGCGGGTATGATTCAATTTGATCTGATCTGGCTGGTCCGATCTGATTTGATTCGATCTGAGACCTTATTGAACCCTATTCGATCTGTGCTGGCCTGATTTGAACTAGTTCTCGTTGCTGGTGCCATAGGTTGAACGATGTGTGATGAGGTTTCGCTTATTCTTTCTGTCTGCTGCCTATCCCGCCCCACCCCACCCCACCCCAGCCCCACACCCCCAAAGCCCCAAGTCCCCCGGACCCCTCAACCCCCACTCTACCTGCTGCTCTCGAGCTGTTCTTCCCGCTCTTTCCCTGCTTTGTTCTGCTCTGCTCCTGACTCTTCCTGCTTTGCTCTGCCCCGCTCCTGACTCTTCCTGCTTTGCTCTGCCCCGCTCCTTGTAATTTCATATTTCATACAACATACATAGGCTAGAAGTGTAGCACATTTATAAATTGGGGGGTTGCTTAGTGTACCCTCCAACCACATTTTGTGGTTGGTTGGGATTGGTCCTTAGCTCAACCAATCCCAACCAACACACATTTGTGGTTGCTTGGGTCACAAGCAAGCTCACCCATTGGCCAACTTACTGGCCAATAGGGTAAGCTTCCCTCTAATCTCTCTCTTGCTCATTGTTTGTACTAAAGAGCCTCTTGGCTCATTATTCAATGTATCAATTCTAGCTTTACAACACTCCTGACTCTTCCTGCTTTGCTCTGCCCCGCTCCTGACTCTTCCTGCTTTGCTCTGCCCCGCTCCTGACTCTTCCTGCTTTGCTCTGCCCCGCTCCTGACTCTTCCTGCTTTGCTTCCGGCTCTGCCCCTGACTCTCTTCTCTGTGTCGCAACACTTAATGCCCTGTTCTCTGTCTGCCTCTTCTCATGCACAACAACGGCCGGTGCCCCGCCGCTTCATCTGTTGCATGCATGGTTACATGGGCGTGTAACCGATTGTGGATGCATGACTGCATGGGTGCATGGATGCATGCATGGGATGGGTGCATGGGTGCATGGATGTGTGGGTGCATGGATGCGTGGGTGCATTGGTGCATGGTGCATGCATGGATGTGGGTGCGTGGGTGCATGGATGCATGGCTGCATGGCTGCACGACTGCATGAATGCATGGTGTTGTGTGCAATGCAGCACCAAGGGAGCCATGCTCACCTTCAGCTTCCGATTCACCGACGCCAACACCACCTCCGCTCCTGCTGCAGGTGGGTTGTTGCTGCTGCAGGTGGGTTGCCCTGTTGTCGGTGCATGGGTGCACTTGTCTCTGCCATGCATGCATGTGTGTGAGCAGCAGCAGCACCAAGGGGGCCATGCTCACCTTCAGCTTCCGATTCACCAACGCCAACACCGCCTCCGCTCCTGCTGCAGGTGGGTGCGTTGCTCGCTCCTACTCCGGGTGGGTTTTTCTGTTCTGGCTGCATGGGTGCACTGTTCTCTGCCATGGCTGTGTGGGCAGCAGTACCAAGGGAGCCATGCTCACCTTCAGCTTCCGATTCACCGACGCCAACACCGCCTCTGCGCCTGCTGCAGGTGGGTTGTTGCTGCAGCAGGTATGGTGCTCCTGCGGCAGGGGTGTTGCCCGCTCCTGCCACAGGTACATTACATTGTTGCCGCAGCCGCTGGTGTCGTGCTCTCTTTCAGGTATGCTGCTGGTGTCGTGCTCTCTTTCAGGTATGCCGCTGGTGTCGTGCTCTCTTTCAGGTATGCCGCTGGTGTCGTGCTCTCTTTCAGGTATGCCGCTGGTGTCGTGCTCTCTTTCAGGTATGCGGCCCTCTCCTTGCCTCTCTGTCCCTTCAGGTGTGTTTCTGCTGCGTCAGGCGCCACTGTGTTCCTTCATGCTTCCCCATGTAACCCCCACTTGTGTCTCGTCATCCTTCGCTTTTCTCTTCCCTCCCGTTTTTCTGTCTTGTCCAATGACGGACCTACTGTGCTGTGGTAAGAGAGAGCAAATTTTGTCCCAGCCCTCAAGAGTTTTGAGACATCCCAAAGCTCACTCTCTCTCTCTCTCCCATGGAACACGTTTCCTGCTCGTACAACTACGCACCTACCCATAACTACTGTGATTAGCAAAGCCCTCCCAGTCCTCTCCACCCGCACAGAGCCTCCCTGAAGGCACCCTGTAGCCCCCCTCCCTATTACTTATGTGAGAAAACGTGAGAAAGAACCGTTAATCTCATTAGGAGAGATGGGGGTATACATAGTAGTGCTAGGAGGGGGGGGTTTGGTCGGAACCAAGCCAACATTATTGGCCCCTACCAATAAGTTGGGTTGAGGGATTATTGGGGGTACCAATAGTGTTGACCAAGTGGTTCAACATTATTGGGGGGACCAATAATTCCCAACCCAACCTTGGGGGCCAAGGTTTGAGTTTCAACCCCCAACTAGGGTTGGCCCTAGTTCTACACCCAAAGTAAGATTGGGTGGCTATCTCTATCCTATGCTTATAGGATTGATGTAGGTTACAATGAGGATGATAATCTGACAACTTATCGGTGGTTTTTGAGAAATTTCTCCCTGCACCTGTAATTCCCCTCCCTTCGTCCACCACCCTCATTTGGGTGTGTCTTTCCTGCTTACCTTCTGTTCCCTATCAGCCTCCCTTTGCTTCTCCCTACCGCCCCTACCTTTGCCTTCCGACGACCTCTCTCCCTGCTTTCCTCCCCTCCCACCTCATCCACAGCAGAATCACCACACCCCTCTTCCTGCTGTCTGCCTTCCCTCTCTCTGCTCTTGTTCTCCCCTGTCTCCGCCCTATTTCCCCAAACATAGCAGAGGCGCTGCCAAAGAGGCGGGTGGGGGGCATGGCGGGGGGAGCGGGCGCACTGGAGGGATACGGCACGGCCCAGCTGCTGCCAGAGCGAGGCATCTACCTCACCTCCGCCTGCTACCGCCCCACGCTGCAGGTGGGTTGATTTGTCTGTTGTGGGTTTGAGTCAAAGGAGTTGCTCTGCTGTTGCCAGAGCGAGGCATCTACCTCACCTCCGCCTGCTACCGCCCCACGCTGCAGGTTCGCCAAGCAGAATTCATTTTTAAGTGGAACAGGCCACTCCACTCAAGCCCCTCTGCACCACTCAAACCCCTCTTTCCACTAAAACCAACCTAAACCCGAATCCTCTCACACCTCACACAAACCTACCTTCTATTCCAAATGCTTTTTAAGTAGACTGATAGTGGCGCATTCTTGCTCCCTCCCCCCCCCGCTCACTCCCTCCCTCCTTCGCTCCCTCACTTCCTCACTTCCTCCATCTTCTCCCTGTGTCCTCCTCTCCCCCCTCCCGCTCTCGCTTCCTCCTGTCCTTCCCAGTTCACAGAGAAGGTTACTCAAATGCTGCCACGCAAATACTCCGACCTAGGGTGAGTTGCCATCCACACAACATTGCATCTGTTTAACTGCTTTCGCTCAAATCTGTAAAAACTATTTTACGGAACAGTAATAAGTATGGAGCTGAGTCTTATGCACCATCCATCTGCCCTGCCTTAGCAGTTCTCCTGGCAACCACAACCAATTCGCCACCCTCTCCCGCTTGCTCCCCACCTTCATCCTGCCCCTGCTGCTACAGCAAAGCTGAATATTCAGTCGACCAAAAAAACCACTGGAGTCGCCACTCTTTCTTTCTCGCTTTTGCTGCCCCTATCCCCACTCTCCCTTCCACCCCCTGCCCCTGCTGCTGCAGCCGCTCTGGCCTGCGCCCCTTTATGGACAGCTTCGTTAAGGACCAGTTCCTGCCCTGTGTGCGCGACGACTACCGCAACCGCGTCGCTGAGGCTCTCTCCAGTGAGTGTGCCCTCTCCAGTGAGTGTGCCCTCTCCCGCTTATGCATTGGATTGGTTGGAGCAACCTAGCAACCCATTGCTGCCCACTTCCCCATGCTCGCTTCCTCCCTTTCCCCCCTTCGTCCTCCCCACCGCCTGCAGGCCCGTCTGCCTTCCGCCCGCGAGCCAAGACCATCGGCATGTACGAGCCAGCAGCCGAAAAGGGCCGCCCGCTGCTGCAGGGGCCGGTGGCGGTGGAGGGGGTGGTGGAGGAGGTGGTGGAGTGGGCCAAGGCCATGCCCGTGTATGCTGGGGAGTTCGTAGCCCTTGTGCACACCCTGCTTGACCGCACACTCGAGCGCTGCCGAGGAGTCTACACTGAGGTGAGCTGTGTGCTGCAAGTCAGACGTTGAGGGGGGTGGGGGGAAGTCTCCTATGGGAGGAGGTGGTGGAGTGGGCCAAGGCCATGCCCGTGTATGCGGGGGAGTTTGTTGCTCTCGTGCACACCCTGCTTGATAGGACTCTCGAGCGTTGCCAGGGTGTTTATACCAACGTGCGCTGTTTGGTCTGGGGGAGGGGGACGGGAGGGCGGGGAGAGTGAGAGGTTGAGGGAAAGCGAAGGGTGGGTGAGAGGAGTGATGGGGTGGTTGCTGTGGATGGGATGAGGGTTTTGTGTACTCTTACAGCAGGCAGTAGCCATTATTCTTCTTCCGTTTCCCTTCCACTCCTGTACCCCCCGCACCCAAAATCCACCCTTGTTCTTCTTTTCCTCCTCCCCGAGTCCGTTCTCGGCTCTCGTTGCAGCAACCTATTGGGCTGCCCCGTTCTGAGGGGACTTTTGAGCCGACCTCATGCAGCAGCAGGCCGTCCCCTCCCCATAACCCCAACTTCCCTACTCCCTCAACTTCCCTATTCCCCTCCCTTTCCCCTGCCTCTCCCAGGCTGTGCTCGGCCCGCTCAGCAGCAGCCCAGTGGGCCGCCCAGATATTGACAACCTCATGCAGCAGCAGGCGGCCTGCTCTTCCTCTTCCCTCTCCACTCCCTTTTTTCCCATTTCTACTCTACTGCACCCCCCCACCACCACCGCCCCGCCCCCTGCCCCCTTGACCCCCCAAGGCTGTGCTCGGCTCTCTCAGCAGCAACCTGGTGGGCCGCCCGGATATCGACAACCTCATGCAGCAGCAGGCGGCAGCCAAGCTGCTAGCGGACGGCGATCTGCCGCCCGCTGAGCTGGAGGCCGCCCGGGAGGACCCGCCTCTGGACAGCGAGGCGTACGAGCTGGACCTCGAGATCTACGGCAAGCTGCTGGCTTTAAGGCCTATTAAGGAGGTAGTTACTTTTGTGTGGGGGAGGGTGTGTGTGTGTGTGTGTGTGTGTGTGTGTGTGTGTGTGTGTGTGCGTGCGTGTGTGTGCGTGCGTGCGCGTGCGTGCGTGGGTGCGTGCGTGTGTGCGTGCGTGGGTGCGTGCGTGCGTGCGTGGGTGCGCGTGTGTGTGCGTGTGCGTGCGTGGGCGTGCGTGGGTGCGTGCGTGGGTGCGTGGGTGCGTGTGCGTGCGTGCGTGTGCGTGCGTGCGTGTGCGTGCGTGTGCGTGCGTGCGCGTGCGCGTGCGTGTGTGCGCGTGCGTGTGCGTGCGGGTGCGTGCGGGTGCGTGCATGCGTGTGCGTGCGAGTGCGTGCGTGTGCGTGCTTGTGCGTGCTTGTGTGTGCGCGTGCATGCGTGTGCGTGCGTCGTGTGTGCGTGCGTCGTGTGTGCGTGCGTGCGTGTGCGTGCGTGTGCGTGCGTGTGCGTGCGCGTGCGTGCGCGCGCGTGTGTGCGGCGTGTGTGCGGCGTTTGTGCGGCGTGTGTGCGTGTGTGTGCGTGTGTGTGCGTGTGTGTGCGTGTGTGTGCGTGCGCGTGCGTGTGTGCGCGTGCGTGTGCGTGCGGGTGCGTGCGGGTGCGTGCGTGCGTGTGCGTGCGAGTGCGTGCGTGTGCGTGCTTGTGCGTGCTTGTGCGTGCGCGTGCGTGCGTGTGCGTGCGTGTGCGTGCGTCGTGTGTGCGTGCGTGCGTGTGCGTGCGTGTGCGTGCGTGTGCGTGCGCGTGCGTGCGTGCGCGTGCGTGCGCGCGCGTGTGTGCGGCGTGTGTGCGGCGTTTGTGCGGCGTGTGTGCGTGTGTGTGCGTGTGTGTGCGTGTGTGTGCGTGTGTGTGCGTGTGTGTGCGTGTGTGTGCGTGTGTGTGCGTGTGTGTGCGTGTGTGCGTGTGCGTGTTTGTGTGTGTGAGTGTGTGTGTGTGTGTGTGTGTGTGTGTGTGAGGATGTGTGTGTGTGAGGATCCGCCATGCTATGTGCGATCGAAGACCCGCCTCTGGTCTGGACAGCCAGGCGTGCGAGCTGGACCTCTCTGGGCCCTCTCGCCTTCCTTTCCCTTTCTCCCCGGCGGGAGAAACTCGTTGTGGGCACCGTCAGTGACATTTTTCTTCTCCCTCCTCGTTGCCTCGCCTCTCATTCCCCCTCGCACCTTGCCGTTCATCCCGTTCTCCCCTGGCAGGCAGGAGCAACTGATTCTGGACACTGGCAAGTGGGTGCTTCTGGCGGCACTCAGTGCCTCCCACTGTCCTCACACCTCACCTCTCATCCGACTGTGTGCTTGCCTGCCTTTCATCCCCGTTTCTCCCTCTCAGGAGCAACTGATTCTGGACACCGGCAAGCTGGTGCTGCTGGCCGCTCTCAGTGACACACTTGAGTACTTTGCCGATGCCATCCTGCGGTGAGTGCTGCTGATGCCATCCTGCGGTGAGTGCGTGGCTGTGGTGACTGTATGCACACATGCGCACATGCACGCATGCAGACATGCGCATACCGCCCTCTTCCCCCAACCCCTGCTTCTTCCCATGCCCAGTCTGGACCGCCCCAAGGTAGCAGGCAGTGCGAGGAAGAAGACAGCAGCGGCATCAGCGAGGCAGCAGCGGGCACCGGATCTGACGCTCTTATAATGATCTCACTTCTCGCACTCTTCCCCTGTCCCAATTCCAGTCTGGGCCTGCCCAAGGTAGCAGGCCGTGCGAGGAAGAAGACAGCAGCAGCGTCGGCGAGGCAGCAGAGGGCACCGGCGCTGACGTTACTGCTAATGGTTCCTCTTCCCACCCTCTTCCCCCAACCCCTGCTCCCTGCTCCCTCCCATTCTCAGGCTGGGTCGCCCCAAGACAGCAGGCAGTGCAAGGAAGAAGACGGCAGCGGCATCAGCGAGACAGCAGCGGGCGCCGGCGCTGACAGCTTCACTGCAGCAGCTGGCGGAGCGCTACCGGCTGCTGGCGAGGGAGGCTCTCAGGACACTGCGAGTGGAGATGCAGCTGCATTGTATCTTCCACCTGCAGGTACTCAAGTACACTAGAGTAGAGTTTGTGTACCCTAGAGTCTGCAGCAGCTGGCGGAGCGTCACTGCCTGCTGGCAAGGGCTTTTGAGGCGCCTCAAATGACGGAGTGTCACTGCCTGCTGGCGAGGGAGGCTCTCAGGACACTGCGAGTAGAGATGCAGCTGCACTGCATCTTCCACCTGCAGGTGCAGTTGTGTTGTGTATGTGAGTTGATGGATGCTACTGCACTTCCCATAGGCTGCAGCAGCTGGTGGAGCGCTACCGGCTGCTGGCACGGGAGGCTCTACACGCCCTGCGCGTGGAAATGCAGCTGCACTGCATCTTCCACCTGCAGGTATACTTTTGCATGTGAGTGAGTGGACGCTGCTGCATTGCGCTACCTCGTTGCAGCAGCTGGCAGAGCGCTACCGCCTGCTGGCAAGGGAGGCCCAGCGCACGCTGCGCTGTTCCGTCCCCCTCTGTTCCGCACCCCTCTGTTCCGTCCCCCTCTGTTCCGTCCCCCTCTGTTCCGCCCCCCTCTGTTCCCCCCCCCTCTGTTCCGCCCCCCTCTGTTCCGCCCCCCTCTGTTCCATCCCCCTCTGTTCCGCCCCCCTCTGTTCCGTCCCCCTCTGTTCCGTGGCCTGCTCTGTTCCCCCTGCTCGGTGCCCCTTCACTGCAGTTCACACCGAACCGTGAGTACTGAGGGGTTTCCTCATCCTTTGAAGTCAATGGGAATGATGGGAATAATGGGAATAACCTTCAAATCAAATTTCCTGATCCTCCATCCGTTCGTCCCTCCCTCCGTGCCTCTCTGCTGCAGTTCATGCCGACGCGTGGTTACGTGAACAAGATTGATGCAGAGGAGCCAGAGCTTCGAGATGTCTCAGAACTTTGTTCGGTCCCTCCGTGTCCCCCACACCCATCGTCACCCCCATCGCTTTGGTGCCGCTGTGCTGCAGTTCATGCCCACCCGTGGTTACCTACGTGAACGAGATCCATGCAGAGGAGCCGAGCCAGAGCTTTGAGATGTCTCAGAACTTGTTCGGTCCCTCCGTGTCCCCCACACCCATGTCACCCCGTGCCTCTCTGCTGCAGTTCATGCCGACGCGGGGGTACGTGAACGAGATCGATGCAGAGGAGCCAGAGGACTTCATCGTGGCTCTCACCGCCCAGGTACAGTTCGAACAACAACCAACGCCACAGGTGTTATGCATGAGCTCCAGCCATGCATGACACGACACAATGGCAAACTACTACTGAGGCGCCTCAAAAGGAGCCAGAGGACTTCATTGTGGCTCTCACCGCCCAGGTACCGTTCACACAACAACCAACTCTATCTACAGGTGTTATGCATGAGCTGCAGCCACGTCATGTATCACACAATGGCAGGGCAGGCTCCCTTTTGGTGCTCTATTGGTACCCGCCCACCCCACTGGTACGCGGACGAGATAGACGCAGGGGAGGAGCCTTTTCAGGCCTTTCAGAAGATTGATGCGGAGGGGACCGAGGGTTCCATGGTCGCTCTCGCTGCTCAGGTACTGTTCCTGGCCTGGGGACTTGCACTCTTGGCTTGGACTTGTACTGTTTTCATTCAGACTCGCACTGTTCATGTGTACAGGACAGCATGCGGGGACTGTGTCATCTGCCCTCACCAGCCAACCACCCTGCAATGCAAGTGTGTCAAACCCACATTCCCCTCCCCTCTTCAACCTCCCTCCCTCCCCACCCCCCTTCTCTCCACTTACTCTCTTCCCCCTCTTTCCTTGGCCAGCTCACCCGAGTGGACGAGGAAATGACGGTCTTCATCGCCCCTGCTCGTCACTACTATGTCTTTGTTGGCGTCTGCAGCCTCGCCCTGAACCCCCCCACCTCCCCCTCCTCCTCTTCATCTCTCTCATCCCTCTCCCCGTCCCCACCCTCTCTCCTTGGCCAGCTCACCCGAGTGGACGAGGAAATGACGGTCTTCATCGCGCCTGCCCGCCGCTACTACGTCTTTGGGGGCGTCTGCAGCCTTGCTGCCACAGGCCTTATCCGGGTAAGCTCTTTCATCAAAACCACGCTGTTGCTATGTGTGTGTACTGCTGATTGTACACCCATCATGCTAGTTAGTTGAGCTTACATGCAATTATGGGTGGGGGCGTCTGCAGCCTCGCCGCCATAAGCCTTATTAGGTATGCTCGCTGCTATGTGTGTGCTTACTGCTTGCGTGCTCTTTGGTCGTATGTCCATGTGCTGCTGGTCCGTGCACTCCAATTTCATATGATATTTGAGTTTTTTTTTTTTTTTTTTGTCGACGTCGACCTTCATTCAGACGTGTTTTGATGAGCTGAGGGTATGAAGCATGCAGCCTTCAGTTCGTCCTCTTCTCCTTCCGTCCTTCCGAAGTCCTGACAATATTGCATAGCAGCGATATACTCGCTCCTCGTCTTCTCAATCGTCCAAATTCACGCCCTTTCCTCTTTCTCTTTTGCTCCCTCAGCCCCCTTCCTCCTCTCAACTATCCACTCGTCCATCCCCCATTCCTCCCCCTAAACCCAAATCCCCCATTTCCCCCCCCGGTAACCCCACCCACCACACCCCATTCCTCTGCTCTTCTCCCCACCACCAGGCTCTGGCGGAGCTGCCAGGGATCAACTCGCTGGGAGTGCGGCAGGTGCAGCGCAACTGCATCGCACTGCAACAGGTGACATTGACATGTTATTGCGCAGAACTGTTCCGTTCTAGGCATTCTTTTTCATCAGAAGATTGTTGTTCATCTCTCACGTTCTACTCCCCCATCATCTACTTTCCCTCCCCGCTTGTCTCGATCCCCGCTCCACTCTCCACCTCTGCACTCTCACCCTTCCCCTTAATCTCATCTGCCCTGGAATCAGAGCATGCCAAGTCAGCCCATGGTAAACCTCTCCCCACACCTTCCCCACAACAATCCCATCACTCCCATTTTCTTCCTTCCCCACTCCCTCCATTCCCTCCGGCCGTCAGACCCTGGCAACACTCAACGCGAACGGCAGTCAGAGTGTGCAGCTGAGTCTGGACCGCGTGGGCGAGTACTATGAGCTGCTCAACCGGCCATATGAGGTGTGTGCTGCTGTGAGGTGATGGCTGCTGCTATTGTGAGGTGAGGCTGAGCGATTCATAGCACTCATAGGTGGGAGGTGCAATGCGCTGCACTCTCCACTGCAGCACGCACCTTCATAGGTGGGTGCTATGAATCGCTCAGCCTCCCTTGTAAAGTGCGCATTGCACTTTAGGGCTAATCAGTAGACATAATTTGGCAACAACCGCTCATTCCTCCCCTGCTCCTACTTCCCCTCCATTCCCCACATGAGTACCTCCGTTGCTGCAAGATTCCACTGATTCTTTCATTCTGCTCTGTCTGTTTATTTGTTCCTTCTCTCGGTCACAGGCGCAACTGCTACTCGTGTCTCATCTTCCCCTGTTTCTATCGTGACTTTTGAGTCGACTCAAAAGTCAACTGCTACTCGTGTCTCATCTTCCCCTGTTTCTATCCTTCCGCAATCTCTCTTTTCGTCCCTCTTCCCACTCTCAGGCACTGCTGACATACATCAAGGACCACAACCGCCACCTCCCTTTCCACACCCCGCTTTTGCTGTTTCATGACAAATGACGCGTGCTCTACTCTCTGTTTCTATCTCTCGCTCTCTCAGGCGCTGCTGGCATACATCAAGGACCATAACCGCTACTTCTCTGTCGATGAGTAAGTCAAGTCCCGCCTGGTTACCGTATGACACACCAATAATCTCCTGTCTGTATCCCCGGTGCCCGTTTGTCAGTTGCACGCCCTAGAGTAGCCGTTTCCTATTGTGGCCAGTCGTGCGTGCTTAGTCTGCCTCTTCTTGCCTCTCGGTATGGGTGTGACACTGTTTGAACGCTCACAAGCACGGCACCTGCAGGTTGATGGAACTGAGGGATGTTTGCTGGTTGACGGAACTGAGGGATGTCTGCTGGTTGACGGAACTAAGGGATGAACAGCTTGCGTCATTCTCACATCCCGCTCCTCTCTCTACCACCCCCCTTGGCTTGCTGCCTCTAGGAACATTTCTACTCTCAAACGTTTAACTGGGTGGTTCTGCTTGTGTCACTGCCAGGTACCTCACCCTGATCAAGGTGCGTGTGCCTGGAAGGCACGTGCCAAAGGATGCGACAGAAACGATTAAGGAGCTTTTGCAAGAGGGCTGATATTAGCATTGCCTGTGATTGGTACTTTGGATTGTCGGATTAGTGTCCCCTAGTCAAGAACTAAGTAGGTTAAACTGAAACGTGTTTCAGATAATTTGCCCTCGTATCTTACAGCGTGCACTCTGGCTAGGTTTTGACAATGTAATGCCCCCTTAGGTTTTTCAAGTATTGTATGTATAATTTCTATGCATTCTTTTGATATATGCATATTATCGAATTCTGTAGCCAGTATGTTTATTTGGATCAGCCCTCGCGCTTATCGAGAACACGTTCCCTGGTGATGACATGCCAGCACGACAAACGCCGCGGTCTCCTTACAACGCGCTCCTGACATTGGGAGTTCCCGCGCGATGCTTTCCATGCCAACATCGTGCCATGTTTGGCTGGGTTCGGAGCAGCAAGATTGCTTCCCCGAATGCTGCCCGTCTAGGTGTTACCGTGTTTGATCCATCCTCCTAAACTTTCTAACATGTATTCTTTTCTCCTCAAGGCAAACCGGATAACTAACTCTAGCGCTTAACTGTTGGTGTGCAACTTTGGCAGCTTTGGAACTCTTATGAAGCTTTTGGGGGAACTCGTTTCAAAATACACAGGAGGCAAGGATGGCTGGATTCGTGCAGTTCGTGCATCCTCGAAACGCTGGTCGTTGCACCAGCAAACCAAAAAGTGTGCTTTCTTTGGCGAGCTTGCAAGAATGATCTTCCAAGTTGGTGCTTCCACCATGTCTAGACTAATGTTATCGATTTCATCGCAAGCACGTGCAAAGCGTTTCCTCAGGGTCCGTCACGGCTCGCGACCATACGAGTGTTGTGTCTTGCGTGCCTGAGCGTCCCAGCGTTTTGCGTTAGCGCACGGGCAAGTCTTGTGAGCATACTGCTTCCTCCGCTGTCCACGATCTTGTCGGAGAGAAATCGCGAGGGTCGCACGATATGAGGCTTGCGAAAACAGGGAAATGCGTCAATTGATTTGAACGAGAGAATCAAATTTACGAAACGTCGCAATCAAGCGACTGCCTGATTGGTAGACTCGTGTAGGTGGTATGTTCTTGACGACAGTGTATGCAATTGCGTCACATTGAATTCAAGACAAGAGACACAGACATCCACCTTTCTTCCTGTCAGATAGAGACGTTCTGTCATCTTGACAATATTATATCGGTTCTAGCTCGCAACTTGTGAAGGTTCATCTGGTCCAGTAGACATCTTTGTCCCGCACAGTCTAGTTGATGCGAATACAAATTCTGGTTACAGCTTCTTAATTCAATTCGCCGCCAACGGCTCGTGAACGCTCTTCGCGAAACAGTCTTTAAAGCAATCAGCACAGCACCGGCCTCGTTCCATAGAAACTGCGTATCCTTGATACTCGTTCCGTCGTGTATCCTTGATACTCGTTCCGTCGTGTATCCTTGATACTCGTTCCGTCGTGTATCCTTGATACTCGTTCCGTCGTGTATCCTTGATACTCGTTCCGTACGGCGGTCGATCCGAGAGCCTCTCTAAGCCCACTCCTCATAGCACCATATACTCATCTCATATTTTAGTACTCCAAGCTACTGCCTTTACCCGATTTCTACGACCCGATTCCCATCCTCCCGTCACGCCCTTTTGTTTCCCTCTCCCCGACCCCGCCATCACGGGCGCGCATCTCCTCCCCCGTTTCCTCGTCCGCCAACCCCCCAGCCCCCTCTGCAGCCCTCTGCTTCCGCCCGCGCACGGTTCCCCTTCCCCCCCGACTTCCGCCTCCCCGCCCCGCCCTTCCTCTTTTCCTGCATCTGCGCAAGCCGCCACGCTGGAGGCGGAGAGGCTGATCGGAGGGGAGGGGGAAGCGGGGGAAGGGTTAATTGGGAAAAAAGAGGGGGAACCGGGAGAAGGAGCGGGGGCTTATGCGGAAGTTGCTGGCGGCGAGGAAAGGGGGGATGGGAAAGGCGGAAGGGAAAGGTCTGAGGACGGTATGGATGGCGACCGCGCGAGCGGGGAGCGGAAGCCCTTGACGGGAGGGGGAAACGGGGAAGATGGGAGAGAGGGGGAAGAGGGAGTGGCGGAGGCTATGGGGGGAGGGGCGCAAGCGAGCAATCTAAATATAGGGGTTTCCAAGGAAAGCGTTAGCGTGAGTGAGAGCACTGAGGTGGAGAGAGAAAAGAGGGACGAGATGAGCCCGATGGAAGGAGGGATGGGGCAAGCAGGCACGGAAGTAGCTGCAGCAGCTGCTGCTGATTCTGCTGCAGCAAGGGCAGCAGAAGGGGCAGGAGATTCGGGTAAAGGAGTGAGTGGAGGGGGAGAAGAAGCACCAGGGACGACTGGAGACGAGCAGTCAAAAGCCTCACCGCAAGCAGACCCCTCGCTCACACCCGCAGCAGCAGCAGAGGGAGCAGGAGCAGCAGGATCAGCAGCAGCCGGAGCAAGAGCAGGAGCGAGAGGAACAACAACAGCGGATGGAGGGCGCACGTGGGGCGGGGGAATCCGCGCCAACACCACCCCCTACTGGCGCTTCGTGCAGATCCTCTCCGCGGTGGGCGCGGGGGTGATATTCATCCCCGCGCTCGTCTTCACAGTCATTATATTCATCCGCAGCCTCTTCCTGCAGGCCTGGTACCACCTCTGCTACTCTGGCGCCGTGCGCCGGCGAAATCGGCGAGTGGTAACCCCATCGTGCCTGTCCGTGCTGCCTTCGCCGTGCATGCGGGGGACTCTGGATCTGGAGCAGCGATTGGAGGTGGTCTCGTGGGAGGGCGGGCGGGTGGTGACGTGGCGCAAGTCGGACGAGGCGGCGAGAGGAAGTGGTGGTGCCGCTGTTGATTCTGCTGCTGGTGATGGTGACAGTGATGGTGGTGCTCGTGCTGGTGCTGCCGGTGTGAGCGCTGGAAGTTCGAGCAGCGAACCGCTGCGAGGAGAGAAGGCAAGCGAGGGCGGGGAAGGAGAGGTTCGGATCGACGTGGGCGGAGGCTCGGGAGCCGAGCCTGCGGGAGGGCGCGGAAGCGGCAGAGGAGGCGCGGGCGCGGGCGGAGCAGGCGGAGGGGAGGGCGGGGGCGACAACTCAGTAGCGGGGATAGAGATCCGGCCCGCGTCCCCCATGGCGTGCGTGGCGGAGAACAGCTACCAGCGCGGCATCCCGCGGCGGCTGTCCCTGAGCTTCGTGCACGCGTGGACGTTCACGTACACACACGTGGTGAACCGCACGGCTGTTATGAATGAGGATACGCTGCTGGAGCTGGTCAGGCGGCGGCCTGCTGGGACTCCGTTGATTACCATCAGCAACCACATGTCCACGTGCGTGGGGTGTGAGCTTTTGGGGTGGGGATGTATGGGGTCGCATGGGGCCACCTGGGGATGCATGGGTCGCATGGGGCCACCTGGGGATGCATGGGTCGCATGGGGCCACCTGGGGATGCATGGGTCGCATGGGGCCGCATGGGGTCGCATGGGGTTGCATGCAGTCGCACGCGTGGACGTTCACGTACACGCACGTGGTGAATCGCACGGCTGTGATGAATGAGGACACGCTGCTGGAGCTGGTCAGGCGGAGGCCTGCTGGGACTCCGTTGATTACCATCAGCAACCACATGTCCACGTGCGTGGGGTAGTGGGTTGGGTATGGATGGGGCTGTTGCATAGGGTCGCATGGGGTTGTTTGCATGGGGTTGCTTACATGGGGTCGCATGGGGTTGTTTGCATGGGGTCGCATGGGGTTGTTTGCATGGGGTCGCATGGGGTTGTTTGCATGGGGTCGCATGGGGGTCGCATGGGGGTCGCATGGGGGTCGCATGGGGTCGCACGGCCTGGCATCTCTCTCGAATGGTCCTTGCATTTCTTTGGGGGGTGGTACAACGGAAGGTGCAAAACACACAAGCACAAGCTCAACAGAAAACCGGCATCCTAACTATTCCAAGTCTCCTACCTACTCTGCCCCCCCCCCTGTCCGACCCTACTGGTCGATCGGGGCCTCAATCAACTGGTGCAGCTGTCCCTCACTGAGAGGGATGATGGGTCCTCTAAAACCGAGCTCGTCCGCCGCCAAGGCCTCATTGGTCTTGGTGCGGAGGGCGTTGGCCTGTGCCCGCTGGAGGCACACGCTCCAACGCTGGCGGTACTCTGTCAGAAGCTTCGCTGCTTCGTAGGAGGTAGGGGCTGCGTTAAACCGCAGCTTTGCCGCCAGCTCCGCGCATTGCCGCAGGTAAGCCAGCACCCCCGGCGAGGGGTAGCCGTATGTTTCCACTGCGAGCGCGTGGAACCCCACCCACGTGTTCCGCCGTGCGTACTTCTCCTCCTTTTTTGCCGCTGCCGCCCTAGCTGCCCAACCAGGAGCTCGGTTGCAGTTCTCGTCCTGGTATGACATCGGGTCCGTCACGGTCACGTCGCACATCCAAACCTCCCCGGTCAGTGGATGACGGATGGTGACATCCGCCTTTAGGTTTTCAACCAGTGAGTAGACATACGTCTCCTTATGAACCGTAAAACCCGCCTCAGCCCCGATATTTGCTATCTCATCCCGCAGAGCGTGATGGGTAGCGGTCCTCCCTTTCCCCTTCTCGCAGCGCATGAGGTGGTTGGGGAGGCGGTCGTCGGGGAAGGTGGTGCGGTAGCGGCAGTCACAGCGTCTAGGCACTGGGAGGGGGAGGCCTAGGCGGAAGGCAGCTGCAGTTGAGAGCTGGGAGGGGCCCATTCGGAGCGAGGGGATGAGCGGGATCGCCAGCAGCCAATCCCCCGCTCCTGGGCCTAGCATCGACTGCATCCGTTGCGCATGGCCTGAAAGGGGGTTGGGGCGCATCCGCCTTGCCTCGCGCATGGCCCTCAAGAAGCGGCGGGAGTGAACCGCCAGCGCTAGGCTCTGCTGTAGCTTCAGTCCCTTGGGGTCTGTCTTCCCGGCCTGGAGCACCTCGAGGGCCTCGGGTGGGAGAGCTGCCTCAGCCGCGGCGAGGCGTGCAGGCAGCGCGTGCGGGGAGCCGTGGGTAGGGTCCAGTAGGGGGAGGAGCGCGGCGACAGCAGGGTGTAACGACTCCTCCAGGGAGTATAGAAGGTGGGCGGCGCTGATCACTGAAGCGAGGTAAGCGTAGCTGCCTTCAACGGCGGGGTCAGTGATGCCCAGGCCTCCCAGAGTCACGGGCAGGGCCGCCTGCCGCCAAATCCTCCGCCTCTCCCGGGCACTCCTCGGTCTCATGATGTGGGCCGAGTCCAGGAAGGTGTGTAGGAGCTGCTCCCCCCAAGCTGACCATTCCGCTTCAGGGAGAGCTTCCAGGGGGGTGGTTCTGGCCAGAAAAGAGGCTCGGCGGCTGACACAGCGGGTAAGGAGGAGGAGGCTAAGCTGGGGGTCCATCTGGGCCAGCAGGGGGAGTGGGGATGCTGCTACTGCCAGTCTCTCTCTCACGGCGCCCGCGCACCCCCGGGGTGTGCCAACCGGGCTGCCGAGAATCTGCAGTCCCTCATCAGAGATAGTAATTCCCGGGGGCACTGCAGAGGGGTCGATTGGAGCGGCGGACCACGCCGCGCATTTGGCCGGGTTGTGTACCAGGCCGAGGGCGGCAAGTGCGGATGTGAGGTGGTCGAAAGCTGCTGTGCAGGCCGAGGCATCGCCGAGCAGCGTGATGTCATCGGCGTACGCCAGCAGGACCACCTGAGGGTGTGCCGCCGCCGTGGCAATGAGGCACGGGTGGATGCTTGCCGCGAACAGGAGGGGGCCGAGCGGGTCCCCTTGGCGAACTCCTCTGGCGCTCTGCAGCGGGGCTGCGCCGAAGTCGTGGTCGAGGTAGAGCGAGGAGGGAGCCCCGTAGGATAGGCGGACGAGGGGGATCAGCTTCTTCAGCGCCTCGTTCCTCAGTCCTTCGAACACCGCTCTCCTTTCGACCGCGTTAAAAGCGTTCGCGAGGTCGATCTGCAAGGCCACTGCAGCAGGGTGCACTTCCAGGTACGTGCGAGCGGTGTGGATAGCCGCTTCGATCCCCCTGCTACTGCCACGCCGAATTGAAGGGGGGCAAAGTGAGTACGGGCGGCTGGCGCGGTCAGGAAGAGGGCGGCCTTTGCTATAATCCGGAGGAGACACTCCCCCACCGCTATTGGCCGCGTCCCTCCTTGGGGTTTCGTAAAGGCTAGCAGGCGGGAGGCCGTGAGAAGATCCCCCGCGGCTGTTGGGAGTTTCCCTACTAGAGCTGTGTTGGAGAGGGCGAGGAGGTGGGAGAGTACTTCAGCATTCCCTAGGGCTGCGTCGCGGATATGCTCGAAAGTGGTTCCTGAGGGGCCGGCCCCGACTCCGTTGGGGAGCTTGGCGAGGAGGCGCCTGAAGTCGCGGGCTTCGATAGTGGGTGGGTCTTTAGCCGAGGTGGTGTGGAGCCAGTCAGGGAGAAGCTGGCTGGCAGGTGGATGTCTCGTCGCGAGGGCTTCCAGCACTTCAGGTGAGGCAGGTGACACAGGGGTGGCCTGGAGGGATTGGAGTGATTTTGACAGGTTACCCCGTTTTGCCAGACCTTCCGCCCGTGCCAGTATTCCAGTTGTGTCGAGTGAGTGCCGAGGCTGCGGAGGCAAGGAAATCGCCTGGACAGCTTCTTCGTATAGGTCCGCCCAGAGCCCTTGGCGAAATCGCAGGAGCCGATTCATCATCGCGCTCCAGTCAGGTTTACGGGCTGACGAGGTGCGAAGGAGTATGCGCGGGAGAAAGGTCAGTAGTTTCCATCCTGGCGCAGACTCGGGATTGGCCGCCAGGTGGAGTAACGGCGTCAACATACAGATCGCGAAGGAGTCGCGAAGGTCTTTGGGGGGGTGGCGAGCGAGAGGAGGTTGGCGACTGTCACGCAGCGGGTCGAGGTCCCAGACTGCAACCTGAGCGAATAGCTCAGAGTTTTTCGCCAGGTCGTCAGGTTTGAGCATCGGGGGGGTTGGACTCGGGGCTGCGGAATTTTCATTGGCTGTTGCAGAGTCAATTCTTTCTTCTGGAGCGGCTCGATTTCCCCTCCTTGCTTGAATTCCCCCCGCGGTTCGATTCCGAGCTGAGGTTCGGTTTGCAGGTTCACCCCTGGCCTGCTGGTTTGGGAGCTCCGCTTCCCGCAGCAGCTCCAACTCTTCCTCGTCCTCCTCGGCCTCTGCTTCTAACATCCCCTCGCTTTCAGGGTTAAAGGCAGGGTCCCCCTCTTCACTTTCCTCATTCTCCGCTTCCTCCTCTGCTTCCTCGCTAAGTGGTTCCACGTCGCCCTCCGCGCCGTTTCGCATCAGCCTTTCCACATTCCTCGCGTAGCCGCTTGCACCAGATCGGCGCCTGTTCGAACCTCGTGCTCCACCACCTCTTCGTCCTCTCTCGTTGCCTCGTCGTCCGCGGCGGCTGCCGCGTCCTACGCGGATTCCCCGCGTTGCTCGTCCCACAGCAGCTCCCCCGCGCCCTGTCTGCGGCGCCGCGGCCGTCTCGTTTTCGCTTCGTCGCCGCACTGGCGTCGGCTGCGGTAAGATCGGGGGTGATGGACCCATCCGTGAGACGGGATCCGGAGCTGGAGGGTTCCGCGGAGAGCTCGCTACCGCAGCCTGCGCCTGCCGGGCCTCGTCCGCGTCTCCCTGCGCACCCCTCCGCGAGCGAGCCCGTGCACCACTTCGAGCGGGTTCAAACGCTTCCCCATCGTCCTGCCGCGCGCCCCGCCTCGCCGGAGTATTCGTGGGCGCCTGCTCGTGTTGCGTCGAACCGCCCGGACGGTGAGCCGCGGCAGGAGCGCGGGTGCTCGCCTCTGCGGCACCCTCAACAGCCGCCCTCTCCTCGCCGCCCTTCTCCTGAGCGTCGCGAGCACTATCAGCGCGGGGAGGGGGGTAAGCGTTCTCCTGCACGTCCTCGCTCCCCTCGCTCCCCTCTCCTCCCTCGCTCGCTTCGTGCACGCGTGGACGTTCACGTGCACACACGTGGTGAATCGCACGGCTGTTATGAATGAGGACACGCTGCTGGAGCTGGTCAGGCGGCGGCCTGCTGGGACTCCGTTGATTACCATCAGCAACCACATGTCCACGTGCGTGGGGTGTTAGGCTGCGGATGCATGGGGTCGCATGGGGTCGCATGGGGTCGCATGGGGTTGCGTGGGGATTCAGGAGGTCGTGTGACCAGTGGCGCCTGCGCTGCGCTGGCCTGTCTCTCGCCCTTGTTCTCATTCCGCACTCTCCCCCGCACCAGTCTCGACGACCCGCTCCTATGGAACCAGTGGCGCCTGCGCTTCTCCTCCGCAACTGTGCCTCTGGACGCTCACAGTGTGGGACATCTGCTTTGTGACAAGTCTAAAAAATCCCCACCGCCTTCCCCCTCCCCACACCAGGCTCGACGACCCGCTCCTATGGAACCAGTGGCGCCTGCGCTTCTGCAGCCCGAGACCCTCCTCTCATCGCGTGTGCCCATTGTTTGTACCCTATCCATCCCACTCCCCCTTATTATCCCACCAGGCTCGACGGCCGCTCCTCTGGAACCAGTGGCGCCTGCGCTTCTCCAGTTGGCCCCACCCCCTTGCTTCTCTCCCTCCCCCCCCGCCCCACCCCGCCCTGCCCTGCCTCGTCCCGCCCCACCAGGCTGGACGACCCGCTCCTATGGAACCAGTGGCGCCTGCGCTTCTCCGACCCGCATAAGTGCCGCTGGACGCTCACAGCACGCGACATCTGCTTCACACACCCCTTCACCGCCTACCTCTTCCGCCTGGGTGAGTCAGAGTGGCAGGGAATGGATGTGGCAATCCCTCCAGCAATGCCAACACCATGTCGGCATGCCAACACCATGTCGGCATGCCAACACCAACACCATGTCAGTCACCGCCTACTTCTTTTGCCTCGGTCAGGCGCGGTGGCAGCGTTGGCTCTTCCCCCTTCCCCCCTCACACCTCCCCTCTTGCCATCCCCTCCCATCATCACTTCCCCCTTCCTACCCTCTTTCCTCGCCACCACCACCCCCCCTCTCCCCTCTCTCCGTGTTGCCGCCAGCCAAGTGCATCCCCATCGACCGATACGGAGGCATTTACCAGCCCGGCATCACAGAGGGGCGAGGGGCCTCTGTCCCGTTCCACCCCACAATTCAACCCCCTCCTCCCCCCTCTTCCCTCCCTCCCTTGGCGCCACCAGCCAAGTGCATCCCCGTCAACCGCTATGGTGGCATCTACTGGCCCGGCTTGACGGAGGCAGTTCAGCGGCCTCACCTTTCCTTATTTCCCTCCTCCCATCCCTTGCGGCCACCAGCCAAGTGCATCCCCATCGACCGCTACGGAGGCATCTACCAGCCCGGCATGACGGAGGCCGTTCAGCGACTCAGTGCGGGCGGATGGGTGAGTGTGGGAGAGGGATGGGTGAGTGTGGGGGAGGGATGGATGAGTGTGGGGGAGGGATGGGTGAGTGTGGGAGAGGGATGGGTGAGTGTGGGGGAGGGATGGGTGAGTGTGGGGGAGGGATGGGTGAGTGTGGGGGAGAGATGGATGAGTGTGGGGGAGGGATGGATGAGTGTGGGGGAGGGATGGATGAGTGTGGGGGAGGGATGGATGAGTGTGGGGAGGGATGGTGAGTGAGTGTGGGGAGGGATGGGTGAGTGTGGGGGAGGGATGGGTGAGTGTGGGGGAGGGATGGGTGAGTGTGGGGGAGGGATGGGTGAGTGTGGGGGAGGGATGGGTGAGTGTGGGGGAGGGATGGATGAGTGTGGGGGAGGGATGGGTGACCAGGGGCTCGGAAGAGGAGAGGGAGGAGAGGAACTGAAGGGGGAAAAGACGGAGGTAAAAGTGGCTGAGTGCATTTACCACTGCCAGCCTGGCATGACGGAGGCCGTTCAGCGGCTCAGTGCGGGCGGATGGGTGAGTGCAGCGTGGGGGGGGGGGGGATTCGGGGGAAGGGGAAAGACGAGATGAAGGGGGGAAAGAGGGAAGTGGAAAGTGGCTCAGAGCGTCTGCCCGCCGGGCATGACTAATGCCATTCAGTGGCTCAGTGGCTCAGTGCGGGTGGATGGGTGAGTGGAAGATCTCGTGAATTAGCAGCCTGTGCTATCAATCAAGCCTGTGCTATCAATCAAGCCTGTGCTATCAATCAAGCCTGTGCTATCAATCAAGCCTGTGCTATCAATCAAGCCTGTGCTATCAATCAAGCCTGTGCTATCAATCAAGCCTGTGCTATCAATCAAGCCTGTGCTATCAATCAAGCCTGTGCTATCAATCAAGCCTGTGCTATCAATCAAGCCTGTGCTATCAATCAAGCCTGTGCTATCAATCAAGCCTGTGCTATCAATCAACCCACACACCACTCACCCTCCTCCGCCTCTTCTCCCTCCTTCCCCCCCGCGTCCTCCCCTTGCCCTTCCCTCCGCGTTAAAACCGCCCACTCTCTCCATTCACACCCCACCCACCCCACTCTACCTTATTCCACTCCATCTGCGCATCTTCTTCCCAGAGGGGCGCATCTTCTTCCCAGAGGGGCGCATCTTCTTCCCAGAGGGGCGCATCTTCTTCCCAGAGGGGCGCATGGTCGCACAGGACCACGTGGGCTTGGCACGACTCAGATTTCTCTTGAAGATCTTCCCAAGTACCTCCCACCCCATTCCACCGTATTCCACTCCTCTCCAGTTGATCATCTGCCCGGAGGGGCGATCACCCAGGAGCACGTGGCCCTGTCGCGCCTCATGTTGTTGCTCTATAACCTCCTTCCTGATGCCCGCTTCCAACCCCGCTCCACCCCATTCCAGTCGACACCCCACTCCACCTTACTCCACCGCAGCTGCACGTCTTCCCAGAGGGGCGTATCACCCAGGAGCATGTGGCAATGGCGCGCCTCAAGGGTCCTTCAGATCATTACAAATACTTCCCACATATTCCACCCCATCCCACCCCATTCCACCCCATTCCACCCCATTCCACCCCGTTCCACCCTGCTAGACGCCGTTCCACTGGATTGCACTTCCCCCTCCCCAGCTGCACATCTGCCCAGAGGGGCGCATCAACCAGGAGCACATCGCCTTGTCGCATCTCAAGTGTTTTTTCAGCTCTTTCCAAATACCTCCCACCCCATTCCACCGCATTCCTCTGCCTTCCACCGCATTCCACCCCTCCCCAGCTGCACATCCTCTCACAAAAACACATCACCCAGGAGCATGTGGCATTGGCGCGCCTCAAGTGTTTCCTTCAGCTTTTTCCAAATACCTCCCACCCATCCCACCCCACCGCATTCCACCCCTCCAACTGCACATCTTTTCAGAGGGGCGCATCACCCAGGAGCACGTGGCATTGGCGTACCTCAAGTGTTTCCTTCAGCTTTTTCCAAATACCTCCCACCCATCCCACCCCACCGCATTCCACCGCATTCCACCCCTCTCCAACTGCACATCTTTTCAGAGGGGCGCATCACCCAGGAGCACGTGGCATTGGCGCACCTCAAGTGTTTCCTTCAGCTTTTTCCAAATACCTCCCACCCATCCCACCCCACCGCATTCCGCCCCTCTCCAGCTGCACATCTTCCCAGAGGGGCGCATCACCCAGGAGCACGTGGCATTGGCGCACCTCAAGTGTTTCCTTCAGCTTTTTCCAAATACCTCCCACCCATCCCACCCCACCGCATTCCGCCCCTCTCCAGCTGCACATCTTCCCAGAGGGGCGCATCACCCAGGAGCACGTGGCATTGGCACGCCTCAAGTGGGGGCTCGCATCGGTCATCGACCGCTGCACCTCCCCTGTCCCCCCTATCATCCTCTGTGTGGCACACAGCGGCTTTGAGAATGTGAGTGATGTGTGTATGCAGCAGCTTCGATAGTAAGCCTGCATGTCACCTGCATGCATGTCACTTGCATGTCTTGCTGCATCCGCACGCCTCAAGTGGGGGCAGGCGTCGGTCATCGACCGCTGCACCTCGCCCGTCCCCCCCATCATCCTCTGTGTGGCACGGCACACAATGGCTTTGAGAATGTGAGTGCCGTGTGCACCCAGCAGCTTTCATAAATGTGCATCCATCCACTCCCCATGTGCCCAGCGGCTCTCCTCTGTGTGTCTCACAAAGCAGCGCGCTTGAGAAAGCGAGTAGTATGCTTTTGAGTCGACTCAAAATGAGAATGCGAGTAGTATGTGCCTGCATCCACTTTTCATGTACTTGTTGTGAGCGTCATGTGCCGGATCCACAAGAGCCCGTCTGGCCAGCTGGGCCACTGTGGAAAGTTGCATGTCCTGCTCCGTTGCCGGTTCTTCTCTTAGCAGCTCACTGCAGGTTTGAGAATGCAAGTGTGGTGGTTGAGGGGACCTTCCGCTTCCACATCGTGACACGCCCTCTCTTACTTCCTCTCTCACTCTCCTCTCTCCTACACCGCCAAGTCATGCCTGAGCCACGTGCGTTTGGGCACAGGGCCATAGCCCCGCTGTGGGGGCAGCGCATAGCAGTGGTGGTGGGGGAGCCGTTTTGCTTCCACACACTCATACGCTCTCTCTCATTCCCTCACTCACTCCCTCACTCATTACCCTTCCTCCCACAACCCCAGGTCATGCCTGAGCCACGTCCATTCGGGCACAGGGCCATAGCGCCCCTGTGGGGGCAGCGCATAGCAGTGGTGGTGGGGGAGCCGTTTCAATTCAACACTCTTACCATCCTCCCTCTCTCCCTCACTCCCTCACTCTCTCTCTCCCATCCCTCAACCCCAGGTGATGCTTGAGCCGTGTGCGTTCGGCCACAAGGCCATAGCGCCACTGTGGGGGCAGCGCATAGCGGTGGTGGTGGGGGAGCCCTTCTGCTTCCACGCACTTACACACCCTCACGTGCTCCGTCACTCCCTCCCACTCTCAGGTCATGCCTGAGCCACGGGCGTTCGGGCACAGGGCCATAGCGCCGCTGTGGGGGCAGCGAATAGCGGTGGTGGTGGGGGAGCCGTTCCAATTCAACATGCCGGCGCTCAGAGCAGCTGCCGCCCACGCTGCTGACCACCCAGACGACTCACCCTTCGGGGTCGAACCCACTCCGCCTGCTCCCGCTCCCCCCACTGCTGCTGCTAGTGATGCTGCTGGTGGTGCTGGTGCTGGTGCTGCTGCTGCTGCTGCTGGTGCTGGTTCTGATTCCACTGCTGCTCCTGCTGGTTCTGCTGATGCTGCTGCTCCGAACGCTCCTGCTGGTCCAGCAGCAGGCAGGGAAGCAACGGTGGTGGAAGTGGGAGGGGGCAGCAGTGCAGTGAAGGACGAGGCAACGAGGAGGCTGTACGCGTTCATCACAGGGGAGGTGCGGCACCGGCTGCAGGGTGCAGTGGATGAAGCACACCTGAGGCAAGCAGACGGGTGCTGCCGATGAGTGCTGCTGAGTGCTGCTGATTGCTGCCGATGAGTGCTGCTGAGTGCTGCTGAGTGCTGCTGAGTGCTGCTGAGTGCTGCTGAGTGCTGCTGAGTGCTGCTGAGTGCTGCTCGTGAGTGCATGCCTGCTGCATGCTGCATTCCAGACACAGGGTTATGCTTCAGCTTTTCTGGCTCATCACGGGGGAGATGCGGTGCCGGCTGCTGGGTGCAGTGGATGAGGCACACAGGCGCCAGGCAGATGGGTGTTGGTGATAGCTGGTGCTCATGGGTGCATGCTTGCTGGATTCTTGACTTTTGAGTCGACTCAAAAGTTAACTGGTGCTCATGGGTGCATGCTTGCTGGATTCGGCACTCTGACCAAAATCACTGCCGCTCTTGCTTTTCGGGTTCATCACAGGGGAGGTGTGGCACAGAGTGTAGGGTGCTGATAAGTGCTGCTCGTGGGTGCATGCTGATTTTATCATGCAGCAAACGCTTCTGCTTTTCACAGGAGAGGTGTGGCACAGGCTGCAGGCAGCAGTAAATGAAGCACACCAAATGGAAGGCAGATGGGTGCTGCTGACTGCTGCTGCTGCTCCTGCTGCTGCTGCTGCATGGACAGCTATAGCTTCAGCTTAGCTTGTTCATCACAGGGGAGGTGCGGCACAGGCTACAGGCTGTAGCAAATGAAGCACACCAAGCGGTAGGCAGATGGGTGCTG
The DNA here is from genome assembly GCA_948144175.1 of Closterium sp. NIES-65. NCBI lineage: Eukaryota > Viridiplantae > Streptophyta > Zygnematophyceae > Desmidiales > Closteriaceae > Closterium > Closterium sp. NIES-65. Next base: position 2,210,844 of record CANXME010000160.1, read on the forward strand.
CTGACTGCTGCTCGCAATTGCATACATGCTCACAAGTTCATACCCTACTGCCGCGGTACCGCCTAACGCCACAACACCATGCAACAGACACGGAGCACATTTCCCCTCGTACTGTAGGAGTTTTAAAGGCTTTTTTTTTAGCCGATATGAAATCGACAACTGCATGATGCGTGTCGTGTTTTTTGCACGGCATGGTACTCCAATTTTCTACAAGCTACAGTATTTCCTGATGATTGAATGCGCGGTTTGCAATTGGTTGATTCCTTATTTTCAGTTTGTGTTGATAAATTTCCGTGCACTAGTGCGGGCGGCTTGATTTTAACATATATATGAGATTTGTCGTGAGGAAAAACATGTAAGGTATAACTTACCAGTTTCAATCAAGCCTTCACACTATACACAACTTACAAAGTTGCACACACTGCACCTACCTACTGATACCATACCGATACCATACGAGACATACTGCGGATATAGCACAGATGCAGGATACCGGTAAGTCTTCTCTACCCCTCAAGTACTAAATGAGTCTTCCATGCGTCCAGTATTTGCTCCAAGGTGAGTCGATCTTCCCACTCAGTCAGAATGGCCCCGCGCACCACCCCCACCAGAAACCTCGCCTGCTCCTCAGTCCACTGCCCCTCCAGGCTCTTATCCACCACCTCGCTGTAATCCGCAAAGTCTGGATCGGTGAGCTTCTCCCTGGGCTCTTGAAAGCCCTCGTCCAATGCGGGGTAGCCGGTCATGAGCTCTAGCAGAAAGATTCCGAAAGCGAACGTGTCGCAGTGTGCAGATAGGTATCCTGAGGGGGAGAAAGGGGAGCAGGTCAGTAGGATGGTGAAAAGAGCAGTCAAACACGGTGTATCCGGGAGCAGGAAGACGTACGTGTCGCAGTGTGCGGAGACATCCTGAGGGGGAGAAAGGGAAGAAGAGCAGTCGTGTGAATAAAAGGAGTCGACTAATGCAGGGTATGCTATCACGAGCTCTAGTAGGAAGATCCCGAAAGCAAACGAGTTGCAGTGTGCGGATAGATACCCTGAGGGGGAGAAGGGGGAGAAGAGAGTTGGATGATGAAAAGTATCGCCTAGCACTAGGTATCTGGTCACGAGCTCTGGCAGGAACACCCCCTTACACGTTCGGACGTGAACGTGACAAGCTCTAGAAGGAAGATTCTGAGCGCATATGTGTCGCAGTGCGCTGATAGGTGTCCTGAGGGGAAGAACGGGGAGAAGAGCAGTCGTATAAATGAAAGGAGTCGGCTAATGCAGGGTATCCTGTCATGAGCTCTAGCAGGAAGATTCCGAAAGCGTACGTGTCGCAGTGTGCAGATAGGTACCCTGAGGGGGAGAAAGGGAAGAAGAGCAGTTGAGTGATAGGAGGGAGTTGTCTAGCGCGGTGCATCCAGAGAAGGGCTCTAGCAGGAGCGAACGTGTTGCAGTGAGCGGATAGGTACCCCGAGGGGAACAAAAAGGAAGAAGAGAAGTCGTATAAATGAAAGGAGTCGGCTAATGCAGGGTGTCCTCTCACGAGGTCTGGCAAGAAGAGTCCGAAAGCGTACGTGTCGCAGTGCGCGGATAGGTACCCTGAGGGGGAGAAGAGGAAGAAGAGCAGTTGAATGATAGGAGGGAGTTGTCTAACGCGGTGCATCCAGAGACAAGGCTGGCTCACCTCTCTTAAAGTACGAAGGCTGGCAGTTGAGTAAACTCAAACGTGAGCTACCTATCTGTGGCCCTGCAGCCTGAGCCATGGTAACACACAACGCAACACGGCGACTCACCTCTCTCAAACTACGAAGGCTGGCAGTTGAGTCGGCGTAAACGTCAGCTACCTAGCTGTGGCCCTGCAGCCTGGGGCGACAATAACAGCGAGGAACACGCAACGGCTGCAAACCTCTCTCAACGCATGCCAAGCCCATGTTGCATTGAGCCATGGTAACACGCTGAACACGCTGAACACACAACACCGCAGGCTCACCTCTCTCAAAGTACGATGGATCCATGTAGCCCATCGACCCAGCCACTCGCGTCGTGACATGTGTCTTGTCCTGGCATGTCTTGGCCAATCCGAAATCCGCCACCTTTGGAACAAGTGACTGGAAACACGCAGAGATGAAGAAGAAAAGAAGAGCAGATGGGAGCGATCAGTTCAGTCCAACCCAGCTCCATACGCAGGAAAACATGCTTTCTTCTGTCATGCCTTCACGTATCCTGGATCCACCATGCCATGCCTCTGAAATTGAGTTGCAGGTATGAGAGGAGCATTGCAATTTTAAGCACAAAATCGAAGATTTGACAATGGTGTGCTGAGCATGAAACACATTGTGTGTTGAGTATGAAACACTTGATATGGAGTATCGTGAAACACATTGGCGGCGCCCTTACCACACGGACCAAGTTTACACAGTGTGGTATGCATTGAAGGCACGGCACTTTGATGGGACCCCTACCTTCGTGAGAAGCACATTGGCGGACTTGAAGTCACGGTGAATGAATCCCGCCTCATGAATCGCAGCCAGCCCTTCAAGACTCCCCTCCGCTACTCGCAACCGGTCCTTCCAAGGGAAGGGTTTTTCTCCACTCCTTGCTGCTTGGACAGGCACGTGTAAGCACACATGCAAGTGGGGAGGGAGGAAGGCAGGAAGGAAGGCGTTACAGAGGAGATGAGCTGCAGCCTGAAACTTACTTCTGAGACATCAGAAAAGTCGTCTCAAGAGACGTCTCAAAAGTCAGAGGAGATGAGCCGAAGTCTGAAACTGGTTAGATGATGCCATTTCCACCTCATTCCATCCCATTCCACCCTGTTTCACACCCCGTATTTTTTTTCTCTAATCACTGCTAAACATCCCTGCCCGGGACAGACTCGGACACCATCGATATGGTTTACCCCGTAAAGTGTGCACATGCTCATGCACCCAGTCAACCGCATTCAACACCCCTGTACCGCTGAGAGACACCCCCATCCGGCACGAATTCAGAGACCTTGAAGATGGTTTGTCTCGTCATGTGTGCAAATGCCCACCCCGTTTCACCACATTACACCTCATTTCACCGCATTACACCCCCGTGTACCTTTTTCTAACCGCTGCGAAACATCTCCGCCCGGGACGAACTCAGAGACCATTGAAATGGTTTGCCCCTGGACGGCCATTCCCAACAGCCGCAGCACGTTGGGATGGCGGAGAGCCGTCATTACCATGATCTCCGTCTGAGAAGGGTGGGGGGAGGGGAGGGGCGGAAAGGGGAAGGGGAGGGGCGGAAAGGGGGAGGGGAGGGGCGGAAAGGGGGAGGGGAGGGGTGGAAAGAGGGAGGGGAGGGAAGGGGGCGTATGGAAGAGAGAAGGGGGGAGCCATCATCACCACGATCTCCGTCTGAGAAGGGTGGGGGGAGGGGGGTAAGGGTACGACGGCTGTTGCAAGTAACATAGTCAATTAACTGGCGCAGAGCCGCCATCCCCATTATCTCCACTCCACATGACGGAGTGGTATTTCTCAATACGTTTAAAGACCCTGCTGGTGGGAGGAGATGAGATTCTTGATACGTCGAATACCCTGCTGGTGGGATGACCGCCCAGCACTCCCTCTCCAACAGCTGCTCCCTTCCCCTCTTTATCTTTTGATAATTCTCAAAGATCACATTGGGGGGACGTGACTCCATGAAAACAGGTGGTGTGCCTTGAAAGGCGGACAATCACTCACCATCAGCTGCTCCCTTCCCCCAGAATTTTCTTCTTCCTCAATATGACACATCTTCACCGCCACCGGAACAAACCTCTTCCCATCCACCTCCACCACTTCCAACCCCTCCAATGTCTCCTCAAATCCCTCCTCCACCTCCTCCTCATCCTCTCCGTCCTCCCCATCCCCTTCCCCTTCCCCGTGCGCTTCCCCATCGCCCCCGCGGGGCAGCAGCAGCATGCCCTTGTAGACGGCGCCGAAGCCGCCTTCCCCCAGCTTGGTGCGCCAGTCGCCCGTCGCCCGCCGCAGCTCCTCCTGCGAGTACCGCGGCAGCGCGCCGTCCCCCCCCACCGCGCGCATCGCCACCGGCTTCAGGTCATGGCTTTCTGAGGAGGAAGGGGGGGTGGGGAGGGGGGGGAGGGGAGGGGAGGAGAAGGAGCGGGAAGGAAGGGCAAGGAAATGAGAGGGTCCCACCACCCCCACCGGCTTCAGCGCACCGTCCTCTGGGAGGAGGGACCAAGGGAAACAGGAATGGAGGAGGGTACTCTGTGACCAATCAATTACTAGTTATTTATTTCTATAATAAGTGGAAGTGATCGCTGCGTGTGTGTGCGCGTGTGCGTGCGTGCGTGTGTGCGTGTGCGTGCGTGCGTGCGTACGTGCGTGCGTGCGCGCGAGCGTGTGAGTCGTTCCTTGCGTCCAGCGGATCAGTACTGCTTACGGGCAAAACGAGCCGCGCACAGATCCACGAGAAAACCGGGACACAGTGAACCCAACCGCATTGAACCCACCAGAAACCCGTCATACTACACAATCAAGCAGAGCATGCCGCGTTTCAAGCCGTTACTCGTGACTCACTCGCGTCTTTGCTTTCACGTGTAGACGGCCCTCCCCCGAAGCAAGAGCAGAAGACCATCACTCAAGGCTTGGTGTGCGATAAAGAAAAACTCGGGATTAAAAGCTCGATCTTGGACAGGGACGATCGCGGTGGCAGGTGGTGTCGATACGGTATGCTAAGAATGGTCAATATAACTACCGTGTGGTGCTCCGTGGGTGTTTCTCTCTCCTTTGGTGGCGTGATTTTCTAGCGTCTTCAACCCGCAATATTTGCTAACTACGAGACGATCGAACCCGCAATATAATGCGCACGATGACAACCGACAAACTAAGTAAGAGAAGTACGAGATGATAGGAACTCCAGGTGCTCCTGGTAAGAGAAGTGCTCTAGCTGGAGATGAGATAAGTGCTCTTGATGTTCTCTTCTTTGACAAAAACTGGTGCTGTTGTGGTGTGGCACCCAGACAACAGCCACTCGAATCTTGGGATTGGGAGTTGGAACTTATACAGCGTACATGAAGAGGAAATGCAATTGGCGGACGTTTGTAACGAAATCAGTGATTGGATGAGAACGACACGACACGCCACGACGACCGAAGGCGTGAAATTTTCCATCGGGGAGGGGCTCTGTCGCTCGCGAAGTTTCTGTTCTGAACTTGTTCAGGTCAAGGTACATCATTACCTCCAATGAAAGCATTGCGCTGTGCTGCGACACACCGTACAGTACACGGAAGTTCAGGTCGAGCTGGAGACCGACGACAACCAAGCAATGCAAAACCTGCCCGTACGGTCACCAAACGGTCCGTAAGCTGGCGAATCATCACCTGTAAGTTGAAAAGGACCAAACGATGGGTGCGCCCTTGCCTAGCAGGGAGGGATTGAACTGGGAAGCGTAAACACCTGAATTGCCTTGTTTAGGGTGCGTCAGATCCGTTGTCGGAAAAATCTTGCCGGCCGGAATTAGCAATAGTAACAATTTTGCGACCCTCGCACAAACTGTCGTCGAGTTCGCTAAATCCGGCCATTTGTAAAAAAAAAATGATGGCCGGTTCAGCATTCGACAAAGTTCCGACGTGCAGTCGACTCGAAAGTCGACCAATTTGTCAACCTGAGATCGCTACAGTCACTATACGACGTCGCCAGCTCGTGCGACGCAACGTTTCACACAAGTACTGCATCTGCGACTCCGTCGCACAATCCGGCCACCCTAGCGAACTGAAAATCTGACACATTTGCAAAGCGGCCTGCAAATGTGTCAGATTTTTCGGCCCTGTAAATGTGGCCGGATATTGGTCGCTTTTTATGTCGACCACGTTGTCGACTTTGGCCAAAGATACTGTCGACCAAATTGTCGACAAAATTCCAGCCAAATCACATTGCAGCGGATCTGACGCACCCTTACTGCGATGACACGAAACATGCGTCAGTAAGGGCGTGTAAAATCGCCACACTTCAAAATTCGGCCACTAGCCAAGTGGCCGAATTGGCGAAAGTAACCCGTTTGAGAAAACTTCGAAGACGCTCGCGACCGTCGTCAACTTCGCCAAGAAAAAGCGAAATTGTTGGCCGTTTTGAAAGTCGACTCGTATCCGACACCATGTCGACTCCAGGTAGTCGACACCGTGAACGACTGTCATGTACGACGTCGTACGGTCTCGTACAACGACTGAAAGATTTATCCTGTCCAATCAAAGACGTCGCCGTCAAATGTGCGACCCAGTCGTACATACGTTCCAACTGTAGCAACTGCAAATTTTACAACTTTTTGAAACCGGCCTGAAATTCGGCCCTCAAACCTGTAAAGTTTGCAAATCTGCAAATAGTGGCAGTAAATGTGACGACACGAAGTCGACCAATCCGTCGACTTTCGAGAAAGAAATGTCGACCCAGATGGTCGACGTAAAACCGGCCAATAGCAGATTTCGCAAATTTGCGGGGATTTTACGCGCCCTAAACGGCTGCCTTGCCTCCCTCCTGGTGCCCAGACCAGACCAGACCCCACACCAGCTTGTTCTCACAAGAGAGCGGTTGAGTACGATATTGTGCACTCTGGAGTTATTGTTTACCACTCTGAACCGCTCGCTACTCACCAGCCTGAACACTCGTACACCAATTGCACAGCAAACGAACGTGCGTTGAAGTGGCTGGAATTGCTCGCTCTGGACTGCGTTCTGTGGGTATTCGCATGATCAACCCGACCATGAATTGAAGCCCCGGAGCCCAGAGTGGGGAACCTGCGACGCTGAGTGTGTGTCCTTTCTTTCAGATCTCCCACGAACGGCATCGAAGCCATGGGTTTGAAACGTGCCACGGTGGCCCGTGCGATGTTTCCCAGTCGTACGATACCGTCTTGACGTTTTCTGTAACCGTCAGGTCCGACAACGCAAGGACGGCAATACAGAACGTGGCAACTTGGCGCTGAGCTGGATATTGAAAACCAACGAATGCAGAATCTTCCCGCAAGCCACGGCCAGTGGGTCGATCACTTCGACTTTGCCACTGAGAATCCCCCAAAATCCCGCGGAACGCAAAAACGCTTTGACGGCTGCGTATGCACGCACAAAACAAGCGTCATAATTGACGTGAACCGAGCAACTCATTCGCGAAGGTAGAGTCGTAAGTGACGTGCCTCCCAGACCGAGCAACTCACTCGTGAAGGTAGCGTCATAAGTAGCGTGCCTTCGAAACCGAGCAACTCACTCGTGAAGGTAGCGTTATGAGGAGTGTGCCTTCGAAACCGAGCAACTCACTCGTGAAGGTCGCAGACAGGTTGTTTGGCTAGAACAGTCATGTGGCTGGTTTTACTGTGTTTGTAGACATCGAGCCGCGAGAAATGCACAATTTCCGATCGCGCGGGAAAAGACCGATTTGTGCTTTTGAGACAAGGCAGTACAGTGCACCAACGGATGTTCTCAAGGCGGGTCGTCCCGCCCGAAAGTTTCACCACGTTCAGTTCAGCTCAAGCGGTTGGGAAGGTGTAAACATTTCACCACTCTGAACCGCTACGCACCAGCCCGAACATCTATGCATGAGTTGTGAACAAATTTTCTGGACCTGCTTGGAGGCACAAATTGGTCGCAACTGACAAATGCCTTCTAGGTTACCAGAACAGGTAAAATAGGTCTGGATATATCGTCTCCGCACTTACGAAGTCGCGGTTTCAGAACGTCATGTCGATTTTAACTTGAGCTAGGCTTGACAATTGAATCAGCAACAACGCCAACCGTAGCATACCGTATCCACACCAATTACCACCACAATCTTCCATTTCCGAACCTGAGCCTCAGTATGCCGAACTTCTGTTCCTGCTTCGGAGGAACCCCGACCCACGAGACGGGACAACGGCCGGCCCACGAGACGGCAGAGAGGCCGTCCATTTCCTCCTGGTTCGGGGGCATGGCGTCATCTCTCGGTGGAGCCGCGGGTGAGTCACCCTCAGGGGACGTTTGCTCTTTGACGTGCGCCCACGCTCCACTTACTCCCCGCCTCCCGTACCTTCCCCCTTCCCCCCTTCCCCCTTCTCCCTTCCCCCTTCCCCCTTCCCCCTTACCCCCTTCCACCTTCCCCTTTCCCCTTTTTCCTCTTCTTGTACCGTCCATTTCCTCCTGGCTCGGGGGCGTGGCGTCATCTCTCGGTGGAGCCGCGGGTGAGTCACCTTAAGAGATGCGGCGGTGGGGGCGGGGGGCGGAGGGCGCGGTGGGGGCGGGGGCGGAGGGTGCGGTGGGGGCGGAGGGCGTGGTGGGGGCGGAGGGTGCGGTGGGGGCGGAGGGCGTGGTGGGGGCGGAGGGCGTGGTGGGGGCGGAGGGCGTGGTGGGGGCGGAGGGCGTGGTGGGGGCGGAGGGCGTGGTGGGGGCGGAGGGCGTGGTGGGGGCGGAGGGCGTGGTGGGGGCGGAGGGCGTGGTGGGGGCGGAGGGCGTGGTGGGGGCGGAGGGCGTGGTGGGGGGGGAGGGCGTGGTGGGGGCGGAGGGCGTGGTGGGGGCGGAGGGCGTGGTGGGGGCGGAGGGCGCGCTGCAGTGGGACTCACAGGAGGAGCTGTGGTGGGCAACGGGCAACTGGCGCACCAAGCTGGGGGAAGCCTGGAAGGCGTTCCCCCACGCACCGCACTTCCCTCCAAGAACCCCTTCCCTCCACAAACCCCCTCCCTCCTCCCTCCCTGCTTCCCTTGGCCCCATCCCCTTCCCCTCCCCGGCCTTATCTCCTCTTTCCCCCCACAACCTTTTCGTCTCCCCCAACAAAAGATCATGATTTAAAGCCCGTGGAAATGAAGGCGGTGGGCGCGGAGGGCGCGCTGCCGCGGTACTCGCAGGAGGAGCTGCGGCGGGCGACGGGCGACTGGCGCACCAAGCTGGGGGAAGGCGGCTTCGGCGCCGTCTACAAGGGCATGCTGCTGCTGCCTCAAGGGGGCGAAGGGGACGGGGACGGGGGAGATGGCAGGGGAGGGGATAGGGAAGGGGATGGGGAGGATGGGGAGGGGGGGGGAGGGGGTTGAGGAGAGATTGGAGGGGTTGGAAGTGGTGGAGGTGGATGGGAAGCGGTTTGTTGCGGTGGCGGTGAAGATGTGCTTGACAGAGGGCGATGTGCACGGGGGGAGAGAGCAGCTGCTGGTGAGTATAGGCCATGTGCTGTTGAGCTTATGCCATGCTGCTGTTGAGCTTATGCCATGCTGCTGTTGAGCTTATGCCATGCTGCTGTTGAGCTTATGCCATGCTGCTGTTGAGCTTATGCCATGCTTCTGTTGGTGAGCCGTTGCCTGCCATGCTGTTGGTTAGCATATGCCATGCTTCTGTTGGTGAGCCTTTGCCTGCCATGCTGCTGTTGAGCTTATGCCATGCTTCTGTTGGTGAGCCTTTGCCTGCCATGCTGCTGTTGAGCTTATGCCATGCTTCTGTTGGTGAGCCGTTGCCTGCCATGCTGTTGGTTAGCATATGCCATGCTTCTGTTGGTGAGCCTTTGCCTGCCATGCTGCTGTTGAGCTTATGCCATGCTTCTGTTGGTGAGCCTTTGCCTGCCATGCTGCTGTTGAGCTTATGCCATGCTTCTGTTGGTGAGCCGTTGCCTGCCATGCTGTTGGTTAGCATATGCCATGCTTCTGTTGGTGAGCCTTTGCCTGCCATGCTGTTGGTTAGCATATGCCATGCTTCTGTTGGTGAGCCTTTGCCTGCCATGCTGGAGCGATAAGCCAGTTCCTCCTGACACTTTCGGGTGCACGTTTCATGTGCAACTGCTCTGCTCCTCATGCTTCACATCACACACACTTTTGGGGATTCACGAAAGTGACTCGCTTCATGTACACCTGCTCTGCTCCTCATGCTTCACACTCACCTCCTTCTGCCCAAGTTAACTTGACCTGCTTTCTCAGCCATTCATTGTCCCTTCCATTGCCTTTTCCACCCCCCTGACCCCCCACCCCTCTCCCCCTATTCTCAGACGGAGATCATGGTCATCACGGCTCTCTGCCATTGTCCCTTTCCCTTCCCCTTCCCCTCTCCCCCTCCTCTCTTCTCCTCCCCAACTCCCCTCCTCCCTACCTTCTCAGACAGAAATCATGGTGATGACGACTCTCCGGCTATTAACCTGATGTGTTATTGCTACCCGATTTACCCGCCCCTCTCCACTACTCTCTCCTCCCTCCCCCCTCAGACAGAGATCATGGTGATGACGGCTCTCCGCCATCCCAACGTGCTGCGGCTGCTGGGGATTGCCATGTGGGGGCAAACCATCTCCATGGTCTCTGAGTTCGTCCCGGGCGGGGATGTTTCTCAGCGGTTAGAGAAAGGTAGGGTGGGGTGGAATGCGGTGGAATGGGGTGGTCATGTGCGCACATGATAGGCAAACCATCTCCATGGTCTCTGAGTTCGTCCCGGGCGGGGATGTTTCTCAGCAGTTAGAGAAAGGTAGGGTGGGGTGGAATGCGGTGGAATGGGGTGGTCATGTGCGCACATGATAGGCAAACCATCTCCATGGTCTCTGAGTTCGTCCCGGGTGGGGGTGGGGATGTTTCTCAGCGGCTAGGGGAAGGTACAGAGGGGTGCGGTGGAATGGAGTGCAGTGTGGTGGAATGGGCAGAGCATGTGCACACATGATGGGGCAAACCATTCCAATGGTCTCTGAGTTCGTCCCGGGTGGATGTTTCTCAGCAGTTAGGGAAAGGTACAGAGGGGTGGAAAGTGGTGGAATGGGGTGTAATCCGGTGGAATGGGGTGAGCATGTGCACACACACGTTATGGGGCAAACCATGTCAGTGGTCTTTGAATTCTTCCCGAGCAGGAGTGTTTCTCAGTGTCTTTTGAAAGGTAATGCGTTCGATGCTGTGTTGTGAGGTGACGTGTCGTCATGATGCAAAGGGTTCTAAGAAAAAGGGCGTCCCATGTGTTGCACCCATCATGCGATGCTGCACCCATCATGCGATGCTGCACCCATCATGCGATGCTGCACCCATCATGCGATGCTGCACGTCACTTCACAACATATGTGTTGCACCCATGTGTTGTGAGGTGTCGTGTCGTCCCATGTGTTTTTTTCTTTTTTCAACTCGATGGAAGTTTCGCACTGCCTCTCGGCTGTGTCGTAGGAGATTGAGAAGGAGCGCCAGGTGCGATGTTGTGAGGTGTGGTGTGGCATGGTGTGATGCGGTGCACATACTCTCTTTCCCCCCACCCTTTTCTGTCTCTCTCCTTCTCCCACCCCCCTCCCTTCTCTTTTGTCTGTTGGGTGTGCAAGCAGCAGCCAAGGGCATAGAGCCCTTTCCCTGGAAGGACCGGCTGAGCATAGCGGTGGGGAGTGTGGCGGGGCTAGCAGCGATCCACAAGGAGGGCTTTATCCACCGTGATTTCAAAGCTGCCAACGTGCTTCTAACGAAGGTGGGTCATGCCAAAATGAGTCACTCAATGTGCGTCTAACGAATATCCTTTGAATGAGCTTCTAAGGCAGTGGAGTCCTGGTAATGTGCATCAAACCAAGGTGACTCATGCCAACGTGCTTCTCACCAAGCTCTGACTCCCTCCCAGATGGCAAAATATCCTCTCTTTTTTTCCTTTTCGACCTTTTGTGTCACTCTATTGCATGTGCCCTCCCAGGACCTCGTGCCAAAGGTGGCGGATTTTGGGTTAGCCAAGACATGCCAGGACAGGACACATGTCACGACACGAGTGGCCGGCTCGCAGGGCTACATCGACCCCTCATACTTTGAGACAGGTGGGGTGCTTTTCCGCCCGCCGATGCATCTGTGTTTCTTGAGACGTCTCAAAACCCGACTTTTATCACGTCGCCGGCTCCCAGGGCTACATCAACCCTTCGTATTTTGAGACAGGTGGGGTGCCTTCCAGTTTACCAATGCATCTGTCTTTCATCCTCTGGGCACTTCACACTACTTTTTTGAGACGTCTCAAAGATCGCAGGGCTACATCGAACCTTCGTATTTTGAGACAGGTGAGGTCCTTTTCAGCCCACCGGTGCATCTGTGTTTCTTCTTCGGGTGCCTTTACTACTGCCACCGCTGGTGCTGGCACTTCTTGACTCGTAATTGAAGGGCAGCAGTACGTGAAGGCGACGCTTGAGCAACAGGATCAACCGTGAGAAAATAGTGGTAAAAAAGCAGATCTCAAAAACGCCTTGTCTTGAAAAGAGCCTTCTTGCGTAAAAGGCCTACTGCCACCGCTGGAGCTGGCACTGGTGCTGTCACCATCATCTTCCAACCTCCCCCCTCCAACCCTCCCCTCCCCTCCTGTTCCGTCCCCTACCCTCCGCTATCCTCCCCTCCCCTCCCCTCCCCTTCCCCCCACCTCACCACCTATCAGGCTTACTAACAGAGCACTGTAACATCTTCGCGTGGGGCATTTTCCTGCTAGAACTCCTCTTGAGCTGCTGCGACCTTTGAGTCGACTTGAAAATCCCCCTACCCTCCCCTCCTTTCCCCTACTCACCACCCACCAGGCTTACTGACAGAGCACTGTGACACCTTTGCGTGGGGCATCTTCTTGCTGGAACTCCTCTCGGGCTGCTGTGTAAATGACCGACCGTTTTCACAACTGCAAAACCTCGCCACCGATCCCAATCTCTCAGACTACTCCCAAGTGGTGGACAAGAGTCTGGAGGGGCAGTGGAGCGAGGAGGAGGTGCGAGTGGTGGTGTTTGCGATATGTGATGCGATTCAGCCTGATTGGGGAAGCCGACCCACCACAAAGCAATTGCTAGAAAGATTAAGAAAGATTGCACCAGAGTAGTAGCAACTAGGAAGTGTTGATGTAAATATTGAATCTTAGTATTGTAAGTGCTGCTCGAAGCCACATAATGCGTGTACACGTTTATTTCAAGATTTTGCATGCGCTGCAAACTCCCTTCGGTCAAGCCAGCCAATTGGAGAGCATGCTTTTGCCTCGCCTTGCAGCAAGCACCGCCCACCGATTTCTCCAGCGCGCCCCGCCACAAGCCGCTTCCAAGCTGAGGAAGGTGGCTACGAGCCACGTCTGCCTAGCCGGAGCTCCGTCTCTGGTTGCCTTTTCCGAGCCAACTGCTCTGCGCACTCACCTCACCAAGGCTGTGTAGATATCTGACCCACAACATCCCGAACCTAATCGTCCAGCCGCCAAAGAATCTCGGCTGGTGAGGGGAGAGGCTAGTGTGTTACGTTCGGTGTGTGGAGCCCAGGCGCCAAAGCTAGTCAGTTCGGTTCGGACGTGGCTGGTCTCATCAGCGACACGTCAATCTCTTGGAATCGGGGGACCAGGTTTCGGAAGATCAAGACCAAAATGGGTGCGCCTGTGGGGGAATGAAAGCAGCCATAAGAAAAGCACAGGCGTGTGGGAAAGGAAGGTTTGCCTGATCCTTCAGACAAGGACACTCGAGGTCCTCGCCCGTGCCTCTCACAATCCCCTACATAGCCATTGTTCCCATACTTTCAGCTCAAAATCCTTATGTTCAGCTGGTTCAGGTTCGCGCCTTCGTAGCTCTCAGATTAAAAATTGAGCTGTACCGGTTTTGAACACTTTGTATTGCTTGTTTCCCCCTGCACCTGCGGAACCATGACCCGCGCCGTGCCTCGCGGCATTCTGTCGTTCGCCATCCCGTTACTCCTGCTCGCAGTCGTTGCGTCCGCGCAGCAGATCTGTCCGTTCACAGGCAAGCCGCCAACGAAGCCCGCGAAGCCGCTGTACCGATGCGTGGCTGAGAGCGAGCTCGCGTGCTGCTCCGCGTGCGACGACTGGGTCACCGCGGCGACGGTGCTCGGACAGAACGGAACGAGAATCCTGTCCACGCTCTTCTCTCCAGGCACCACATTTGAAGCGCTGGACAAGTTCAAGGCCACGCCGGTAAGCTTGAACCAGCGTGCGCCTTTTTCCTATTTCATTAAATTTCGCAAATATTATATATTAAATTAATATATCGAGAACATTTGAAGTTCTGGACAAATTTAAGGCCACGCCAGTAAGCTTGAATCATCGTGTTCGTCTTTTGATCCTTTTGTACCAGCGTTACATTGCCCAGCTTTCTGGCCACTCAATGGCGTCTTGCTATGATGGTTCCGAGCCAATTTAAAAGGAGCATTACAATGAATTTGGTACCCTTTTTTTTAATGTAAATAAAGGATCGGTTTTGTAGGCGGTTTTGTAAAATTTTCAAAATCCGCGTTAACGCGTTTCATCCTATACCTGGTTCATCGCATGCATCATCCTCCTCTCCCCCCTCCCTCCCCGCCCCCAACCCACAACCCCCCCCCCCCATCCCCGCCTCTTCTTCCCCTTCCCCCCCTCCCCCAACCCCCTCCCCCAACCCCCCTCCCCTTCCCCCCCCCTCCTCCCCCCCTCCCCCTCCCCCCTCCACCCGAGTTCAAAGGGCTTTACTGCGCGATACTGTTTGACGGCACGTGGAAGTACCAACTTCTCAGAATCACCCCCCTCTCTCTCCCCCCTACCCTCACCTCGTTCTTCGCCTCTTCCAGTTTTGCGGGTTCCTCGCAGGCGGGAGCGACACGTGTCTGCAGCTGATTGAGGGACTCTACTATGCCATCACGTGCGATGCAGGCGCGAGCAAGTACCTCCCGATCGACCTCTCAGAAAAAAAACCCTTCTCTGCGCCCTTCCCCCGCGCCCTTCCCCCCACCAGTTCTGCGGATTCTTGGCGGGCGGAAGCGACACGTGTCTGCAGCTGATTGAGGGGCTCTACTGCGCCATCATGTGCGACCCGGGCGCGAGCAAGTACCTCTCGTTCGAGCTCGCGCCGTCGGGGAAGCTCGCGGACAGCAACGGCACGATCCGCATCTGCAACGACTTCTCGAACCGCGTGTACGACGCGTGCCAGTCGCTCGCGTTCCCCGGCGTCGCGCTCACCATCGCCAGCTTGATTAAAAACCCCGCGGTATGTGTATTTGTGCCGCCTAAAAAGTCGTCTCTTTACCAGCCGCTCACCATCGCGAGCTTGCTTAAGAACCCTTCGGTACGTGCTGCAGCTACCAATTGTAGTTTCACCCGAACCGAACCAACTTTCCCCACAAATGTAACTGCGAATTCGTTGTCCAGCTATCCGATTTCTCCTTTCTGGCTGCGATACGCGGTTCCGTTACCCGTCTATGTCCTCCCAACGATCACTCTAGAGAGTCATGGACCCCTCTTACTGGCGCTACATCCCCTTCACATTCCCCAACACCCCCCCTCCTCCCCCCACTCCCCCCAACTACCCTTCCTCCCCCCTTCCCCATTTCCCCTGCCCGCCTCCTCCTTTCCCCTCCCTCAGCCTCTGTTGTTCTGACCATTTCTCTCCCTTCAAGCCTACACTCTGTGCCTTCTTCTGCCGTCACTTCATTTTCCATCACATTTCCTAACACCTCCTTCTCACTAATGATTTTCTGACCATTTGCTTTCGCCCTCCGTTGCCGCTTCCTCTTCCCCTCCGCTGTCCAATTTTGTACCCACATAATTTTATTCTCTCTCCCTTCAAGCCTACACTCTGTGCCTTCTTCTGCCGTCACTTCATTTTCCATCACATTTCCTAACACCTCCTTCTCACTAATGATTTTCTGACCATTTGCTTTCGCCCTCCGTTGCCGCTTCCTCTTCCCCTCCGCTGTCCAATTTTGTACCCACATAATTTTATTCTCTGCAAACCCCCACGCATTTCTCAGCACCTCTCAACTATAACTATCTCTCTTTTCCCCTTACCCCAGCCACTCCTCCACCTCCATCTCCCCTTTATCCCCTTCCCTCTCCCTGAAATAAATCGTACGCACTCTGTCTTCCCAAAGATCCCTGTCACTCATTGTGACCCCGCTTGCTGGTACTTTATCAATTACAGAACATGTCCTGCCACACATTCGCCAACACCTTCCAATCATGTTTTTCTTACCATTCCCTTCCCCCCTCCCCTTGTACTCCTCCCCGTCCCCTCAAACCCTCACCCCTTCCCCCCCCACCCTCTCCCCTTCCCTCACTCTTCAAAATCCTGCACATGCTGTCCTCCCAGAAATTTATGTCACTGGTTGTCACTCCGCTTGCTGGTGCGGCAACACCCCTTGCATACGTTCAAATCCCCCGTCCTGTAGCTTTCTGACCCATTCCCATTTCCTTTCCCCCTGCCTCCCCCTCCCTCCCCCATTCCCTTCCCCCCGCCTCCCCCCTCTCTGCCTGCGAATCCTTGCACATTCTTTTCAGAAATTTCTGTCACTCGTCGTGACTCCGCTTGCCGGCACCGCAACCCCCCTAAACACCCTCAACACCGAGCTAGTTCCCGCCGAAAACGGAACGGACAGTTGCTTCCTGACAGCGCCAGGGGATAAATACGCGCAAACCCCCCTCTGCTGCGATAAACTAACGGGTTTCCCCATGGAGTGCCCGAAAAACCCGAAATTCTCTAACGTGTCAGAAGTGCTTCCGTGGGTGGTGGACCGGGCTGTGCCTGCCACGTGTGCTGCGACTTCAAACAATCCTGGAAATTTTGTGCCTGAGCCAATACCCTCTGTTCCGGCGCCCAACGGGACCAATGCCAATGGTTCGGCAACCAATGGTTCGGCAACCAATGGTTCGACGCCCAGTGGTTCGGCAGCACCCACTGGTTCAACTCCCACTGGTTCAACTCCCACTGGTTCAACTCCCACTGGTTCAACTCCCACTGATTCAACATCAAACACTACAGGCTCTGGGGAAAACAGCGCGGGGTTGAGTTTGGTGCTTAGGGGTGGAGCGTGGTGGGGATGGTGGCCTGCTGCGCTTGCTGCGGTGGCGCTCCATGTGGTTTTGTTCCATTGATTTTTGGAGTCGATTTCTGGCAGGTTGCTACTCGAGCTTGAATTGGGTTGGGTTGGATTAGACACTTGCCTGAAGCATGGAACGATTTGCTAGGGTTTGACTGTAGAGTCAATTTGAATTGGAACATCAGTTGCAGTGTTTTCTTATAAGGATATCAACTGTGGGTTGATGAAGCCTCGAAAGTGCTCTCTCGAAAGTGTAGCCTCCACAGCGTAGCCTCGAGAGTGCATGACGCTAAGGTAAGGACGCGTCAACTCCCGCTGAATTAGGCGATCGATCGTGCATTTTCAATCAGACACCGCACTGGAAACCTGCTACTGGAGTTCAAAACTTTCCAGACCATTTTAAAAGCCATCAAAATTCGATCCTGCGCAGGATCGATCGTGCCAATCTGATGGGAGTTGACGCGTCCTATTTGTGTAGGCCCTCAGAGTGTAGCTCGAAAGGTGTAGCCCCTGAGAGTGATGTAGCCCCAAGAGTGTAGCCCCAAGAGTGTAGCCCCAAGAGTGTAGCCCCAAGAGTGTAGCCCCAAGATTGTAGCCCCAAGAGTGTAGCCCAGCGTTAGACTAGTATAGTGTCTGGAAAAGACGAGGACCCATTGTTGGATGCAGGCTGAATCTCCAAGATGCTTGTTATCACATTGTACAGCTGCATGGGGCAGTAAGATGGGTAGAGAGAGATGAAGGAAAGAGAAATAAAGAATCCATTGTTGGGTGCAGGCTCAATCTCCAAGATGCTTCTAATCACATTGTACAGCTGGACGGGGCGGTAGGATGCATAGAGAGAAATGCACGATGGCGAGATACCAAGGGTAGAGAGCGATGAAGGAAAATGAAGGGTCCATTGTTGGGTGCGGGGCAGGCTCATCGCTTAGAATGCTTGTTATCACATTCGAGTCGACCTCTTGAGTCGACTAAAAAGAGAGCGATGAAGGAAAATAAAGGGTCCATTGTTGGGTGCGGGGCAGGCTCATCGCTTAGAATGCTTGTTATCACATTCGAGTCGACCTCTTGAGTCGACTAAAACGAGAGCGATGAAGGAAAATAAAGGGTCCATTATTGGGTGCGGGGCAGGCTCAATGTTTAAGATGCTTGTTATCACGCTGTACAGCTGCAGGGATGCAGGCGATGGATATGGGGAGGAGATGATGGTAGAGAGGATGAAGGGTTGAGAGGATGAAGGGTTGAGAGGATGAAGGGTTGAGAGGATGAAGGGTTGAGAGGATGAAGGGTTGAGAGGATGAAGGGTAGAGAGGATGAAGGGTTGAGAGGATGAAGGGTTGAGAGGATGAAGGGTTGAGAGGATGAAGGGTTGAGAGGATGAAGGGTTGAGAGGATGAAGGGTTGAGAGGATGAAGGGTTGAGAGGATGAAGGGTTGAGAGGATGAAGGGTTGAGAGGATGAAGGGTAGCGAGGATGAAGGGTTGAGAGGATGAAGGGTTGAGAGGATGAAGGGTTGAGAGGATGAAGGGTTTAGAGGATGAAGGGTAGAGAGGATGAAGGGTAGAGAGGATGAAGGGTTGAGAGGATGAAGGGTTGAGAGGATGAAGGGTAGAGAGAGATGAAGGTTGGGGAAAATGAAGACTCATATTCATCGTTGAACAATCACCGAAGATTCGTCCACGCATGTGTGCATCCTCCTGAAGATTGAACCCACGTTTCAACATTCTCTGGCAACTCATAGTCACCTATAGATTTTCCAATCACCTAAAAGATTTAACCTGTTGTTGCGCTGTCTAGCCACCCTAAGAACATTCTCTGAAATCTCACCTCTGTGTTCCTGAAGGTGGGTATTCTGCGGTGGGAGGCGAAGCGCGGCCCTCGGGCCATGAAGATGGAGCGCATGGAGGGAAGGCGGTTGTCGTAGCCGTGCATGCCCCCATCCCATGCTGACGAGTGGTGGTATACCACCGAGTAGCCCTCATCTGCCAGCGCCAAGATAGCCTGGCAAAAGCGGAAATGGTTAAGGGTGAGAGGCGTTGTAGAGAGATTAGGAGGAGCTTGGGTAGATACAACATGCAGCTCGGACAAAAGATGTGACTTATCACACACAATAAGAAGATGGTTCGATACGTTACGCAGATTGTCACTCTGACCAGACAACGAGCTGTGAAGAATCGTTAAGGAGTCATGCAAGATCAACACGAATCAATGCTCCCCCCCTCCATCGCCTTCCTGATCGCCCCCACCTCCACCACCACCACCTTTTGAGACGCCCTAGAACTTACTGGTATTCTGTCGCTTCCCGAAAACTCAAACTCCGCAGGAAACTCCTCCCTCAAATACACCTTCAGCGCCTCTCCATTCACAATGCCCCCCCCTTCAATCGCCCTCCTCATAGCCCCCACGACTGCTGCCGCATCCATCCGAAAGTCCTGGCCGGCAGACCCCGGGCGGCGTTGCGCGTCTGTTTGCGGGAGGAAGATGCCGAGAAGCGGGTAGCTGAAGTCGATCCAAGCGGGGGAGAGGCCGGGGATGAACGGCTCGAACTGCTCCAGGGAGATGACTCGCGATTTGCATGTGGCCAGCATGCCATGGTCGCTCACTAGCAGCAGATTCACATCGTTGGTCATGCTCCTATAAGGAAGTTGAGGGGGAGGGAATAAATTTGGGAAACGGGAAAGGATGTTGGGAGGGGGGCTTCAGAGGCAGGTGGAAGGGACGGAAGCTGCTGGCACATGCTTCTCAAAGGGGCTGAGAGACGGGAGAGGCCCGGGATGAACGGCTCGAATTGCTCCAGAGAGATGACGCGCGACTTGCATGTGGCCAGCATGCCATGGTCGCTCACTGGCAGCACATTCACGTCGTTGGTTATGCTCTTACAAGGAAGTTCATGGACGGAAAAGAGGGGGTGGGGTGGGGTGGGGGGGGGGGTTGGACGGGAGGGAGTGGATGGAGGGGAGTTGACAGGGATGGGGGTCCATCAATGCGCTTCACAGCAGCAGCAACCAGAGGCGTGTCCGGGCCTCCCTTGAACCCGCCCATTCGTCTCTCCCACTCTCGTCTGCTCTCTCCCCACTACCACCACCACCAGCTCCCACCTTACCTTCCCGCTGCCTCACCGCACCTGCCATCCATCCAGCCCAGTCAAAAGTCGCCCCAGCATGTCATCAATGCGCTTCACAGCAGCAGCAACCGGAGGCGTGTCCGGGCCTCCCTTGCACCCGCCCATTCGTCTCTCCCACTCTCGTCTGCTCTCTCACCACCACCAGCCCCGACCTTACCATCCCGCTTTTGAGAATTCTCAGAAGCTCTGACCTTACCTCCCCGCTGCCTCACCGCGCCTGCCATCCATCCAGCCCAGTCAAAAGTCGCCCCAGCATGTCATCAATGCTCTTCACAGCAGCAGCGACCAGGGACGTGTCCGAGCCTCCCAGGTGCGCAGCCTCCTATCGCCCCACTCTATTCCGTATACCCCACCCACTCACCTCCGATCCAAGGTGACTTTTGAGTCAACTCAAAACGAGGTGACTTTTGAGTCGACTCAAAAGTGACCAGGGGCGTGTCCGAGCCTCCCAGGTGCCCACCCTCCTATCGCCCCACTCTATTCCGTATACCCCACCCACTCACCTCTCATCCAGCCCCGTTAACAGGCGCGCCAGCATGCCATCAGCGCGCTTTACTGCCTCAGCAACCAGCGGCGTGTCCGTGCCTCCCAGGTAGTCACTTTCATCACCCATCTCACCCGCTTACCTACCTCTGGTCCAGCCCTGTCAAGAGGCGCGCCAGCATGCCATCAACGCGCTTTACTGCCTCAGCAACCAGCGGCGTGTCCCGGGCATCCCTTGTGGCCCTCCCATCTGTCACTCTCGCCCTCTCCCCACTCCCACCCACTCACCTTTGATCAAGCCCTGTCAAGAGGCGCCCTAGCATGCCATCGACCCGCTTCACAGCAGCAGCAACCAGCGGCGAGTCCGGGCCTCCCAGGTAGTCACTCCCATCGGCCATCTCACCCGCTCACCTCTGATCAAGCCCTGTCAAGAGGCGCCCTAGCATGCCATCGACCCGCTTCACAGCAGCAGCAACCAGAGGCGTGTCCGGGCCTCCCAGGTGCCCACTCTCGTCTGGCTCCTCCAAGTAGAGTGAGAGGAAGGAGGGGCGGAGGGGCGCAGGCAGGTCCAGCCATGCCAGCACCTGGTCCACTCGCTGTGTGAGGGGGAGGGAGAGGGGGGGGGAGTGGGGGTGAGGGGGCCAGGAGGAGACGTGAGTGGACGAAAGGACCTCTCTTGTGGCCACTTTCATCGGGCTTGTCTAGGTAGAGCGATTTTTGAGTCGACTAAAAAATCGCCTCATCACTTTCATCATCTCATCACTTTCATCGTCCCATCACTTTCATCGCCTCGTCGCTTTCATCGGGCTCGTCGAGGTAGAGCGATGATGACGCGAGGGAGGGGGGACAGAGGGAAGAGGGAAGGTCCGGCCACAGCAATCCCTGGTCTACTTGCTGTGTGGGGAGGTCCGGCCACAGCAATCCCTGGTCTACTTGCTGTGCGGGGAGGTGCCAGCAGGTTAGCTTACCAGCAGGAATTAGTCAGATCAGACACGCATGGTGGTCGTTTTTGAGGCGCCTCAAAAACGACCTCAATTCTGTGCGGGGAGGTGCCAGAAAGTCAGCTAACCAGCAGGCAATAGTCAGACACGCATGGTCAGACACGCATGGTCAGACATGCACCCTTCCCTCCCCCCCATCTCTCCATCTTCCCCCTCTTGGTCCCCCCCTCCTCACGCCTTCCACCCCCACCAACCTGTTCAAATGGCATCGACTCGTTGTATTGCAGGCAGTAGTCTGACGGGCACGGCCAATCAGGTCGCGACACGTCAGAACCCGGCCAAAACACTGTTGCCGCCTGCAAGCCCTGCAAAAGTAACAACCAGAAAAGCAGAAAGCGAAAGGCCGACAGGGGAGAGGGGAAGAAGGGGGGATGGGCGAAGGGGAAAGGGGGAAAAAGGGGAAAAAGGGAAGGGGAGACGGGTGAAAGGGGGGAAGGGGAGAAGGGGCATTGGGGAAGGGAGGAAGGAGAGAAGGAGGCAATGTGGAATGGGGGAAGAGGGGAGGGGAGGAAAAGTGAGAGGAAGGAGGGAAGGCTGGAAAGGGGGAAGGCGTGAACAAGTGAGAGTAGTCTAAAAAAATCGTCTTAATGCTCTCCGGCTAGAACAAGTGGCTGTGGGACCAGTTGACATCGCACCTGGTCCGAACCCCCTTCAACCCCCTCACCTGCCGGTTCACTGTGGCCCAGATGGGTTCGCCCAGCCATCAAATGGAGAGAACACGATGGCCCACGCCCCTTACATCTCCCTCTCCTGTTGCTCCCTTCTTCAACGCCCTTCCCCTTCCCCTCACCTGCCGGTTCACTGTGGCCCAGATGGGTTCGCCCAGCCATCAAATGGAGAGAAACAGGTGCAGTGGCTGGCAGGAAGGGGGAAGGAGTTGGCAACTATGACTACTTTTGAGGCGTCTCAAAATCCCTTCCCCTCACCTGCCGGTTCACAGTGGTCCAGATGGGTTCGCCCAGCCACCATCTCGGGTCGACATTCCCAGGCGAGAACACGTCGCTGTGGTTGGAGGGGAGGCGGAACTTTGTTTGCCAGAATACCCCACACCCCTTGCCTTTCCCTCTCCTGTTTCATCCCTCTTCAACGCCCTTCCCCTTCCCCTTACCTGCCGGTTCACGGTGGTCCAGATGGGTTCGCCCAGCCACCATCTGGGTTCAACATTCCCAGGCGAGAACACGTCGCTGTGGTTGGAGGGGTTGTGGAGCTTGTTGGTGTTGATTCCCCACACCCCTGACCTTTCCCCCTGCCCTCCCCACCCCCTCACCTGCCGGTTCACAGTGGTCCAGATGGGTTCGCCCAGCCACCATCTGGGGTCGACATTCCCTGGTGAGAACACGTCGCTGTGGTTGGAGGGGAGGCGGAACTTGTTGGCGATGATGCCATGCGATGCAGGGAGGAGGCCCGTTGCCATGGAGTGGTGCGAGGGGAAGGTGAGCGAGGGAAAGACGGGCAGCATGCCATGCTCTGCGAATGTACCTTCTGCCAGCATCCTGAGGGACAGTGCAAATGGGGGAGGGTGGAGAAAGGGGTTGGGGAGCAGGCCCGTGGCCATGGAGTGGTGCGAGGGGAAGGCTACGGAGGGGAAAACGGGTGGCATGATAGCGACCCGTGCTCTGCGAATGTTCCTTCAGCTAGCATCCTGATGTGCAGGTGGTATAGAGCAGAGTACCATCTTAAAGCCGACCAAGTGCGGGCTGGCCACCCATGCATGTGTTTCCTTCCACTAACTCCCCATGCGTAGGCGGATGGGTTGTGTCCGCTTTAAGATGGTACCCATGTCGCAACCCATCAGAGGACACGAGGATCTCTGTAGGCTGCCCTCCCAGACTTGTCCTCCCATGCGTGCCCTTTCACACCCCCCCCCAACCTATTCAGATGAGGAGTGTAGGCTTTAAGATGGTATCCGTGTCTGAACCCATCAGAGGGCACGAGGATCACTGTGGGCTGCCCTCCCAGACTTGTCCTCCCATGCGTGCCCTGACATGCCTGCCCGCCATGCTTGCCCTTCCACACACACCAGCCAACCTGTTCAAATTCGGTGCGTTGGCTTTGAGGTCGTACCCATGTCGAACCCGTCACCGTGGGATGCCCTCCCAGCACGCCTGTGCTTCCATTCCATGCATGCCCTCCCAGCGCGCCTGTGCTTCCATTCCATGCATGCCCTCCCAGCGCGCCTGTGCTTCCATTCCATGCATGCCCTCCCAGCGCGCCTGTGCTTCCATTCCATGCATGCCCTCCCAGCGCGCCTGTGCTTCCATTCCATGCATGCCCTCCCAGCGCGCCTGTGCTTCCATTCCATGCATGCCCTCCCAGCGCGCCTGTGCTTCCATTCCATGCATGCCCTCCCAGCGCGCCTGTGCTTCCATTCCATGCATGCCCTCCCAGCGCGCCTGTGCTTCCATTCCATGCATGCCCTCCCAGCGCGCCTGTGCTTCCATTCCATGCATGCCCTCCCAGCGCGCCTGTGCTTCCATTCCATGCATGCCCTCCCAGCGCGCCTGTGCTTCCATTCCATGCATGCCCTCCCAGCGCGCCTGTGCTTCCATTCCATGCATGCCCTCCCAGCGCGCCTGTGCTTCCATTCCATGCATGCCCTCCCAGCGCGCCTGTGCTTCCATTCCATGCATGCCCTCCCAAACCTGTCTCCCACACCTTCCGCCGACCTGTTCAAATTCGGTGTGTCCGCTTTCAGGTGGTAACCGTGCCTGGACCCATCATAGGACCCAAGGAGGATCACTGTGGGCTGCGCTCCCATGCCTCATCTTCCCACACTTTACCTTCCCACACCTTTCTCCTACCTGTTCAGATTCGGTGTGTCAGCCTTGAGGTGGTACCCGTGCCTGAACCCGTCAAACGACACGAGGATCACTGTGGGCTGCCCTCCCAGCGCGCACCTTCCCTGCCTGCCTGGCCAATCCTATGCCACACACCGTCTTCCTACCTGTTCAGGTGTGGACTGTCGGCTTTCAGGTGGTACCCGTGCCTGAACCCGTCAAAAGACACGAGGATCAACGTGGGCTGCCCTCCTAGCGCGCCTGGCCACCCATGCTTGCCCTTCCACACACCCACGCCTACCTGTTCAGACTTGGAGTGTCGGCTTTGAGGTGGTACCCATGTCTGAACCCGTCAAAGGACACGACAATCACCGTGGGCTGGCCCCCCATGGCTGCCCTCCCATGCGTGCCCTCCCATGCGTGCCCTCCCATGCGTGCTGCCCTCCCATGCGTGCCCTCCCATGCGTGCCCTCCCATGCGTGCCCTTCCTTGCGCACACGCCCACATACGACCTCCCATGCGTGCCCTCCCATGCCTGCCCTCCCATGCGTGCCCTCCCATGCGTGCCCTCCCATGCCTGCCCTCCCATGCCTGCCCTCCCATGCCTGCCCTCCCATGCCTGCCCTCCTACACTTACCACACTTCCCAGACGTGGCCCTGTACCTGTTCAGATTCGGAGAGCCAGCCTTGAGGTGGTACCCATGTCTGAACCCATCAAACGACACAAGGATCACCGTGGGCTGCCCTCCCATGTCTGCCCTCCCACACTTGCTACACTTCCCACACGTGCCCCCTTACCTATTCAAATTCGGTGTGTCAGCTTTCAGGTGGTACCCGTGTCTGAACCCGTCAAACGACACGAGGATCACCGTGGGCTGCCCGTCCAGCGCGCCTGTGGGGGAGGGCGGAGGGCCCCCGCCCCCGTCAAATGCGGAGGAGCAGGAGGCGTGCGAGTGGGACGTGAGGAAGATGGCGAGGGCGAACCCCAGGACCACTGGAGGGCGGGGTGGAGAGGGGTGGGATGGGATGGGATGGGATGGGATGGGATGGGATGGGATGGGATGGGATGGGATGGGATGGGATGGGGTGGGATGGGATGGGATGGGATGAGATGGGATGGGATGAGAGGAGTGGAACAGCGTGAGAGGCAAGGATTGGGGGGAGGGCTTTCCTCGTACGTCCAGCGCGGGGGAGCGGGAGCGGACAGGTATCAGACGCGGACTTGAGAAGAACGCGGCGGCCATGGCCATCGTGGCGAACGGCCAGGTCGGGCTTGCAGGCATGTGCTGTGCGCGAGGAAGTCCGCTCCCGGCATCATGGATTAGTGGTCGTTGCTAAAAGAGCAGGCAAATCAGGCTGGCAGGCTGGCAAGAAGCTGACCTGAGAAGAACGCGACGGCCATGACCATCGCAGCGAACGTCCCGAGCCGTCCCGAAAGGATCGAACGACGAGACTGTTTATGGCGGTGACCGACATACACGTCATCCTCCACGCTTTCCACGTCATCATCGCTGCCACTGCAGTCGCCATCGGCCTCCCGCTTCTCCTCGTTTGGAATTAAGCTGTGCTCCACTGGACTAGGAGACGGGCTGGATCCCGATAATCCCGCCGGCATTTGCGCTTTGCTTAGCATAGCTAGCTGCTCGGAACTTTTCGGTGTGGACATGATTTTTCTAATATATTGTACAATGAATATGTATGAAACAGATGCTGTGGAACGTATAATACCGAGTCAGCTGTTTTGTTTAGAAAATCGTAGTGGCGATGGTCACAGTGAGTTTTGAGGCGTCTCGAAACCGTTGTGACAGCTATAGTCTCAATGCCGTAATATTTTACAGCTACACGAGAGACAAGCTAGGTGAACCCTTCGAGACGTCTCGGAACCCGCAATAATATGCAGATTTACGGGAGGTGGAGATAACACTTCCAGTCTTGCCACACCATCAGACACAATTCAGCCTTGGCACGGATCCACCATGGACCCAGCGGAGGGGAAAGAGAGACCAAGAAACGAGGAGCCAAGTCAGCCGAGTTGTTGTAACCAATCAGGTCAAAGAGAATCTAAAGTCGCATCAAGGGGACGGTGTTACCTTGGTTTCGGACCTTGGGATCTCCAACAGAGGCGAACACCATAGACGAACTCAGCGAAGCACTCTCCAGGCTTCCATGACGAACTCCTGCCGTCTGTCACGAAAGCCGAGGCGAGCACGGACGAATCATTTCATAAAAGCGACGTCCAACGACTGCGTGCAAAGCAAAGTAACGCTTGGCATTCACTCGCAGGGCTAGCAGAGCCACAAAAGTCAACCTGAAGCTTTCCGATCCTTTCACGAAAAGCTTGTTTCGTCAGGGCGCTTTGTTTCGACGAAAAGCTTTCCGATCCTTTCACGAAATAAAGTACCCAGCTAACTCACTCGTTAACAAAAATTCTCGCCAAACATTCTTTCTCTTCCAACACTGCTCGTCTCTCGTCTCCCCCCAACAACGACTACACAACTGTTTCCTGGTGGTACAGTACTTCAACAAATCACATATGTATTTGCTCCACATCAGATACGTGTCCTGGCATCACTGCTTTCATACCGACACACTCACTATCGCGAATAGTCAATCCAGCGAGTAATCAGCAGATGATGCCGGCAGCTAAGAGCACTACCTATCGGCGATCGCGACTCGGCCAGCAGGCTTCTGACGTCAGCACCCAACCGATCGCCGAGGGCAGCAGCAAGAGCAAGAGCGCTGACGTCAGCACGAGCGCGAGAGCGAGGGACAGCGATGGCACCGCGGCGAAAGTGGCGGAGTACGAGCGATTTGTGGAGGAACGATTGAAAGTGGACTTACAGGCAGCGATGGAAGACAGGTGCGTGAGTGTGTGGGTATTATTGAGGCAGCTTGTAAAGGGGAACCGGTGGCGAAGGTAGCGGAGTACGAGCGGTTCGTGGAGGAGCGGTTGAAAGTGGATTTACAAGCAGCGATGGAAGATAGGTGCGTGTGTTATACTGAGACAGCTTGTAACGGGGATATGGGGGCGGAGGTGGCGGAGTACGAGCGGTTCGTGGAGGAGCGGCTGAAGGTCGATTTTCAGGCAGCGATGGAGGACAGGTGCGTGTGCGCGTGTTTGTATGCCATTGCTGCCGCTTATCGAAATGTATGACTGGGAAGGTAGGGAGGGAAAAAAAAGGGGGGGAGGAGCTGCTACGCAGCGAGGGAGCAAGTCGAATTTGACGAGCATCCTTGTATGACGCTGGAGGGAGCTTGCGTGCAACGAGGTCCTGATTTGCTCCTGTTCTGCCTATACGCTGCTTGGTCGACTCCTGGGAGTCTGATTCGCTGGTTGGCCCTCGCCAAGTTCAGATGCCACCCCGCGTCCTTGGATCAGAGTTCGCATGGGAGTTCACATCAGAACAAGACTAGGCTACTTTGTGGTGATTGTGATGAAGGAGACATGAATAGGCATCCGTGTGTGATTGTGATGAAGGAGACATGAATAGGCATCCTTGTGTGATTGTGATGAAGGAGACATGAATAGGCATCCGTGTGTGATTGTGATGAAGGAGACATGAATAGGCATCCGTGTGTGATTGTGATGAAGGAGACATGAATAGGCATCCGTGTGTGATTGTGATGAAGGAGACATGAATAGGCATCCGTGTGTGATTGTGATGAAGGAGACATGAATAGGCATCCGTGTGTGATTGTGATGAAGGAGACATGAATAGGCATCCGTGTGTGATTGTGATGAAGGAGACATGAATAGGCATCCGTGTGTGATTGTTGCGCTTCTATTCACGCTGAGACCTCATGGGCCATTCATGTCTCCTTCTATGCCGATTCTGGTGCCTTTGTGTGCTGTGACAATGCGTGTGGGTTTGTGAAGGCATGTGTGCTGTGACAATGCGTGTGGGTTTGTGAAGGCATGTGTGCTGTGACGTATGTGTGTGTGTGCGTGCATGTGTGCACGTGTGAGTGATCGTGTGCGTGTGAGAATGTGTGTGCGTGTTCGAGTGCTTGTACGTGTGTGTATATGTGTGTGTGTGTGTGTTTGTGTGTGTGTGTGTGCGTGCGCGCGTGCGTGCGGGCGTGCGTGCGTGCGTGTGTGTGTGTGTGTGTGTGTGTGTGTGTGTGAGTGTGCGTGTGCGTGCCCGTGCGAGAGTGCATGGCGGTATCCGCAGGCACAAGGTCCAAGAAGAAATCCAAGTCTTGTACGCTCTTTCTTCCCCTCAAATCCTCTCGCCTCTCCTTGGAGTTGCAGGGTGTTTCTGAGAATTCTCAAAAACACCCTGCAAGTACACCTGTTTACTAATAACAGCACCTGCAAGTACAATGCAAGTACAATGCAAGTACAATGCAAGTACAATGCAAGTACAATGCAAATACAATGCAAGTACAATGCAAGTCTAGTGCGCTCTCGCTTCCCCTCCCCTCCCCCTTCTCCCCCACCCTCTCTCCTGCCCCCCCCTTTTCCACCGATCCCTGCCTTGCCAGTTTTTTCCCTTTTTAGGGTTGCGTTGTCTACTGCATATACATCATAGCATGGCAAATTGTATATTCTAGACTGCCTCAAGCCCGATTCTTGCATTTTTTCGCACGTATTGCATTCCCATATATTGTCCCATCATACTCGATTCGCTTCGCTCTCAGTACTTCCTTCATTCATCCTCAATGTGTGCTATCCATGTCACACACAATACATGATCCATTCAGCATGAGTCATCATACATGATGTTTTATCCTCGTTACAGTGAGGAGCTGGTGCGCAATATCGAGGCGCTGGAGGAGAATGGAGTGGAGGAGATGAGGGCGATGGTCAACCTGGGGGGAGAGGTGTTCGTGCAGGCAGACGTGTGAGTGGGTGGGTGTGGGGATGAGAGGTGCGCAGATGGGTTGGGAGAGGTGTAGCGCTAGTTCCAGGAGTGGAGGAGATGAGGGAGATGGTCAACTGGGGGGGAGCGGTGTTTGTGCAGGCAGACGTGTGAGTGGATGGGTGTGTGGCTGTGTGAGGGAGGGGAATTGGGGGGACGTGTGCTGATGGTTGAGGAGGGGGAGAGAAATTCATTACTGTGCTGGGGGACATGCATTTGTGTCAGTGAGGCTGGGGTTTCATGTAGAGTTCACTGGCTTGACTCTGAAGATGCTGTTGACCCTGTTGACCCTGTTGACGACTCCCAGATACGATCACAGATTTGTCTCAGTGCGCCTGGGCTTCCACGTGGTGTTTTACCGACTTAACTCCAGAGATGCTGTGACTCTGTTGACCCTGTTGACCTGTTGACTCCCGTTGACTCGCATCGACCACAGGCCAGACACGTCGCACATGTTCACCTCAGTGGCGCTGGGCTTCCCAAGTAGATTACACCCGGTTTATCCTTGACTTTATTGACTCCCATTGACCACAGGCCAGACACGTCGTACATATTTGTCTCACTGGGGCTGGGCTTCCACGTGGAATTCACCCGCCTTGACTCTCTTGACTCTGAAGATGCTGTTGACGCTGTTCACCTTGGTGACTCCCGTTGACTCCCATTGACCACAGCCCGGACACGTCGCACATATTCGTGGCAGTGGGGCTGGGCTTCCACGTGGAGTTCACCCGCCTTGACTCTGAGGGCTCTGTTATCATGTTGACCCTGTTGACTCCCGTTGACCACAGGCCTGACACGTCACACATATTCGTGGCAGTAGGGCTGGGGTTCCACGTGGAATTCAATCAGTTTCACTCAGGGAAGATGTCATTTTCCTAAACCCTATTGACTCCTGGCCAGACACATCACACATATTCGTGTCCGTGGGGCTGGGCTTCCACGTGGAGTTCACCCGTCTTGACTCCGAAGATTCTGTTGACTCTGTTGACCCTGTCAACTCCCGTTGACTCCCATTGACCACAGGCCGGACACGTCACACATATTCGTGGCAGTGGGGCTGGGCTTCCACGTGGAGTTCACCCGCCTTGAAGCCAAGGAGTTTGCCGCCTCCAAGATCGGGCACTTGAGAAAGTGAGTGGCGGTGATGGTGCTTCACGTGTAGTGAGGTGCGTTTTAAGGCGCCTCAAAATGCACCCGCCTTGAAGCCAAGGAGTTTGCCGCCTCCAAGGTCGAGCATTTGAGAAAGTGAGTGGCGGTGATGGTGCTTCACGCAGCAACGGGACGTGATGTATGTATTATGACAAGCGTGTGATTTTATTGTTGAATTCTGCCCAGTTTTTTTTACCCTTCTTAACATCCCTCTTTTCATGTATAGTAAATTTTATTCTTTCCTCTATTCTTCTCCATACCTCCCCGCCCCCACTCCCCACCCCCCATCCTGCTCCCACTTCATGCTTCAGCCCCCAAACCCCATTGCTTATAGTGGAAAGAACTAGTAACCCCCTGCCATCCCCCTCCCCACTTACTCAGTTCCCCTCCCCACTTACTCAGTTCCCCTCCCCACTTACTCAGTTCCCCTCCCCACTTACTCAGTTCCCCTCCCCATACCCGTTCCTCCCTTGACGAGTCAAAGATCCCCAATTTTGCATGGTGACTATGTGCATGGTGACTATGTGCATGCAGGCAAGTTGCACGGCACACAGAGAGAATATCATCCATTAAAGCCCACATTAAGCTGGTGAGCATTGGGTTGGGCGGGGCTGCTTACGGTACTCAAACTGGGTTGGGTGGTGTGGTGACTGTTGGGTCGATTAAAAAACGCAGGGTGCATGGTATCATCCATTAAAGCCCACATCAAGCTGGTGAGCATTGGGCTGGGCTGGGCTGCTTTATGGTACTCAAACTGGGGTGTTTGGGTGATGTGAATGTTGGGTCGTTAAAAAAAGAACAGGGTGCATGGTACACGGAAAGAATATCATCCATTAAAGCCCACATCAAGCTGGTGAGGAATGACTAGGCTTGGCGGGGCTGCTTTATGGGACTCAAACTAGGGTGGTTGGGTGGTGTGACTGTTGGGTCGATTAAAAAAGGCGGGGTGCGTGACACAGAAAGAATATCATCCATTAAAGCCCACATTAAGCTGGTGATCACAGGGTGGCTGCTGATGAACAGACTTGAGGTCCCGGGGTGTCCTCCCTTGGGTGAGGCCCTGCTTCGTTCAAGTCTTGATGTGCGTGTTGAGATGAGGCCCCTTCGGTCCTCGCGTTTTCTTGTGATTCGTCTCTTGGCGTTTCGTCTCTTATGGCATTTGATTTCAAGTCTTTCTGATGTTTCGCCTTTTTTTTCGCTCATGGCTGTGGGCAGGTGGTTGAAGGCGTTCGAGAGCTTCTCAACATTTCAGCTGAAGATTCATGAATTGTGACCACCAGACCAGATGATGTATGGTAGTAGTTCTTTGGTATTCTCAAGAATAGTCCACCAGAGGTGACTTCGAGACACATCAGAAGCTGCTCTGCTCACCATACGGTATCAGCTGACGACTCATCATGGCAATCAGCCATGTTGACTAGACAGGCAGCAGGCTGGGTTGAAAGAGTTCCGAGGCTTGGAGTGAAGTAAGGAGTTGTGCTGACTGAGAGATGCAGCTGGGATGTTGGTGCATGGGTAGTGGGTGAATGGGGTGTAATGGTGAATGGGTTGTAATGGTGAATGGGTTGTAATGGGGTGGTGGATGGATGTTCGAATGCAGCTTGCACTAGATTCTGCTGTACATAAAATGCATCGGCGCGATAGCAACAAGGGATAGTTAACTGCACCTCCTAAGGGGCAACTCACCACAGGCTGAACTAAGAAATATGATATTGAGAAACATGATAGAAGTGTGATGTTTTCATGATGGAGAACAGCATCATTTAGTAAATCAAGATGGCTAGGGGCAATAGCAAAAGAATCAGAACAAAATCCAGGGGGCGTATGGTAGTATTGTCCAGTATTAGTGTTCAAATAATTTGGACTCACCATCATGCACACAACACAACGAATTTGGAAGCTGAGTTGCAACAAGCGTACGGTAGTCCAAATACATTGATACGAAAGAAGAGCTGAGGACCTGGGTTGCTGTTTCTAAGCACGGACATACAGAAGCTTCGAATAGGGATAAGAATTTGGTGGACGAAAAGCACGCTGCTGTGCCTCCTCTTTGAGGTGACAAAAGGTGAAAGAGCATCAAATGGACACTGCGGTGCCAGACATTTCGGGTCCTGTCAGTAACAATATAGAAATATGATGCGGGGTCCTGGGAGGATACGGACGAGGATAGATTCTCCAGCCGTCATGGTCTTCGCACTAATAGTTCATTTGAGCCATACGCATTGGTAAGTGCATGCTTATGCGCGAGCCATAGCCATTGCTTCTTGGCGAGGGGTATGAGCGAGAACCTGGCTACTAGTTTCAGTAACAGATGCTTACAAATGAAGGGCACCTATACACCAAAGCTAGAAACACGCTTAAGCGCCGGGGGTGAAGTTGGTGGCATAGCCCAGGCGTTGTTGACGGTGGGGTCAGCCAGGTGGTCGGACAGGTTCTCCAGGGGGCCCTTGCCGGTGACGATGGCCTGCACGAAGAAGCCGAACATCGACACCATGGCGAGGCGGCCGTTCTTGAGCTCCTTCACCTTGAGCTCAGCGAGGGCCTCGGGATCGTCAGCCAGACCCAGGGGGTCGAAGGCACCGCCGGGGTACAGGGGGTCCTCAACCTCTTGGAAGCCCTCAAGGCCACCCACGCGGTAGCTCTCGACGGCACCCATGAGGATGACCTGGGTGGCCCAGATGGCCAGGATGGACTGCGCGTGGATCAGGCTGGGGTTGCCGAGGTAGTCAAGGCCACCCTCGGAGAAGATCTGAGCACCGGCCTTGAACCACACAGCCTCGCCGAACTCGACGCCGTTGTTGGCGAGGAGCTCGGGGGTCAGGCAGCCGAGGGCACCGAGAAGAGCCCAGCGAGCGTGGATCACCTGATGATAAAGCAACAAAGGAGCTCGAATCAGGTAAGGAACATATTTCGAAATGGGGCATAGAACGAAGATACAATTATTGCATGCGTTTAAATCGCAACAAAGCAACGCACCTCGAGCTCGCGGTTCTTGGCGAAGGTCTCGGGGTCAGCGGACAGACCCGCGGTGTCCCAGCCGTAGTCACCGGGGTACTCGCCGGTCAGGTACGACGGGGGGGAGGAGAACGGGCCCAGGAACAGGTTGCGGTCGGGGCCGTAGAAGGCGCTGCTGGGAGCCGCCTTGGCGGTCTTCCTCATGGTCACACGGGCCTCGACATTGTTCACCTTGGCGGCGAGCTCAGCGCTCTGACCGACGAAGGTGGACGGGAGCACAGCGGCGTTGGCGAGAGCGGCCATTGTCGACTGTGTAAAAGTGTACAACTAAAAGTTGTGTAGGAACCTGGAATGTTTCTGTCGCTGACTTGGTGGTTGTGAGAAGACCATCACATTTGAAGATTTGCGAATTTGGAACGGACCAGGGGGATCACTGCCTGAGGTATGCGGTTGGATGCGGTGAGGTGGGGTGTTCAATGGGAGGAGGAAAGCAGGTGGATGAGGTTGGTGCTTGGCTAGGCGCTGAAAGGTTGGGGACTGCGTGTAGTCCCGAATCCTGATTGGCCGACAATCGCCAGAGGGAACCGCTGGTTGCTTCAGGGTTGGATGGCTTCGATCCGAATCACGAGCGCTATGCGTGCACGACGCGCCAGGCTCATCCTGTTGCCTGATCGCGCATCTGGATAATCAAATTCCACCAATGGCGGAGGTTGACGTGGTCCCATCCCAATAAGGTTGGGCAATGTACACCCTCATCTGGCTGAGAAATCAGGGGCTACCAATGGCTAATGTTGATTTGGTTTGGTCCCATCCCAACGAGGCTGAAGACATTGCCCTTCCTATTACATGCGCCGTTTATAATCGAGATAAACTCTGTCACATAA
Organism: Closterium sp. NIES-65; assembly: GCA_948144175.1. Lineage (NCBI taxonomy): Eukaryota > Viridiplantae > Streptophyta > Zygnematophyceae > Desmidiales > Closteriaceae > Closterium > Closterium sp. NIES-65. Next base: position 2,244,767 of record CANXME010000160.1, read on the forward strand.
TCCGAACACTTTCATTCGGGGAAATAAAGTACCGTATGTGGGATTCATAGTTGGTTATTAAGAGAAGCCATGCACTACTCCAAATGATTCATCACATCCCATCATGAAATTGAATGGTATCACCAATTGCCCTCCTCGTCGCCCCCACAACGGCCGCCGCATCCACCTCTTGAGACGTCACACCAAACTCACCGGTATTCTGTCGCTTCCCGGAAACTCAAACTCCGCAGGAAACTCCTCCCTCGGGTACACCTTCAGCGCCTCCCCATTCACAATGCCCCCGCCCTCTATCACAACACCATGGTTGTTGAGAGGCATGGCAACACCAGTGTCACTCAGTGACCTGCTGAATGAGTGAACAACTACTTCACTCAGTGATACAGTTGTTTCTTTCAAGAGCCCCATGATTACATCGATGGGTTTAGGAGGAGCTTATTGTCGTTGTCATGACGTGACTTGGGCAATGAGTGCCACGGTTTGTCTCTTGGACAGCCCCATGACTGCATCGATACCCCCCACCTGGAGAAACAGCACAGGGAATGATTGCCAGAAAGAGGAAAATACAGGGAAGAACATTGAAGCCGTACCAAAAAAGAGGAAGAAACGGGAAAGTGGGGTTGGGAGACAGACCCAACTTCAAAGCATAAAAACTAGGGGCCATTTTTAAATGCATTCCACATCCCTGCATCTCCTCTCATCACCTTCTTCATTCATGCGCCCATTCTTTCTTCGTGTAACTCGTCTTAGAATGGTTTTCCATTCCTCACCCGTTCACCTCTCCCCCCTCTCCTACCCCCTCCTTCCCCCTCCCCCCTCCCTGTTCCCCACTGCCTTCTGCCCCCTCTTCCTGTCATCAGCAGCACTAGAATGCTCCCATGGCCCATCATCGCACCCCCTCTCCCCTCCCTTCTCTCTCCCTCCCCCTCACCATCTTCTCCACCAGCGGCGCCAGCAGGGGACGCTCCACCACCATCCCTCTGGCATGAGCCGTCACTCTCAAGTGCTCGCCAGACTCACCATTGCACCTCTCACATCTCCTCCTCCCACCTCTTCCCACTCCCCTAACCTCTTCCCCATCACCCCCCTCACCATCTTCTCCACCAGCGGCGCCACCTGAAAATGCTCCACCACGTGCCCTCCGGGATGAGGTAAGAGTCACTGAAAAATGCTCCATCACACCTCTACTCTCCCGACCCTCCCCCGTCATCCCTTGAGCCTCTCTCCTCTATCCGCTCCCCCCTCACCCATCTCACCATCTTCTCCACCAGCAGCGCCACCAAGGGATGCTCCACCATGAGCCATCACATAGAAGTTTCAATGCAATGACCCATCATTTGCATCATAGTCCTCTCTCTCTCCCTTCCCCCAATCCCCCTCACCATCTTCCCCACCAGCGGCGCCACCAGGGGATGCTCCACCATGAGCCCTCCGCCATGAGGCATCACTCATTTCCCCACTCCACTTCTCCCTCTCCCCTCTCCCCTTTCCCCTCTTCCCTTCCCCCAATCCCCCTCACCATCTTCTCCACCAGCGGCGCCACCAGGGGATGCTCTACCATGAGCCCTCCAGCGCAGTAGAAAATGTCGCCCTCTGCCACCTGGTGGGCATGTGGCACGGTGCAGAAGGATGCAGGGTGGTACAGTGAGGTGTGAGGTGCAGTGAAGTGGTGCAGCGGCGTACAGTGCGGTGGAGGGGGGCGACATGGCATGGCATGTCAAGCAGGAATTATTTTTTCTCTTCTCTTCATCAGCAGCGCCACCCCGGCGCACTCAGAAACGCCTCCCTTTGACATGCGGGGTGATAGATCCAGAGCGGTGCAAAAAGGGTGCGTTGCAGAGCGGTCCAAAAGGGTGCACTGCAAAAGGGAAGCGTTGCAGAGGCACTGAGCGGTTCGGTGAGTTTGGGAAATCAGTGGGGAACTGTTGCATCTTTCTAATAGACCGCAGCAATGACATGTCCACTCACCACCTGGTCAAGCACAGAATCAGGAATGGGCTGGATGTGAACATCTGGCACCACCTCTGCAACGTCTACTCCAGTGCTGCCGTCTGCCTGCCACCCAACACCTCGCCAAACTCATCCCTTTCCTCACACAATCAACCCGGACCCCTCTCGCATGTGACACACACTCCCACTCAGTGAGTGGCACTCACCAGCTGGTCGATCACAGAGTCAGGAATGGCCCGAAAGTAAACCTCTGCAACATCCACTGCTGCTGCCTGCTTGCCCGAGTTCAGATTCGTTATGAGAACTGCCCCTACAGTGCGGGCAGGCGCGCAAGAGTAGCCTCGGATGAACTCCCGAGCCTCAGCTTCGGAGAGAGGCTTCTCCAGAATCCGATCCTCATGCACCACCACCTGTGCAACGAACAAGAAACAATCAACCATCAAGCATCAAGCATCAAGCATCAAGCATCAACCATCAAGTATCAACCATCAAGCATCAAGCATCAACCATCAAGCATCAAGCATCAACACAAGCTGCATTTGCAAAGGACCCAATATGCTCCAGAATCCGATCCTCGTGCACCACCACCTGTGCAACGAACAAGGACGTACATACATGCATCATCACAGACTAAAGCATCCCCACCCCACCAGGAACCATCAACTGTCAACCACCAGTTGCATTTGATAGGACCCGGGCTTCTCGAGAATCCAATCCGCATGCACCACCACCTGTGCAACGAACGAGAACGTAAAAGCATGATCACCATAAACCATCAACAACAACTCCATATACACCACCACCTGTAAAACGAACGAGGGCGCACATCGTCACACGTAAAGGCATGAGCTGACTGGGCCCCAAACCCGCACTGCTCCACTGTCCAATGTGACCCTTGTGCCTGTCGTCTCTGCTGCAGGGTTCAATGTCAGCTTTTGCAAGAAGATTTCGAGCGAGGATTTGAGGAAGACGAGAACAAGAAACATGTGTATGTGTTGCGACAGAGAAGTGCTTAATACTCTTCAATTCAACTCAACCACAAACGCATGCGCGCGCGCACACACACGCAGAGTCACTCGCTCTCACTCACTCTTGCACAAACTCTTTCACACTCACTTTCTCACACTCACTCTCGTCACTACACTCCACTATACCTGGTCAGCAGTTATTAGCAAAGTTGGCACATCCGCACTTTCCGCGAAGGTTCGTCCCTCAGCCTTTAGCTTGGTTAGCAGGGCGTCTGCCTGATGGGGAGAGACACGTGGCACAAGATTATTGGATGGCAATCATTCGCTTGCGCGCCTCAGCAAATTAAAAACATCCTGAAATGAGAAGGCTGTTGACGAATGTTCATGCAACATAAGGGTTTGAGAGCCCACGCTTTACAGCATACAATCAATCGTACAGATACAAGAGCACTACTGTAGAAGGTTATATCTCACCTTGGCGCGAGAGAGGAGGGAGACAAGCTCGTTGGGGTCTGCACTTCGAATGGCCTCCTCGTCTATCCCTGGCTTCTGCATGCAGTGGCGTGAGCACCATCGCAGAGCAGAAAGAACAGAGCAGCATGAGTGAGAAGAGAGGAACAGGGCATGAGAGCAAGGGCCACACGAGAACCCACCCTTTCCTCTTTCTCAGACCACCTCACCTCACCCCTTCCACCCCTTCATGCCCTCCCAGCCTCCTTCCCATTCCTCTCCTTCGGTTACATTGAGGGCCGAGAGTATATTTCAAAGAGGCAGAGCGTTGTGTTCTCACAATTTAGTGATCTGCTGGGATCGCTTAACCACTTCACCCGCCTTCTAACGATGGGCACAAATGCCCTGATACAATCACCATCCTATAAAGCACTGTGCAAGCGGCCATCGTTCTCCGTCTTTGAGCGAGACTTTCTGAAATTCTCAAAAGTAGGCTCCGCTCCGCCTCCTGCACGCGTTTTAGGCATCCTCGTTTCCGACCTTTAGTGTGATGTGATCAGACCACCCACCATGATCTCAAACGGCACGCCTATCTCCTGGAGCACCTGCTCCTGGCTCTGGTCCTCCTACTATACGCGTTTCAAGCATCCCCGTTTGCAACAGTTAGTGTGATGAAAGCACCCACCATGATCTCAAATGGCACGCCTATTTCCCGCAGCACCTGCTGCCGGCTTTGTGATGACGATCCCAGAATGATCTGCCACGACATGGAAGCACGGAGCGTGGAGGGGTGGTGGGGGGGGTGGGGGAGTGGAGAGCGGGTGAGAGCTTTTCCAAACCTTCCCGAAGCACCTGCTGCCGGCTTTGTGATGACGATCCCAGAATAATCTGCCACGACATGGAAGAACGGAGCGTGGAGGGGTAATAGAGGACCAGAAATACATTTGATTGATTCCCAGCATTCCTGCAGCACCTGCTGCCAGCTGTGTGACGACGATCCCAGGATGATCTGTAACCAGACAGATGGCGGGGCATGGAGGAGTGGTGGATGGAGCGAGGGAGAGCCTTTCAGTTTACTCAGGACCTTCCCCCAGCACCTGCTGCCGGCTGTGTGACGACGATCCCAGGATGATCTGTAACCAGACAGATGGCGGGGCATGGAGGAGTGGTGGATGGAGCGAGGGAGAGCCTTTCAGTTTACTCAGGACCTTCCCCCAGCACCTGCTGCCGGCTGTGTGACGACGATCCCAGGATGATCTGTAACCAGACAGATGGCGGGGCATGGAGGAGTGGTGGATGGAGCGAGGGAGAGCCTTTCAGTTTACTCAGGACCTTCCCCCAGCACCTGCTGCCGGCTGTGTGACGACGATCCCAGGATGATCTGTAACCAGACAGATGGCGGGGCATGGAGGAGTGGTGGATGGAGCGAGGGAGAGCCTTTCAGTTTACTCAGGACCTTCCCCCAGCACCTGCTGCCGGCTGTGTGACGACGATCCCAGGATGATCTGTAACCAGACAGATGGCGGGGCATGGAGTGATGTAGGTTACTAGCCTACATTGCTCTGTATTTCTGGTTATATATTCTAGATAGCCTCAGGCAGTTGACGGGTCAAGCATGAGGAGAATGCTGCACGGGAAAAGGAGACCCTGACGCGTCGTTAACTGATAGCAACGTAGATTGCTTCCTACCGACTCCTACTCATAGCGCGTTCTACCAGGCAGTTCTTCATGGTTTCTCTTTTGAGTCTACTCAAAAGTCAGTACCTACGGAACTCGCTTCCTTCCTAACAAGTCCTACTCAAAGCGCGTTCTATCTGGCAGTTCTTCATGGTTTCACTTTTGAGTCGACTCAAAAGTCAGTACCAACGGAGTTTGCTTCCTTCCTAACAAATCCTACTCAAAGCGCGTTCTACCTGGCAGTTCTTCATGGTTTCTCTCCACTCAAATGCAGGCGGCTCAACCTCGATCCCCGCGGCTCGCACGCGAATTCGTCTCGTGGCGCTATGAGCTTGAGAACAGTAGCGAGGATTAACGACGATTGTAGTTGAGAGTAAAGATGCTGAAGAGAGATCGAAGCTTCTGGGAGACGGAATGTGGCAGCGGAAGGTGCGACTGACAGGAAATATAGCTACGTTACGCTGGGATTGGGCGGGAAAATTGCGGGACAATGGCTGCCGGAACCTAGATAGTACCGCCATGGACCAAGTGATGGTGGCTTGTTAGAATTAGGAACTATCTGCTCTGCTTCTAATTTGATCAACCACGAGACAATTGCACAGATTTGGTTTCGCTAGAAACACTATTTTACCGCTCGTCTTTCAGCTCTGATGAAGGATTACACTGTAGTTCGACTGAAGCTGTAATGCTGCAACAGCTCATAGCAAGTATGAATTTCCCGCTCATTTTGTATAAGCACAATATTTACAGAAGATCACCCCACCTATCCCCCCAGAAACTGCCGCAGAGATCCTGGGGCCTCTCTGCATATGCAACCTCGATATGCTCCCGCTGGAAAGTACAAAACAATCGGGACCGTCCGATCCGTCACTCTCACCAGAGTTCTGTAGCCTCCATTCGCTGAGATCGGAATCCACTGCCGCCAGAATCCTAAATTCTCTGCCTTGAAGCCTGCGCAGGAGCATAGCTTGTGCTAGCTTATTGAGTTGTGCTTAGTCAGTAGCATAGCGGAACATCAATCGAGTCGGGGTGATTTTCCTTCTGAGCCAGCGACACACTCCATCTCGGCCTGGACATTACGCTGGTGCCGTACATTCTATCCTCGTTCCGCCAGACTCTTATTCGGATGAGGTATGAACGGACTCGAGAGGCTGTAATAGTCGATCCATCACCAGCTTTGTTCTAACCGTTGAAGTGCACTGTCGAAAATGAGATAGGATTGGACTTGAGACGTCCATGAGCACCCAAAGACCGGATTCAGTTTTGCAAAGGAGATAAGTACGGACTTGAGAGTAAATGGGAGTTTAGATTCGGCGTGAGGAGTATTTACGCATGGTCTACTTGAAAGCCTTACAGATGAAGCTTAGATACGATGAGAAGCCAGCAGCAACGGTAGCAGATTGATGCTGATAAGTTGATACATCAATGAGTGGAGGAGTTGGAACGCAGATTCTCATATTCCCTGCCCGCTCGTTGGTGCTCCAACTAGCACCAACTCGTTGGAGTTTCGTTACTAGCACATGCTTCACTGACATAATGCAATGTTACCTCATCAATGCACATGTTTTCCTTCCATACGACGCGCGCCTTATCGCAAATTCGTGCTGTTCTGACTCTCCTTGTGTCTCACTCTCCGCACAACCCTTCTTCGCGTCCTTGTTTCAGGTTCGCGTAGTGCCGTTCCAGCAATCGTGATCGCCTTTTCTCTGCACCGTTCGATCACCGTGTACTAACGAAGCGATCCGCTAGCAGCTACCTCCGATTTCACCAGATTCCAAAATCATCTCAGTCTCCGACAGTAGATTTTAGACGTTTCAAAGCCGGTTCCGCCTTGCCGTCGCTAACCAGATTCCGTCAGGCAGCCAGCCATGCGGCACGGCGCGCGGTCGTCGGGCACGTTCTCGGCGTCATGGAACTTGTGGATCATGGTCACCATCGCCGTCGTCCTCGTTTTCTTCGGCGCATGGGCCATCTTTTCCCCTTCTAACAGCGCAGTGAGTTCCCGTAGATACTGGAAAACGGATTATTCGATGTTCTCGGCGTCATGGAACGTGTGGATCATGGTCACCATCGCGGTCATCCTGGTCTTCTTCGGCGCGTGGGCCATCTTCTCCCCCACTAATAGCGCAGTGAGTTCCCGTAGACACTGTAGAACGGGTGATTTGATTGTTCTCGGCGTCATGGAACGAGTGGATCATGGTCACCATCGCCGTCCTCCTGGTCTTCTCCCCCCTAATAGCGCAGTGAGTTCCTCTATACTCCTGAAACCGGGTGATTCGAGTGCTCTCGGCGTCATGGAACGAGTGGATCATGGTCACCATCGTCGTCGCCCTGGTCTTGTTCGGCGCAGTGACTTCCTCTACACTCCTGAAACTGGATGATTTGATTGTTCTCTCGGCGTCATGGAACGAGTGGATCATGGTCACCATCGCCGTCCTCCTAGTCCTCTTCGGCGCGTGGGCCATCTTCTTCTCCCCCACTAATAGCGCAGTGAGTTTCTTCGGAAGCCAGAAGCCGGGTAGTTCGCTCGATTTTGCGGGAAGTTGGGTGCATCAAGCTTTAAGCCGACGAAAGACGGGGGATCTTACACTGTAAAGGTGCTGGAAGACGGGGGATTCATGAACTTTCAAATGTCATCAACGTGTGGAGTGATCCGTCATGATCGCTTGTCAGTTATATTTTTCCCTTTTCGATCTATTGTTGCTTCACCATGCACCATTGGCTGGTGCAGCGGCAGAGGAGGAGGTGGAGGACGAGATAGGCCATTTGGTCGCCGCAGCAAACAGCACTCTGTGATTCGTCCTTACCCTTCGTTTTATTCCCCTCGTCGCCTAACCACGGAGGCAGTGGCAACCGAGGAGGAAGTGGAGGACGTCACAAGGCAATGGGTTCCCACAGTCGAGAACTGCATGCTGTGATTTATCCCGCCCTGTTTGCTCTCCTCGTCGAACCCTCGCCAGGCCGTGGAGGCAGTGGCGGAGGAGGAGATGGAGGACGTGGTGGGCGAGTCTGTCCTTCTTCACGGTTGGCAGCGGCTTGCTGTGTTCCGACCCTGTATTCTGCTCTCCTCGCCGCCCCCCGCTTCCCCCCCCCCACCCCTTTCTCCCTTCCCGCTCACCTCAGGCCTTGGAGGCATTGGCGGAGGAGGAGGTGGAGGACGTGGTGGGCGGGTTGGAGCCGTCAGTAACCCAGTCAGCATGCTGTCTTGTGTTTCGTCCCTCCCTTTGTTCTGTTCTCCCTGTCGCCCCTTGTCACAGGCCGTGGAGGCATTGGCGGAGGAGGAGGTGGAGGACGTGGTGGGCGAGTCGGAGCAGCGGCTGGAAGCTGATGTGAAAGTCGCCGAGGCGATCCAGAGGGCGAAAAACCGAGCCAAGGCCAAGGTGAGATTCTTTAGACGTCTCATAAGTTCAGAGTCGGTTGCTGTCCCATGAGAGCCTTTGACGTCTCAAAGGAGGGCAGCCTCTCCCTTTGTACCAGCACCTGGACCTGGACCTGGACCAGTTCCCCTCGCTGAACCATTTCTTTCCCCTCCTACCCGCGCTCTTCATTCCGTCTCCCTCCCTCGTCAGGACGTGGCGCTGAAGGCAGAGACCAGGCCAGCAGCTAGCTGGCAGAGTAAATCCTCTAAACCGAGACCCACCTCTTTCCACCCTCTCAACATCCCTTCCTTGTCAGGATGTGGCTGTAGAGGCCGAGACGAGCAGCGGGCTGGCAGAAGAGACGGGCGCTGAAGGCGCAGGGGAGGAGGACGAACAGGGGGTTGAAGTGGCAGGAGGCGAGGAGGGCGGGAGTGAGGAAGGGGGAGGGGAGGAGGGAGGAGGTGAAGTTGGGGGAGGGAAGGAAGCGGGGAAGGGTGGGGAGGAGGAGGAGGGAGGCGGAGAAGAGGAGGAGGAAGGAGGTGGTGGAGGAGGCGGGAAGAAGGCGGCTGTGAGGGAGGAGGAAGGGGAGGCAGAAAGCGAGGAGGAAGGAGAGGAAGGAGGGAGTGTGGCGCAGAGGAGCAAGGGTGGAAAGGGAGAGGAGGCAGCAGGCGAGGAGGAAGAAGAAGTAGAAGAAGGGAGAGGCGGGGAAGGGAGTGCAGGGGAAGAAGGGAGGAGAGGAAGAGGAGGCTGAGACAGCAGGCGAGGAGGGAGGGGAGGGAGAAGGTGGTGCAGAGGAAGGGGGAGAGGACAAAGTTGGGAAGGCTGCTGGAAACTCCAAGGTGCGTCCTTAGAGGACTAGAGGAAGAAAGGCCGAGAGCTAAGAGATTCACCAATGATCCCAACCTCCCCATCTCTCAAATGGTCCTTTATTCGACTTCCTCCGCCTCTTCCTTATCCCAACCTTCCCTCTCTCTTATCGGAACCTCTTCCTCTTTTCTCTTGCCCAGTTTTTCGTGTAGTGAGTCGAGTTGAGTCGACTCAAAACTCGACTTCTCCTCCTCTTCCTTGTTCCAACCTTTCCCTCCCTCTTATCGGAACCTCTTCCTCTATTCTCCTGCCCAGTTCTTCTTTGCTGACCTGGCAGCGGTGGAGGCAGCGTGGGATTCAGAGGACGCAGCAGCAGCAGACCCCAACGTGCCAGCAGCAGACCTGCGCACAGAGAGCAGTAGTTCCGAGTTTCCCCCTTCTTCCTTTCTCTCCCTTTCCCTTATCCCAACCTCTCCTTCGCTGTCCCTGCTTCAGTTCTTCTCTGCTGACCTGGCAGCGGTGGAAGCAGCGTGGGACTCGGAGGACGCAGCAGCAGCAGATCCCAACGTGCCTGCAGCAGACCTGCGCACAGAGAGCACGAGCTCTGAGGCAGGCAGTGGGCTTGAGTCTCAGGCGAGAGAGTCGGAGGAGGAGGCGAGGCTGGACATTCGGGAAGCTGCCACGAAGAAGCAGGAGAGCAAGAAGACGGAGGTAGGTTCTGAAAGAGGCGCGTAGTGTACGATATTCAGTGTTTTAGGGTGCATTTAAGGGAGGCAGGCAGTGGGCTCCCATCAACAGGCGAGGGAGTCTGAGGAGGAAGCGAGTCTGGACATTCAAGAGGCTCTCACCATTAAGCAGGAGAGCAAGCAGACGGAGATAGGGGTTGTTTAGGATGGAGAGCGGTTGAGGTGGGCAGGAAACGGTAGATGCAGACTGGCAGGCGGAGGTTGAGGGATAGAACGTGCATACTGAGGTGAGGGAGTAAGCAGATGGAGTCGGGGGGAGGGAGTGTAAGCAGGAGGGGTTTTTCCTTCCCCTAATTTGTTTTCCCCTTTCTCCCCGCTCATCCCCCACCCACCCGTCGCCACGACGACTTTGGGGAGGTGGAGGGAGGAGCGGCGACCATTCATAGCAGCCCCGAGAGCCAAAGAGCCGCCGCTCATGGCAGGGCCAGCGGGGCAGGGCACAGGGGAGGAAGGGGGCGGCGCTGTGCCCTCCCTTGACCTCCAACACACTAAGTTGCATTTGAGTCGACTCAAAAGGGGGGCGGCGCTGGTGCCCTCCCGTCGACCTCCAACACACTAAGTTGCGCTGGCCCTCCTTCGGTGGTAACCGCACGGACTGACCTGCTTCCCTGCCTTTGATGTCTTCGCCCCCCACTCGCTACCCTGCGCCCGCACTCCCCAACCCCCGCACGGCCACTGCTCAGGACGACTTTGGGGAGGTGGGAGGGGGGAGCGACGATCATCCAGAGCAGCCCCGAGAGTAAAGAGCCGCCACTTCATGGCAGGGCCGGTGGGGCAGGGCACAGGGGGAGGAGGGGGGCGGCGCCCTGCCCTCCCTGGACCTCGAAAACGCCAAGTTCCGCTGGCCGTCGTGCGGTGGTAACCTCATGGTCTGGACTGTTTTTCCTGCCACTAATTTTTTCCCTCTCCCCTTCCCCCCCCCTCCCTTCTCCCCTGCACCTGCAACCCCCAAACCCTGCCCGCCCACGTGCCATCAGGACGACTTTGGGGAGGTGGAGGGGGGAGCGACGATCATCCAGAAACAGTCCCTAAAGCAAAGAGCCGCCGCTCATGGCAGGGCCGGTGGGGCAGGGCACAGGGGAGGAGGGGGGCGGCCGCCCTGCCCTCCCTGGACCTCGAAAACGCCAAGTTCCGGTGGCCGTCGTGCGGTGGTAACCGCACGGACTGGGTGCCGTGCTGGACAATGAGAAGGCGATCAAGGCGCTGAGGACGAACAAGCACTATGAGCACCGCGAGAGGCACTGCCCGCTGCCTGGCGAGATGGAGAAATGCCTGGTGCCGCTGCCCCAAGGGGTACAAGGCTCATGTGCCGTGGCCCGAGAGCAGAGACCAGGTGAGACGCGGTGCTGTGCGGTGAAACGTGGTGAAATGGACAGTGTGTTGGGGTAAAGTGGGGTGAATTGGGGGAAACAAGCACTATGAGCACCGGGAGAGGCACTGCTCCGTTCTGGGAGAGATGGAGAAGTGTTTGGTGCCACTGCCCAAGGGGTACAAGGCTCATGTGCCGTGGTCCGAGAGCAGAGAACCAGGTGAGGACGCGGTGGAGCGGGGTGAGGAAGCGGTGAAGGGGGCATATTGACAATAGTGGCACTCTGCAATACACCCATTTAGGGTTATTCCCTCCATGTTATCCATGTGGCCCTGTATTCCCTGGCACCCTTCTGTTGCTCTCCCACCATCTCCTTCCTCTAGGGTCCGCCTCCCCTCCCGCACAGGGTACGTGAATCTTTACACGGCTGCCGCTCGCCTGTCCCTTCCCTCTTCCGCCACACCTTCCTAGCGCTGCTTCTCAACTCCCTCTTCTTCTCCTTCTGCAACTCTCTTTTCTCCTCCCCACCTTTCCCACAGGTGTGGTAGGACAACGTGCCGCACCCGGGCCTGGCGAGCTACAAGCTGGGTTCTAAAGCGCGCCATAGTTTGTCTCAAATGCCTCCTCTCCCCTCTCGTAACTGCCTCCTCTCCCCCCTCCCTTCCCCTCTCAACAGGTGTGGTACGACAACGTGCGCACACCGGGCCTGGCGAGCTACAAGCTAGGTACTAAAGCGCGCCATAGTTTGTCTCAAATGCCTCCTCTCCCCTCTCGTAACTGGCCTCCTCCTCCCCCCTCCCTTCCCCTCTCAACAGGTGTGGTACGACAACGTGCCGCACCCGGGCCTGGCGAGGCGAGCTACAAGCTGGGTTCTAAAGCGCGCCATATTTTGTCTCAAATGCCTCCTCTCCCCTCTCGTAACTGCCTCCTCCTCCCCCTCCCTTCCCCTCTCAACAGGTGTGGTACGACAACGTGCCGCACACCGGGCCTGGCGAGCTACAAGCTGGGTTCTAAAGCGCGCCATAGTTTGTCTCAAATATGCCTCCTCTCCCCTCTCGTAACTGCCTCCTCCTCCCCCCTCCCTTCCCCTCCCTCAACAGGTGTGGTACGACAACGTGCCGCACCCGGGCCTGGCGAGCTACAAGCTGGGTTCTAAAGCGCGCCATAGTTTGTCTCAATGCCTCCTCTCCCCTCTCGTAACTGCCTCCTCCTCCCCCCTCCCTTCCCCTCTCAACAGGTGTGGTACGACAACGTGCCGCACCCGGGCCTGGCGAGCTACAAGCTGGGTTCTAAAGCGCGCTGTAGGTTTGTCTCAAATGCCTCTTCTCCTCTCTCGTAAACTGCCCCCTTCCTTCTCCCTTCCCCGCTCAACAGGTGTGGTATGACAACGTGCCGCACCCGGGCCTGGCGAGCTACAAGAAGGATCAGAACTGGGTGGCGATGGAGGGAGACAAGCTTGTGTTCCCGGGGGTGGCACGCAGTTCACCCATGGCGCCACGGGGTACATCAAACTTCCGTCCAGAAGGTACGGTGCGAATTCGGTGCAGTGCGGTATGGTGTGATGCGGTGCAGGTGTGGTATGGGGCCTGGCGCGCTACAAGAAGGATCAGAACTGGGTGGCAATGGAGGGAGACAAGCTTGTGTTACCAGGCAGGGGCACGCAATTCACCCATGGCGCTACGGGGTACATCAACTTCGTCCAGAAGGTATGGTGGTGCAGTGCGGTGTGGTGTGGTGTGGTGTGGTATGGTGTGATGCAGAGTAATATTGATGCAGTATGTTACGGTGTGGTGTGGTGCAGCAATTTGCGGCACCCAGGCCTTGCGAGCTACATCAAGGGATCACAACTGCTTCCTGCATGGGGTAATAGAATTCACCAACTTCATCCAGAAAGTGCATTGCCCGTGCGACGCAGTGTGGTGTGGTGCGTTAGGATATGGTGGCCCCTGAGAGGTGACAATGGGTAGTGCGTGCCGTTTTCGACATAAGCTGTGGGCTGGGGTGGTATGGTGCATCATTATCAGACCCTCGTTCCCTTCCTGTGGTATGTGGCATGGGCCATAGAAGACCATGCTAATCCCGTGCTAGTCTTCTGGGCACATGCATGTCGTGGTATGGAGTAACGAGTAACTTTTCGCCAACCACAAGTTGTTTTATGTCGAACAGACCATTTTGATGTCATACTTACCTGCCAGACTACCCACCTCTCTTCTCCACGTCCATCCCCCTTTCCCGCGACACTCCTCTAACCAACCACCACAGGGCTTCCCAAACGTGGGGCAAGTGCATGCGAAACATGGGCTGTGGGTGGCCTGGGTGAACAACTTTTTGATTGGGGCTTGTACCTGATTTCTCAAACACTCCCTCCCACCAATTCAGGCCTTCTCCGATGTGGCGTGGGTGGGGCAGGCGAAGTGCGCGTGATGCTGGACATGGGTTGTGGCGTGGCGTGGGCTGAGGTAACCAACTCCTTACACCCCCCCCACACCCCCCCACATCCCTCCAACCAATTCAGGCCTTCTCCGACGTGGCGTGGGGTAGGCGAGTGCGCGTGGTGCTGGGCATGGGCTGTGGCGTGCATTGCGAATACCAGTCTGTGCTGGCATGTGTAATCCTTACCCGTTCTCCCCTGCCCGTATCTGCACACCCCACCAGGCCTTCGCCGATGTGGCGTGGGGCAGGCGAGTGCGCGTGATGCTGGACATGGGCTGTGGCATGGGCTGAGGTAACCAACGCCTTACACCCCCCACACCCCTTCCAACTACTTCAGGCCTTCGCCGACGTGGCGTGGGGCAGGCGAGTGCGGGTGATGCTGGACATGGCTGTGGTGTGGCGAGCCTGTCAGCATATCTGGACGCGTTTGACGTGCGAGTCATGTCCATGGCACCCAAGGACGAGCACGAGGCACAGGTGAGGGCAGCACATGTGCGGGACGAGCTGTGTTCACAGGGTATGAAGCTGGGGTGAGGCAAGAGTTGATGTCTCAAGCATGGCGAGCCTGTCAGCATACCTGGAGGCGTTTGACGTGCGGGTCATGTCCATGGCGCCCAAGGACGAGCACGAGGCACAGGTGAGGAGAGAGGTCACGTTTTATCAGGTGAGGAGAGAGGTCACGTCATCAGGTGACTTGCGGGTCATGTCCATGGCGCCCAAGGACGGGCACGGGCACAGGCAGGTGAGGGCGAGGGGGTGGATGGCACAGGCACAGGGAGCAAGTTCCTTTTGGGCTATCGGGCGAATGGTTGAGAGTTGTGGTGAAGGTTTGAAGCCTGTCAGCATACCTGGACTGGAGGCGTTTGACGTGCGGGTCATGTCCATGGCTCCCAAGGACGGCACAGGTAAGGAGAGAGGGCATGCTGTAGGGCTGTGATGGGTTGTGATGGGTTGTGATGGGTTATGATTGGTCCGATGGTTGCCAGTGGTGGTTCTGTGTGAGGTTGGTGCCTCAGATGTCCCTGGTTTCATCAGCGGTTTCTTCACTCCCTGCTAGTTTTAGATTCAGTTGGCTTTGGGAGGGAGAGCGCAGGCAGTGACAGTGATAACGGGCACGCAACCGACTGCCTTCATGCTTCATTGCAAGTTCCCTGTTTCAACCGCCGCCACTCCAACCGTTACCACCCCTAACTCCCCCCTCACCCCCTCCTCCACGTTCCTTCACCATTCAGATCCAGTTAGCTCTGGGGCAGGGAGTGCTGGCGGTGGTGGGCGTGATGGGCACACAGCGCATGCCCCTTACCCTTCAAGTCCCCTGTTTCAACCGCCGCCACCCTGATGTTACCAACCCCCCAACTCCACCCCTGCTCCTTTTTTCGTCCACTTCAGATTCAACTGGCTCTAGAGCGAGGGGTGCTAGCGGTGGTGGGGGTGATGGGCACACAGCGCCTGCCCTTCTCCTCCAACTCCTTTGATGCCGTGCACTGCGCTAGATGCCGTGTGCCATGGCACATTGATGGTGGGTGGGGGATCATTCCCAATCAAGCATGTGTGCATGCACTCCCTCTCTCACTGTGCCTTCCCTTCTCCTCCAACTCCTTGATGCTGTTCACTGCGCTCGATGCTGTGTGCCATGGCACATTGATGGTGGGTGGGGGATCATTCCCAATCAAGCATGTGTGCATGCGCTCCCTCTCTCACTGTGCCTTCCCTTCTCCTCCAACTCCTTGATGCTGTTCACTGCGCTCGCTGCCGTGTGCCATGGCACATTGATGGTGGGTGGGGGAGCATTCCCAATCAAGCATGTGTGCACGCGCTCCCTCTCTCACTGTGCTTCCCCTCTCCTCCAACTCCTTGATGCTGTTCACTGCGCTCGCTGCCGTGTGCCATGGCACATTGATGGTGGGTGGGGGAGCATTCTCATGCCCGCATGTGATCTGTGCACACACATAAGCATTGTCCTCTTGCAGCGCCTGCCTTTCTCTTCCAACTCCTTTGACACCGTGTACTGCACTCGAGCCTCGTTGCCGCGTGCCATGGTGCATCGATGGGGGGTAGTGTCATGCAGTGCATGCTTGTGTGCACACACTCTACTCTACACATGCTCCCTCCATACAAACGCACACATCCCCACATGCACATGCACTGCACATGCACATCCAAACCCGTCTCGCTCTTGAGCTCCCTGCTATTCTCCTCCAGCTCCTTTGATACCATGCACGACTTTTGAGGCGCCTAAAAAAAAGGTCATATCATGGCGCCTCAAAAGTCGTCCCTGCCATTCTCCTCCAGCTTCTTAAATGCCATGCACGCACTCGCTGCAGCGTGCGATGGCAAATTGATGGTGGTTGGAAAAGCACTCTTATAGACATGAGTGCACACATGTATGCACGCACACACACCAGAGTTCTCTCACTTGGTGAATCTCCTTTCCAAGCCACATGAATTCGCTCCCATTTTTCGATCTTCCCAAATGCCGCGTGTATGTTTCCAGGTGGCATGCTGCTATTGGAGCTGAACCGAGTGCTGAGCCAGGAGGCTTCTTCATCTGGTCGGCCACGCTGTGTACCGCCACAAGGGGGATGACGAGGAGATCTGGAGCGGTGAGTGCATGGCATCATGAGTGCATGGCATGGTGGATGGGTGGAGGTAGGATTGCACACAGGCCTCATTAACATATGGCATAGGCCCATGCTTCATCTGGTCGGCCACGCCTGTGTACCGCCACAGGGGAATGACGAGGAGATCTGGAGCGGTGAGTGTTCGGCATGGCGGGGTGAATGCACGGAGGGGTGAGTGGGTGGAAGGAGTAGCCTGCCTTTCAGTGCATGGAAAAGGCTCGTGCTTCATCTGGTCGGCCACGTCTGTGTACCGCCACAAGGGGGATGACGAGGAGATCTGGAGCGGTGAGAATGGGTGCCTGGTGAATAGAGTGAACTAGACTCGTGTGAATGTATGGATTAAGCTCGTGCTTCATCTGGTCGGGCCAGACGGGGAATGGGAGATGGAGAATGGGAGATGGGGAATGGGAGATGGGGAATGGAGATGGGGAATGGGAGATGGGGAATGGGAGATGGGGAATGTGAGATGGGGAATGGAGATGGGGAAGGAGATGGGGATGGTGGAGATGGGGAATGGGAGATGGGGAATGCATG